>ML675618.1:13532478-13804385 GCA_007922155.1 Mesoclemmys tuberculata | reverse complement strand
CTTAAGTATACCATATCATATTTAAGATAATTTGGGCTGGATTTTTAAAGACATTTAAGCACCTAAAGATGCAGATAGGTGTCTAGTGGGTTTTCTGGAAACACTTAAGCATTTAACTCTCATTGAATTTGATCTATCTGTATCTCTAGGCACCCAAACGTCTTACAAAATCTGCCCTTTGTGCCTGGTTTTGAAACTTGAAACTTGTCGCTGCCTTCACTTGGTGTCAATGACTAAGGACATGAATGCTATTACTTAGAGCTCTCGTTACCCTTACTTGTGAGTGCCAAAAAGTTTTGTAACTTCTTA
The DNA here is from genome assembly GCA_007922155.1 of Mesoclemmys tuberculata. Lineage (NCBI taxonomy): Eukaryota > Metazoa > Chordata > Testudines > Chelidae > Mesoclemmys > Mesoclemmys tuberculata. Next base: position 13,804,076 of record ML675618.1, on the reverse strand, counting down.
CAGCTATAGTGTTCTTTAAGGTACAGGCCGGACCAGGGTAGATTGTGGCAAACCACAGCGCATGAGTGAAGGTGATGCTTGACACCCCCTCATGTACCAAGCCTAAGGAACAGAGTAGTCTAGCCTGTTGGTGTGCCACGCTTCCTCCATGGGCCAGTGTGGAGGGAGGCATCACCATGGTCCCACTTCCTTTCTCACTTTGCTAATGAGGGATGCCCTCCAGGGCACTTTGAGGGGCATATCTCCACACAGAGGAATCATGACTGCCCCTACTATGGCTCCTTGCACCATTTCTCTGTGCACCTGCACACTAGCTAGCCAGCATATTGCCTCTAAGTGATCAGATTGTTTCTCACATTTAATTTTGAGCACAGAATTAAGCTTGCAGTAATTGAGACCACTCTTCAAAAAAATCAGGTTATTTAAACTTTTATCATAGCAACTTGCCATTATTATCTTTGTATGTAGGCAAATCTCTCTAATATTACACTGCAATGATTACTGTAAATGAAAGCTCCAAATAACGACAGAGCAACCGGATCTTTTTGCTATGGTACTACTTTAGACCCATAGAAATTTACATACAAAACATGACAATATGTTAAAAAACCTAAGTAGTGGTAGGGTAGATCGGATAATAGCAGGACAGTTGCTGGAAAAGAAGATTCATTATATAAATATTATTTTGTGTTTAAATGTTTGATAGGGATCAGGTGAGATTGAGAAGCAGCGGAGAAGACCAAAGAAGAAGGAAAGACTGGCTGAGAATGGGTTTCCTTCCACTTTAAATCTTCATTTTTAAAAGGAGGAATAGGATAAAAAAGATGATTTGGGGCTAAAGATAGGGAGGCTGATTGGCTCAGAAGCTATATGTTCTTAATTTTTTTTTCTTGAGTGTTTATAACACAGATAAGTGTTGGCTTAAACAAGTAGAGGTGCTGTTGAGCTAGATGAGAAAAGCAGCTGGGAAAACAGCACTGAGAAAATTTGCTCACTGGAAAATGTTTGCTTTTATTTTTTTAACTGAACATCTTAATCACATCTGCAATTACATTTACACTTTGTATGGCTCTTCATTTGCACTGAAAGGAGAAAAATAGAAAAAAGAGAGGTAGCAAAGGAGAGAAAGGATCAAGAAAGTGCAGGTGATGAGAGGAGACAGAAGCAGTCATGGGGAAGGGTGAAAAGCAGGTAAGGCAGAAAGAACAGAACCTGGTGAAGAGGAAATAATAGAGAATAAGGACCCAATCCAATGCTCCTCGAAGTCAGTGGAAAGACTCTCTGATTTTAGGGGGCTTTGGATCAGACCCCGGTGACATGAGACACATACTAACAATTTACTGCTGATAATAAGTTTTTCATCTCCTTTGAAACTTAAAAGCTACTACACACAGTGTTGGATGGTACTTTATTTTAAAATATACAGTTTAACCTAGGTGTCAGAATGGCTTTCACAGGGGACAGGCTGGAAATATGTGTATTTGCGCTATGTAATTCTACCCTATCTCCTGTTTAGCAGTTAAGGAGGTGAATATTGTTTAGATTTGCATTTTCAAAAATCTCTTTAAAAAAAAGAAAGAAAACTAAATGCTAATGATCACAATGTTTGAATCACATTAAAACTCTTAATTTGCTGCAGTAATAATTTAGGATTTTAATTATAAGCTTGAAAAGCAGATTTAGAAACATAGTTGGCATGACTGTAATGTTAATTTGTCCTTTAACGTTTATTGAAAGCAATATGTCCAATGTAATTACAGTGCGTGTCAAATAACCCACTACTTTATTTTTTTAATGTATGATCCGTTAATTTGCTTGATTAAGATGACTTGCCATCTGCTAAGAATTTTTTGTAGCTCCATCATTACTTCCCAATAACAAGAAATGATAGAAAGCATTTCCTTTCATTTCATTTAATCTGTGTTTTCTTGATGTTATCCCATTAAGCCTTTTCTTCGGAGTTCATCATCATTTTCTCTATGGTTGTTACATCAAGGGTCATGTAGTATCTATTTCACTAAACAGGATGAATGTGTTTTGGAATCAGTTGTGTACAATTGTATCAGACATGAAATCAATGTGAAACACTCAGTGCCATATTTCCTAATGGGATGGGCTTGTAAAAGCTCTCAGATACTTCTTTTCTCCCTAAAAGTATTGATATCACCCTTATAATAAACTATCTACTTCCAACTGCATATAAGCTTTATTAACCCCCTTTCTCCATTCCCTTAATTACCAGGCCATAGAGTCTTACAAATATTGGTAATAGAATATGTAGTCAATTTGAATCTAATGAGATTATATTCTTTAATGGCATTGGCAGGATATTCAAGAGAAACAGAGGGTATAATTATGCATTTGCATGCCCACTTTATAATGCATAAATCTGACCATTTGAAGCTGCCCTTTCTGCCAGAATGCAGAAGTCCTTCCATCCACATCTTATTTATAGCTCTTCTTAGCTGTCCCATAGAACCAGCATGTTCCTTCCTAAATCCTTCCTCAAGTATGCATGGTATATGATGGCTATAAAACAGCCAGCTGCAGTGAAAAGCAAGATGCTTCACTTTAGAAAATGTTGTCATCAAATTTCTATCTCTTCAAGTGCATATCAAGTATTTTATTAGTCACAACTTATTTTTTCTTGCTTTGTCTTAGTCTGAAATTGTTTTGGATTGTCATCTTCGTGCACTTTCGAAGGTGTTGTAGAATATGAATTTTTAAAAGAGCCCAAAATGGAGTTGAAAATATAGGAATTTTTTTTTCATTTAGTAGCAATTAGGTACCTGGGTTTGTATTATTACTGATCATCTTGCTACTATGTGTATAGCACTAATTCACGCTATTGAAAGGGGGGGGGACACATTATGAAATATTGAATTGGGGCAATGTTGTACTCTGATGATTGATGCATCGAGGGGATGATCCATGGGTGGATTTCCCCTTCTACACAGAAGAGATGCAATTATTTTTGCATGACATGATCTCCTTTCCTCCTGCACCCGGCTAAGAGCTCTCCATAAGTATGGGGATCTCTACTAAAGGCAGAGCTGGTTAGAGGCAGAACTGAGGGGACACACCGCCTTCTTCTACTGGCTCCTCTGAGCTGCCAAGGAAATGATAATACAGTTTAGGCCTGCATTGTCTTTACTACTGTCCCATCTTTGTGAGGGGCTCCTCCTTTGGAGAGTCCCTAAAACAGCATGGGCTGGGGAGTTCCTGGTAGTGTGGCTGCAGCAGAGCTGTATTATTAGGGCCCAGGGAGAAGGATATCATGGATCAGAGCCACTATGGAAGGACAGTTTACCAGCTCTGGCATCCTCCTGATTCCCTGGGATCCTTGGGGTTTGAGAGCAGTGTGGCAGATATGGTAGTTTCCTATAATATGCTTGAAAGACATTATGGTATTCAGTTTGCATATTGTTGTGGGCAGCGATTGTATGTAACCTCTCTAAGGAGCGGACGTGATGGTATTGCAACCCTGCGCAGTATCTTTGGGGTCTGTTGTTATAATGAAATGTTTAGCTATGATTGTGTGCTACTTCCTGGTGGAGGGCTACCACAACTCCTCTGGGAACTAAACACAAATCAGCCAGGTTGTCTCTCTCCTTCCCCCATCTTGCCCCAGAGCAGTACCACCTTCAGGAAGCCTCACATACACTCGTTCAAACTAGTGAGAGTTCTGTGACACCTTAAAGACTAACACATTTATTTGGGCCTAAGCTTTCGTGGGCAGCAACCTACTGCGTTGGTGCATCCGACAAAGTGTTTTTAGTTTTTAAGTCTAAATTTATTAGTCTTCAAGGTGCCACAGAACTCTTGCTGTTTTGTTAAAAACAAACTAATGCGGCTACCCCTCTGAGATTGTTCAGACTAGATTATCCAAAGACCAATAGACAAAGAAAAGACTTTTGGATGAATAGCCTGAGTTTAAACTGACTCAGAGCCTTCTTTCTGATCCAGAAAACAGAGAGCATTTTTTGTCCAAGTTGGAGAGGGGGGATGGGAGTGGAGGGAGGAGCGACCCTTGTAGAAGGGTTGGAAGGACTTGACCTTCTAGGGCCCCATAAACTGATGAGTGACCTCTTGTGAGCTTTTTAGCATGTGTGTAGCTTCCTTGAAACCCCCTGGCAAAAGGGAGTGATACATGGGTTTATACCCATGGGAGGTGATGGCTGAGAGCTGGAAACCTTTAAATGACTGTCCTCAGGAGACCACAGAGGGGGGATACAGATGCCGTTAGCCTGAAATTGTGACAGGCTGTCTTGTGAGTTTTGCCAAGGAAAGGGTTGAACCATCGCATGGCAGAAACAGTCCATCAGAAGAGAGAGAGAAAACCCTGAATTTCTTTTGTAGACTATTTGTTAAAATGGAACCTGTTTCAAGTGAACTCTAATATAAAGAAGCCCTAGGCTGCAATTGTGCAAATGGTAACGCTCGTTCTAGTGAACTCAGAGTTATAACTCAGCTGTTGTGTAAGAGGGGGAAAATGACTTTACTCTGGGCCTGTTCTTACTCCAAGTAAAGTCTATTGCAATTCTCACATTTACCTACATGCTAGCAGAGTCAGGCCATCTGAAGGTTTCTGACTACTTTCTTTTATAAATATCAATATCCATATTTTTAACACAAGATTACGTACCCAAGAATTGTCTCAAACTTTCAGAAACAGAAAACGTTACCAATTAGAAAATCTCACCATAGAACATGACAGTTCTTTTAAACTCCAGTATTTATATCAGTGTAAATTCCCCAGGCTATTCCTTCTCTAAAACGTGAGGTACAGCCCTGGAGCACTTCCTTTAGTTTACATACACTTCTTTCTTTCTGACTACTATGTTCAAACACAGCGAATGTTGTATTGTTGCATACATTATGTATAAAGCATCTTGGTTTCTCATTAGAGGATTTTGTCTTTCTCTCTAATAAGCACCAGCCTGTACAGCTTGGGCTTTATACATTATTCTACAATTTGGTATTAGATACATTAACTGCACTTCAACAAATTGAGAACACAGTGCTTGCATTAGCAGCCTAACTACACCTCTTCTCAGATGCATGAAAGATGAGACTGTCTTAAGGCTGCCACATGTTCCAGGGCTGCTAATTGGGATATATTTCCTTTTAAAAGACTAGGATTTGAGAAAGGTATATTACAATCTCATGTGAGATAACATTTGGAGTTCAGATATAAAAAAAGGAAAATTTACTAGGCAAAGATTATCCCTTTGTAATTTATCTTAGAAAGCACTTTAAAGAAAAAATTGTATTTGGCACAGGAAATTACATTGAACTAAAAGCATTTTTTTAAAAAAAATAGGCATTAACAAATTAGCAGGGAATGCATCAGTCACATCTCAGTCTTACACACTTAATGCAGATAGGCCTACAAAACACATTATCATCACTTTCCATACGTTTATCAAATATCATAGCAACAGCTGCCTTAGTAACTAAGAGTATGCCTTAGGCTAAAGGAGACATCTGTTTGCTAATAACCTCAGATCAGATGACAAATGGTAGACAGCAATGTCAGTATTTTGCAAGGTCAGAGGCCTTACCTATGTATTAGTTTCAGTTGTAAACCCAGATTTCTGGTCTATTGACGGGTAGGCAAAAAAAATGGCTGATATCAAAGCATTAATGGTGGCGCTAATTCTGAACCAACTAAAATGAAATATCCTTGTTTCTGGTGAACAAGTTTCTGTAGATTTATTTTTTGTTTGTTTTTCTTTTGATTCTCCCTCACACTCAGCCAAAACTATCATAGGAATGACATTAAGTAATCCCTTATTCATAGAGCATATTAGCTTTTGTGGAACAAATAGGTTCAAATGTTATTCTTCTAGTTTCAGCACAGAATTATCTAAGGCTGTAGGTACAAGTACACTAGGGCTGCCACATCATGTGTATTTAACAAATGTTTCTGGTCATTTAGTTAGAGGAATTTTTGGAAGAGCGAATGCAATTGATGACTAAAATTGGATTTGGCTAAGGCAGTAACATGTCTCCTCTTGCTAGAAGTGCAGCTGGATCTTAAATGACCTCAAGGACCTGCGTTTTATATCTCACCAGAAAGATGGCTCTCCTTTAGCCTCACAGAACCAGCAAAAACTAGGCTGTGGCATTGCGTGACACTCTATTGACTTGACTTAAAAGAAAGAGCACAATTTCCAAAAGGAAAATTAAAATAAAAAAAGTGAATTTCAGAGTGCCATTTTGAAATGAAACAGAAGATTTTTGGAAAGTCAAAATTAAACAACTATAGAAAATTATTTTTGAACTGAAAAAAATGGTTTCCCACATTTGGATTATTTTGGCTTTTCATGGGGTTTCCCTCTTTCCTTTCAGATAATGAAGTGTGTGAGAGAGCCTACAAAATTATACTTGAAGTCAAAATGAAATGGAATTTTTTATTCGGAATATCGAAAAAATCAGCATATCTTTTTTTTAAAATGTCTTTTAATGAAAAGAAATACAACTTAGTTTGGATTCATTTTGAAATGTCTTGTGAAAAGCTGAAATCCTTCAACTGAAAAATTTCTCAACAGGAATATTTCCTGAAAAATGTTTCATAGGGAAAACTTTGGTTTTCCAATATGTTCTTGTTTGTAGTATAAACTACGATATAGCTCTTCTTGAAATGACAGACTAAATTAATATCAATTAAGGTACCTTCATCATTTTTAAAATGATAACATGCTCGGTGAATGAAGACAGAGGCTGCCTATGTGGAATCTTTTCTTTTATTATGAACTGTAGCTACAGTAATAACAGATGCTATTATTATTATAAATCTGATTTTGACTAACCCTTTAAAATTGGAATAGACCTAGGAACCTCGATGCCAGAAACTCAAACTGCCTCTCACCCCTTTCCAAGCACCATTCTCCAGCCTCCTTCTAACCCTTTGGGAAGGTTCATTAGCGTCTGTTAGATTTTATTTCTAATTGGATTGTAAATTCTTTGGGGACTTGCCATGTCTTCCTATGTGCATTTCTGAGACACGTAGCTCGCTTTGGGCATTGTTACATAATAACAAAATAAACAGATGATGGGGTTGCCTGGCTCCTTTTCAGACTGCCTAAATAGTCATATTTTTCATTGATTTGATGCAAACACAATCCTCAACACAGAGAACGTCTCCCCCTCTCTCTGCTTCTCTGGAATGGCAGTTTATGTAGGACATCATAAAAAGGCAGATATTGCTAACCAAGAAGAAATCAGTGGTTGGTCTAGTCCAGAATCTAACCATGGCTATTACCACATGGTACAGAGAAGGTGGAAAAGCCCCTACAATAGGCAGCTATATAATAACCTACCTATAGGTTATTCCTAGCCCCATCAGTGAGAGATTACCAAAAATCAATCTCTACCTCTTGGTTTCAGCCCAGGCAGATAGCCCTTGAGCATCTGCTTTTTAATACTGCTTTAGCCCAAACTCGATGTAGGAAAAATATATGGAACAAATTCTCCCCTCAGATGTATGTACATAACACATCTAAATATCACCTGATGTTATGTGAACTTCTGTAATTTTGGTTGTCCAACATAAAATCAAAGAATGAGTGGAGATGCAAGTTTTGTGTCACTCAATGACTTGCCATGTGACTTCTGGAAAATCACTTCAAAGTGCACATAATTCTCAGATTAAAGGTTTGATTTTAATGGGGGTACTTGACATACTTAGTCAGGCAAATACTCAAGTACCTTGCTGCTTCTGGGCTTGTGTGTGTGTGTGCAGTATTTACTGTTGGTTGTTTGTTTTGGTTTTTTCCCAAACCATTTCTTCCCCCCTAGTAAAATGTCAAATTGGTTATTTTTCTAAAGTTTAAACCTAAATCCAGACATTGTACTTGGTTTTCAGAGGTGCTTGCTGCATTTCATAAACTGGTATTTGATGTCCCTAAATATTTTAAATGCATTTTCATTCTTCCATTTCTGTTATTTATTATAATACAGTCACCTTTTTTTCTCCTTCCAAGCCATCTTAATCACGGCAAATAGGCTGCAGTTAATCACTCCCTTGAACAGAATTTGTCCATCTGATGATTCTATTACATTGCATTCTTGGTAACAGGCTCTGAATTAATTCTTGCTGGGGGTGAAACAAGGAAACAACTGCAGGCTATCCTCAGACATGCCACTTCAGTTATCTTTCTACTGCTTCTGCAGATGCATTGAGCTATGCAGGGCAAAAATATAGGAAATTTGACCTAATATCAATGTTCTGTTTTGTCCCTATGAGCCTATTTGCATTATTTAAAAAAAAAATAGCCTCCAGGTGCGCATGACTGCAATAGAGTACAAGTGAAATATCTGCTAGAGAGCTGAACTGCTGCTAGCTTGCCCCATATAGTTCACAATTTTACTGACGTTTGTCCAATGCTGAGCTACTGGGAAATTTTAAAACTGCCTCAAGGCCAGGAACCAAAAAGATCTAGTGAACAAAAAGGCACCTTCAGCAGTTGATCACTGTATCTTGGACTGATTCTGAACATTGTGTTTGTATCTAGGCACCTGTTTTGTGAGGGGACAAGAGAAATAAATATGCATTTAGTTCCAATATTGCTGTTTTAAACATCTTTTTGAGTACAGGGAATACAATTTAAGATATTAAGAGTCCTGATTTTGCTCCAACTGAGGAAAATGACAAAACTGGCATTGACTTCAATAAAAAAAGATCAGGCCCTAGGAAGGGATGACAGAGGGCAGGCTGATTAACATCACAGATATTAAAATGGAAGACATTTCGAGCCATTAGAGTTTGCAAAGAGATATGACAGCATACAAAACTGACAATTTAGGGAACATAGAATCATAGAATATTAGAATTGGAAGGGTCCTCAGGATATCATCTAGTCCAACCCCCTGCTCAAATCAGGACTAACCTCAGCTAAATCATCCCAGTCAAGGATATGTCAAGCCGCCACTTAAAAACCTCTAAAGATGAAGTTTCCAACTCTTCCCTAGGTAACCCATTTCAGTGCTTCACCACCCTCCTAGTGAAATTTTTTTTCCTAAAATCCAACCTAGACCTCCCCAACTGCAACTTAAGACCATTGTTCCTTGTTCTGTCATCTACTACCATTGAGAACATTCCATCCTCTCTGGAACCCCCTTTCAAGTAGCTAACGGCTGCTATCAAATCCTCCCTCATTCTTCTCTTTTGAAAACTAAACAAGACTAGTTCCCTCAGTCTCTTCTCATAAGTCTTGTGCTCCATCCCCCTAATCATTTTTGTTGCCCTCCGCTGAACTCTCTCCAACTTGTCCACATCCTTTTTGTAGTGGGGTGCCCAAAACTGGTCACAATACTCCAAATGTGGCCTCACCAGTGCTGAATACAGGGAAATAATCATTTCCCTCGATCTGCTGGCAATGCTTCTATTAATGTAGCCCAAGATGCTATTAGCCTTCTTGGCAACCAGAGCACACTGCTGACTCATATGCAGCTTCTTATCCACTGTAATGCCCAGGTCCTTTTCTGCAGAATTGTTGCCTAACCTGTTGGTCCCCAGTCTGTAGATGTGCATGAAATTCTTCCGTCCTAAGTACAGGACACTGCACTTGTCCCTATTGAACCTCATCATATTTCTTTTGGCCCAATCCTCCAATTTGTTTAGGTCCTTCTGTATCCTATCCCTCCCTTCCTGGGTATCTACCACTCCCCCTAGCTTAGTGTCATCTGCAAACTTGCTGAGGGTGCAATCTACCCCATCCTCCAGATCATTAATGAAGATGTTGAACAAAATTGGCCCCAGAACTAATCCCTGGGGCACTCCACTTGTGACCAGCTGCCAGCTAGCCATGGAGCAATTGATCACTACCCGTTAAGCCTGATGATCTAGCCAGTTCTATATCCATTTTATACTCCATTCATCCAACCCATACTTTAACTTGCTGATAAGAATACTGTGGGAGACTGTATCAAAAGCTTTGCTAAAGTCAAGGTATATCACATCCACCACTTTCCCCACATTGACAGAGTCAGTCACCTCTTTATAGAAGGCAATCAGGTTGGTCAGGCATGACTTGCCCTTGGTGAATCCATCTTGACTGTTCCTGATCACCTTCCTTTCTTCCAAGGGCCTTAAAATGGATTCCTTGAACACCTGCTCCATGATTATTCCAGGGATGTATATATGAACATCATAGAGCAGAGGGGTAACTGTCTTCCTCTGTAACCATACTTGGAATTCAGTTCCAGGCACCATGGCTCAGAGCATCCACTATAGCTGATGTGAGGGGGAAATTCCTCCATGTTGATGGTGGCCTCCATAGAATAAGCAAGAGGTTCAGCTCCAAAACCTACAAATTCCCTGAAGTTGTCTAGAGGACCAGTACCTCAACCAGGCCTTGGAGACTTTCATTTTTTGGTCCATAACAACACAGCTGTGTTAGAATTGTGCTGTCAGGGGCTTTCCAGACAGCAATTCCCCTCAAAATTCCCCTAAAGGTAGAAGTTCCTCATTCTTCTAATTCTATGTCCATAAACATGGAGACTGACTTGGTCAGTATTAACTTTGCTGTAGGATTCCCTTCCTGTGTGTGCCCTTTCCATGTGCAGTTTCTCAATCTGATTAAAGTGTTTCCACAGAGTTTTGGAGAAGAGGGAAATGACATTGTACTAGATGCCATTCTCCTTTCCTAACCTTCCAGACTCATAGATCAATAGGATTATTCATCCCCTCCAACTCTGGAGGAAGAGGGAATGCAATTTCATCCTATATTGCCAGAAAAATATTAACAGAGTGAAGGGAGTCCAAGGAAGAGCAACAAAAACATTAACTAAACATAACTAAGAAAAGGGATATGTCAGCTGAATATTTGGCAAAACATTCAGACAGTGAGACATTTATTTGTGTGAAACTATCATAAAGCGGCAGGGGGTTGGACTTAAAGACTTAATAAAACTTTTCCATCTCTGATTTCCATCTGTGTTTCTCTATATGTGGCTTCTGTCTGGTATACTCTCTGTTCTAAAAAGCACTGCGCTCAGCTAACAATGGCTCCTTAGAGCTCACCAATACTGGTCCTGTGTCAGTGGGAGGCACTGTTCACCAAAGTGATATGAACTGCCTCATGTCTCCTCATTTCCCAACCAGCAGCTGAACATACTGGGCCCAATTCTGCTCTCACTTGAACCTGTGTAAATGTAAAATTACGGCAAGCTTTATCTCTTTGTCTCTACTTGAGAATGAAATGCTGATCTTGATATCCAGCTGAGCCACATACTATTGGCATAATAGTAGTGGTCTAGCAAGTCTACTCCAGTTGTGAGGTCAACTGTTGGAAGTGGGTAAAAGTTTATAAAATGTTACAGTAACCTGTAACAATGAATGTTGATAGAAAAGGGATGAAAAAAAGACAGACCAGATCAGTCTAAACACAAAGAGATACTCATACAATCAGAAGACTGTTTTAAGGACATGACTTGTAAACAGAAATAATAAGAAATTGGAAATCCAATTTGGGTATATCAGAAATGATGCCTATGAAGAGGAACAAAACAATGAAGAGAAAAGGCCTTGCCCAACTATTACCCCCAAGTAAACTTTACCCCCAAGTAAAGGTCAGGGACCTGACCAGATCAGTCAGATGATGATCCAGATTGAGAAAGTAAGCCAAGGTCCTCAACAACAGCAGTTGTTGATGCCAAGAGCATCAGTCTCTTATGATTGCCTTGTATCCCAAGAATACTTGGGATAAAATATTTTCCTCACCTTTACTTTCTTATCTCTTCTTTCCCCTTGTGTCTGTTTTATCAAAGGAAAAGTAACCACCTTTCACAGTGGTCAACTCAAAATTAAACAGCGGAACTCAGCCTTGCTTACCCACCAAAAAGGTTTGGACAACAAAATAAGATACTCTAACAGATATCCCAAGGGTCTTTGATTAGTTTTGGTTGGGTTTTTTGTTGTTGTTGTTATTTCATAAGCACTCAATTTTAATTTGGAAATGCTTTGTTTTATTTTTGGTTATTTTTCTTGTTTATTTTAATCAATACATTTCCAAAGTTTGGTGTACGTTTTCTAGTATATTTTCTGTGGAACTAAGCAGCCTCGGGTCTCTGTATTTGAAACCCCAAACCATGTTTTACTATTTAGTGCTGTATAGTGACAAGCTCATGTTAACCCCTTTGCTTGTCAAAACCCACTTGCTGCACCAGATTAACTCAACACTACCTTCAGTGTCAGTGGGAGCTATGAAATCAATTGAGGGCAGGAAGGATCAGTGGGAGGCTGGTCTAACATTTAGGACATTTGCCTGGAACTCAGTCGATGTCCTCTGCCCCATACTTATGTGAACTTGGGTCAAGTCAGTTAGGCCCAGATCATTAAAGGTGTTTAGGCACCTGACTCCCATTAGATCTGAGCCTTATCTAAAGCCAATTAAGGTCAATGGAAAAACTCACATTGCCGTCAATAGGTCTTTAATCAGACTTTAATCTCTCATTTTTACATCTGTAAAATAGAAATATTTCCCTACCTAACAGGGATGTTGGGAGGTCCTCAGACACTGACTGCAAGTGACAAGGACCATAAATGCAAAAAAGATGGAAATAGCTATGTTCGTACTGGTTTCCTGAATGCCAAAGATTAAGATTAAATAATACACTATACCATTAAGATTAAAAAATACACTATACCATCCACATGACATGTAGTCAAATAAATAAATAAAAAGCATTTTGAGTAGTGCACCTCTTCTGTGTTCTCTGAGCAATTGTACTAATTTTAAAGTCCCATTTTCCTCTTTTTAAAAATGTTTTTTTCCAGGACAGGTGCTGACAGTTTGCAAACACAAAGATCAGGAGAAAGAGACCATTCAGGGGAAACTGAGTGTATCCAAATTGCAATCAAATAGAGAAAGTCAACAAAGCAGAAGGAGGGAGAGATTTTTTTTCCTAGTTTCTTTCATTTACAATAACAGTAGGTTAGAATATTAGGTTAGAATATTAGGTGAAAATAAATAAAAAGACAAATGTTTTATTTTAGAATTGAAGGCTCCCTTTGAGCACACAAATTGATGATAAACTTAAAGCAACCTGATTTGGTTGTTAGGTGTGATCACTTTTTTGTCTTTCAATGAACCACGATTTCCAAATCCAATATTGAATTATATTATGAAATAAAGTCAAATCTCTCTCTAATATGACATTATGTATAAAATGTGTGGTGGCAGGGTCTGGTCATCTGTGGGGTTAGGGTATTCTAGAAGACAGGTAGGCTATTGAATTCTAAAAAAAGAATCACTATATTTTTCTGTTTGCAGCGCCTTTAGTAATTTGCAAGGATATGTGATACAGAAGTTCCACTTTCCCAAATGTATCCCTGATATTTTACAGGGAAATATAGTGATAAAGAATTCAGAGGAATAAAGGAAATACAAATCCGTTATCAGCTTTAGACATCAAACATTATTGGCAGTTTTTAATTAATCAGAAGTCCATTCAAGTTCTGTTTTTAATTTTCTTTCAGTTTTCCCTGTCCCCATTTGAGGCCCCCTGCTTACACCCATATGCTTTTACCACAAAAAGGCTAGGAGAGCACAGTAGCTTTCCCTTAAAATTCCACAGCCTGTTTAATATCTTGTACGTACTTACCAGATGCTTATTCTTAACTTTGAGTGGCTAGCTTGGTGGCAGGTTTTCTGATTCCCACCTTAAGTTACAACTATCCATCTGTGCATGAATTGTCTTGAGAGCCCTTGGTTTTTTTGATTAACGAAAAATCCACATTCACAACAAGCAAATTTATGACAGGTCTTACATGACAGGTCTCTTGCAAATACTACAATGCTGAGTTCATTCAAAAAGGGTACTGGGAAGTTCTGGTTTGAAGAAATAAAAAGGTCTGAGAGTAACTTCTAATGGACGTGCTGAAATCATGACATCTCCTACAACTTTGCCTTGAATTAAAACAAATCAAATAACCCCTCCCCCCCATGTATGAAACAATAAACATAGCAAATAATGAATTCATTCCATGTAGGGTTATTCTGCATGAGGTGACACCTTCAACAGATTCCTACATTCAGAGCTATGACAAATGTGATGTTAGTTATGATTCTTTTTATAAATATGGTGTAAAGTTCACCACTAAAGGCCAAATCTGGATCTTAGTTACACACATATGAATCTGAACTATCTCCATTGACTGTTCCTGGATGTATTACATAGTCATATGGGTGAATGCTGAAACCAGAAATTGGCTCAAAGAATATGTAATATTAATTCCGGGCATTCACAAAGTGTGCTACAAACATATTTAACCCTCACCAAAACACTGTGAGGAAGATAAGTCAATTTATCTCCTTTTTGCAGATGTGGAAATTGAGCGAGCAGTTAGATGACGCACCCAAGATCACACAATAAGTCACTGGTAGCAATGGGAATGGTAACCTAGTGCCAGCTGGCTTGTCACTCTAATCACTAGACTCCCACCCACACACTCCCTATCTCAGTTTAGTGTTGTCAGTTTCCCAGGGTATATGCATGTAAGTGTGGCCAATTCATCTACAGAGATCATGTGCCTTGTTTGGGCTCGAATACTAAGCTTGACCATTGAAATTTACATTCACATTTACCATTTTATTTGTCTTCATTATTGTCATCTGTTACTTAAAAGGTTTTTGCCAACTGTATCTAACCAGCCAAGCTGGCAGTGTATACATTTTTGGTTTGGATTTCATGCTGATAAAAGGCATATAGCACCACAAGACATATCCTGATTTGATGGGAAGATAGTCTGTCTTGCAAACTGAAATCATTCATTTCTAATTGCTACTCAGGGACAGTGTGGAGGATGCGCTGTTAAAGAGTCTGTCTTCAATTTTGGCTAAGCAATCAGCAAATGAAAATCATTTCCAGCACTAAGCTGAGAGAAAATTGTGTTGGAAATTCTTATACCAGATGTGCAAGAGGAAGAACAAAATTCCCTTCAGCAAATTTAAGAAAGGAGTTACAGAACAAGAGTAAATTCTTTCAAAACTATAGAGGCTCATTGAAGACTTAAGACAACACAACATGACTTTTTTCCTAAGACAATCGAATTTTTTTTTATTGTCTAGCTGAAAATGTTATTGAACTAAAAACACAAACAAAAAACCCCAAATATCACTGGTGCTCTCAGTTGTGGTTGACTGAATTGTCTGACAGACATTATCTTCTCCACTTGCACAAAATGATTTTTGCCTAAGGGAAGCTGAAAGTGAAGGGTCCTCCAGGACTACAAACATGAAAATTAAGCAATGTATCTAAATATTGGTCTAGACACTTATTCTTTGTGGATGATTTCACAGTTACTAACTGGAGACTTTAAAAAAAAACAAAAAAACCCAGACTGATTCTTTCAATATTCTTCAATAACTGCATAGGCTTAAAAAGTAAACCCTATGTAAAATGATGGGGTAATTTAGAGTGACACAACATCTATTCTGTACAAAAGAGTCGATCATATGAGAGGTCATTAGCAAAAAGAAAGCTTAGCAGAAGGCCACATTCTCCACTGCCATAACTCTGCTGAAACCAATAGTTATGCCAGCAGAGAATTTGACCCTACTCTCTCTAAAATAAGTAAATAATAAATAAAAATAACCAGATATTGGAATCCCCCACAAGTCTCTCTGCTCAGAGAGATGCTTTTCCTTTGTGGCTGCTATCTTCGCTGGATTGGTTCCTACCTCCTACCTCTCTCAGATTTTTTTTTTTTGAGAAATAGACATGAGTAACACACATCCCTTACCATCAGGAGTGAAGTGAAAAGATTCCTTGATGCCCTTCACATTCACAACTGCTGACATTTTTCCTCCAAAAAGCTACAAAGGTTCGATTTAATTAATTGTTGGGAACAGACTCTTGCCATTATTCTTGTTAAAGGCATATAAATTACTGATGTTGATAATTGCTGAGCAAAATGATTGAAGTTACCTGAGCACAACAATAGGCTGCTAAATGCCACACTGCTCAAATTTCCCTTTTGTGCTAATTAGAACATTCCTGGAAATAAAAAATGTAACAAACTAATCCGATGAAGCAATTAGGAATTAGGTCCTTAATGGCTCTTCCACATCACATTTCTTTCTGTCTTTGATTTTACAATATATGCTTTTTTAAAAAGACAATTTTTATCTCCCTGTCAGAATTTGTAATTACCCTAGTATTGTGTTATAGGGGTGGGGGTTTTTTTGGTTCTCAGTCATTCTGCTCTAAAAGCATCTGAGAATTTATTTCCTGCCCTCCAAACTGCAAAAGGGAAAAATTAAAAATAAATTCAGCAGCTTAGATCAATAACAGACAGTTGCAAATGGAGACATCCTGTATGACTGGTTGGAATTATTTACATAACCACAAGGATGATTTTGAAACTCCCCAATGACCCTCTGGAGAAATGTTTGTTTTTTCCAGAGCAATTTTATCTACTTTCCTACAGGCTCCCCTTCTTACAAGCATCTACTATAGGCTCTGTTTTGTTCAGTGTTGAATATTTTGATGTATTGCATGCAGCTTTGAAGGGACAATATGCATAAACCAGCAAAGCTCATTCATAGGGAGAAATTGTGGAAAAGTGTACAGACAGTTGTGCCTATGACATGGAGAATATGTTCAGCCCAATTTTTCAGTGATACTCTCCAAAATGAATGGTGTTTCTTTCTCCTTCCCTCTCTCTGCCGCACACAATGTTTCCCTTAAGGATTTCTGTAAACACCCTCTTTAAATCTTATTTGTCCTGACTTGTAGTGCATTTTTTGCTCAGGTCAATAAACAGACCAGACTCTATAATTAACGCTAGAACCAGTGATGATATCCAACCGGTTCTTAAAATAGAAAAAATGCAGCGAACCGGTTCTTAGCCCCGGGAGATTCAATGAAAAGGCGGAGCAGCGAACCGGTTGTTAGCGGCGGGAGAGTAAATTTCCCAGCGGCGAGTGTCTCCCTGGACTCTCCCTGCCGCCGAAATTGACCAGGGCGGGTCAATTTCACTGTGGGGAGAGTGTCTCCCTGGACTCTCCCTGCCGCCGAAATTGACCAGGGCGGGTCAATATCACTGCGGGGAGAGTTTCTCCCTGGACTCTCCCTGCCGCGGAAATTGACCAGGGCGGGTCAATTTCACGGCGGAGGGAACTCTGTAGTTGTGGGTGTGTGTGGGGTGCTGTGTGCATGATGTTTAAGAACCTATTCAGAATAGGTTCTTAAATATCACCTGCCTTCATAGAACTGGTTATTAGAAATTTGGGATATCATCACTGGCTAGAACTATGCTTTGGCTAACAGGCAGTGGGTGCTCTTGCCCTGTGTTTTGGCCTGCATATCTTCAAGTCCAGTTTTGAATCTCTGCATTCCCTTCTAGAGCAGAAAGCCAGGTTTGTCCCAGTGACACGTTGCCCATCTTTACCTTGGTCCTTTAGGAACATTACTGTTTATCACAGAGAAAATGGGTTTCAGGTCCAGCTTAACCACCTTTTATGTAAATTAAAATTGCTTAAAACTAGTTTATTTTAAGCATTTTGAGAACACTGATGAACAAGTAACATGCAAAAGCACTTTCTTGCACTTCTGGTAAATATCCTGTCAAGGGATAAAAGCAAATACAGTAATGGGTCTGACTGCACATAGTTATTCAACACCATACATGCAAATTACATTAACCAGAAAGTGAAAAAAGCTGCATCAGTGTCAGGTTTCTTCAAGCCAGACCCAAGGGTGACTGAGTTTTTAATGTTACATTCACATGTATTTCAAGGTGGCAAACTGAAAACTGGAGGGGGGGTAGGGGAGTTAAAATTTTCATGGCAAACACACGTGGGGCCTGATGCTTTGTTGCGTTGCACTATCTTGTCATTTACACTGGGAAGAGGGAAGAGAGGAGAGGTCTCAGCCTCCTCTGTGGCATTAGTCCTTTCTTTCCTTGCATGGAGCTCTCTGTGAGGTCATGGCTCATGCCTGGGTAGGAGATAGGGCAGTGACGGGAAGCAGCGTACTATGGCGTTTACCAGAGGTGGTTTCACTTTTTCTGTGGGACCCTCCCTGACCCAAAGGCAGCCCACAGGGCATCCACCCAAAGGTACTTGTCTCCTTGGGAATCCCAGGGCATTTGAAGCCTAACTTATGTCTTGTTCTGAATGGTGGCAAACCCTGGCCCAATAACAATGTGGGGAAAATGTTGAAGGAAATTTCTCTCATGGGTGTTACCTTGTCTCTGAGAGCTTCAGCAAGTTGTTGGCATGAGTAAGATTTACATCATCACATTCAGGTATTGCTGTATGTGCAAAATCAGTTGTATAATACTTTAAATATGTATTTATTAAGTAAGCAGCTATTCCCTACTGAGGACCATACTTATGGGGATTTTGGAGTTATAAAGTTTAGTCACTAAAAAGAGACATTTGGTAAAGAAAAGTTTGGGGCTGCATAACCTCAAAATGGTTAATTTTATTCCTCTGCTCATCTCCTTGGCTTTGCTCAGACTTTCTAGAATGGTTCATAACTGTGCAGAGACCAAGAAGAGAAGTTTCTTTAAAAATAATTTTTCAGTGAAAACAGGTGGTTACAATGTAATCTGAGCTGGGACAAGAGCTGAGTGAACTGCTTCTACAACTCCCCAAACTATGCAAACCTTAATTTTGCACAGAAAACTCAAAGTATGTCAGTTTCACTTGAACAGTTCAGTCCTTTCGGCAAAACTGTTGGGATCCTGTGCACTGCTTATGTATATGGCCTATGCGGGCAGATGCTCCACTGGGATGGCAGATGAGCTCTACTCTTCCCTCACTGCAACCTTCAGAGATACTCTGTAGCTCAGAGCTGAAGTAGGCTCCACATTAGACGGTCTCGTCTACAAAGTGGGTGGAGAAGTAATGGCTTGTGAATTTAGATTCTCAGATCCACAGACCCCATCTTCTTGTCCATCCAAAAGACACAGGGAGCCCTCATTGAAACTTTCTCTTCAGCATTCAGGGGGTTCAAATTCCCAGCAAATTCTCTTACAGTTTGTTTCCACCTTTTTCTCCTACACTAGAATTGAATCAACTGGAGGGAAGGAGGATTTTGCTTCTATAGATCTGTCGTATAGAGCTGCTGAGTAATCAAATCTCCACCTTAACAAGTGTTAGCTGCATGTGCTCAGCACCTCTGAAAATCATGCCTTTTGTGGATAGACATAAACCCTAAAGGATGGTGTGTTTCTGATTTGCTGTGAAAAGTCCCTTGTAATTCAAAAGATTGTCTTTTGGGTTCCTGCTTGTCCAAGCCTAACCCCTGTGATCAGGAGACCTAGCCAGCCAGTATTTATAAAGAAAAGTTATGTTTAACTGAACTATGTAATTGAAGTTTACAAAAGAATCCAGGAAGCTGGAAAAGAATTATTAGGTCATCTCATTGTCAGTGAGACAATTACGCATATTGTGGCTTTGTCCAGTCTAGTTTTAAATGTCCCAAGCAGAGAGGTTCCCAGCATTTCTGCTAGGTGACTTTCACAGCATTGCAGAGTTCATGAATCATTTTCCTTATATTAACCTTATTGTTTCCTTCTATTTGTTGGACCTTTTACTTCCAGATATAACCCCTTAACCTATCCTAAATTCCTTTCCCTAATTCTCTCTCTTCCCTGTCCCCTACAAAAACATTTTAATTCACAGAACCACTCATTTGTTTAGCTAAGTAGGCTGGCCTGGGATGTAGGTAGGGATTATTTTTAGAGATGGTTATGGGTTGGGGGAAAAGGGAGGTTGGTTTTTGGAAACTATCCACTAGGTCAGCATAGTTTTCTCATAAGTGTCCAAGTAGGTCCAATTCCAAATGCCAGAAACATTACAATTTTAGCAAAACAACGAGAGTCCTGTGGAACCTTAAAGACTAACAAATGTATTTGTGCATAAGCTTTCATGGGAAGAAACCCACTTTGTCAGATGCAACTTTACAATTTTATTTGATTGTGGGCTCTTGTGTGATTGTTTCAGATCAAAACCCATCAAAATGTGCCAGTTTCAGCTGATTTTCATTATTATTATTTATTAATTTAACACTTGGTTTGAAGTGGTTCCCAGAGTATTATTTTACTGTACAAACCATATGATGAGACAGTCCTTTGCTGTACATTTATTTGACCCCCTTAACCAAAAGTTAAATTCAAAGGATGAAACCTCATACCTAAAAAGAATGTTCACATGACTTCCGGTAGAAAATGTTGAATTTTGCACAAATGGAGTTGCAATTCTTTCACTTTTGTAACTATGATATCTAGAATATTTGTAACCACGAGACCTAGAACTTAGTGAAGCACAGTGTAATTTTAGTTATGTTCAAGGCTCTAAGGTTGATATGACAGGCTATGGCTATAGACTTCTCCTGGGTTTTCATTTTACTTCATCTGTTAGTGTTCATTCTAGACCTAGGTCCAAATTGTAAAGTTTGGATCCAGATACAAACTTCCCCAAACTTTGTGGCCTTTTGATTCAGAGATTAGGCTGTGTCTAATCTCTAGTTCAGACAAGAATCTCCATTTTTTGGCTCTGTGGTCACCTTTTTATAGTAATAGTGCTATTCCTGTTTATAATACACTCCCATGATTAATAAATCTTCAAAGTAAGCATTCTCCTTTTACAATTAAGAGGCAATTTTTCTTGTCAGAAGACCTTTTTATTGATGAATAATTTGTAAAGTCCCTTGTATGAGATAAAATTACGTTTGTGCATCGAAATTTTTAAGGTGCTGAAGTTATCAACCAAACAAACGAAGAAACACAATATCTAGTCATGTAATTTTATCTCAAGAAGTCCAATAAGATTTGTATAGGACTCGTATGATGAAAACCTAAAACCTACTAGCTATCAGTACTTCAGGTGAGTAGATAGATTGTTTGGGATATGCTGCAGGTGGACAATTGGTGTTACCTGGTAATTTCATCTATATTGCACTTCCAAGTGGTCAGACAGAGACAAAGGCAGAGAATTGTCAATATTAGAACCTCTTGAGATGAACAGAAGTAGTTCACATGTCTCTTCGGAGCAAATCCTACCAATTTTGAGACCGAAGGCCCTTTACACACAGGGTGGATCAGAATTTGGGAATCCTGAAAACAGGCTGTACATCTCACACTTGGCTTCATAGGTGCTCCCTAGGCATCATTGTGCAGTAGGGATGTGGGTATAGGAGGTATATCCACCAGTCATTCTTCTCTACATGGCCAGGATGCAAGTTATGCAGAAACTACTCCAGTGATGAGGCTGGAGGAGTAGCACATAGCAGGAATGGCCAAAGAAATGGATACTATAGAACCCAAATCTAGGATGTCTATATTATATTATATATATTATAATAAATATATATAATATATACATATATATTAAGAAATAACTGTACAGAAGTATCGGGCACATGGAATATGACTAGGTGCTGAAACTCACCCATCCTTGCACAAAGCAGAAGTGGGCACTGCAGAGACATAAGGTTGCTATACGTCTCGTTCCTCTACACTGCATTACTGCAGGCCATCCTTGATGCAGAACCAATTAATTTAATCCAAGAGCAGAACATGAGTTTTACACATCCTCCTGATCCGTAGTACTTCAAAAGGTTCTTCGCTTCTTCAGAAGTTCCCTTCTGTCCATCAAGTGCCCTACCTTCTTGTCACATTTATGACCTTTGAGGTGGCTCTCTCACACAGGCAGTTCTCTGGTCTGAAATGTTGTTGCCTGGTCTAAAAGTTATTGTGAGCTTGCTACCTAATGGATGGGGATAGAGAAGAGGGTATAACCGGTGGAAAAAAGATTACATATAATTATGTGAACCTTTCTTTGAAATAATGAGGAAGTTATGTCTCATTCCCTTATGCAGATCATAAATTATTTGAAAATCACAGAAATTACATCTAAAGCATGCATCCAAGGCATTAATATGATAAACTTAAAACACATATAAACTGTTTCAAAATGACTATAATTATATGTAATATAATCATCATGCCACTTATCATGAAAACCATCTATACCTTCAATTACAAGAGTCTATTCACAGTGACTATCAGCTGATTTCTTTTAAAGTTACATACCATATATAATGTAATATATTTCAGTTTCCCACTGAAGACAATGAGTGAAAGTAATATTTTTTTAAAAAAAATATATATCATGCATCCTATATGTCAAATTACTTTACATGTGCTATGCTTAGATTTAAAAGAAAAACAACCTTTCAATTTTTAAAAATTTAAAATATAAGGAATTACTGGGGCTCTGCAGTACTATGGCAGATTGTCAATGGAATTACAGAAAGAAATTGACTCTGAGACCTGTTCAAGGATAGAGTGCTGTGTAGGCTGAACCCCATGTCCATCTACAGCTCACTGCAGGATTCAGAACTTCATGCAGACTTTATATGTGGATAGAATGATATATGCTTTCAGAGTTGTACCATGAAACCATGCAAAAAGTCTTTGCATTATTTTAATATCAGGATGCTGTTACAGTAGATGTAAAATTTGAAGGTTACAAAAATTTTCCTATCAGCTGATTTCTGATTGTATGTATTTAAACCAAACATTGCAGGACTCTGGGAAAAGACTGCCCTTGGTAAACCTCACAGATGGAGTATGAACAAAACCCTAAGATATGTGCAAGTCATTCAGCAAGAGCAAAATAATGTCATAAGCTATAATCGCTAACCAAAACTCCTGTTTTGAGGAATATGTACAATGTATGTCAAATAAACAGTAAACAAACCAAAACCAAGTACATCTAGCATACTTAGTTTTCAAGAAATTTTGGTGCTGAATGGATTTATGTCACTGGTTGGTTATATTTTCTTTCTCAGCCACCCAAAAATAGTTAAAATTATCTCTTAGAATAATGTAATTAGTGCTATACTATCGCATTGTGTTTTGATTTTTATAAATCACAAATTAAAAGGTAAACAATTGTTTAATTTAAAATTCATAATTACCATATGAAAGAAAGTCAGATACTGGATTTTATATTATTCCATGTCAATGCAGGCACTTTTCTCTAGTCAGATAGTAAGACAAGTGAAAAATATGCTGTTGCTTTTTGATGAACTGAATAACACAATAATGTTAGAAATGCCATACCTCAATGGTTATTTGTTGTAGCAGATTAGGAATATTTCTTGTCTAGTATGTAGGACAGTCATTAATGACATGCAGATAAATCACTTCCAACTTTCCAGTCTTTTTTACTAGTGAAGGTGTGGTGGGGAGGGGAAACCTCCACTGTAGAGAAAGGGGTTCAGGAACACCTTTGGTCCCAGGAAACCTCACCCTGGCAGGCCTGCTGGACATGATTCAGTTGGAGGAAGTTCAGTAATGTGGTGGGTGGAGAGTGCAAGGCAGGCCTCCCCTCACAGCAATAGAGGGGTTCAGCCAGAAGAGGAGGACTACTGCATGAGATCTGAGATCCCACCCTCCTGAAGCATGTGTGCTGTATTGCAAGGAACAGCCACAAGCCATGACGTACCACGAGTGCAGAGTGATAGGAAGAGACCCAGGGCAGGGTGTAAACCAGAATGAAGGTAGCAGACACATTCTTTACAGAACTTAAAGGGCCCCTTGGTTGGAATGTGGTGGCCTGGGAAGGCTGGGTTCTCCTAGCCTCTCAACTATTAGGCAGGGCTATGACCTCAGGCTTTCATCTCTAGGCCTAGCTGCTGCCACAGCTTTGACCACCAGGTGGGGTTGTTGCCACAGACTTTGACCGTGAGATGGGTGTTGCCACCACAGACTGTAACTGCCAAGGGAGGGCCCTTCCAGAAGAAAATGCACAGTTGCTTTGGGTTGTGCCACTACACAGTCTGTGTCTTAATCCCATTCGTTTTCCCACTGAAGTTAATGACAAAACTTTCATTGACTCCAACGGGAGCAGGCTTCAGGACCAGTCTTTTTTTCCCCTGATTTAACAAGTATGCCACATGCTTTAAGGAACAGCTCCTCCAAACCCGACAGAAGGAAATTGCAATGGATTTGGGCTGTAATCCTCCAATCTGATCTCTGTCTCTAGAAGTCTGTGGGCTGTGCAGAGCCCCTCTGATTTCGATAGGGTGATATGAATGGCAGTTTTTCATAAGAGAATATTGCTGTTTATTACTGGCTAAAGGATGACAATATTGCCAGTGCTGTGACAGGCACAAAATGAAGACAGTTCCTACCAGAAGGAGATTCCAATATAAAAAAGGGTATTTTCTGAAGCAAGATAGGGAAAGTTTGGATGAATACATTACATTTTATTTATCTAAAAATAAATAATTTTTTTCTTCACGTCTATTATGGAATATTTGAAATCCACTCAGATACACTAAAGAACTTTTAGTTTTTACCTTGCTAAGCAGGAATAAAGTAAAAAGGCTGTATATTTTAAGTTCTACAACCTATTTATTATAAATGAGTAGCTGATAGAAAACTTTTAAAAATATAGAGGCAGTATGTCAGTTATTTGTAATGTATTTTCAGAGGGTTTTTCTTCCCACCTTTTTTTATAAAGATTCAAGTGAGTATTTTAAATTTTCATCTGGTTCTATTGTATATTTCCCACACGAAACAATATTATCCTTTGCTTGTGACCTTCCAATCATTTCTCTAGCAAATGACTGTGATGTCAGGAAAAAAATAGATTATTTCTAGAATAGTCAGCAGAAGAATTCTTAAAACAAAAATATTTTGATCAAAAGTCCTTAATAATGTAATTTTTTTGTAAAGAGTAGTACAGAAAATATTGGGCCCAGTCCTGTATCTGTTATGCACCCATTCACATATTTGGGCCAGACTTTGATAACCTTATATCAATTAGTATCTTATGCCGTGAGAAACCCCATTACATCCAGTAGGACTATTTGAAAAGTAAGATACAACTCAGCATGACCTGGGATATCAAGATTTGGCCTATTATATTGCATCTTGTAATTTAAGGCGAAATCTTTTTCTCTGATTCATCCAGGACGCTGTTTTTGCATTTCATTTGAATTACTAAGTAACTGATGTGCTTACAAGACAGGCACTTTGCTGTCCGTCAGATATTAATTATATCTGAAATAATAGGCACTAAAGCTCATCAGGTATTTTTCAATAAAACATTTTTCTGTCAAAAAAATGGCAAAGCATCGAACCTGAAAGTTTTGATGGGAAATGATCAGCATTAATGGACTTCCTGTTTTGAAAAAAACAATTAAAATAGTTTCAAAATTGTCAAAAATATTCCATTTTGACCATTTCTAAACAACATTTCCAATTTTTGTTTCAAATATTTTTACTGTATTGAATTTTAAAAAATCAAACAAAAACATTTTAAAATTATCATAATGAAATGTTTTGATTGAGCTGACATGAAATTTATTTATTTCAAATTCATGTTTCACAGAAATGTTTGAGATTTCAACTTTTTGTCACAATTTGGGACAGAAATTAAAAAAAAAAAAATCACAAAAAATTTCCTGTGTTGGGTAAAATACTTCCCACTGAGCACAAGTTAGCACCTCTTCCTTTATATATATTGCACCAGATCTCACATCTCTGTTCATTTCAAACTCCTATGGACAGCAATCATGTAAAGGGATGCTCTCTTTTCTGTTTCTAGTGTTAAATTACTGAGAAGTCTACAGAAAAATATCTTTGCTTTTAAGAGTTCTTCTGCTGACAGTTTCCTACTTGAAATAATTATTTTCTTTTTGTAGCACTGGTACATAGTGCTCTGTTGCTGGATATATCCATCTTTGTGATATCATCAGAACGAATACCTGGGGGCTTGAGGTGCACAAGGAATGCAAGCTCAGCTCTCTGATATTCAACCAGATATTAAAAGATTATGATCTATGTTACAATGTTGCAAACCCAAAATAACACCTCTGTAGCTGATTTCAGTGGTGTTTCTTTGGATTTACATCTGTTTAACAGATTTCAGAATTGCATCACAAAATAATTTGTGATTTTTTTTGATTGCATCACAAAATATAATGGGCCTTATTCTTCAGATTCGTATATTTTATGCCGTCATTTAGACGTATTGAAAGGTGAGTGCACTGTAGGTGCAAAACAAAATAAAGTGAAAATGGTATCCTTTAACTTCCCATGCAAACTCATTTTGTTCAGGGGTCAGTGAATGCATGAGGGGCAAGGCAATGGAGAAGGAGACACTTTCTGAATTCTCTCCAAAGTGCTTAAGGATGAGATTTTTTTTTTTTAAGTGCACCCTTTTGGAACCCCAAAGATCAGAACAGGTGCAAAAATTTGAAGGCCTAATTAATGTCACCTTGATGTTTAAATTCACTGGCTTTATTTTCAAAAGTGCTGATCATTCACAATTCCTACTGAAGTGAGGGGAACTGCTGGTGCTCAGTACCCCTGCATATTCGGCCACTAATGTGCTCAGATGTCCATGTAATATTATTTGCTTTGGCCGACCTGAAACACTGGTCATAAATCATCAGACAACAAGGTACCTTTTTCACCTTTCTGTGGAAAAAATATGGAAATAATTTTAATCCTTCTTTCTGAATGAAATACATATGGAAGTTCAAAGTATGAACAGAGACATTCTGCCAGAGTTTTCCTTGCACAAACTGAGCAACAGAATCTGCTGAAGTAACTGCAGGATTTCTTTTGCTTTATAGTTTTCTAACTGAAGCTCACTGGCTTTTGTTGAACTGAAACACTAGGGAGCACACTTTCATCAGGAATTATGCTGCCTGTAATATCCACAGAGAGTGAAAGACACAAGGCAGTTCTTCTGCAAATCGGCAATTTGGCAGTGTACCAACCAATGCCCTGCTGTATAGAATGACAAAGCATACGAATATGACAGTGCTAATGGTAAACAATGACGGTTCTGTCAAGAGTCCGAGGGGATGCATTTGTTCATGTACTGTATGGAAATCAGAGCTATTTTGTTTGGGGCGTGTTTAGATGCCTATCTGAACTCTTCACCCCGCCTTTTACAAATCAGACTTAGCACAGCATTAGCAGTTTTTTGTGAGGGTGAGAGACTTACAGTAAGTTGACAAGTAGGACAAAGGATTCTTAGAGGGCAGAAAAATATACTTGCTCTCTTATTTTATTTCTTTTAAAAATGCCTTTGTGCTTAAAACCCATTAATATGATCTCACTATGTAAATATTGCTTCACTTTCCCTAAAGCACCTAGGAATCAGCCTAGGAGATATTCGGAATCACTAGAGAAAAAATATCAGAGGAGGGTAGCAGGAAATCCCGACTTCAAAATGCTTGTAGATCCAGTTTCACCAGTATGTTTGAGAGAAAGTGAGTTGCAGTGTAAACAGCTGCACTGACTTCCTTTTGATGTAGAGAAAGCCTAGAGTTTCTTTTTAAATCAGTTGAAACTCTCTAAAAAACCAGTGAGACGAATTCTGCTGGTTTGCAGATATACATGAATAAGCATATTTTTCCTTACCATGTGTATGAGTAGCTTAAGGGCTGCAGAGTGTACCTAATGTGCTGCCCTTTCTTTTTTTAAAAGCCTTTCTGGGCAGGTTTCCTTTCTTTCCATACTTTCCTATACAAGCTAAAAACTCAGATGAAAGTTTACTTTCAGCCCTGTTTAAGTTGTACATGACCCCACAAAGAGCTCCAGATGACTCACATATATCCTTCTGGGTCACATTTCCTCCAAAAATGCTCTTCTAAGCAGGGAACTGGTAGGAGAGATGTATGTTGTCGGACCCGCAGCGCATTATTAGATACAGCAACGCCCTTCCCCAGCCCTTTAGGAATTTAGAAACACTGGAATGTCGATAATGGATCAGAGTAGTGGTCCATGCAGTACAGCATTAGGTGTCCAGACGTGGCCTATACCAGCTGCTTCCACAAATTGCTAACTATGTGGAAAAGGTCTTTTATTAATTTTGAATTTGTACCTTTTGCTTTGTTTAAATATCCCCTTTTTCTCGTATTGTAAGTAGGGTTAATAGATCTACCTTCTCTATGTCCTTTATCATGTCCCTTCTTTTTTGTTTTCTCTCAAAGGTAAAGAACCCCAAACTTTATAGACACTCATCATTAGAGTTTTTCATGTCTAATAATTTGCAACATGTATGTCTGAGTACTTTTTGTGTCTGCTACATCCTTTTTGAGATGAGATGACCAGAACTGAATACAATATTCCAGGTGAGACCCTGCCATATATTAGAATATTTTTTGTATTATTATCATCTGGCTCGTTCCTTGTACAGCCTAATATTTTATTTCCTTTTGTCTATTGCCTTATATTGAGCAAATAGATTCACTGAGCTATTTGCTTCATTGAGCTACTGTCAGTAGGAATGTGTGTTGGAGGTATGGGTGGAGGCAAGTGAAACTAAGGTCCCACCAATTCCCCTCTCACGTACCAGATCCTCACTTACGTGCCCATATTCAAGAGTATTGGTCATGCAGTGCCTGGTGAGTCCCCACCCTTCAGTGCCTGGACTTACAGTCCACCTGTGCCCTGGATGAGCCTACCCAGGTGAATATGTGCTCATAAAAAATCCTGGAGTGAAAAATCTAGCCCTTATTAAGCATTTCCAGTGCTACTCAAGATAAAGAACTATGTGGTAAGTAATTCCTGTTATATAAATACAAAATGAGGTACCTAGTAATAGGAAAATAAATTTGGGGTGTGTGGGAGAAGGTCATATTCTGCTGCCCTTATTTTGAGCAGTACCTTACTTCCCCCAGACTTGAGAAGT
The DNA here is from genome assembly GCA_007922155.1 of Mesoclemmys tuberculata. NCBI lineage: Eukaryota > Metazoa > Chordata > Testudines > Chelidae > Mesoclemmys > Mesoclemmys tuberculata. The sequence goes on along the minus strand of ML675618.1, from coordinate 13,775,391 downwards.
ATTATTCAACAAAAGATCAAATTTGGGCAGCAGTTCAGCTAATCTGAAAGACAGTCAGCTGAAATCTCAGCAGAGTGAAGAAAATATGAACTCTTGATAAAACAGAACCTCAGTTTTTAAGCAACAGTCCCCATTGATGGCAGTGGGGAGTGCTGCTCAAAAATCAATGCATTTTCTGCAGAATACTAGTTTCAGATGAACAGTGATTCTCACAACTTCTGTTTGAGAATATCTCCTGTTTCATAGATAAATGCTTTGTATTCTTTTTTAATTTTCTGTGTATTGAGGTTCCTAGTATCCCCCTGTGAAATGAAGGAAGCACTGTATGCCTTTGAAGATGGTCCTTTGGTTTTACACAGAGCTATAAGGTTAAGATTTTGTCATGGTTATTTTTAATAAAACTCATGGTTGGGCCATGGGCAATAAACAAAAATTCACGGAAACCAATGATCTGTCTGACATTTATTTAAAAATGTGGGAAGGAACTGACCTCTAGGGTCAGTGGGTCCGAGCTGTGGGCCCCCCCACCACCCATGGCAGCTGACAGCTCCGAGGCCCCTGCCAGTGGCGGTTGACAGCTTCAGTGTCTGAAGCTGAAGTGGAAAATTTCATGGAAGTCTCTGAAAGTCACAGAATCCACGGTCTCCATAACAAAATCTTATCCTTAGTTATCAGTAAACCTTGAGTAGACATGCAAGTGTTTACAAAGACCGACTACAGTCCAAGATGATAATAATGTTGTTATTTATTATTTGTATTACAATAGCACCGGGAGCTCCAACCAAGATAAGAACCCCATTGTCGTAGGCACTGTTTACACACATAGGAAAAAACCACGGTCCCTTGTCCTGGAAGAACTTACCATCTGAATAGACAAGACAGATACAAATGGAAGGGAGAGAGAAGCACAGAAAGGTCAAGTAACTTGTCCAAGGTCACACACTAGGTCGGAGGCAGAAGTGGGAATACAACCTAGCACTTCTGCTTTGTAGTTTAAATTCAGTTACACGTAGAAAAGATAGTAAGTTCCATAACATCCTTTGAGTGCATTATCACTCAACTCCCAAAGCATGATTGCATAGGGTCAGACAAATCAAGCTCTCTGTAACGCAAAGAGCTGTTACTAGAAACATGTAGGACAAAATTCAAAAGAGTAAAAGAGGATCTGGGCCAGATCCTCAGCTGGTTCATTGATTTCAGCAGAAATATGCCAATTTATAGCAGCTGAGGAAAAGAGACTTGATCCAGCAAGCTCTTAAACATGGTCTTAATATAAAGTATGTGAATAATCCCATTGTCTTCAACAAGTCTACTCATGTGATTAAAGTTAAGAATATACTTAAGTGCTTTGCAGGAAAAGGTACCTGGTCTTTACCTTCACAACTGTTCCCCCATAAAACATATGTTTGATACTGGATCAATTGTTTTGTTTATAAAGGAGATAGAATGAATTCTAATTTAAACATTTAGCTAATTCCTTCCTCTTTTCCCCGAAACATGTTACAAGGGTATCATTTTGGAATTGAAAGTTTTGTGTATTTAGGCAAATGGAAGGATTCCCATGCAAAGTAAGACAAGGGGTTGGGAATTTAAATACCTCACTCTCTATAGGTAGGATCTGATGGCACAAATTTAGGCTTTAGATTAGGTAAGTACAAGTTATTCTTTTGTTGGAACACATCACGGAGAAAATTTCCCAGCACAGTTTTGATAAGTTATTGTATTTGCAATAACAAATATAATTCTAGAAAAATGTATAACTCTTACTTGTCAGTTTTATATTCTGTCACTAAATTTAGTAGCATGACAGTTAGTTTGTTTTTTACTTTTCCATTGTAGAAAAATGTTATAACTCAATTTGGCTTATTATAATATGCCCAAATATACTTTGTATAAAGGCTGCAACTGACTTTTATTGTTCATTTCTTCTCCATAATAACTTAGCATTTGACTTGTCTGAAAAAACTTGTAATAAAATGGGTAAAACAGGAAAAGCAAGTCACCTAGTGGGATAACCCACAGAGAAACAAACACTTCAGCACTTATTTTTTATGGGTTAGTTAACCTCACTGGATTTATATAGCTGCCAAAGCCTGACCTCCGTTACTGCTGATCAGAGTTAAAATTTATTTCCATAGCATGTGGGACTGATCACTTCAAAGAGAGAGAGGGAAACAGAAAAGAGACAGAACTTGTTCTGATTACTGGACATATTTTCCCAAACTTCAAGACTAGTATTAACTATATTCTGGGTGATCTGAAAAAGAAATAAATATTCAACTCCTCCTAAACATGCTTAAGCTTTTAGACACCAATGCTGATCTAACAACTCCCAAGTCATTATCAATTGGATCAGAAAGGGTAAGCATTTTGGCTTGGATAATATGAGACATCATGTGGGATTAGGTTTGGGTGAAAAAGACAAGGAAAAAAAGGTTAAATTTTAAAAGTTAAGAGAACAGGCTTCATATCACACTGAGAAGAAAAGGCTAATAAACAGGCTCAATGTTAGGAAGGTTCAAGACTTGAGACCGGACCCAATCCTTACGGAAGTCATTGGATAATGGATCAGGCACAAAATTCAGAAAGAAGGAGAGGATATAGTCTACTTCATCAAGTTTTCAGGAGATTAACTTTACAACCTATTTTTGTTTTGCTTAAATAAAAATCAATCTTCATTCTGCCATATTGTCAACTTTAAAAAAAATTCATAAGCAGACCAAGTAATTGTATAAAACATTCACATCTACACAGCAAATGGGAGATTGTATGTGTAACTGAATATTTTTATAAGCCGATGTGCATATTTTATAGTATCCATTTAGGTGCCTATAATATGTGTCAATATTTGTCCTTTTGTATCCAAGAAGAAAAACAAAAGGTGATGAATATTAGGATTATTGTTATTACATCATATGTATTCCCTTCAGCATTTGTAGTAAGGAAAATGCATTGTGTAATCTTAAAGTTGACATTCAAGGTGCCATTACTTTTATAAGAGGTCACAACACATTTATGGGACAAATTTTCCCCTGAGCTAGTACCATAGAATCCCAGGGACTGGGAGAAAAATTTGGCTTTGCAATGTAATTTCTCTCTTAATTCCTGTCTTTACATAGTACATGCATTTACAGTTGGATCCCATTTTACTAAATTTAGAGTGGACAACTCTCTCTATCTCATGAAATGCCATTATATCTGTCTTCTCTTTATTCTCTGTCTTCTGAAAAGGAAGGACTTGCATAAAGTGCATCAAGAATCAGGCTATTGTTTTCAAATGTGGGTGCCTAATAACCCACAACTGCGCGCTGTATTGCAAATTTTGATGGAGAGTTTCAATGAGAACTGTGGGTATCTGGCATCTGAAAATCCAACTGCTTGTAAGTATCTCTATATTAATTTAGGGTCCCAAGTCTGCAGTTGTTAACCTTGGTTTTTTCACACAAAAATATATTAAATACAACTGTCTTTTTTAATGAAATATTAAAGTTGCAGATTTCAATATACAAAGTCAGAGATACAAGCATTAATCTTTTCATTATTACCTGAACTATAAAGAGTACCCCTTCTTATATGCAATATGGACAAAATAGGAAACTAGTAGTGCTGTGAGAACCTACATTTTTGCATTTCCTGTTTCATGACTTATTGTCTTTATGTTTGTAGCCTGTGTGTGGGACAAACTGGAACTTAACTGGTTTTTTCAAAGTTGTCTGTTAAAAGGCCTGAGTGAAAATGTAGCAAGATATAATTTGTTACTAGAGTAGTGTTCTTCCCACTCAGATTTCCCAGTTCAATTGTAGTTGGACTGTTTCCTCAAACCTTTTTAAAAAAAAATCCCTTTTATATTAAGACCCACCATGAAAGATAAAAAGGGAAAAAATATGAAGTGACATATAGGGGTCCACTATAGACCACCAAATCAGGAAGAGGAGATGGCTGAGGCATTTCTTTAATGGACAGCAGAAATATTCTAAACACAAGATCTTGTAGTAATGGGGGACTTTAACTACTCAGGCATCTGTTGGGAAAATAATATATCAAAACACAAAATTTCCAATAAGTTCTTCAAATAGATTGGGGACAACTTTATGTTTCAGAAAGTGGAAAAAGTAACCCGGGGGACAGCCACATTAGTCTTCATTCTGACCAACAAGTGGTTGTATATCTGAAAGTGGAAGACAACTTGGGAGAAAGTGATAACCGAATGATAGATTTAATGATTCTAAGGAAAGGAAGGAGTGAAACGGTAGAATAAGGACAATGAACTTCAAAAAAGCCAGACTTTTAACAAACACAGAGAGCTGATGTCTAAGCTAGTATCTGGGAAGAAAATCTATGGGATAAAGGAGTTCAGGATAGCTGGCAGTGTCTCAAGGACATATTATATAGAAAACTGCTAATTACTTTGATTCAAAAGAAAAATAGAAAGAATAATAAGAGGCCAATATGGCTCCATTGGAAGCACTTTAATAAGCTGGAAACCAAAAAGGAACCCTACAAAAAGTGAAAACATCAACAAATTGCTAAGGAGGAGTCCAAAAGTATAGTACAAGTAGTTAGGGACAAAATCAGAAAGGCTAAGGCACAAAATGAGTTACACATAGCAAGGGAGATGAAAGGAAACAAGAAAATGTTCTTTAAATACGTTAGGAGCAAGAGAAAGATGAAGGAAAGTGTAGATCCCCTACTTAGTGGGGAAGAAGAGATAATATCAAGAACGCGGAGATGTTTAATACCTATTTTGCTTCAGTCTTTGCTAAAAGGTTAATGGTGACTAAGTACTCAACACAACTAATATTAACAACAAGGGGAAAGGAAAACAAGCCAAAACAGGGAAAGAACAGGTTAAAGTTTCTTTAGATAAGTAACATGTATTCAGGGAGTCATGGCAAACTAGTGAAACATGGTCTAGATGAACTTTCAATAAAATAAGGGCACAATTGGTTGAATAGTTATCAATGGTTTGCTGTCAAACCAGGAGGATATATTTATTGGGATCCTGCAGGCATTGGTTCTGGTACTATTCAATATTTTCATTAATGACTTGGAACATGGCGTGGAGAATATGCCTATAAAATTGATGGTTGACTCCGTGGTGGGAGGGATTGCAAGAACTTTGGATGACAGGCTTAGAATTTGAAATGACTTTGTCAAATTGGAGAATTGGTCTGAAATCAACAAGTTGAAATTCAATAAAAATAAGTACTTCACTTAAGAAGGAAAAAATCAAATACACAACTACAAAAGGGGAAATTACTGGGTAGGTGGTAGTATGATTGAAAAGTATCTGGGTGGCATAGTGGATCACAAATTGAATATGAGTTGACAACGTGATGCAGTTGTGAAAAAGGTTAATATCATTCTGGGGTGTATTAACAGTAGTGTAGTATGTAAGGCATAGGAGGTAATTTTCCTGCTATACTTGGCATTGGTGAGGTCTCACCTGGAGTACTGTGTCCAATTATGGGAGCCACATTTTAGAAAAGATTTGGCAAATTGTTAAGACTCAGAATTTCAATGGATTTTAACATACAGTTTTCCTTAAATTTGTTTCTATACACAAGGTGCTGCTTTTAAAGAAATGTCCCTTACTCCCACGATCACACTTAATTCTTCATCACTTAGTAGCAAAATAATGCTAGAGGAGAGCAACAAAAATGGTAAGTTTAGAAAACCTGACTTATGAGGAAAGTTTAAAAAACCTGTGCATGTTTAGTCTTGAAAAAGGAAGACTGAAGAGGGACCTGATAACAGTCTTCAAATATATTAAGGACTGTTAGAAAGAGGACTGTGATAAGTTGTTCTCCATGTTTACCAAAGCTAGGACAAGAAAAAATGGTCTTAATCTGCAGAAAGAGAGGTTAAATTAGGTGGGAAAAACTAACTAATTATAAAGGTAGATAAGCTTTGAAACAGACTTCCCAGGGAGGGTTGTGGAATCCCCGTCATTGCAGGTTTTTAAGAACAGGTTGCATAAATAACTGTTAGGGATGGTCTAGGTTTACTCAATCCTGTCTCAGTGCAGGGAGTGGGACTTGATAACCTCTTGAGGTCCTTTCCAGCCCTACATATCTTTCCAAGTCCCAAAGGAAAAAGTAATTATGAGTGAAAGGTTGTGGTAAAAATGACTTTAACATTTACTTTTCCTGAATATAAGAACATAAGAATGGCCATACTGGGTCAGACCAATGGTCCATCTAGCCCAGTATCCTGTCTTCTGACGGTGGCCAATGACAGATGCTTGAAAGGGAATGAACAGAATAGGGCAATCATCAAATGATCCATCCCCAGTTGTCCAATCCCAGCATCTGGCAGTTAGAGGCTCAGGTACACCAGACCATGGTGATGATCCCTGACCTTCCTAGCTAACCATTAGTCTTAGCCACTGAGGGACCTATCCTCCATGAACTTACCTAATTCTTTTTGAATCCAGTTATAGTTTTAGTCTTCACAATATCCCCAGCATTGAGTTCCACAGATTGACTGTGCACTGTGTCAAGAAGTTCTTCCTCTTGTTTGTTGTAAACCTGTTGCCTATTAATTTCATTGGCTGACCCTGGTTCTTATGTTATATGAAGGGGTAAATAACATTTCCTTATTCACTTTCTTCACACCATTCATGATTTTATAGATCTCTATCATATCCCCCCTTAGTCATCTCTTTTCCAACATGAATAGTCCCAGTCCTTTTAATCTCTCCTCATATGGAAGCTGTTTCATATACTTAATCATTTTTGTTGCCCTTCCTGTACCTTTTCTATTGCTAATATATCTTTTTTAAGATGGGGATGACCAAACTGAACACAGTATTCATGGTGCAGGCATACCATGGATTTATATAGTGGAATTGTGATATTTACTGTCTTATTGTTGGTCCTTTTCCTAATGGTTCCTAATATTCTATTAGCTTTGTTGATTGCCACAGCACATTGAGTGGATGTTTTCAAAGAAATATCCTCAAGGAGTCCAAGATCTCTATTTTGAGTGGTAACAGATATTTTAGACCCCATCATTATGGATGTATACTTAGGTTTATGTTTTGCACTATGCATTAATTTGTGTTTATGAGCATTAAATTTCATCTGCCATTTTGTTGCACCAGTCACTCAGTTTTGAGAGATTCCTTTGTAACTCTTTGAAGTCTGCTTTGGACTTAACTATCTTGAGTAATTTTGTATCATTTGAAAATTTTGCCACCTCACTGTTTCCAGATCATCTATGAATATGCTGAATAGCACTGGTTCCAGGACAAATCCTTGGGAGACCCCGCTATTTACTTCTTTCCATTTTGAAAACTGACCATTTACTCCTACCCTTTGTTTCCTGTCTTTAATCAGTTACTGATCCATGGGAGGATCTTCCCACTTACCCCATGACCTCTTATTTTGCTTAAGAGCATTTGGTGAAGGCCTTGTCAAAGGCTTTCTGAAAGTTCAAGTACACTATCTCCACTGGAGCACCCTCATTCACATGTTTGTTGATCCCCTCAAAAAATTCTAACAGATTGGTGAATCATGACTTCCCTTTACAAATGACGTTTTAACTCTTCCCCAGCACATTGTGTTTTTCTGTGTCTAATAATTCTGTTCTTTACTATAATTTCAAGCAATTTGCTTTGTACTGAAATTAGATTTTTCAGAGTATAATTGCCAGGATCATCTCTGGAGTCTTTTTAAAAAATAGGCGTCACATTAACTATTCTCCAGTCATCTGGTACAGAAACTGATTTAAATGATAGGTTACATACTACAGTTAGTAGTTCTGCAATTTCATATTTGAGTTCCTTCAGATCTCTTGTGTGAATACTATCAGGTCCTGGAGACTGATTACAGTTTAATTAATCAATTTGTTCCAAAACCTCCTCTACTGACACCTCAGTTCCTCAGATTTATCACCTAAAAAAATGGCTCATGTGTAGGAATCTCCCTCACATCTGCTGCAGAGAAGACTGATACCAAGACTTAATTTAGCTTCTCCACAATGGGATTGTCTTCCTTTAGTGCTCCTTGAACAACTTGCTTGTCCAGTGGCCCCACTGATTTTTTGGCTGGCTTTCTGCTTCTGATGTACTTAACATTTTTGTTGGTGTTAGTTGCTCTCCATAATTTTTGTTAGCCTGCTTAATTATACTTTTACACTTAATTTGCCAGAGGTATGCTCTCTTCTATTTTTTGCAATGGGATTTGAGCTCCAATTTTTAAAGAATGCCTTTTTACTTCTAACTACTTCTTTTACTCCGTTCTTTAGTCATGTTGGCATTCTTTGGACTTCTTATTATTCTTTTCAATTTGGGGTATACATTTAATTTGAGCCTCTATTATGGTATTTTTAAAACATTTCCATGCAGCTTGAAGGCATTTTACTCTTGTGACTGTTCCTTTTAATTGTCCTTTAGCTACCTTCCTCATTTTTTGTAGTTCCCCTTTCTGAAGTTAAAAGCTACTGTAATGGTCTTCTTTGGTATTTCCCCACCACCATAAAGATGTTAAATTTAATTATATCATGGTTGACATCACTGAGCGGTTCAGCTCTAGTCACCTCTTTGATCAGATCCTGTGCACTTAAATCAAGCATTACCTCTCTCTTTGTGGGTTCCTGGACTAACTGCTCCAATAAGCAGTCATTAATGGTGTCTAGAAACTTTATTTCTGCATCCCCTTCTGAGGTGACATGTACCCAGTCATTATTGGGAAATCTCCCTTTATTATTGAGATTTCTATTTTTATAGCCTCTTTAATCTCCCTGAGCATGTTTTAGTCACCATCACCATTCTGGTCAGGTGGTTGGTGATATATTCCTACTGCTGTATTCTTATTATTCAAGCATGGAATTGCTATCAATAGAGATTTTATGTTGCAGTTTTATTCATTTAAGATATTTATCATATTTGACTCTATGTTTTCTTTCACATACAGTGCCAGTCCCTCCCCAGAACAACCTATTCTGTCATTCCTATATATTTTATACTCTGGTATTACAGTCTTGTATTTATTGACATCATTCCACCTGTGATGCGTATTATAACAATATCCTCATTTAATGCCAAGCACTCAAGTTCACCAATCTGAGTATTTAGACTTCTAGCATTTTTATACAAGCAGTTATAAACTTTGTCACTTTTTAGTTGTCTGCCTTCTTGTGATGTAATTGAATGGGGATCTTTTTTTCATTTGTTTCTTTTCAGTTGCTAGCTGTGCATTATCAATTTCTATCATTTCCTCTTTATTAGGATATAGTATATGTAGTTATATATAGATATAGTAAAATATAGTTAATGGATCCTTCCCTGTGGGATGTTTCTGCCCAAACTATGTGCTCATTCACACCTGTCAACTTTCCCCCAGCCCTTAGTTTAAAAACTCCTCTTCAACAGCTGTCATGTTGTTGTTAAGCATCATTTGGCTACTCTTGTTATCAAAAGTTGGAGCCAGATCTTCACCTGCTTTACACCACCTGAAGATCTGGCCCTTGGTACCTATCAAAACAAAGTGAAACTGGTCAAGGTATAAATTAAAGATTAATAACTATGGTTCCTGTACTTATGTATTAAAAACCTTGAAATAAATACTTTGTAGTCTAACTGCAGCTCAATCATGTAATGGAAGAGGTTATACAGAAATACATTTATTGCAAATAAGCCCCTAACTGACTCCTCTAAGAACTGTTTAGGTTGTCACAATGCATGATCTTGACAGCTCAACTTTAAGTGCACCAGTTTTTTTCTGTACTAGTAAGCTAAGCAAGAAGGCTCAGTGATAAGCATTAATCCGAGTTTCATCCTATATTTTTCCTGGTTCAGTTTCCTTGGGCCAATACAATACCAAACAAGTTTTAAATCAGGGTCTGGCATCCACACAAAGACTGATCTTGCAGCCCTTAGTGTAGTCCCATTCAGGTAAATACATGAAAAAGTGTTGCATGATTAAATCTCAAGGTGGGCAGTACTTAAATGAACTCTTCTGGTGTGATAGTTCATTTTAGTTATGTTCCCGTAATACACAAGATAATGAATCACTGCATCTAACTTTTGTAATGCTGGCATTTTAAACATAAATTAAGGCTTTATCTTCCAGGATAATTTATTGCATCACACAGTATATTCCATGGCTAGCCGGTGTATGTAACAAGCAATCTCTTTTGTGCTTTCAGTTTTGTTCTGTTTTTATGTAAGCTAAGTACTTTCTTCTAAGAAAAATAGATCATTAAAGTAAACTTTTCTAGGAAGGATGCTGCTAAAACTTTCAGCACAGTGGAATCAAAAACATTACATTTATGAAGTACTCTGTTTAGGAAACATTAGATTTATTTCTATCTTCCTTTTTGTTTTTACTTTCACTCTTGCAGGCATTAGACAAGATTTGGGGGGAGGGAGGGGAGAAGAGAGAGGAAGGACGTTGACTTTCACTGCAACTGACTTTTTAGCTTTAGTCATTTTTCTTCCATGTCTCAACAATGGCTGATTACAAAGCAGGGGGCAGAAGGTGAAGGAAGATACCAGTCAACCCACTGGATTATCTTATCCCTGTGATCTATCTCAGTCTCTTGCCCATTCAGACTGAGGTGATGGCCTCAGTCTTTGAAATGGGAACATACAGAAGATGTAACCTGAGTTAGCATTTTATTCAGAAGGGATTGCTCTCTTCCTCTCCTGGCTAGGTGTGATGCCTTTGATGGTAACCGGCAGTGATGTGGGAGCACAGAATGAATGAAATAACTGGGTGGCAGTGACACATGTAAAAAGACGCTTGGAGCCAGTTAACTCTTCAGCTTTAAAAGCAGAGCCAGGCACATAATTTGTAATGAATAATGTATTGGGTGAATTTTGCCAACAACTTTTCTGTTCACCAGTTGTCCACAAACATATGGCAAAAATCTCAGATTTATTCATTACCCCAAAATTATTCATAAGTTTCTTCAGCTAATACAGTCCTGCCATGCAGATTGTTCATGCACAGTTCATTGGGAATATTCAAAGGGTGCACTGTGCGCTAATTTCTAAATCTGCTCTGATATATTGAGATTAAGCATCATTATCATGACTAAACAGATCATGTGTGCAGATGCTGTGCTGACAGCAATACTGAAGCTAACCCTTTATTTAACTCTCATTGAGATGTAACATGGTAATTTAAAATTGCAATATGCCCCTTTTCAAAATTTTAGAATGTAACCCGAGCATATTTTAACTCGTAATAAATGAATCCATAGAACAGTCAGCAATAAAATGCATCAGATGTGGCTTAGTATTAAGAATGTAAAATAATTTTGTGTTTGGAAATATGTGAATTGCTATCCTGGATCAGACCTGTGGTCTATCTACTTCATTGTCCCATCTCCACCAGTGTCTAGTATTCAGAAGAAAATCTAGGAAAGTGCTAAAGGTCACAGATGGTCAAACTGTTAAGGACAAATCATAGACGGCCCAATGACAATGTGTTAAGTGCATGCAGTGACTGTGGGGAGCCTTTCTTCCACAGTGCTTCCATTCAGGGGGAAGCCATAATTTGGCGAGCTGTGTTGGGTGGCATTAGATTGCCAAACGTAGACAACGCAGCAAGTTCCACTGACCTACATGTTTTCTCTCAACAACATTATAGGAAGGCATACTGGGCCTTATTTTTTGTTTCCTTACACCTCGTGTAGTCGTTTTATAGTTGGGGTGCTGAGAGCCATTGAACCAAACTGTAAACCCCTGTATACGATGGAATCCACTTCAAGCCAGGGGGTTTGGGACCTTACCCAGCCCCCCTAGATCCAGCACTTATGTCAGTGAATCAGGACACTCCCTCCAGACCTTAAAGTACTTCTGAGAATTCATTTCAACCTTGATTTCTAGATTCAAATTATACCCCAGATTACAACATTATGCAATGAATTTACTCCCAGTGGAGAACAAGCAAGAGGTCCTGCCCTTTCTCTACTCACATTAGTATTTCACTCTTACATTTTTGATTCAGAATCATGGCCATTCTATAAATGTTGTTGTTATTCTTGAAGCTAGATGAAATTCTCCCAGTAGCCTGGAAAACTGGGTCCTTCTTTCACTCTGGGTTTTCCAGAACAGCAAAGTGTTCCAAGCCTTCCCCAGTCTGAAATAGTGTTGAAACTATCAACAGGCCCTTGATTGCTGGCAGTAAGTGATCCTTGGTGGATGTTGTGAGAAATGGAAATGGGAGTAAAGGCTGTGTCCTTGTGTTCTTTGGTGTTATCGCTGGAAGAAATACCCAAACCCACAAACTAATGAATTGAACCTAAATTAGTTCATTATTTTGGTTGGACAGCATGATGCAACACGTTAGTGGTGCAGTGCAATGGCCAGCTGCTAGGAACCAGATTATCCCATGCACTGGTGTAGATATACAGGTTGAAAGAAAGAAGACAAAATAGTGACAGTTTGTGTATTGTTTACAGTGTTTGTCCTGTGTGTCTGTCTCCTTTTACAGAACTGACAAGACAGCACACTCCACCTAAAGGCCAGAGATAACTACAGTCCTTCTTGCACTGCTGGGATAAAAAGGCAGTGTGCTATGGCACTCCCTCTCTTGCACAGACCTGCATAGCAAGCATGGTGCACCAGGGAGCAGGCTGGGGGAGTGTAGTGAGGCGTGTAATGAGTAATGGGGACTGTAACGTAATGGGGAGCTGAGGAAAAGATGCACGATATCTCCTCTAATTTCATTTGGGGTGGTGCAACTTCCTACAGTTCCTGCTTAGGGCTTTGTCTAATGGGTACAATCTGGCCCTAAACATTTTTGACATTGTAACGATGCCAAAGAGTGTTATCTCTGAGAGTGTGTGTGCGTGCGTATGTGTGCGTGTGTGTAAAAGAAAAAGAAAAATTATTTAATCACTTATGACAACTCAGTGCATGAAAGAGTTGCTGCAAATTGGTTAAATTATCAGTGTAGTTAAACAAAATTATAAAGCATCTGATATGAAAATGAAAGAGTTAAGCTATTATTTAAAATAAATTTTAAAATAAATCCCTTTTAAAATATATAATATATATCTTATATAAGAATAAAATGTCTTTATCTTACTGCACTTGGAGGCATTATGATGACTTTTCCAGTAATTTTCTGTTATTTCCAGAACAACTTATTGTAATGTGTTTACTGCAAGGGAATAAATGCTGATTAAAAAAATTCTGCATTTTAATATATCATACATATTTCAGTCCTCATATCATGTCTTTCATAGAGCACTGGGAGCACTGACTCAGCATTATGTATAGTTGTTCCCATTCATCATAAGAAGAAATAACTATTTCATCTTGATAAATAACAGTTACTTTTACTGAGCTTTATCTGAACTCGTTTGGTATAGGATGGGGAAGTCTGAGAATGTCTTTATCTCAAGGGTAAAACACCATTAAAAAGAGGACTCTGGATGGAAACAAAGCTGTTTGGCAAAACTGTGGAGTATTTTTACTGCATTCCAAATATTCATTTTTGTTATAAATTACACTTGGCCATTATATCCATCTATGCATGTCCATTTATTTGCACTTGTATTCAGATTCTCAGAAACCTAAGTTACAATAAAAAAAAAAGGAAGGTGCTTGAAATGATGAGGCAGGGTGAAATTTATAATGCTTCACAAAGGCGGTTATATTTAATGATTTGCCTATAGCATGGTTACAGATGTGTGAGATTTAACACTTCAACATGAAGTAAGTGCATTTGATCTAGATAAACTACATATTGTGTGATAGAATGTGCAAAAGCTTGGAAGAATTCAGGAAAACTAAGAGTTCTAATAATTGTTGGATTTAAAATAATTTTGGCAACATATATAAAAAAAGAAATATCGGTGCCTTTAATGGAAACAATAAGAGCATGAAGAAAAGTGTCAGCCTTCTGAGGTGAAGGTGGAATATTTCCCTTGCAGCAAACAAAAAAAAAGAGCGTGCAGAAATGTTCTGTAACCCACCCACAGTGCTGGCAGTGCCCAAGACTCCTCAGTAACCTCTGTTTGACTTGTCACTTGCAAGACAAATTTGTTCATATATCATGACTGTCAGAGCTCCTTTTCTGCAACTGTATCAGTAATTAGCTATGCCTTGTTAGTGCTCAAGGCATGCACATCTGTCACACTGAAATGAAGTGTTAGTTTTTCTCCATTTCACATAACATGGTAACCTTTAGCTTTGTAGCATCAACAAATATCCACAATATTGACAAAAATATGTCAATAGCTTTTTTAAATGTCTGCGTTATATTGGACTATATTATAAAAATGATGTCATTGTAAATGCTTTAATGATTTTAATATCAAAGGTAGAGTCAACTCCAAACTAGAACTCTGGGAAAAATCTTTCCATTATTTTCACTTCAGGTCTTATCTTTGAAGTGGCTGAATACTTCAGAGATTTTAGGTCCCATTAACTGCAATGGATTTGGATGTACCTAGAATTAAGCCATTGTTTCTTAATCGCCTTATAGGCGTGTCTGTCTTTGAGAGCAACCAAAGAGCTATCTGTCAGTCTAGTGTCACCAGTAAAAATGACTTTGTATGATACAACTAATAATAATTTAGTTTATGCAAATTGATTATGGGTATCATTCCTGCCATACAAACATTTGGAAATTTCTTGGTAGGCAAGATACTATGAAAACACAATGAGGTGGATCCACATAAGTATATGGCATTCGCGGTCTAAACTCTAGACAGACTCCTGCATTGAAATGCATTCAGTTCGGGAGAGATTGGTGGGTTATTGAGGAGCAAGTTGTATAGTGAGAAAATCATGGGAAGCCTTTGCACTGATCCCAGCCCATCAAAATGGCTGGCTATGGTCTCTCTGCAACCAAATTATGTCAACTGAGAATTGATGTTGCACAGGGTCACTCTGCTTTTTCAAGCACTCCCCACCCCATGCCCTATACCATGGTTTGGAAGGGCAGTTAGCCAGCTATGCTTCTTTAGGCCAACTAACCTCTGACAGAAAATTCTCACTTGACTAGTTAAAGCCAGATTCACCATTTCCACTGCTTCCATGAAGCTAGAATAAGAAATAATCTGGGTTTAGAGGACTAGAGAACTGGAGCTCAAATTAAGTCCAAGAACTTGGATTAGAAATCATTAACAACAGTGAGCAAAACCCAACAGAAGCTATATTTTCAACTCCAGTGACAGTTTTCTTCATAAACTATAACCTCAGACTCTACCTGAGTAGAAGTGGGTGGCAACCTACTCTATTGTACCTGAGCAGAAGTGGGTAGAGTAGAAGTAGAAGTGGGTGGTAACCTGAGCAGAAATTACCATGAGATGGTAGAGTTCGGGATACCGACAAAAGGAAGAAAAGAGAATAGCAGAATACAGGGGGAAAGGAAGGCAAGAGAGCTGGCTGTATTCTAAAGAAACCTTATTGAGTGCGCAGGAACAAACCATCCCGTTGTACAGAAAGAATAGCAAATGTGGCAGGTGATGAGTTTATCTTAACACAGAAATCTTCGGTGAGCTTAAACACAAAAAGGAAGCTTACAAGAAATGGAAGCTTGGACAGACCACTCGGGAGGAGTATAAAAATACTGCTTGAACATGCAGGAGTGAAACCAGGAAAACCAAAGCACAATTGGGGTTGCAGCAAGCAAAGGAAATGAAGGTTATCAAGAAGGGTTTTTACAGGTATGTTAGTAACAAGAAGATGATCAGGGAAAATGTGGGCCTCTTACAAAGTCGGGGAGGCAACCTAGTGACAGATGATATGGAAAAAGCTGAAGTACTCAATGCTTTCTTTGCCTTTATCTTCACAGACAGGGTCAGCTCCCAGACTACTGCACTGGACAGAAAAGAATGGGGAGGAGGTGAGCAGCCCTCAGTGCTGAAAGAACAGGTTCCAGACTATTTAGAAAGGCTAGACATGCACAAGTCCACGGGGATGGATGCAGTGCATCTGAGGTTGCTGAGGGATTTGGTTGATGTAACTGCAGAGCCACTGGCCATTATCTTTGAAAACTCGTGGCACTTAGGGGAGGTCATGGATGATTGGAAAAAGGCAAATATAGTGCCCATCATCAAAAAGGGGAAGGAGGAAGAACTGAGGAATTACACACCAGACAGCCTCACCTCAGTCCCCGGAAAGATCATGGAGTAGGTCCTCAAGGAATCCATTATGAGGCACTTGAAAGAAAGGAAAGTAATCAGGAACAGTCAGCATGCATTCACGAAGGGTAAGTCATGCCTTACCAACCTGATTGCTGTCTATGATGAGATGACTGGCTCTGTGGTTGTAATATACCTTGACTTTAGCAAAGCTTTTGGTATAGTCTCCCACAGTATTCTTATCAGCAAGTTAAAGAAGTATGGGTTGGATAAATGGACTATAAGATGGATAGAAATCTGGCTAGATCATTGGGCTCAGTGGGTAGTGATCAACAGCTCGATGTCTAGTTGGCAGCCTGTAACAAGCGGAGTGCTCCAGGTATTGGTCCTCTGGCCAGTTTTGTTCAACATTGTAATTAATGATCTGGAAGAATGGGTAGATTGCACCCTCAGCAAGTTTTCAGATGACATGAAGCTGAGGGACTGGTAGATACACTTGAGGGTAGGGATAAGATACAGAGTGATCTAGACAAATTGGAGGATTGGACCAAAATAAAAACATGATGAGATTCAACAAGGACAAGTGCAGAGTCCTACACATAGGATGGAAGAATCCCATGCACTTCTACAGACTGGGGACCGACTGTCTAGGCAGCAGTTTTGCAGAAAAGAACCTGGAGGTTACAGTGGATATGAAGCTGGATATGGTTTAATAGTATGCCCTTATTGCCAAGAAGGCTAATGGCATGTTGGGCTTCCTTAGTAGGAGCACTGTGAGGAGATCGAGGGAAGTGATTATTCTATTTGGCCCTGGTGAGACCACATTTGGAGTATTGTGTCCAGTTTTGGACCCCCCCACTACAGAAAGGATGTGGACAAGTTGGAAAGAGTCCAGTGGAGGGCAGCATATGACTTATGAGGAGAAGCTGAGGGAACTAGTCTTGTTTAGTCTGCAGAAGAGAAGAATGAAGGGGGATTTGATAGCAACCTTTAACTACTTGAAAGGGGGTTCTAGAGAGGATGGAGCTAGGCTGTTCTCAATGGTAGCAAATGACACAACTAGGAGCAATAGTCTAAAGTTGCAGTGCGGGGGGTCTAAGTTGGATATTAGGAAAATCTTTTTCAGTAGGAGGGTGGTGAAGCACTGGAATGGTTACCTTGGAAGGCAGTAGAATCTCCATCCTTAGAGGCGTTTAAGATGTGGCTTACAAGAGCCCTGGCTGGAATGATTTAACTGGGGTTGGTCCTGCTTTGAGCAGGTGGTTGGACTCGATCAGTGGCCCTCAAACTTTCCAGACTACTCTACCCATTTCAGGAGTCTGATTTGTCTTGTGTGCCCTCAAGTTTCACCTCATTTAAAAACTATTTGCTTACAAAATCAGACATAAAAATACAAAAGTGTCATATCACATTGTTACTGAAAAATTACTTTCTCATTTTAACCATATAATTAAAAAATATAAATATTGCACTTACATTTCAGTGTATTGTACATAGACCAGTATAAACAAGTTGTTGTCAGTATGAAATTTTAGTTTGTACTAACTTAATAGTGCTTTTATGTAGCCTATTGTAAAACTGCAAATATCTAGATGGGTTGATGTACCCTCTAAAAGATTTTGCGCACCCTGAGGTACGCATATCTTGAGGTACACCTACCCCGGGTTGAGAACCACTGGAGTCGCTGACCTTCTGAGGTCCCTTCCAACCCTAACCTTCTATGATTCTACTGTATGGGTTTCATTGCAACCTTTCAAATCTCTTTTAAATGTGTTGCAGCTTCAGCCTCCTCTGTTTCAGCTTCTCTCTGTGTTATAGCTCTTAGGGTCATGTGGCCCTGACTCAGCCACAAGCAGAGCTACAGCAGTTAGTTATAGTCTCAGCACTCTTGGAGCAGTTTGCTGAGTCTGGACAATTTTGCACTACATTTACTTTGATAGTTCATTTCTGTTTAGGGCATTGTTGAATATACCTCTTGGTGTCCATGGACTTGTTTGAAGGTTTTTTTTCATGATCTTTTAATTTTTGAACCATGGTGTATGTAGCTGATGTAGGTGTGTTATAGATTTGTTTTCTCTGTCCGGCACCTTTACATTTTTGCTGAATATAAAAAGCAGCTGCCTTTTTGTGAGGCAGACTTGATACAGTGTATGAACTTTCAGAGAGACTTTATTTTTCTTCTCTTTTTGATTTAGTTGTTGTTTACCATAAATATAAAAATGGCATTAAGACTGAAAGCATGTGAGTGCCCTTTCTGTATGTAACGCATACTAGCTGAGGTGTGAAAACTAACAGAAGAAGAATAAAATGAATCCTGTGTAGGGTTGAACCTTAACCTTGCTGATCTGGGTAACTGAACTCTAAATTGCATTTTTGGTTTGAGGGGAACCCTCATAGTGAACCCCATCTGGCTCACCTATTTTAGAGATCGTGTGATTAGTGATCCACTCTGCATTAAAGCACAGGGAACCAAGGACGATTTGTGGAGTGTGTTGCCTGGTGTGTTCCTCTGATCAATGCTAAACTCCTGTGTTTTAGTTAAAATAGAATGCCAGTTGCAGATGCTGAAAAGATGGATGAACCAGAGGACAGCACTCTGGGTTAGAGGAATCCCTAGATTACAGGTGTCAAACTCTTGGCCCGCAGGCCAAATCTGGCGCGCGGGCTTGTGTTATCTGGCCCGCGGTCCGAATCCGGCCCGCCGGCTTGTGCTGGCAGTGTTTTCTGAGCCGAGCTCAGGAAAGTTGTGGGAGATCTTGCATGAGCTCTTAAAAAGGAAATGGCTGTCTTAAATGGTTGTCTTAAAAAGGAAATGGCCATCGGAGTCTCGCACTCTGCCGCCGAATGTGACCCTGCAGGGAGATTTCACGGCGGAGAGTGGAGTCTGTGAGTCCCTGTTCTCATTCTTACTCTCCTACTGTGCCGCCGAATTTCACCCTGTGGGGAGATTTTTCAGCGGAGAGTAGACTATGAGAAGTAGAGTAGACTAGAGTGTGTTATGCGTGGCCCCCCTTAACTCAATTTAATGTAAATGTGGCCCGCCATACGAATTGAGTTTGACACCCCTGCCCTAGATGGTGTGGAGCCATCCCCCAAACTGACCATTGAGTGCCAGAGACCCCAAAGATGTGGGGAAGGAGGAAGCTGATGTCCGTCAGTGAGTGTCTCCCTCTCTCCCTGCTGGAGCTGTCTGCTTTCACTACTGGCCTCCTCACATTCCCCTACCCATGAGGTGGGTACATAGAAATGTGGATTGATCTAAGTTTTGGGAGTAGAATCTTTATGTTAATGTCATTGATAGATATATTTAGATATAAGGGTACAGAATATAATCATATTTAATGTTTATGGAACGTTTGAAACCTATTCAGTTTTAGTTGTGTAGAAAGTGATGTCAAAAAAAAGTTTTTAATGAGCTCTCTTTTAATGAGCCTGTGCTAGTGATTGA
The DNA here is from genome assembly GCA_007922155.1 of Mesoclemmys tuberculata. NCBI lineage: Eukaryota > Metazoa > Chordata > Testudines > Chelidae > Mesoclemmys > Mesoclemmys tuberculata. The sequence continues at coordinate 13,755,893 of ML675618.1, read as the reverse complement.
CCAATGAAAGAATATTCTGTTGATGTCTTATGTTTCATTAGCTGAATGCTTTACTCTATATCATGGAGGGCAGTTTGGTTCTGGATACAAAAACATGTATTTTACCTCAGTTCTTTCTCATTATTTAGTTTGAATAATTTTTTTAAAGAAACTAAACATTTTTTTTCACATGTCCATGTTGTGTGATTTCACACCCTTTCCTTTTCATTTTATCTGCCATTTTGACCAAAATAGCTATTTTTTACTGATAATATGCAAAGCCACTCATTTTTGCCTGTTTTTGATGTCAATACCATCTTTGCTTTAAAAATGGGCCTGTTTTCACAGAGAAATGGCTCTCAGTTTGCCCTCATAGTGATCCATTTAAGCTGAAAAATGACCTCTTTTTGCTTAGCAAAAAATATACATTTTATAAATTTGTAAATTGGAATAAAACCCCTGGAGTCTCTTGTAGTTTTACATTTTGTGACAAAAGTTCTTCATACTTCTATTATTAATTATTACTACAAATAAACAAGGTATGTTAAATGGAAAAATATGAGTTGAGAATCACTATTCTACCCAAAATTGATACCAATATTGTGACTAAAATATAAATAATTTCATTTCCACCTTTATACCACTCTCATGTGCTCAAACTAACACTTAATGGCTGAAATTCTGAGCCCATTGAACTCAAAGGAATTTTGCCATTGAGATCAAATGGAGTCAGGATTTCACTCAGTGTTTCTTTGGTAGATAGGTTAACAACCTAAATTCTAAGTAGAGAGAGCCAGTAATGAGATTCTGATACGCAGTTTCTAGCACCCTACAAACCACGTAAAATAGAAAAGAATTAAAGGAGGTGAATATGGTTTAACACGATACAGCACGTACCATGTGGTCATTTTACTTCATGAGGAGGATCAAGAAGGAGGTGTGAACAAAGTTACGGTGTTTTCTTCCCTTATTTTCAGATAGTTAGGTCAGTTATGAAAGTCCTAGCAATGATTTGGTACATTCCCATTTTGGTGACTCATGTTTAGCTGTATGTGTAATATTGAGGTTAACATAGTATTTAACAGAGCATGAACATCCCCTTCCTCCCTCAGTGGTGAGACGCTAGTAACTTTGGACTAATCAACGACGGGCTAGCTAACAGCTCCATTTTCATTAGCTCAACATTTTCCAAACTTTTGAAAGCTGAGCACTCCTTCAGGAAAGTTTAAGCAACCTCTCTGTCACACACAACTCTCCCCCCCCAAAACCTATACTCCAAGCATGTGGCAAGTCAGCATAAGGGAAACTTGCCTGGCCATAGTTCCGGAGTGGCTTATGCCTTGGAAAGCTCTGATCTAGCTACAGATTATTCTGGGCTGCCAGGTGACAAATAGACGTCCTCTCTGTAATGTCTGAAGCATCGCAGGAAGCATGTGGTTTTCAATTTATCTTTGTCTCCTCAATTCTATTAATGTTTCTCCTCAATAACTGAAATTATCTCAGTAGGAGAGAGCCTTTCCTTTTAGTTGTGAAGGTGGTGGTGCTTTTAAAATAGACTTTTACTCTCTAACACTTGTTCACAACTTTCTCTTCTTCTTAGCTGCAGTGTTTTAGGTGGGGCATAGGCAGTGATGGGAAAGTCTCAAAATACCGATGATTCAGTCCATTACAGATTTTCTTATGGTATTTTGACATTATGGGTTCCCAACTGGTCCAAGCAAAAATGATGTGGCTTGAATTTAGTTCTCCTGAGGGGCTGTAGCAGAATTTTCCTATGAAGAGGACCAAATATATGAGGTTCCCCCACCACCACCTTTACGTTGCCATACAGCACATGTATGTCCTCATCAAACTACCAGCTCTCCTTCTGGAGCAGGCCCGGAAGTGGAAGAGGTGAAGGAGGCAGCATGATGTGATGGTGGGCTGGGGTTCTGGGAAGTGGGGAGCTGGTCTGAGGGATCTTGGGGGTCAGAGCTCCAGGAGGAGCCATTGCCTGAAAGATTGGGAACAGTCAGGAACTCTCCATCATCCCCTCTCACCAAAAACAACAGGACTGGCCAGGACCTCTCCCCCCACCCTCCCTCCTACTGCATAGACTGAGATAGACCATGAGGTCTCCTCCACCCCCTCCACTCCCCTCTATCCCTTCCCTCCTACCACAGACATTGGTACCATGATTTTAGTAGTGTCTATGGCCACGAGGTCACCTGCTTCACCCCCACCACCATGTTGTTGCATCCCTGGTTCAATATATGGGTGGAGTTGGAAAAGAAGGATGAAAATGTTTCCCATCTATAACCTTTCAATCAGCTACATTTTCATAGCAGAATCTACATCATAATGGTCACTACAGGCTATATCCCATCTCCTTTTATTATTATAACTATTATTGTTTTGATGACACTTCAAAGAAAAAAAATCCATCAAAAGTGCTAAATACAATAGATTAGAGTTAAGAATGTCGATGAGGTAGTTATTAGTTGATCATAGAGTTGTGGCTAACTATAGTAGCCAACATCTACAAGAGGTGGAAGTGAATCAGCTTAATCCAAGACTGCCAAATGTACAGAAATATACTAATAGAAGTTAGCATCACTTTACATCCTGTTGTGCATTCACAGACACATAACATGAGAAACAGAGAAATCCAATAAATAAAAGCTAGCAGCAGAAGCCAGTTTACAGGCTACTTAGAATTAAGGTTTTGCAGAACCATTATGATGCTTCCCTCTTCCCCCAAGAGCTTTCATAACGAACAGTTGACAAAATGACAGATTGGAATATGTTTTCCTTTAGGTTACAGATGAAACAAATGAAAGGACAGTCTTACAATACATAGAGCTGCTAATTGCAATGTAGGTCCCATCCCAAAATTTATGAGACAATTCCCATTTTCATAAGTATCTCTCATAGTCTGAAATGCCTATGAATGCATGAATACTTTTGGAGTCAGAATGTAGGATTGTATTTTGAAGTAGCATTGCAAGATATAGTATGTCATGACACTATGTGTCTCAATAATTGGAATGTTTTACCAAGTTAACTGTGATGGACTAGCAGCACTCAATGCCGGACTGGTGTCTCCTGCTGGAAGTCTGGGGAATAGCTCAAGCAGATGCCCATGTCCACAGGTGTGCTCCATCACACTTCCTCAGGGTTCACCGATAGCTTTTTGCTGCCGTCAGGACCCACCACATCCTCTTCCTGACCCAGCCCTCCAGCCAAGCCACAATCCATGCTCCCCCACTGGTTCCAGGGGATTCTGCAGTCCTGGTCCCGCCACTTACTTCAATGACTGCTGCAGTCTACCACCATTTCAACGGTGGTTTAAGGGAGGTGGAAAGTGACCCAGGCCCACCCACTACTCGAGATCCCAGCCCAGGGACCCTACTTACAGCCAACTTTCACTGCCTCTCCCCCAACTCCTTGACAGATATCTCTGGGCCACTTCCCCACAGGCCCAGTACTTCTTCCGCCCTTGTATCAGGGCATCTTCTGTGCTGAGCTCCACCAGTCAGCTGCTGTTCTGTCCCAGGTGCTGGCCTCCTTCCACCTGCTGGGCAGCCAGCCTTCCTGCCCCAAGCTCCTGGGATTGACTGCTTCTGTTCAGCTTGGCAGCTCTCTTTTATATTGGGCTTCCAGACCCTGACTGGCTATCCCACAGTTCCTTCCCATTGGATGCTTCTCCAATGGCCTCGACCTTCCTGGCCAGTGTGGTACAGATGCCCCACCACACTAACCTTGTGAGTGATCCCCCAAAATCCTAAAACTAATACTAGAGAATTAATCCATAGATGAGAGATGACAAAACTTTTTCTAAAGGAAGGAAGGAGGGTAGAAGAGGCAGAGATCTGTACCAATGCTAGGGAGAACTAGCCTAGAAAGTCACTGAAGCATATCAAAATGATTAAATTAAACATCTGGAGAGGCAGCTAGAAACCTGAACGAGGTTGCTGAAGTGAACCACATCAGGACCACCTGTCAGTTGATAAAACAACTCAGTGGAAATGAAAAGTAAAATCTGTACATCAAAGAAGACTGATAAGAGGCAAGTAACCTCAAATTATGATTTACTCAGTAATGAGAGCACCTTTTTGAGCACATGAACATTCTTACTCTGAAAGTCCCAGGAAAGAACTGTAAAAATTAAATCTCTTACCTTGAAAGAGAACAAAGAAGCAATCACATTAAGGATACACGGGATGGCAGGCTGTATGAAGAAACAAGGTATATAAAAACTAGTCTATGTATGTTTAGAAGGTGTTGCTAAAGAAGCTTTAAAGAAGCTTTTTAGGAGTGAAGCTAAAGAAGCTGTAGTGATTAGGTCATTGTGTTTCTTCCCGAAATAGGCAATGTCTCACTGCTGATGTGTTGTTAAAGCAATGGTCTGATGCTTATTGTTGCCATGATTTACAATAGCATTATTTTGAAGTGACTTTATAAACTTTTCAATTCAAAAGATTAAAGAGATAATATAAAAAACAGAAACTGTATCAAATACATTCTTTACTCTGAGATAGATAACCTAAGATCAACTGAACTTTTATATACCTCCAGATTGGTATCTCATTCTGAGCTAAGAAAAGTTTCATAGTAAGTATAGTATTTTCAGAGCATGTGGAATTTTATTTTTCTTAAGTATTTTTAAAACTCCTGTCCCTGTGGTATGGACTGTATTCTCTTGTATACATGATTAGAATGCTGTATAACTCTATATCTAATTCTACTCAAATATTGAATGTTAAATCAGAACAAAATTATTTTAGTAATAATGTTGTTTTTATTATATTTTTTATTTCAGTTTATTTACATGGGAAGCTCATCAAATAAATGTCAGACTCGTGCAATGGAAAATGGCAGCACAGAACAAGAGGAATTGGAAGATTTGTTATGTGCTGTTGTTTCCAAAGGTGGCAGCCTTGACTAACAGGCTGTAATGACATCCCTGAGCAATCCTGTGTTCTCTGAAGATTGGGGTTGGAGCTGGGGACATAAGGAGATAAGTCAGATAAGGACCCTGATAAAAATCAGGTAGTCCTTCAGTCTCTGGAATTGGGAATGTGCTTTGATCCCATCCATGTCCTGATATAAATCTATTCAGTCACTAGCAGGCTACTTACAGGAGTAGAATTTAAGAGAGTTTCTGTGTTGTCCAGAAACTTCTGGTGCTTTATATGAATATGATGGCATAACTCCTGCTTAGTCTAAAGGAACAGTCCTACAAACCCTGCTATGAATAATACTTACTATAACAGTCCCACTGAAGTCAAGATAGCAAGCACTGTGCCTACCAGTAATTCTGTGAATTGAGAGATTTTAATGATAGGGAAAAAGAGAGTAATACAGTGTACATAACTAGGCCCAGCAAGGGAGGAAAAGGTTACTGAGCATCCATGAGCAGAAGGGAAAACACCCTGCGCAATACAATGTGTATGAGTTATCAGTTCATTATGGAAGTGCTGATTGTTGGGCCCCAGAAGGCTTTTAAAAGGCAGTTTGGGGGAGCTGGGCGGGGCCCTTGGTTTCAAGGTCAAACATACTGTTAGAGTCTGTTCCCAGAGGGTCTCTGCCTAGGATCAACCTGCCCTGAGGGTTAAAGGGCTGGGCCAGATCCTCATCTGGTATAGCTCTATTGACTTCAGCATGCCACTGATTTCAGTGGACCTCTGTTGATTTATAACAGAGACGACTTGTCCCTCTGTATTCCATCTGCGCTGGCTTCACAAGACTCACTTACCCAGGGAGGAATAAGCTAAGAACAAATGCCCTGACTGCCCAAGGGACATTATGCAAGAGTCTTGTGAGTGCAACATAGACTAAAAAAACAGACCAAATAAAGAGTGCTAGAAATCAATGAAGTTGCACCGATGTGAAACTCAAATAATGTGTTGGTGAATCAGATCCAATATGTGGATAAATGACTCCACTGTGAGATTTATTAGAACTGTCTCTGAATGGAAGTGGTGCAAGGTCCATAATTCTAGACTCTTAAACTAGAGTAGATGAAGCAGTAGGGGTGAAATCCTCACTCCATTGAAATCAATGGAAAAACTCCCATTGACTTCAACAGGTACAGGATTTCACCCTAGAAATTCTATTCACTGAAAGAAGACTGGATTTAATGATAGAATACGCCTTACCCAGTTCTACTTTTTCTATCTACCATTGTGGTCTATGTCCTTTTAAAACAATGCAAATTCATTTTTTTCAGTTTTTTAAATATGACCATTTCATAGATGGATTTCCCTTAAACTTGAAATTAATTGTAGTTAATTAAATGTTTTATAACCCTATTTTTCATAAGGTCATCCTCATTTAAAACCTCAGGATCTAAAATCCCAACTATATTGAAATTGCTTTGCAAGTTCCTGCTTCAAGGATACTTAGAAAAAAAATATGATCTCTACTATTACTAGAAGAGAGTACATAAGGAGCAAATAGAGAATGAGCAGAAAATTGACAGAATTCAATTTACTTTTGATTATGTAGTGCATTTGTGTCATTATTTTATTAGCTGTGATGTTATACAAAAGATCTCACTAATCCAATTGCATCCCAGGCTTAGTCCTTTAATGGGTGCCTTGACAAGGATGAGCTCATATAACTTACCATCAACTCATGTTCACTCTTTCTAGGCAGCTACTTTCAATATTATGTGAATTAGATATTGTAACGGCTCATTGCTTTTGCTCTCTCTGGTGCTGCTAAACGGAAAGCACTGTTATAGATTACTGTACCCTACTTAATGAATATGCTGTAGTCTTAAATCAGGAGTCTTAGGAACAAATTCTACTGTTGGAGAAGTCCACAAGGATATCTTTCAATTGCCTGAATACAGGGTCATGGGAATCAATGTTAATCCTTCCCAGCCTGTAAAGTGGATCTTGACATGTGATTTTGACTATGAGTTACCAGACCTAGCTAATCTAATCTCTCCAGTCATTTATCATGTTCTCATCACTGTGGTATTTGAACATCCCCACTGTATGCATGGTCAGCATTCATCTACTTGCTAGATTCATATATGGGGCCACATTAAAAATTGTGGTATTGGATCAAAGATACTATTACAGCTGCCAAACACGATATGTTCCTCACATATTCTCCCACCGGAAATGACAACACACAGACGGAGCATCCTTTTAAGTGGAACAAATGGTCCAGAGTCTTCCCTTGTGTAGTCCTTACATATGTGAGTGCAAAATGGGAGTAAAATTCTGATTTGGTAGCATCCACCAAACACCCACTTTGCAAACACAGATGTAAATGACTACAGCTGAAGAATCAGGCCCAGAACTTTCTGAAGCATAAGTATGTTTTTGTTGGAAGAGTAGGACTGCAGTGGAAAGTGATGTTTGTACACAGTGTGTTTGTACAAACCTTTGCTCAGAAAATTACATCTGGTGAAAAGGTTGATGATTACTGATTGTAACACTTCTGCTGACTCTTCAAGTTTTCTTTCATGAAGAAATTAGGTCCCTCAAGAAATGACTGCAGAATTTAATTACACAAGAAACACGCCATGTTTGGGTTTTGGATGGGTTTTTTGGCTTTGACATATCTATTCCAAGCAATTAGATTTGCCTAGCACTGTGATATCTTTCCACCTTACCACCACCACAAAGACATGGAAAAATTTTGAGTCTTCTTTTTACTGATCAGTCAATAACTACCCCCCTTGTGTACATTGTTTTTTAAAAATAATCAGTAATAATTAGTCATGAAGAATCATCTTGAAGGGAAAAAAAAACAATCCCTCCCATTTAACAAAAATTTGCCAATTTCGGCCACGTGACTCGAAGTAGGAAGTTTGGGTAGCAACTGCCCAAAAGTTGCCTGATGCTCCAGCGTAGCACTCCAGCATGACGAAAAGTTAGATGGGCTGGGTTTGGCCTGCGGCCTGTCTTTCGTCCACCTTTGGACTAGTTGATCACAATGGTCCCTTCTGGCCTTGGAATCTATGAATCTAAGTATGTGCATAAGTTGAGGAAAATACTGACCATCTAATGATGATAATGCTCATTTGAGGTACCATGCTAGATTGAGCATTAAAAATTTCCAGTGAGAAAAAAGTCTTTCTTTCCATAGGAAACTAATGGTACAGTCTGTTTCATCCTCAGGTCCACAGTCACATGGCAGACACACATCTGCTGTGTTTCTTTGTAGAGCAAACAGCTATTTTTCTAATGAGAACTGACCATGGAAGAAAATCCACTGTTTGTAAGTGTATGGGAAGCAAGTGGCTCCAGATCACAATAAAATACTTTGTACTGGAAGTACAGGTTTATTTGAGAAACTGTCTGGGCTGTCATTAATGCAATTTATAACTGCTAACATAGAAGGACTATGTATGTGAGCTAACTCAAACAATTTAAAGTCACTTTTCCTGTTTTACATAAACAAACCAGTGGTGTAGTGCAGTCAGAGGCCTCATGCTGTTCTTGTGTACTACAGCAAATTTTCATAATCCAGTGTGCACTTCCTTTGGAAACAGCTTTTTATTGATGTAAGCCTTTTACAAAACTAGCAATGAGCTGAAAAAGCTTCAAGGATTAAAAAAGGAAGCAAAGCTGCCACCTCTCCAGATAGACAGTGAACAGCATGGGTGAGCAGCCACATCAGCATGAACCAACCCACATTCAAGTCTGTTGAAACAAACCTCGAACTGTTGCAGATAGGGGTTAACCCACTTCCATGTTTGTATAGCCTCGTTATAAATTGTTGAAGCACTGCTGACATCATTGCATTATCATGCACAAGGAGGAGAAGGTTGACTTTTGGGAACTAGCCATCCAAGAAGAGTATTGATCCTCTGGCACCACATCCAAAGACAAGTGGATGCAGGGAGGCAGAGTGGAAGCTACATCTGATAATGAGTTGATACAGCATATTTTCTTTCCTGCACAACAGGGAAGTTCCAGAAAAATTGTTCCTTAAAGGGGTGAGCGTAGGCACCCTTACTTTCTGGAGCTCCTACTGGGCCAGCACAGCTCAGCCAATAGACTCAATCAATCTCTACGTTATCCATGAACAGATTCAAATTTTGCACGTTTATCAATAATTATTATTTATATTAAGCTCAACTGATGCTCAACTTCCCAGTCAGAATTAGGGGGCCTTTTTATAAATGTAACCCTTGGGTCAGGTGTTGAAGGCAACACAAAGGGCAGGTTTTCCTTAAAGACTTAACTAACACTGGCTTGAGGTCCCACCCAGGAACCTATGAAACCATACACCACCCTGGCTGCCTCTATGGACAATTCTACCTCACTTGCAAGCACTGAGTCCAGGATGTTACAACAAAGAGAGCTTTACTGGGCAGTGGGGGTAAAACAGGTAGGAAGACCACAGAATGAAATTGGGAAAACTAACAATTAACATATTCTATTGTATGCCTCCCAGGCCCCACCTGCCAGCGTATTTTACCTGTAGTCCCAATGCTCCAATTGCAAAGATAAAAAAAAAACAAACCTAATTTTGATTTTAAAATTTTCTATGATGGAGAATTAACCACAATGTTTGGTAAATTGTTCCAATGTTAATTACCCTCACTGCCAATAATTATACCTAATTTCTAGTCTGAATTTCTCAAGCTTCAACTTCCAGCCATTGTTTTCCAATAATGTTTTCCAATGTTTTTTATTCATTTTCAGGCTCTTCTCTGAACCCTCTCCAATTTATCAACATCCTTCTTGAATTGGACACAATAATTGGACACAGTAATCCAGCAGCAGTCACACCAGCCAAATACAAAGGTAAAGTAACCTCTGTACTCCTACCCAGATTCCCCTGCTTATGCATCCCAGGAGCTCATTAACTCTTTTGATTGCAATGTCACATTGGGAGCTAATTTTCAGCTATTCACCACAGGCTCCAAATCTTTTTCAGACTCACAGCTTCCCTGGAGAAGGTTCCCAATCATGTAAATATGGCCTACATTTTTTGTTCCTAGAAGTATATATTTACATATACCCATATTAAACTGCATATTATTTGCCTGTGTTCAGTTTACCAAGTGATCTAGACTGCTCTCCAGCAGTGACCTGTCCTCTTCATTATTTACCATTTCCCCATTTTTTGTGTCACCGGCAAACTTTATCAGTGACAATTTTATGATTTCTTCCAGGTCATTCATAAAAAAGTTAAATAGTGTAGAACCAGAAACTGGTCCCTTCAGGATCCCACTGGTAACACTCCTACTCAATGACAGTTCCCCATTTACAATTACATTTTGAGACCTATCAGTTAGTCATGTAATCCATTTAATCTGTGCCATATTCATTTTATATTGTTCTAGTTTCTTAATCAAAATGTCTTGCGGAATCAAGTCATCAGCACTATTACTTTTGGCAACCAAACTTATAATCACATAAAAAAATATCATGTTAGTTAGTTCCATAAATACATGCTAATTTGCATTAATTGCATTACTCTATTTTGAGTCCGATATCAGCTACTTCATTATCTTACCTGGGAACTATGTCAGTCTTCTGGAATGTTCCAATAGTCTAAGACTTACTGAAAATCTGCACTAATGGCCCCATGAGCGCCTCAGCCAGCTGTTTTAAAATTCTCACATGAAAGTTATGTGGACCTTCAAAAATGTCTGATTTAGTTATTTAAATAATTTTAAAATATCTGATTTCAGTAGCTTCTGTTTAATATGCTTCAGAAATACTAGTGGAACAGAAAGAGTGTTATCACCATATGATGAAATTATATCATATGTTTTTTCCCATGCAGAACAGGTATTTTTATTGAGCACTTCTAATTCATACTAACTGACCAATCTAACTTTATGCCAGGGAGACACACAAATGTTAAACACATTAATTAAGGAAACTATTAAGTGTGGTCTTCTAATAGTAGTGGAAATCATCCAGTAAGATTTTCTGGGACTATCTTTTCACAATATCAGAAAAAATTTATTTCAGATAGTTTTTTTTTTTCCAGTCACACTGTTCCCCATTCTCCAGGTGCATTCTTTTATTTGAACAGAGCTTGCTCAGCCTTTTTTGTTAAAGAACAACACAAGTCCAGGTTGTCTTTTATCACCTTGTCTGTTTGCTTTATTCATTGAATGGCTTGCAATAACTATCAGATTCTTCAGGGAATCGAAATTCATGATAAAGAATGTAAAACAGCTCGTTTTGCAGATGTGCATCCTGCTTTATCTTAGCGGGATGCAATATCTTAAAGAAGTATGAGAGACCCTTGTCATAATGGGCCAACTTTTCAGAATGCTTCAGTAGCACAAAGGGACCAAAAAGCTATTGTATCTCCAAGAGGAAGGTTCTCAAGCCACGGGGAAGTCCCCAAGTCCTCATTTGACATAGAGGTGCTAGAGACAGCTCCTGCAGCACCCTGGCATAGGAGACATGGAAGGAAGGAAAATGGGCATTGCCAGACTGCTCTGTACTTCCATGATTCTTGGTTATGGCCTCCTGCCGTTATCTGCCAGCTATCTACTGTAAATTAGAGCAATTCTGGGGCTGATATTGACCCAGCCTCATAAACTTGTGGAAGCTTGTGTACTGCCCCCACATACTGTTTGTAATTTTGCATATGTTACCCATACATTTACTACAGAATAACATTAATGATCAGTGAGTTATGATAATTACATGACATCTTTTGTGTAAATAGGACAACAGTGTGCCAAGTCTGGGGACATGCTCTTAGGGACATAGTGCCTTATTTTGATTTCTGTATGTCTCTGTATCTGTATATATTTCCTAGATACAGATACAAAAGGAGAAAAGTCCATGAGTGGGGAAAAACAAATGAAAGGAAACAGAGAGTGCCTAACCAAAATAAACGAGCTTACATCTCCTGAGAAATTTCTTTGCTAAGAAAATGCTGCAAATGTATACTCCAAGTTTTGTACTCTGGACTCGACATCTTAAAATACCACTTAAGGATAATCAATGGCAGGAAGTGCATGAATGTCCCTTTGAAAGCAAATGCAGTACTTTGTGCTATATAGACTTTGCTATTTTTCTCCCATTTCTAACAGAACGAATAAAAAACGACATTTAAGATGCTCTAATTGAGATTATTGCTCACCCTTACTCATGTATTGTTTATGGTAATGCCATTACATGCACTGATTTGGGGTACTGATTCCCCATTTCATACTTTCATTGCTGGCTGGCTGACTCAAGTGTTTAATGCTTTATTATACATTTTGGGAATCCACATAGTAAGAACTCTCTAGCTCAAATTTAAGGGTATGGAACATAATCTCTTTTGTGAACAAAAAACCTGTTGAACCAACAAAGCGCAAATTACACATGTAGCAATATGAACTCAAAATAATCCTTAACCTACAGAAAACACCACATCAGATTAATAACCCTCTATAAATAAGCTTGGCAGAATTCAATTTTTATTTTTTTTATAATTTTGATGGCTATAGTCAATGTTCATTTTAAAGATATTCATCAATTTTTATTGATTTAAATGTTCACAGTTGCAGGAAATTATGGAGGAGTCAAAACATAAGGGATCAGACAATAATTACTAAATGACAGTAAACACCGAGATTCAAAAAATTAAAAGTTTTATAGCCATTAAAACACAAATTGTTATCATATGTCAAAATATACTAAGTAAACAGCCTTAAATCAAAGTCTAATAAGTTCTCAAGCAGCATTTTTCTTACTTTGCTAATTTGTAAATTTCAATTATCTATATACATATTTTTACACTGGTTTGCATGTATCTGGTAAAATCAAAGTTTACATCAACAAAAATTTAATCCTTCCAAGCCTAACTATAAACTATACAGTGTAAATATAAATATCCTGGAATTTTAATAAATGATAAATCAATGTTGTATAATTTTAGATGCTGGAGATGGCAGATTATTTATTATGATGACTTAAGCATGTGCTTATGTGGTTTGCTGCATTGGGGCCTAGAAGGGGGAGGGGACTGTACTGCTTCATTATACCCTATGCCAGGATATAATGCCTACATTGAGGCCCGGTCTACACTTACCTTTGTGATTCGGCGGCAATTGACAGGAGATACGCAAGTGACGTAAATCACTTCCGTCGACTTTGCAGCATCTCCTCCGCGTGCGCAGTGTTCCCTTCGATGCAGCACTACGCCACCTACCGGGGTGGTTTTCCTGCGTCGCTTGCTGGATCGACTGAGCACATCTACACAGACTGCTCAGTCAATCCAGAGCGAATGGTGATGAGTGATGGCAGCGAATTTGCCGCTGTCAGTGTAGACCCAGCCTGAGAGATCTTTGAATGTGCCCTGAATGTTTCCTGTAGCAATGGTCCTATATCCTTATAGAAGTGTGGAGAGCTGCAACATCATAACAAATGAGCTGTACTCAGCTCTTAAGCCACAGGTGCCCTATCCTGTGATAGGACCATGAGGAAGAAAAATGGAACACATGAAGAATAAATAAAGTTAATACTATTTTTTAATCATTCAGATTTTTTATGTATATTTGGGCCTGGTATATCTGGGCATGTTGGTCTCTACATGTTGCATCTAAGTCTATGTTAAGTCGGTAGTGCAAACCTTTATTCAACAAGCACCCAAAGGATAAACAACAGTGAGTGCAAACACATCATTCTCCCTAATCATTGTACTTCTGAAATGAATTGCTGATTTCAGATATATCATGACATCCCACAATTCAATGCAGCAATTCTGCAAGGTCAATAACTTATCGGCATTTGTTGCCAATATATATATATATTTTACATTTTTTTAAACATTCTTTTTTAGTTGAGTTTAGAAAATTTCCTTTGGGAAGTTGAGGGACTATAAAGATGACATTTGTATACTGGTGTTTGATCGATATACCTGCAAAGTTTAGACAGGACAGTTCAAATGAACACCTCAAAGTGTTCATGCTTGTTTAAAATGTCCTAACTTCTTAGATCTCTGCAGTTGATTTCCACTATTTCCTATTTGGCCAGAATACCATGTGCACAACTTTTATTGTTATATTTTTTCCTCTTCATTTTTCAGGTCTGACTGGCACCAAGAAGTGCAAAGTTGAGTGAAAATGAAGGTAACCAAAGAAGGTGACTGAATGCATTCAGCCCACTGAAAAAGATCACTTTGGGTTCAGTTTGAGAGATGCATTCAGTTTGGGTACTTGTATTACTGGACCCAGTTTACCACTCCTGGGTTTGTCTCAGTGAGAAGAGTTGTACTGGTTTTACTAGAACAATCAACTCAAGCAGGTGAAAGCTAAAAATTTGCTTGGGCCTAATTTTGAAGGCCGACCTGAACCCAACTAGACCACAGCCAATCTGAACCCAACATTTTTTAAAATCTGTTTAATGTAATTCAGAAATGTATTGCTGTAAACTACTTTAAGAAAGAGTTTATCTGTGCCTATCTAGGAGGGACACACCAGTTTAACTACACGGATTTTGCTACACCAAGGCAAATTATCTCATATAATCAAGGCCTTAGTGGTAAATTTTTCTGATAAAATATTAGAGTGGGCTCAAGCTCAGAATAAAAGGAAGAATAGTTGATCCACTTTACACTTCTTTAAAGTCTACATGGATTTCATTTCACTGTAGCATCATAACATCGTACACTGTACAGACATCAAGGCCCAATATTTTTGCGAATATTTATATATTTATTTGAGAAGTATCCCATCCCTGTCTCAAATTCTTAACTTCTCCTCTCCTTCCCTGTTTCTTCTTCTTCTTTATTTTACTAGCTAACATTTGAATTGATTGAAAGTTCTGTATATTTTACTGTACTTTTGGGTTAATATATCATCTGGTTCCTGTGTTGTGCTTTGGCTCATGCACTTCTTAAAAAATAGCAATAGAAAATCTATGACGAAAAAGTACATGGGACCTAATGTTGCTTTTGGAACATTGTCAAGCCAGCTGGCTTTCAGTGCATTTTACAGGTGTGTTCATAATGGTAGCATTCAGATTGTGTGGATGAATCTCTTGAGATTCTGACTTATAGACGGTAGCTCAGCATTACTATCTTTACTGGGGTTATGGACAGGTTTGGAACAAACTCAATCTCACAAGATACAATGGTGTCCAAGTACTATGCCTATAGTGATTTAAACATAAATCTCTTTGTGGTTTCACATGGAGTTGCTCTGCCTGCTGAGCAAACACTGCTATGCCGGTGCCACTTTTTCATAGTCCAGCAATTTTCTCTAGGAACAGCAGTGCCAACAATGGCCTCCAACCCCTGAACTCATTTGTCCTAAACAACACCAAAGCCAGCTCTCATTTATTCCTGTTTTCAATTTAAGTAACTAACGATAGACTGAAAACCTGTTGTAAACATACAAATAATGAAATAATTAGGACTAGATATTTAGCGACAGCCCCAAGTAGGTGGGCAATACAGAGCTGCAGTGCACCATGAGGAGCTTTCTTATCAGTTTAGTATCTGGGAATGATTGTATCTTAAAAGGCACAATCCTCAGAGCTCCAGGATCTGTGGGAGGAAAGTGTATGCTGGGCATTCACCTAAGAGCAGGCTGGGTTCCCCAGTGTGTGGCCTGCCAATTCTATGGCCATTGTGGAGGGAAGGGCAATTGGTGCCCTGAGCATGTTCAGAGAGAGCAGCTGAGCACAAAGACTGCTATTGTGCCTGCACCCGTGCAAAGTGCACAGAGGTGAAGGAAGGCTTGCAACCTCCCAGCCTGCAGCAGCAGAGCTGGCCCTAAAGAATAAACAGCAAGATATGTAAAATAATTCACTTTTGGGTTCCTCTGTGTGTTCCTATGCCAAACCTGGCTAGTTAAGACTGGGGCCATGTTTAGAAGATTTAAAAGTTCGTGTAGAAACAACAACCTGTTTTTACAACAGCAAATAATCTGAGCAATATTAGCAACCTTTTACTTTTCACCAGTAGTCTGGAATGTGTAGTGTGCTACTGGTAGATTTGCAAATTAACCCATTTTGTAGCATTTCTCACACATAGCGCAAACTATCATATTCAGAAAGAGAATCCAAGTATCTCTCCGTCATGGAAATACGAAATAGGCCACACAGAACAAACAAACAAACAAACAAACAAGCCACTAGCAACAATAAAAACAAAAGAGGGAAAACCGCACTTTACTTACACTCCATGTCTTTCCCCCAGAAGTCCAGAAAAATTGAGAGTTACTTTTAAGCCATATCCCTATTATTAACCAGCCATTAGTGGCATGAGGACTGATAAAGAAATCAGCAGCATGACAGCTTTTTACAGTTACCCTGTAAATATGTTTGGAGCTAGCTGAGTTCAGCTGAATGCACCATTTACCTCTCAAGTGTCAATCATGAGAGCAGTGGAGGGAGAAACACTGGCAAATGGGGACATCACTGCTGAAATGTCATTGAGAAAGTGAACACTACAATAGTTCCAATGGGAAGAGCCATGAGAACTAAAAATTGAGGCGAACAAGAGGCTAAGGTAATATAACGAGGATGAAATATAACTGTAATAAAAGACAATTGTGTTTTTGAATGAGAGACTGTTCCTTTTTGTGTTTCTTGGTCCACTTGAAATCAGGATGTATTACTTGTGTTAGATTTCCTCTCCAGTTTTCAGAGAAGATGTATTAAAATAAATGTAGAAAAGCTTCATGTAAGCATCTGATATTTAGCTAAAACAAAACAAACCTTTTGAAGTTCACCCATCACAAGTTACCACTGGCTGTGGTTTCCAGAAAACCTTTCATCAAGCTAATGCATTTGTTCAATGATACCATGTGTGTTCTTGGGAATTTTCTTTTCCATGACAGTATGCAGTTGTATACTTAAAAGTAATTTCTATCTCAAGAAAACTGAAATGAGTAAGGCCAAATTCTGTTCGTATTTACATCGGTATGAATGTGAAGTATCTCTGTTGACTTTATCTGAGTTAGTTCAGATTTACTTCTATGTAAATGAGACTAGAGCATGGCTCATTGTATTCATATTAGTTGAGATATGAAGAAATGGGCAAAACAGTCAAATTCTGCTTTCCTCAAACATTTGAACAGTTGAGTTTTTCTGGGCAAATGAATCATGGAAAACGTATTTCAAACAAATTTCTGCAATTACTTGCAACGACAAAATTTTGCATATGAAGATGCAAGATCTTGCCCCTGAAAAGACTGCATGCTAATCTGAACAGGGAATGGAAACAATCTCATGCTATTTCTCTAATGAATCAAAACCAAGCAACACAGCTCAAATTTAGAAAATTCAGTTATTTCATAGAACAGCAAAGTTGAAAAGGTATTAACGTAAGCCGTGAATTACAGGAAAATCACATCCTGCTCGCAAATATTCTGTGAGCAGATAAAAAGATGAAATTCATTGAATACATTATTAGTTGTGAATTATTCACTCAGTTCTATTGCATACAGTGTGTGGAGCATATTAAGGAATTTAAAAATTAATACTCTAACAAGTACAGTAATACAAACTACTGTATATGCACGAGAGGGATAAGTTATGTTTGCTATGGGATTCCTCATAGTTAATTTACTGATTTCTGTGGGAGCAGAAAATTTAATTTATACAATATTGTGTGAGTATTACATGGATTGACAATTGTGTTTTTTTTCATTTACCAAAAGGAAACACTGGCTTAATGTGTTTGTTTGTGTTACATTGTTTGTGATTTGCCATGATGTGTCTCAGACTGTTGCCTATTTTTTAATTTCTCTGTATGCTAGAAAACACATAAAACATGTCATATGAACAATTATGCTTCAAAGCACAAAGCAACCAACCTCTGTCTAGTGATTTTTAGGAAGAAACATACACAATGGGCAGGTTGTTCCATCATTCCAATTTTTCTGCACCTTCTTCAGATGCATCTGGTTCTGGCTACTGTTGAAGACATGATGCACTAGACTTAGATGGACTAGTGGTCTGAGCTGATTTGTCAAAATCTATATCCCTATCTCTTGCTTTCTGCTGCTGCAACCAGAGGACAGGTGATTTTTGTATTTGGAAATAGCAATGGCAGTTAAAACCGCTAAGGGAAAATTAGGTTAACAACCTTCCCCTGTTTAGGCCTAGAATCCTCCCCAATGTGGAAAGTCCCATCCCAGATATGGCATAGGATTGTTCTTTGGTGGCAAGAATTTTCCTTTGTGGAATGAGCCGGATTCAGTTTTTAAAACCTGTGGATCTCCTGAGATCTGACTGGGCTAGCAGTAAGCAAAATCTCTGTGTCTCTACATTGCATCCCAGCCACTTCTGTCTCTCTCATGTTGACTGTCAGCATAAGTCCACTATCTTTTTCTATTAGCTGTTATTTCTGAAATCCATCTAAAAAGGGATTCCATAGAAACACAGCACACAAAAGTAAATGTAGCCTCAGGTTGAATGGCCTGTACAGCAGATTCTCTGTTGGTCTTCTGGAGGGAGGATGGATACAGCACACCTATTCTTCCAGGTCCCATTCCTAATATTTCCTCTTCTGCCCTGACCCTTTTCTCCCACAGTGGAGAATACATGCATCCTGCAAGAAGTCTCTATGTGGAGTCCAGGGTCAAGTAGTTTTGATGCCATTCCATGCTCTTAGAATCCATTGTGTTTCTACTCTTTTTGTAGATGAATGCGAATATTTTGAGCTTAGTTTTCAAACTGAAAAAAGTATATTAATTTATTTCATTTTTAAAAAATAATAGAGAGTGCTGTGAGTCATCACTAAATCAAAACCAACTTATGAATGCTACTGTGGCTGAGATGATTTTCTCGGGACTGGGATCAAATGCCTTTATATGTCAAGAAACAGCATAGCAAAAATTAGGAGATTACTCATTTAAGACTGTGTCCAATTATCTAACTGCCTCCAGTTACTTCAAATATCTGGCAAACAATAACAGGCTCCTGATGCTTTTGAAGTCTCCACCAAATGTGAAACTTCTTTTCTGCAATACCAAATTCAGTGGGAATTTCAAACATCGATTATGCTATTGCTTTTTGTCTTTATGAGTTTTGACGGATATTGGGAGACAACCTGCCATATAGATATAGCTATTCCTACACTAAAGAAAGATAAGGAGTTCTCCACTAGAACTGGGTGAATTTTTGGACAAACTGTTTATTCACTGGAAAATGCAATTTTGACTGAATTGAAACTATTCACAAATTTGACCCAATAATTTTGGCTGAAGAAAAGGTTTTCAGGGTTAGCTTTGAAAACCATGCTTCCTTTATTTCAGTAGCAAAGTAACTTGCCTTGGATGGAGACCCAAGTTTGACTTTCAAATCTAAAGTGAGGCATTGAACTCAGAGCATCCCTCTCTTCGTAGGGAAGCAGCCTTACCACCAAGTTATAGGCCATTCCAGGAACAGGCTGTTCTCAGTTGTTCCAATTGAATCTGTTCCACTTTGTATAAATACTTAAACATTCATTAGCCAAAGAGTGAGAACTACTTTATAGCCTAGTGATTAAGGCACTCAACTGGATATGTAGAGTCAAGTCACTCTTCTGAATCAGGCAGCAAGAAGATTTGAAGTTACATCTTCTACCTGCCAGGTGAGTGCCTTTATCACCAGGCTATAGAGTTATTCTTTCTCTTTGGTCCAATGAATATTTACACAATGTGAGATACAATTCCAGAGTTTGAGGGCAACCCCCCAGAATAGACTATAGCCTGCTCCCCAAGAGGCAGGAGATCTGAGTTAGTGTGCTTGCTCCAGAGTAGGGTTTCAAATCTGGATCTTTCACATGTCCATCAAGTACCTTAATCGCTTTACAAAAAGTCATAGGTGGACAGAGGTGGATACTCATGGTTTGCTGGACTTAAATGAGCTTTTCCATTTTGCTGAGAAATTCCAAATATTTTGGAACAGAGCCAAATATTTGCACTGATTTTTCATTTTTTTCAGAACTGAAAAAGCAATTATTTGTTCATCTCTATTTTCCACTTCAGTTTTCATATCTAGATCAAATCTAACGTTCAAGTTTCATGTTATTACAAAGCACATGTGCATGCTGTCTCAGTTGGTTGACATTTTAATAACATATATCACTTGCAACCAATAACAATAGCTCTCAATACTGTTGAAGTTCTGATTGCCTTAGAAATTAATGATTTTTTAAAATAAAAATGTTAAACTCCTTTTTCTTCTGACAGAAAGATTATAACTCTAATATTTAATATTCCATACTCCAATAGTCTAATATTATCTAGGCTTTATATGAATATGTTCTCTTGCAAACAAAGGAACAATTTTTTTACATTGTGTTTGAATGCATTTTGTACTTCATGAGACAAAAAGCACTAGCCCAGAAAGAATGGTATATTACACATAGGTCCTGTGCCATGCCTAATCATTGGCTTAACCCTTTTGGTAGGAGGAGTTTATTTTATTAAAAGCCCATCCTCCAAGTTGATTTCCTCCTTCCAAACAAATTCAGTTCCTGATGCAGAGAAATAGGTATGCTTATATCAGAGAAGAAGAAAGAGGACTAGAGAGAGAAAAGCAGTTGAGGAAAAGATATGGTAAATGCTGGGACCATCTACTGCTAGCTTTAGCCTATGCGTACTTTCAAATTTAAAAGAGAAAAAATAGCAAAGGAACAAACTTTGTACATCTTGGAGTTCCCTGTAACAAAGAGTTTTCCATGCATTTCTGTTATTCTGACTTATATCCTAAATGATCTGTTGAAAACTCCATTGTTAACTTTCCCTCCGATTGGTATCCCTCACTGAGATACTAATTTGACTTATCTGAAGAAAATACCTTTGTTAGCTTTGCCCCACCCCCATTAGTATCCCCCACTGAGATACTAATTTGGCTTATCTGTCTTTGAAGCAGAGTATTAGCTCTGCAAATACAAGTAAAAGTATGCTATAAGTAATAAGTGAAAAGGATCACAATTCCTACCTACATAATCAAATAAAGATTTAACAGCTGTATCCCTCTTCTCTGTTCCCATCCTATTTTTTTTAAGGTCAGGGTGAAACTTCCCTTCCCCTCTGTGCCAGTAGTGGGAAAGTAAGAGCAGTCTGTCCCCCAACACCAGTATTTAGTTTGTAATTAGTCAGGATAGTCTCATCCCTTGCCAATAGGAAAGAGACAGCGGAGGAATTCACTGCAGAGAAAATGGGGGAATCATAGGACAGTATAAGCAGGCTCAGCTAGAAGCTGTAATGCTGATATGGTAACTCCAGGTTAGCAGGAGAATTTGGGCCCTACATTTTTCAATAAAAGACCTATTAAAATAACAATGGGCCAGATCCTCAGCTGGTGTGAATCAGTGTTGACTTCAATGCACTAAGTACAATTTACAACAGCTGATCATATGGCTCTACCTGTTTAGCTCAGAATAAAAGTGACCAATGTGTTATGGTCATGGACTTTTGAGTGATGGAAGATGATTTAGGGTATAGGAGGAACCAATCTGTGGTTTAATTTAAAGCTTAAAAAATAAGTGAAAATTAAAATAAAAAGGTCTTCTTTAAAAAAAAAATCCACATAAACAACAGCAGTTTTGTTATTCCAGTTGCATGGAGGTATCAGGAGAAATGTAGTTTGTCTTGAATTTGGAAAGGAAATAAGAACCTTGGCTTCTATCCATCAGTATTTGTTTTCTTAAAGTGAACATATTTAAAGACTTTGAGGAGGAAATATTTTCTGTAAAAGAATGATCTCCTCCAGACTCATCTAGAATGCCGTAGAAACTTGTAACGGTAGCTAAAGGTTGTGGTTCTGTGTCTTTCCATTTCTGAAGAAGTTTGTATGTGGAATCTATGTAGGCAAAGGCTGAATTTCTCACTCAAGCAGGGCCAGTGCATAAATAAAAGCTGCCAAAGAGCCTGCTAATTTTAAAAGGCACCTTTCTTGCCAGTTTTTTCTAATTGTTTTAATGTACAAATGAATATCCTACAGTCCCCTTATTTGCTCCTCCCTTCCTAGCTTTGTTCACATTCTGGCCATTTAAGAAAGTTGTGAGGTAAAATAAAATTTCTTTGAAGCACAAACTAAACTATACATTTGCCTTTTGAACTAAGCAAATATGCTTTGAACATTTTTGTTGGCATGTGAAGAGCTGGATAGTTCAGTGGATAAGCATTGGGCTTTTATCTTTACATTGACTGAAGTCCATTCAGCAATGATATATTAGTGACATGAGTTAGAATTCTGTCAATGCATTTCTAATGCACCCATGACTGTGATATCTAATTACCATCCGGTCATGCAGATGTGCACACTTACAATTGCCAAGGATCCGGGAGCTGGGATCCAGATATGAGTCTAATGCAATCATTATGGTGTTTAGCAAGACAAGGGAAATAATTGAAACCTTTTAGTCAAACCCCAACAAACTTTGGTGTTTCGAATAAAATGAACCATGGCTGGTCAGCCTATCTAGATTTAAATACACCTTCCTCCTAACCAGCCTCCTACTGCTCCCATGCTTTCAGAGGTAGGTAATGGGAGTCTTCTCTCTCATTCTTGTTGCATTCCTTAATGTAAAATGAGTTATTTTAGAAAGTATCTGTTTGCAGAAGCATAGCAGTCACGTCTTTCCCTCCCTCTCTGGTCTTCAGTTCTTCTCCATTTCACTGGCTGTGATACGGGCTTTTCCATCCCCCTAAGTGCACAATGATGGGCCATAGCAGTGTTCTGTTAATTTATGCTTTAAAGGGACATGAGTCTAAACCCTCATTTCAAAACCCTTTAATATTGAGCTGTGTGAAGAAGTATGTATTATGAATATTAGCAATGTATCTGATCGGAGCATAAATAGACACTATTGATCAACAGAGCTTCTAGTCTTTTAGATTTTGGGAGCTCAAGTAGTTCTTTCCCTCTTAAAACAATAATAAAACATCAACAATTACTGTGTGAAGAGAAAAGAAGCTTTCCTCCCCCCCAAAAAACCCCACCCTCAGTCCCGACAATTATTGTGTGAAATGTCTGAAGATAGTGTAAGGCTGTGTCTCTTGGGATTGTTTGGAAGTATAATACAAAATGAAATGCACTTAAAATTGCTAATCTAACATCAGATCAGAATGTATCATGGTGCTGATATGCCATGACTACAGAGAAGAGATAACTGCTGATATTCTGTTGATGTATCTAATCAAAACCATGGCCCTACTCTAATTATTATTCATGTGACAATAGACCTAAAGGAGGATCATATAGTGTAATGTTATACTGTACTGCAAAGTTACTAGAAGGCTTCTGTGCTTACAAGATAGTTGCTTTTAATTAAAAGCAAAATGAGCAACCTAATCCCTCATAACTGTTGCTTTCAGCTAATAAGAGTGGACAGCTATTTTTGCTGGCTTGCTATTATGATTCAGTACAAAATCTGACTAGATGGTATGTTATTTTCATATGTTTAACTTTATTTTTATTATATATTACCATAAGCGTGCATGGCAGTTAACATACTAGAGCTGGTTGAATAATGCAAAACAGTATTTGTGATTATTTGTTTGCATTTCAAGTAGCTGTTCAGTTTGCCCATGCTCATTCCCTTTACAATGAATGGGCTTTTGTTCACACAAAGATTTGAGGAATGGCTGGTTCCTCACACCATTACCCTATTTATGAATAGCTAAGGCTGTTTGCTGTTATCCATTATTTATCTGTTTGTTGTTAGTTATGAACTTTTAAAAAATAGAATCATATCTGAACAAACTGTGAACTAGGTGACCAATCATACATCAAGAATAGCTGAAATTAGGGCTTATTAATTTTTTTTAATCACAAAATTTAAAAAAAATTAAGTTGTATCCATTTGAATTTGACAGGGTTTCACAATGGATCCATTTTTCATTATTTTCAGTTTTTTCACAAATGTTTTAAATCAAGATGTTTTCTACAAAAATCAAGTTTTTTATTTAAAAAAAAAATCAAAACTAGGGAGGGATTGGGGAAGGAGGGCAGGTTGATTGCATGATGCATGGGATAAAAGAAATCTTTCCAGAAGTAAGGGGCAGGAAACGTAAAAGCATGGTTCATCTGTGGAAAACAGCTATAAAGAGGTCATTAAGATGAGCCTTGTTCCCAGAGGGTAGGGTACGAGCATGCTCTTCATGTCAAGACACTGAACTAGGGGCCTTAACACTAACTTAAAGCTAGTTCTATCTCTTGTACTCTGCACCACTAGAGCACAACCCCATTTTGTGTGCTGCTCAGAACTGCAGACGGATTGCATGGAAGAAGTGGCAAGGTCCCTTGGTAATGTTGCTGCTAGACATTTCTCAGAAGAATGCTTCCCAGGCAGCATGTGCAAAGTTACCTGTCTGAACAAGCAAAAGCAGATTTTGCAGGTCAGTTTAATTTCCCACATTTGACAATTTAGCTGTAAGGGTTGTATTTTGTTCAGTTTCCTGATTTTTTAATAACAAGCGGCTGCTGTACTTACTTGTTCTGCTATAGATTTGTTTTTAACAGTTAGGACCCAAGGAAAGTGGCCTATAATTTACTCACTGAAAAGTATATGTATATATTTTTATACATTTCTGTATACACACAGATTGCTAATTTTCTTAATGGATGCATTACTCCCTCCAAGAGTAATTATGTATTTGTCACCATCTCCTTCCTTTGTCAGTCAGCATAAAGTGTTCCCTATAAAGCCATTGAAATTGGGGGCGGGGGGCTTTGTGAAATAAAGCATTGCAGTCAGGCAGTTTAAAAAAAAGTATTACCACCCTAGCAGATGGAACATCAGTAATTTAGTACTAATCAGCCCAACTGGTTTTACAGCGTTTCTGCCTTTAATGTTCTGTGGCTTCATTGTGTGTGATTTACATCTAACTTGAGTGGAGCTTCAAAGGCTGGCAACTATCAGTAGCTGGCTGATACCATCTCTCTGTCATTAGGCCCTGGGTTGCAAAGCAGTCCCTGGATCAGATGACCAGGAAGGGATAGAATAGCCAGCACACCTGTAAAATGAGTTCCCTTATGCTTCTATGAATTGTGACTGGATAGATAAAGGGAAGTATGTATTGCAGACCACCAAGCAGCTACCCTATTATCCTGTTAACTTGTAGGGGCTGAGAAGACAGATGAAGACATATAGTATGTTGAGTCACCTTTGCCCAGGGAGAGGTGAATGAAATGTCAAGGATAGGCTCACCCCTGGACTACATAGCTGCTGTCTTTTCATTGGAGCATTAGTTACACTACCCATTCGTATTATGATTAATATCACTGGTCCAACACAGCTCTGTTTTCAAAAGCTCTTGAAAAATCACCTTGTAAGGAGGCTGTAAAATGCTGGCATAACAAAAGTTTGGGAAGGAGGACAGAGAGAAAGAGATTTTGCAACTGCTTTTCTGAGACCCATTCATCAAAACATTTAATTCCCCAAAATGATTAAACCCAACATTTAATCCAATATTGCTAAAACATAAACATTTAACCCAAGATGGTTAAAATAAGCAGACATTGCATAGTTTGCTCAGCCTTTAATGATGGTTTAGCAAATTATTTCCACACTAATATTTTTTATTATCATTCTTTGCACTCTGAAAATGAAGACAACTTTACCCTTTCATAAAAAGAGTCAATGGTTGGAACTATCTGCATAATTATATGAAAGCAACAAAAGAAAATAGTCTGATGAGGAACAGTACCTTGGGGTGCAAGGAGATATTTATGTAATGTGCCATTTGTTACAATACCTTCTATCCTATCTGATTCATTCCCTGATATAGATATTCTTGATATAGATATACATTTATTTCAATAATGTCTGTATTAAAGAGAGATGCAACCTATCAATACATATATTAGATATATATACACAAACTAGGATGTTTCCAAAAGTTATCTGTATGGTAGGTGATGTCATCCGCAATAAAGACATTGATATCAAAGAGAATGGATTGTACAATTTAAAAAAAAATAAATTTGGAAATCATTTGTGGATTCTCTCTCAAAAAATAATCAGCACTTTTTCTATTTTGTTTGTTGTTGGCCATTTGGTTGTCCTCCCGTTGTACAAAATAGTTAATTTTTTTGTGTAAGGGAACTATTTTCTGTTGGACCCTGAGGATTAATTAGAAGAACTACCAGATCTATGTACTATGTTGAAAAATGTTTAACCTAAAGTCTGTGCTATATTAAACTGTTTTGATTTGAAATAGTTTAAATTTAATTGAAAATAATATTAAGAAAATTGGCAACGTTATCTTTATAGATGAAAGATCATTTCAGATAAAATACTGTAATTGACATCCTAACAGAAGTATTAGAATATTCTGCTTTTTTAATGCCAGTTTTCTGATAATACAAAGTTACATAGCTGCTGCTCAGCATAGTTGGACAATGACTATTTTACAGAGAAGTTTAAAGTCATCTTTCACTCTCTTTTACAGTGTTCTGATGTTAAAGAAAAGCAAAGTTTGTGTTAAGGCTGAGAGTTAGAGGCAAACATTTTGTAGCTGGATATTGAAAATAAAATTAGGATCAACCTTAGCAGTTTCTTTCACTTTTGCCTCACAATTTGCTTTAATAAACTCTCTGGAAATTTCAATTCTGATCTCTAACACGTAGGCTTATTTGTTAGATTGTAGTACTTGTATTATTAAACTAGCTTCTTAAAATTATGGCTATCTTTTAATTTTGTCAGTCAAAACTCTTATTAGTAAAACTGACGCATGTGAAAGTACAACTGTTTGTGTATTTACAAAAAATGAAGTGCCACAAGCAAGCCTTAAATATGTGATTTTCTCGTTGTGTTAGTTTCTTTCCTGTGGGAGTATTCATGTGTGTATGTGTGCACACATCTTTGAGGGAGATATTCAGTTTTAAAATTTCAATCTGGGGGTTAGTAACACTAGTTGGAAACCTTTTAAATGTATAACTACTCAATAGAAGTATACTGGATTCCCCTCATTGCTATATTCTTTATACTTCTTTTTTCTATCTTAGTTTAAAAGGCAGTGTCACCAACAACACCATTATCTCTTTTATGTGGCCTGTTGTTTGGGTGGTGGTTCCAGTTGTTTCAGCTATCTTATGCCATGGACCAGTTTAATTGCTTTTCACATTTACACACACCAGTTGGTTTCATCCAACTTCATTGTTTTTGTTGCTATGTTCATAGATTTGATAGATAGTTATAAATAGGTAGAAGGTAAGGCCCCAAAGAGCTTAAAAAGGGAGGTGTGAAGTACCTGAGATAGATAGTTAAGGATTGCATCCGATGGACCTTAGATTCTGATCTTGTGAGATGCTATTGACAGGTGATAGTGCTGAGCCTATCAGTCAAAAGAAATTTGGGGCTCTACTACAACATGTTCACTGGGGTCCTACCCCCTCCCATTCCACCTCAGCTGATGACATTTTGGGGAGACTACTGAACTCAGGGCCCCGTACAATTGTCCGTCCTTCCCTTCCTCTCATCAGTACTAGTGCAGAACAGAGCTGGGTGAATAACTTATTTTTCAGTTTACTGGGGAAAAATGAATCTCACTGTTTATAAATAAATAGTCATTGGAGTGGAGACAGGAATCTGGTCTCCCACCTCTCAGGTGAGTGCCCTAAACTCACAATCTCTCACAATAATTTGCCCAGCTCTATTGATGAGTAGTTCTTAGGATCAAGTCCTGTGGTTCCACTATTCACCAGTGTTCAAGTTTGGTTTGAAGGTGTTGTCTATTAAAAAGTGGATCTGCCCATGAGCTTCTAAAGAATGGAGTTTGGCAGCTTCTCTAACTAACCCTTTTGAAATGGGGAAAGCCTATTTCAGTTATTCTTGAGTTTAAATTTACATGTAAAGTGCTTGCATGTTTTTTCTGCTCATTAAAGGCCAGACTGAATACTCTTTGCTCACACTGAATATTATCTCACAACAAAAGCGCTCCCATTGACTTCAGTGGGATTACTTATAAAGTACTACTCAACCTGAGTCAGGATATCACAGTCTGGCCTTGTGGAGATAGACAGCCATTCCTAAGATTTCTTGTGTACCTTTCTCATGGCTATATGCTAGCTGTATTGAAATCAACAGAAACATTTCTCTTGACTTCAGTGGGATTTAGCCCTGAGTGCATTGATCAAGACTTGCTACACACTACTGCAGAATAGAGCTAAGAAGGATGACAAGCGTGCCTATTTGATATTGTTAAAGAAAATAAAATCTCCTGACAAACTCCAGCAACCCAAAGTTCTTAAAAATTAGGATTATATTTTGTATAGAAACACTACTAAAACCTGCAGAATGAAAAACACTAATAAAATGTTTATATAAATATTTTGAGAAGAGTGTTAGGAAAAATATTTGTATAATGGTTGCTGAAGGAGAAATAAAGGAACTTCTCCCTGCCCCCCTGCCCAAAGTTTGAATAGTAAGGGTCAGAGCCAAACCAAATATTAAGGGGTATGAGCTTGAATATTAGACATGTAATCCATCTGCCTCATGTCCCTTCACTTGCTGTGTTAGAGACAAGATTGCATTATTAGGAAAGAAAAATAAACACACAAACTTTTCCTTCCCTTTAGGGAGCAGCCTTAGTTTTTACTTCTTCCTGAAGCAGTTTGCATTCTGAGAAATTAAACAAATGTCTATTCAATGGAATGTAAATTTGTCAATATGGCATTCGTGGCCCATGGTTGGGGTATTTTACTTTGGAAGACACAGTTCCCACTGTTAGGTGTTTTTGGACTGGAGAAGAATGTACACATTGCAGTAATGTGTCAGGTGAAATTAAACAAGGAGGCTAGATAATTCAGGACATTTCAAATATGTGTGTCAGGTGATGATGTTTTAATAGACGAAAGGTGAAGGATGGGAAGAGTCCTTCTACGATCTACTTTCATCCTCAGGCCCAACCTTTACTAGAGGGCAGTGGATATTTTTTCCTTTCCATCCTTCCTTCTTCCTCTATGCAGCTACTCCTACAAAGTTGGTCAGTAAAGAAACCCAGCAGGAGATAACCAGGCCTGATTTCCTCATGCCTCCTACTTCAGATTTTGCTCCTGCCTTGTGATAGTGCCCATCGCACATTTCATCAAAATGAACGCATTAGTGGAGCTGTGTTTCCCCAGGGAAGTGGGGAGTGTAACAATGCAACACTACCTTTGACGCTAATCCCTGAACGTCCCTTTCTTTGTGAAATGCTGCCCAAGAACATCTATAGTGTAGATGACAGTCCATTAAAAGTCTCTAATCTGGGAAAGATGCAATGGAAATGAGGGCAGAGTTGCCGTTTTTTATTTGCTGTGTTTATAAATGTTAGTGTCCAGGAAGAGTGCTGGGATTGACTGTCCCAAATAGTGAAGTATTCTCCCTATTCACAGAGATGCAGCAGCAACATAAACTTAATGTGCATCAGCATTGATAAAGAGTGGGCAATACCACCCCTAAATGTAGACAGGGCAGTTGAGTCCGCCTGTCACCTCTTTTCTGTTCTCTATTGTGAATACCAGCCATGAGGCAGATAGTATGTTGTTTGTGATGTGGACTATGCCCCTCCTGTTGTATTTGTACATACAAGCTGTGTATTGATTATGCTCCTGTAATTAGAAATATGTATAGTGTGTGGAGATGTTTCAAACTAATCTCACACTTGTGCCAGAGCTAGACACAGGAGAGAATCAAGTCTTTCATATTTAAGAGAAAATGTGAAGTGCTTGGCCCCCACAAAGAGTTCAGGAAAAACAGCTGCCCTCTCACCCCAAGAAATTGTCCTCTAGCAGACAGTGAAAAATGAGCAGAAGTTGCAGGACTCTAGCAGCTAAATTCTCGGAACAAGATGGAGGCCAGTTCATTTCATATGCCAATAGGGTACTTGAGCTACTGACAATAATAACTGTAACCCATTCCCACCTAGATTGGATTTGACCTGGAAATGCTCTGAATCCTGGTATCAAATTTGCTCTTTTAATTCATTACATAGATCCGAAAACAGGCCTTTCCTGCAATATGCATTACTATCTGCTTGTGAAGGTAATTTCTAATAAGGAGAAATGAAGTAGTTTATTGAGGAAAATGCTGCATGAGGGGATGCTCAGATACATTGAGGAGGGGTGCAGACAAGGACCCAAATTATTATTAGTAGTGTTGAAATATTTTGCTATTTGTGTTCTGTTTTATTATATTACCCTTAAAAGCTGATAACATGATCAGCACTGCACATAAGGCTGTATCAGGGCAATCCTATTGTACCAAGAATGGTTTTCAGACATCACAAATAAGAGAACTGAGATGTAATAGAGAAGGATGCTCTGGTAGAAAGAGGATGACAGAGAATGAGACAACAGAGACAGGATCTGGTAGCAGATAGAAAAAAGGGAATACACCTAGAAGCAAATCTGGAAGAGCAAGGAAAAGCTAGACATGAGAGCGAAAAGGTGAAGAGAGAGAAATGTATTCAGGAGAAGAGAGCCTATATTAATAACACTTGCCAAGGAATTCACTTCTTCTCCAAGGATTTATGAGTTTAATAAAGATATTGTAGATACGAGATTTTATTTTCTCATTTCACTAAGTGAAACTCCTGAAATTTTCTGCCTTTGAAGTCAAGCACAAAACTCCCATTAGCTCCAAAGGGAAAAATGTTAGGTCAATGCAGAATGCTTCTGAAGATACGGCCCTTTGTCTTCTGTTTCTAAAAATATATAATGAAATATCTAAAAATGTTTACAAAGATCTAAAGGCTATTTAAACCCAAAGGCTTTTTCCCACCTTAAAGAAAGAACGTTAAGTGAGGATGCAAAATAGATGCACTGCAAACAGTTAGGGAGGCCCTCAGTAGATCTGACTTACAGTGTTTAAATAAATCTGAATGCCGAAACAAAGTATGACAGTGAAAAAAAATGTTTCATTCTTGCAGTAACGCTGGGAATATGGTTTCTTTAGAAGGCACACTTTGACCTCTGTGTCAATGTGAGGGCAGGGTCTTGCAACCTAACTTTTTTGTAAATGACGGCACATATTAGTCTCCATGGTCAGCTTCAAGATCAGTGGCCTCTGGTGGGTAAGGTGAGTTAACAAACCTACAAAAAGTAATTAGGAAATGTCAAGGATAAGCATCCCTGACACATACATAGCCTGACTCTCCTGCTGTGAAAGATATTGTTGTGGAATTCAATGAGCAGTCTCATTAATGTTGCTAATTATCTCCAGCTGTTTTGAAATGTGCGTTAATTTTTAAAAGTTTGTTGAACTAGGAGCATGTCAGGAGTCACAATAGTACTACAAACAAGGCCACTATCTAGACACTGATTTGGCTGACAACATGAGGGTATGTACAGAGGAAGTTACTTTGTTCCATTACTGCTTATGTCTGAGTATAATTGCTACTCATATACAACAGTGGGTGTTGGCTTCAATTCCATTTTAATTCATTTAATGTATTGAGAACGTGGAATTTAAGCAGCCTAAATGGCAGAGAAGTTGTTGCATAATGCTTTTCTTTAATTTCATCTTAATGGCTCAATCTGGGGGAAATGAAAAGAGCTGGTAAATATATAGGTATTATAAAGCCTTCTGTCCTCCAGGTTTGAAAGCAATACAAAAATATGGTTAAGGGTAAAGGTTTTTTCTTTGGATTTGGTATATACCAAAAAAATGTGTTGGAAACCTAGAATCCTGAACGCTACTCACTGAGTGTTAAGATTTCAAGGTTTTTGTACATGTAATTTCCTGTCTCTCCTTATTCAAGTTTAATCTTTTTATTCTAGAACTGCTGTACTATTCTTTGTATGGATGAATAACCTGATTACCCTACTTACTTTCCAAGGGCCAGATTCTGTGAACCTTCCTCAAGCTTTACTTTCCTCTGCAAGTACATAAATATTCCTCCTTGTGGAGTCAGATACTGTTCAGTTGAGGGAGAAATGGCAAACGTTGGCTCCCTTTTTATTACCAGGAAATTTGTGAGGATAGGAGGGTGAGCGTTTGCTGAGCAGTCAAGAAGAAATCTGATGGACAGTCATAGCCAGTGGATATGGGTCATACTGCAAAAACCACTGTCTTATGAAATGCATCATATCAAGTTTTCTAGCTGTTTGTTGTGCTGAATTTAAATAGCAACAATTTCTTACATGGATTACAATGCTCTTTATCTGAAAGAGTGGCAAGAGTCGTTCTTGAGAGTGATGATGTAAAAGAACATATTCACTTTCTAAAAGTAGCTTATGACACAGGAGAAATAGTATAAAAACCTTGGTTGGTAAATGTTACCACCTACAGCTTTGGAGTTTGAAATGTTATATGTGTCAGAGTATCTACAGTACTTGAGTAGGTAAAAAAATACATAGCAATTTTTATTCCGAACCTTAAGGGGCTCAGTCAGTGATATAATCAACCTATTAGAAAACGACCATTATTCTTGAAACCAGGCAATCCCTAGCCAATACATATTTGCATCTCAACAAGTGACTAAATCACCCTTTTTGGATCATTCATTCAGATGCTATTTTGTACTGTTTTATAAAAAAGAACTATTTATTCTTCTTATGAAACTACTGAATCTATCCAAGGTACTTATAGCTCAGCAGTCCCCAAAGCACTGAATTTAGGTGCTCAAATACAGTAAAGCCAGAGACATAAAACCAAAACAAAGGTGAATTCTATTGTCGCTTTCTTGGAGTTCTGTTACACGTTTTTGGACCCTTTTTATGAGCCTTAAATAAATTAGTGTAGCTAATTCATGCATCTCCCTCAGATGCATAGGAGAAATCTGGAGTTTGGGATTTTTGCTCTTTTGCAATTTATTCATATTGAAATGCTGAACATAGCAACTAAAGGTCAGATTGTTCCTTTAGGCACAGCCATGAACAAGAGGTAGTGTATAAGCTGCACCACCCTAGCTCTAATAGCGGGGGATTGTGCTCTTGAGACACTCTCAGGGCTGGATTCTGCCTAAGCTTCATGATATACAGGAGAGAAAGAGTAAAAAACCTGCAAAAGGCCTTGACAGAATTGTTGTTGTTTTACTCAGAAAAAATGCCTTTGGGGTGCAAAGCTCAACAAAGGGTCTGGGAAGGAGCAGAGGGAAAGAAGAGCCATGGCTTCTCCCTACATGAATTGTGAGGAGTATGTTTAAATGGGTGGAGCTATTTGCATGTTTGCAGCAGCATGTTCCCAATTAACTGGAGTCATCCAGGAGGCAATCTTGGGGTAGTATGGCTCCACAATGTGCCCAGAGCGGAGCTGTGCCTTAAAAGCATGATCCTTCTTAGAAACAAGTATTGATATTCCCTTGAGATTTTTTCATTCTGACATCAAATTTGCTTTAAAAAAATTGCCATTGTCAACTCTAAAAATAAATGTTTACCTCTCCATGGTAATCAAGCTTACATATGTCCTGTGCCTTGAATAGGCAGAACACACACTGCAGTAACCCAAATTTGGTGGCAGGGTTATGGGGATTTTTTTTTAAAGTGGAAAATACTGTGACCTGTTGTGACAGGTTATGTTAAGGACCTAAATGAAATGGTCCCTTGGTTTTTCACTGCAGGCGACTGTAATGTGCTATATATCAATAGAGTTGTAGCCTTTTAAAAAAAGATGCCGTGGATGCTTTAAGTTTCCTTAGGCAATAATAGAATAGTACATCTAATCAAATCAAGATGTTGTAGAACAGAAAAACCCATTTGTTTCAGAGGAAAGTGTCTGCGTTGTGTGTCCTGCAGAGCATGAACTGTGACAATTAGCCAGGACATTCTGTGTATCTGACTTCCTGCCTAGTCCTAAAAACAAGTGAGTGAAGGAATCAATTCTGAATGCCAAATTTAACTGAGGCCATAGAGTTTAGTGGTTAGAGCAGGGGGGCCTGGCTTTGTTCCCAACTCTGCCTCTGACTTGATGTGTAACCTAGGGGAAGAAGGTTAGCCTCTTTGAGTCTGTTTCTCCATCCATAAAATAGTCAGTGTAAAATAATGTCTAAATCACAACATACGGGTGCTGAGTTATAACTGCATTTGAAGGCGCTTTGAAATCCCCAGAAGAAAGGCCCTGTAAAAGTGTAAAGTATTATTATTATAATTATATATTAATGCTGATGATAATATAGCAGCTTGATCCATAGCTTGATGGAAACATTCTTTATACTTATTTAGGGCTATTAATATGGTTGTTAGCGTAACTCAGAAGGTTGAAATTTTAAATGAACATTATGTCATTGAATGTACAAAGTCAAATGTGCAATTCTCAGATCTGCATGCAGAAAACTGGTAAATGCTTACCCATGGGTGTGATTTACATGCATAGATGGCTACTTCTTGCAAACAATGTTCTGAAATGCAGCATATTTACTTAACGGCTTGTCTTCTGTGCATTTTAATATATGATATACTATTACAATCGGCATGTGAAATCTTGCGAAAGAAAGAATCATTTACACCTCTCCCACTGTCAAAGGATATTCCTATTTTCAAACTCTCACTTTGATTGTTGTGCAATTTTGTTATTTAAGATCGTTCTTCATGATCTGATAGAAATCTTGGAACCAAGCAAGAATTTCTGAACTGGTCCTTTATTACTCTGTACCTTTGTATTTGCTGTAGGTCATTGTTTTCTATACATAACAGACAGCAGATAGTAAATGGTGTGGGCTTTGTACAACACAGCAAATAACTTGCTAGTTTATAGTGGCATATTGATAAAGATGAACAAGGAGAAAAGCTTATACATTTTACATCAGGGCACATTCTTTGCCGCCGCCTCTTCCACTACGAAATGATTTTTGCTCCAGTTATCATGGTAAGTACATAAATGTATGGTTTAGTATTAACAATGAAGTATAGAGAAAGTGAAGGAGATAAGAACGTCACCCAAGATAAGCAAATTAAAGAACAACAACGTGTACAGAAAAGCATAAAAAGCCACCACCAGGCCGGGGAGGAGCGCTTCATCGCTGCCTAATTCCACTGGAGATACTGTTGGCCTGATCCCCTGGCAGAGCTCCTGAAGCAAGCTGTTCCTGTGTACAGCCTCTTGGGTGAACACACAACTCTTTGGGTCTAGTGTGGTGTGTTGTAGTTAATTGTTGGCTATGTATTGAATTAACTGTATAAGAAATCCTTACCCATTAAAACTGACTGATCTGATAATTGATAACTTCACACTGATCACAAAGAATGCCCTGAAACATGCAAGAAAGGGCAGTGCCCTGGAGAGGGGAGTCGAGCACTCCCCTCCCACCCTCCTCCCCTGCTGAAAAACAGCACACCCACACCCCACCACCGGCAACGGAGATGGAGGGGACAGCTCAGTGCACGGGTGTGTCCTCGGTGCCCCCCACTGCAAAATAGTAAACCGTCTTCCCTGTCTGCAAGCCAGAGGGTGAGGAAGGGAGGAGGAAACCTTTTAGCTGCACTTCTGCTGCTTCCCCACCACAGCTTCCCCCCCACCCCTCCGCCCCCCCCAAAAAACCCATTATTCCAGGCCCTCCTCCCAAATGTCTGTCTACACAGGCCCTGTGAGGCAGGGCAAGAGAAAGGTGCTGTGCTCCCGGGAGCTGTGCTTAAGGGCCAGGATTGAGAGGGGAGTGAAAAGATGCAATTCCTCCCCACCCCCACCAATCTCTGTCCCTTGATGTGATATCAGTGTCATAAATGTTGCTCTTATGCAGCAGCTATGTTGCTGTTACCAAATGGACAATTTATGGTAGGGAAAGTGTTCCCAGGAGAAATGTTGCTTGTAAGCAGTGGTTGCTCTTATAAACTGTTGCTACAAACAAGCACCTACTATATATGCAATCACAAATTCTGGGCACTATTATCTTCATCCTCCATCATTTACACCCTCTGTGTGTTTATTACACTACCTTCTTGCATCATGTCCAAGAATCATGGTATATTTTCCATCACTGAACATTTTAAAATCAAGATTGGATATTTTTCTAAAAGATATGCTTGAGGAATTATTTTGGGGCACTTCTATGGCCTGTGTTATACAGGAGGACAGACTAGATGATCACAATGGCCCCTTCAGGGCTTCTGACTGATGAATTTAGACTATATACCTTTTAAATCTGAGACTGTCTCTTACTATAGCAATTTCTAGTGTCCTAAACAATGGGTCCCAATTTCATTGAGGCCTTTGGGCACTATTCCAATGCAAGTAACAGTGATGATAATAAAATGAACCAAATTTCCAATCAGGCAATTACATTAATTACTTACCTAAATCATTTGCTCCTGCAATTTCAGAAAGGCATGCTTTACTGTCTGCCCTAACCCGTTCTGTAGTTTTCCTATGTGCCATTTACATTTACTATATTTCACCCAATAAACATTTACATTTCTCTGAAGTAATCCATGTGTAGATTTTATATATAGAAATCTAATGATTGGTGCACAGAACTGTTATCCAGGAATTTGAGTTATAATCCAAGCTCTAACTCTGGTTTTAACTCAATGAAGTTTCTATGACCCATTTTCCTCCATTCTTCCATTAAAATGGAGCTAACTGCAGTTTACCTCACAGAGAAATGATGAGGATTTGCGCTTATAAAGTGATTCACAGACAAAAAACACTGTGTGAATCACGAGTGTTCTGGTTGTTATTTTTATCAAGAGGTTTCGGGTGAAAGGTACTATGTCAAAGTCATGAAGTGGCCTGAAAAGTAAAATCATCACCATCGTCCGTCTTGTGTTTATCCATGAAATCATGGAGTGTCTAGAAAAGACACTTGCATTATTTATACCTTTGGTAGGAATGCTCACTACTCCATGCCTGCTAATGGCTGGCCTGTCTGCTCTGGAATACGTGCTGTGATCTAAAACACAGAATTGTACTTTATTACTCAATACCTGTATCTATCCATAACTAGGTACTCTGATAGGAGTGGAGGGAAAAATAATAAAAACAGCAAAACTATCACCAGCAAAATCATTATCTACTCCACTTTGCCCTGAAGTCAGCATCTATCTACCACTAAAA
This sequence comes from Mesoclemmys tuberculata, assembly GCA_007922155.1. NCBI lineage: Eukaryota > Metazoa > Chordata > Testudines > Chelidae > Mesoclemmys > Mesoclemmys tuberculata. The sequence continues at coordinate 13,719,086 of ML675618.1, read as the reverse complement.
CAATCTTCCAGTCATGGTCTCATTCTGTCAGTCTGCCTGTCTAGATCAGTTCCAACCTCTGTGAGAAAGTAATCTCTTCGAAGTTTTCAGGTAATCCTAGTGGAATTGAATTGCTTTCATAAAACAAAGGAAGGCTGCACTGAAGCACATAGCAGTGTTGCCAGGTGAAATTAAATTTAATCACCCAACCCAAGAGAAGGTATCTAAAATTAGCCCAGAGTAGTCCAGTGTTTCCCAAGTGATGAATCAGTCGATACTTTTTCTACTTACAGATATGCAGTATCTGTGTACTGCATCTTATAATTCATAGCCTGCACACATGCAGAGTACTCTAGTCTAAATAATGATGATAAATGTGCCAATAACTGGACAAAAAGAAGGGTAAATTAATCAAAAGTTATTCTGCTACAGGACTCTAGACTGTAAATTCTGCTCAGCAGATCCAGAGCTGATACTGATCAGAAGCTCTGTCAAAGATGATTAAAGAATTGGAGACCAATGAGAGGGATTTGGAGAATTAAATGGTTGGACAAAGAAAAATGAAGTCTGGGGCATGGGTCAAATTGGTCTACTTGCTGAGGTTCATATAGTCAGCACCTATTTTTCTTAGACATTTCTATCTTGTGCTCCAGAATCCAAACTTTTTTTAAGCTTCAGGCACAAAAATAATCTTCAAGGTGTGTAGTATGCGTAAAATTATAGAGATGTCTGCCTCAGTTTTCAGACAGAAGTGTCCCAGGCCCAGATTCATTGCAATAGGATGTTAGTCCTGAAGCTAAATTATTATTTTAAATTTCCACATTTTAAACTATCTGTTCAAAGCACTCAGTAACAAAGAGGGAGACAATGGATAGCTGATGTCCTCGCAAGCACAACATTCAAGAAAAAAAACTAGATTGTGAAGCTCTCTACTGTCAGTGACTTTTTTTTTTCCCTTTTTCAGAAAAGGGAAGTTAAAAATAAGATTGTTAGTGAGGAGATCAGGAGAATGGGAGGAAAAATAAGAGGAAGAAGGTGAAATCTCAAAAGATCAGATAAACATCCAAAATTTTCAGGGCCTATGTGAAACCAACGTGAACCTTTCCATCTTCTGAGATTTGCTGGTCACTAAAAACAACTTCTGGTGGTGAAACTACTATTGTCATGGCATCATATATTGCTATTGTGATAACCGAAGAGCATGTGAGGTGATGAAAGAAAAAAAGAACCATAAGAAGAGTCTCTGCTTACATATGTCATGGTGCCTCTGTTCACTTTAGTGGACATTCTTCCCAACTGCCATGTAGCATGTTCTGCAGTATCGTCCTTTAACAGGGAGCTGGATGGTTGCAGAGTTTTCAGTTACAGAAATTTCCTTCTCACAATTCCTACAAAAAGTCCTACCTGTGGTCAACTGAAACTTGAAAACACTAAAGTCATGATTTTCAAGAATAAAGCATACAGTTAGGAGCCTATCTTAACATATATAGGAAGAAAGGGTAACATTTTCAAAAGTATCTAGGTGACTTGAATACTAGTCACAGTGAAAATCCATGAGCTCTATGCTCCCAAAAGCTTCTATGCTTTTGAAAATTCCACCTTTAGATGAATTTTTGATTTTTAAAGGTTCTGAGCACCCAGAAGTCAATGACTGCTGCTGGATGTCCAGATTTTTTAGAGAATCAAGCCATTTATTTAATGCAGATTTAGGAGCCCAACTTTACATATATTTTTTCTTCAAATGTAATCTTTATAGGTTTATAGTTCTAGAGATTTGGATACTACTTTTCTACTGACAGTAAATGTGATGAAAAGACATATTTAGAATTTGAAAAAAACTTTGCTAATAGTTTTTAATTGCCACAAACGTGGAAGAGAGAGAAAATGATTTGGCACGTTTCTGTTGGGAAAGCTGAGATTGCTAGAACTTTTCTCACCTACATTGGATGTTCAGATGAGACTTGAATCTTAAGTCTAGCCTTGGAGAAACAAGTACTTTTCAAATTTCATTTCCTTCATAATTGCTAAGTAAATGAAATGTCATTTGATTTTTAGAATCTGAAATGTATTTTGTATGAGGGAGTGTACACAATCATACAAATTGTTAGCTTCTGAACAATTCTTCTTTTCTTCAAAACTGAAAACAAGGAGAGGAGTCTACAATGAGATAATTATAACATGAAGAGACGTTTATATTCTTGATGGCAATATTTGAATGTAAAGACAATATATTTGAATGAATATTTCGCTTCCGTAAAACAAATGGGAATCCAACACCTCAGTCATACACCTTTGGATATAAACTGGAGTTCTTCGTTTACTTGAGGCTTACATGAAGTATCCATTTTGGGACAGATTGATTTTATCTGTTGATGAGGAAGCCCAGTTGCTGATAAGCACCAGCACAGAAACCCTGTCTGAAATTGAAGTCATGATTATTATTCTCTCCCAGGCATTAAATACATTGCCAGTAATGTTAACACTTTAATTGAATAAGACCTCACAACCCATTAAGCATGATGAAAACTGACAGGCTGCAGACTCTTAAGGAGATATTAATCAACAGTGTATTATATTATTGGAACATGGGGTTAGTAGAATGATATAAATTCAGTCTTTTAAGAATACAGATTGCAATCTCTTGGTTTATTAAATCATATACCCCCAGATATCCTGTACAATATTATATGCTGCAAGTAGTGTAAATACTTAATAGTACAATCAAGTCTAGTTTCCAATAACTGAACCAGTTTGGCAGAGGTAGGCCACAGATATTTTTGGCAATTTAGAATGTATATCCGTGTGTCATGTCCCCTTAGTTCAAATTGTAGCTTTGGGGCAGCTTTCCTGCAGTCAACATGCCACATCAGACCTAATTCTGACATCCTGCACTCTGGAGCCATCTAAACTCAAGTCATGATAATGTTGCCTTGTTGGTTTCTGATCTTATGACTGTGGTTTACAACGATGACCTTTGAAAAATGCCTTGTTTAGAAAAAGATTGATATAAAACAGAAAGGATATTTTTTTTGTTAGTTACAATTTATGATCAAATTTACAGTTAATGACTTGAATTTCTTTTTGTAGCTAGAAGTTGTATGCAATACTGTTCAAGTAGTTGACCTGTTCGTTCGAAATGTCAAATGTTTCTGATGGAATATGCATTGCTAAAATCAGTGGCACCAAATGCCACACCTTTTTAGCTAGAAACACTTTACATTAGTTAAATCTAATTCATGCTACTTACCTTTTCAATATTAAAATTCTCTACAATTATGCTTTCCTATTAGTTATGTATGGTACATGCTGTTAGTGATGGGTTTGGGGGAAATATCTGATGTGAGGATGTGTTTTTTAGGATTATACTTTTCTGAACAGCTTCAAATATATATTGCACTTACAGCTGGGGACCTCAAACAAAAAGGCAACATATGATTCACCCTGGAAAGTGGTTTGTGAAGGAAGCAGCTATCTCAGTGAGGGCAACTCAGATCTTTCAAGAGCTATGAAATGCAGCTGAAAGGGTAAAGAACAGAAAATGAAGCAGGAATAGTTGAAGCTGAAGAGGAAAGAAAACTAAAAGGTAAGAACATGGGTTCAGAGAAAGAAGTGTGAGGAGAAACTTAGAAGCTGAAGAGTGGATAGAAGATTGATTCACCATGTGAAATACAAAATAATACTCCAGAGCTTTCAGTTTCTTCCCGGTGTTTTACCTGTCAACAGATTCATGTCTGTCCCCTGTAGACATCCTTTCTGCTGCTTTCTTTGAAAGCAGAACCTCCCACTGATGCTTTAACTGTCACTTGCCTGCCCCTTACTGTGCAGCTACTGCCAGTTATACTCATCCTCTTTGATGAGTGCACTTTTCGTTTGTGTATTGCAATTATCGTAAACATAATAAACAGGTTTGTACAGTCTTTAATGTTCTGCTCCAGAAGAATCCTGCAAATCTACATCTAATATATTGCTAACATTCTACATGGAACTAATAGGTGTTTCATGCAGATGACTGTAAATCATATTTTTGTCAAATTGGAAAAGGGTCACTTTCATATTGAGTTAAACAAATCCAAAACCTAAAATGTGTGTTACTTACAGGGCATTCAGATGAGTGACATATTTTTGTTTCATGTAGGTTCTTTTATTCACTAACAAAACTTTAACAATTGAGAGTGATTAGCACTTTTTATTTGCGTGTAGGTTTTTTTAAAGTCTAAAAGTAATTGGAAAATGTTTTGGAGAAACCTAACATAATCAGCTGGTTTGTACTATTCATAATATTGTTTCTGTATCCCTTTCACCAATAAGAGGGGAAACAATATTTTGTTTGACTTTCATTAGTCAGTTTATGGCATAGGTTTTAATTAGGGGAAGTCAGACATTTTACACCAAAACTGTTTTTGATGGAAAATTGGATTTTCAATTTTTATTATGTTTTTGTATGTATGACATGTTTCTAGTCCTTGTGGTGATAGAGAAAAGCTTGAAAATGTGACCTGAGTGTACTCTAAAGGCTCCAAAATCAGTAGGGAAATAAAAATGCCTACAAACATTTTTAAAATCCTCATTTTTAAGCCAATCTCATAAATGTAGGGGGCAAACTCAAGATTCTGAATGCTTAGACTGGCAATACTGGATTTTGAAAAATACATTCGAAAACATTTTGCAGCATATCTAATAATCTGTTCTAAGTTTTCTTTCATGATAAATCTCATACCTTAGTCTTTACTCCTGATTTGTCAAATACACTTACCTAATTTCCAGGTTGTTTTGAAGGTATTTTAAACCCATCAGGATTGTTGGCAAACTTGCAGGTCTATAAATGACACAAATCCTGTGGTTTCTTGTCCTGTACACTGGAAAGTGATGTTGGATAAAATAGAGGGAAGAGAGAGAAAATAGGTCCTCATCAGACAGGCTGCAGGCAAGATAAATTCTAAATGTTTGATCAGTGTTCTTCCTAAACTCACAAAAATATTATTTATTTTTCTAATTTTTAAAAGCAATGATTTTATTGCATTTTTTTCAAATGCTAGAAAGGAACTGAGGGGCATGTGTGACAAAGTAAATTCCAGTTTCTTCAGTTTCCCATTTACGTTGTGAAACCTTATCGATAGTTTTTTTGTTTTGGTTTTGGTTTAATATGCTTCCAACACTGAACCATAAAACTGGTAGGAAAAAAGTTTTTCCCATCTAGAAAATTTTAATGACAAAGAAAAAGTGTCTAAATTTTCTGTGGAAAATGTTTTCATTCCAAAGCTGAAAAGTAAGAAGTTCAGTGAAAACTTGCACTGTTGAGTGGAAAGCAGACACTTCTGGCACAAATGTTTTGTCAAAAAACCAAATGTTCAATCAAACAATAATTAAGAGGGGAAAATTTTGACCAGGCTTACTAAGCAGTTGCATAGTATGAGCTCATTAGGCTGGGACTGTGCCTTCATATATTGGGACTGTCAGATAAGTAAAAACAGCAGGATTGCTAAACAATCCTTTTATCACATTTATTGCTAGTGCAAGCTCTTAGAGTCAACCCCCCCAAAAATATCCTAAGTCTGGCTTGGCTTTAGTTTGAATTGCACTCATAGATCAGCAGTGATGCACTTGAGTTTCGTTTCTGTTTGTGAACTGCCCATCAAAGCTGGTTTTGATTTATCAGGATGTCCAAAATAACAGATTGCAACTGATTTGGTGGAACAGGTCACTGGGGGAAGTTATTTTTCCTAAGTATCTGATTAGTTATGTCAGTTCCATGTGATTATAAGGATCAGCTCAGTTCAAAAGAAGTTATTTTCACTTTTCTGGATTCAGAATGGCTGCAATTTAGTCATGCTCTCTCATCCTTCTAGGAAAGTCGCAGCACGTGTCTTTGTCCAACTCCTGTTTATTTTTGACTTGCCAAGTAATCTGTGTTGCCACCTTCTGTAATTCTCCCAGTTTTGGGGAAAGGCACCATTGCTATTTTGTATTTTAGTTAATGTAATTCTGAGGCTGAGACTAAGAAGAGATGGAGTGAAAACTCATCTCCAGGGGCTTGGGCTGGAAAAATATCTGCTAAGTAGCATTTAGGAAGGCAAGGTTAAAGGTTGGCTTTGTTTTAAAGATTACTTGTGCAACTTTTGTTACCCAGGTCTTGTGTGGACTCTCACCTCAAAACAGGGCATTTGACACTTGATTGCAGGGATTTTCAGAAATAATGGAGTTCAGTGCAAGGACAGTGGCTTATAAAGTAAAGTAATCAATGTCCATTATTGAAACATGGCCTAGCACCCTGAATTTGCTTTATAATTGAATCCTGGCTAGATGATGTGACAAGACCTCTGTATTCCCAGCTCTCTCCAGATGCCTGTTTGGTTAAGTATGAGTTGAGGAAAGGTCAGAGAGGCAGTGTAGCTCTGTCATTTGCATCTGGTTTCAGATGCAGAGGAGGTGTATGGTCGATTGCAAACATGGATTTGTTTGAGTGCATGCACCTTGTATGAATGTGAAGAGGACACTCTCTTCCTCATGAGATTTCCCACAAGAGGTGATAGTTTGTGGCCCTGGTTAATGGCCTAATGGTGGAGTCACTCAAGCCATATTATTGTGGATCTCTAGATTGATTTAGCATTTTATGAAAAACACAGTCTTCTTCAAGGTGCTTTCAAGCTCAGTGCATGTAGGCACATTCAGAATCTTGTTGTCATATGGGAACTGAAGAGCAGATTATTTATTTAAATAGCATCCTGTGCTGTGACTTTTTCTAGTCTTCACTTAAAAAAAAAAATCCCCAAAACAAATAACCACATACACACTGTGTACAGACAAAACTCACGTGAGGGTGGGCAGGGAGGATGTTTTCATAACTAAAGACAGCATCATAATGCATTCACACAAGGGCATTTCTTAAATCTTTGAGTGCTTGAACTTTCAATCCTATTGTTCTTCTAATGTTTTTAAATGTAATTTCCTAGAGTTAAAAAAAATGAAAAAACAAATTCCATCATTCAAAAATACCTATAAATGCACAGTGAAAACTATTTTTTTATGGGAATGAGGTAGACATTTAGAGTTTTTGTCGTAGTGTTGAAAGCCCTATTGTTTTTGGAAAACAGTTTTGGTGGAAAATTTTCAACCAGTCCTAGCTGAAATGTGGGTTTTTTGGCAAATATTTTGGGCTGTGAATCAAAACCCATTAAAGTCAATGGAAAGACTCCCAGTGACTTTGGATCAGGCATGTGTTGATTAATGTATCTATTTGTAAAATGCAGATAAGTTACAAAGAGAAAAAGAGCTAAATTATTTACTATTTATGGCTACAACTGGTAGCATTAAGTAAGCCATATACCATCTGTGTGTTGCAGTCCAAATACTATTTTATAGGATGGACACTGTTAACAGAAATCACTATCACCAAGGGAGTACAATAAATATAATGTGTGACTCAGAAATGACTAAATGCATAACCAACCCATTTCTTAGATTTGAGGTGAAAGATTTTGTCAACTCAATTAAATCGATATACCGATAGCTAAGGAAATGAACATGCAGGCATGTGAAAGCTTTGGCAGAAAAAACTGATCCAGATGTCTGCAATTAATGCCATTTGGAACCAAATGTTACAAATAGTTGTTTTTTGTTGTTTGGTTTTTTTTTGTGAAGCAATTCAAAACACACAGTATACATTCATGGTATAAAAGAAAAAAGATTAGTTATTAAATGTTCATTATACAGAAGTAGACAGACAGGTAAGACTTTTGCGACTGCTATTAAGGTATTATGCTAAATATCAATCGTCTTAATTTGGTCAAGTGTCTTTCCCTTTTATCTGATAAATTTAATTTTTTTAACTCCTTTTTTTTCTGGGAAAATAGGCTTGAATGTGGTGTCTACAAACTTAGAGGCCTGATCCAAAGTCCACTGAAATCAATTGAAACATCCCATTGACTTCAATAAGCTTTTTCATGAGCCCCTATACTGCAATCAGGCCTGCCTGGACAGAACCCTGCACTTGTGTGGAGCCATGGGTTGTGCCCAGGCACAAAGATCCATGTTTTCATATCTGATTGAATAATCAGTGTCTATGAATGTAATATATTTAAGGCATTTCTAGTTCACCCGTCACTCCTGTCATATATATCTAAACATTAGTAAACAACTGTCAAGGAATATTTAATCAGAGTTTGCAGAGCAAATTCACAGCTTTACTACAGTTTTAATCATTACACAGCATGAGTGACAGTATTTTATTCTGAATGCAATAAGCCAAAGTTCAAAAGATACTGTTGTACTGTATTTTGCAATGATAGTAGTCATGTCTATCAGGAATCACTGTAGTGCTTACCACATAATTCTGACTATGGAATTCAGCTACACAGGGCAGGGGTGCACACCCTGACTGCCGCCATGGGGGGGGAAGAGGGCGCACAGTCCCAGACACAGCCGTGGGGAAGGACGGAGGATGCGGAGGGGTTGGGGGCACACAGCCCAGGTTCCAACCCCACCACTAACCGCTGAAGCTGAAGTCGCAGTGGTCCAGTAAAGTCACAAAATCCATGACTTCCGTGACTAATTCTTATCCTTAATGATAACGTATACTTCATGCAAAAGATAGTTTGTGTTCTGCCACTTCAGGAATAAGAGGAGGGAACATTTTATTTGAGCAACTAATAATTAATTAATGGATCCATGCCTTTTACCATCTGAGGCATGTATTAATAGATCTATAAAGCATGTTTTGGACTGTCCTATTTTATCTTTCCATATTGCTGGCTTTTTCTATTTTCTTATCAATAATTCCTCCTGTGATTGTGCAAGTTACGAAAATGGAGCAAAACTGGTGGGGACATTTCTGTGGAAAAGAAATAGGAAACATTAAGAAACAGGAAGCATTCCGTTATGTTTATAGAAATTCAAAAAAAAAATGAAGAAATTAATCCAACCAAAAGTGGGACTCTCCCATGGATTTCAATAAATCTTTATGGCAGAGTTGAGCAAGCCTGACATAAAATTTACCACAGAAAATAAAGACACCATGAACACACTCCTCCTTTTATTGTAAATAATTTATAATGGAAATAGAGAAAATAGAAAAAAGAAAAAAAAAAGCTAGAGGCCAGTGTGGCCGGGCACACTCACCTCTTATGAGCGCCTACTGTCGGTTGGGAGTGAACCTGCACTCACTCAGTTTTTTCACAGTGTCTCCTATTGGCTATTGCCCTCATCAGTCAGGTCTTCACTGGCTCAGCTCTCTACCTAAGTCACACACTTCTGGAGTAAAAGGTCAAACAGGGCCTGTCCCTGTGCTGCTTGAAATTTTTTTCTATTAGATAAGCTCTTGATAACCCATCTACAAAGTGACCAGCAACTTAGAAGCATCTGGGTTTTAAATAGCTTCTGCTTTTGCTGTTTCAGAGAAATGCAGGGCTAGATTCTCCAGTTTTACAGCAAACCCAGTGAGGGAACAAAATAATCAGAAAATGTCCAGAGACTGATTCTGCCACTCTTACTTGCATTTAGTAGTACCTTAATCTAGGAGTAGTCCCACTGAAACTAGGAAGGCTGATTTAATTTTATAGTAAGGTACTGTTCAATGTATTATTTAGGGTCTGGCTAAATCTGGCCCTAAATCAGAGCATGCAAAATTTCACTTCATTCTCTAGTCAGACAGAGGGGCTGCAAGTACGTGGTAGAGATTGGAGTGTCATGTCATTCTATGATCCAAAGGAATCTTCCTAGAGAATTTATTCTATTCTACACATTACTCTTTCCATGCCTTTCCCTTCTTTCTGGTAGCAGAAATCACCCAAAATACAAGAGCAGGTGGTGCCAATGGATTAATGCCAAAGCATTAAGTCCGACTTGAATTTCAGTTGAGTAGCTACTGGATTCTCAGGAGACAAAGGTTTGTATTGTTAATACACAGCTCTACTTCCCCATGGTATTAAAATGACCTATTGACAACATCTACGGAGCCCCAAGTATGATGTTTGTGTAGCATGGATTTCATAGTCTTGTGGAAGAGGGAATTTCCTGCTTGGTTGCTGTTGTGTGTATATATATATGTAGTGTTCATTCCATTTCTGGATCAACAACTTCTCTTTTTCTCCTCTCCACAAAGTGCAGTGCACAACAGCATCTGACATTTAATGTTTACTTAGATACCAAAGTGAGAGCTGGTTTAGAAATACCTGAAGTGGCTAGAAAGGAACATAGGCTACCTAGGAGATACAGTTCAATGATACAGCAAGGGAACAAGGACATGCATTAGAAGAAGATTCAGGCTTAAATTTGGGTTTTATTTCTTGTCTTTCTCCAAGACCTCAACATAACCTCCAATCCAACTTCATCCTTTGTTTGTAGGAGTCACTCTTTCTAATCTCTACCTGACTTCTTCTGCCTAGAGAAGACTTCTTAATGGGGACCAGCCATTTACCTCCTCCCTCATGAGCCCAGGCAGCCATTCCATTAAATTCTCACATGCGCTCTGGGAAATGTCTAGATGGGAAGCCTGGAAAATACATGATATTTCAATAGACCGAGTAGCTTCTCCTGTATTCCCTTGCTTCTGAAGCCCCTCCTTTTGTGTTCATCCTGTCTTTGTTACTCTTGCTTCTTCTTGTTTCTCTGTGTTTAAAAAATTCCCTAGAGGGGTTCAGCAGGTCTCTTGCTACATGCATACCTGTGATACATAGATAAATGTATGTGTTTTAAATGAGTGCACTATTGATAAAGTTACTTATGCTGATCCCCAAATTTATACTATATATTTAAACATCTGTAATATTAGCAAAACACATAACTTAGAAGTTTTTACTATTGTACTACTTATTAATTTTCTTCACTTTTCTAAATATTTTTGTCTTCTTTCCTATTTTTTTCATGGAATGTAATCAATTTTAGTGCTAAAAAATAGATACAGATCATATTGGTAAGACTAAGGCAACATTGCAAGTGAGCATAGTATTTAAGCTTCTCTGTACTATTCTGTCTACACACCTTCAGTACTTCTACTATGGAGCATTGGGGTAAATTAAATTGTGCTGAATGAGTGATGTGGACACATTAGTGTTAGGCAATAGATTGAGACCAGCAGACTCATTTCACTTGTGACCTCAACTTGATTGGAAACCCATGTTTCATCCAAATATACTGCATTCTTTTGAGATTTGTTTCACTGCCCAAAGGAATCTAGTCATAATGGCTGCTACTGCAGGTCAGTTGCCTAACAAAAGTGAAGTCAAACAAAAACTAGGTTAAGGATTGGCATGGGATTTAAATTGTATTTCAGCTTTAAATGAATAGTATGATGGAAAAGCCAGGATGGTACTGCCTTTTGTTAATCTACGTTGGGCAAATACTTCCACATATCATTTTGTTCAGTAGGGAGAATTAAACAGACTGGCAAATCAGCCTCTTGTGCTCCTTGAATGCACCAGTGTGGAAATTCCTGATGAGAATTTTACAGATGCTTGATGAGAGAAAAAGACAGACACACATTCCATAATTTTGGAACCAGGCCCAGCTCCTTATGTTGATTTGAACTGAGATTACTGTACAACTATTCACTCAGAGGATGGATTATATACAATATAATTTTTAGGATGTTGCTGCCAACTGGGGAGTCTTCCAAACAATTATTTCTCAAATAGTGAATTATATTTCAATGGGATGCTTTTATCTGATATTCCCCAATACATCCATTTTCCATCTTGCCTTTTTAATTAGTGAATATACCGAACATATATGTATTACTATCATTGCTCCTGCCAGTCTGCATGCTTTTAATTGTAGATGCATTTTGTCTGCTGTCTCTTCCTAATTATAGAAAACTGTGTTTATTTCAATTGCTACTGGCTTCTTGAAAATGATTTGTGAAGTTCTGCTTCCTAACTTCTTTCGTATATACAGTTGTGATCATAGACAGAGGTACATTATTAGACTGTTCCCTGTTTTCCCTCGGTTTCTATCTCAGATGGATATTAACCTCTTTGTTAATTAATGGCTGTTGTTATCGTAAGCCGCTCCTTGTGTCCTGTCCTTTGTCTGTAGAAATGCAGAGGTTACATATTGTAGATGTTCTATAGTTGCCTATATGATTGGCTTGACTTCCTGTATAGCAGAGAGACTGTAGAGAAAATTAATAATAATAGTGTCTTTATCATTCTGCAGTGACCCTATATGTATTTCTCATATAATTATCAGATTTGAATGGTATTTCTAATAATAATAGTAAACAATAACCTGCACTCCTACAGAATCTTTATTCTAATTTCAAATTACTTTACAAACATTAAATAAGACTCTCAATATTCCAGTGAAGGCAGGTGTTGTTTATATCCATATTATGGATGAGTAAGCTGAGGCATCCAGAGACTGAGAAAGTTGCCCAAAGCTACACAGCAAGTCAGTGGTTAGAAGGGTAATACTCTATTTCTGAAACAATATTCCCCCTCTAATTTTCTTCATTACAACTATTTTTATACTACAACTGTTGACAGTTCATAATTTTGCAACATTGACTTTCTTAGGAATACTTTACTCTCTGCCCTACATTTGCTTCCCCAACCTGGAGAGAAAGGAGAATGCATTTTAATATAGACGTGATATTGCTGAGATCTTACAAGCCTGTTGGGCCTCTGGTTAAAATATCACCATTCCAGTTATATTTCTGTTATCAACAATTACATTTCTAAACATCTTTTCAACCAGATTTTCCTGGTTAAAGGGCATACACTCAACAAGAATGAAAAGTTTATTTTTAACTTCTCATTTTAGTACTATGAAACAAAAATAGACATAACTTCTAAATTTGGTTCCTTCCTCTTCTTTTAGCATCACCCATCATCATCCCTGACACTGATTGCAACAGTTTGAAACAGTTATTGCGTTGACATACAAACTCAAGTGGAAACAGTTCAATGATGCAACCAGAGCTCAATCTTTCTTTCTTAATCTAGTAGGCCCCTCCTTACCTTCGGCTAGGCAATACAGGCACTGACAGTCTCTCATAATGGTTATAATATCAGTAGTTGCTGAAAGTCATTTGTCTCCATTTGGAACATACAAATCTGTTTGAGGTCGGGGAGGCTGTAAGAATTGGCAGATATCTTAGCCTATTTCTTGAACCAAACTATCAAAACCTTTTTCTTTTTGGAAAAGTACTTGACCTCTCACGGGTGACTTCCTTTTTCTGGAAAATAAAAAAATCTCTGCAGATTTGACAGCCTCAGTGAGTAAGCTGCTGTCTTGTAATGTGGTGAGATGCTGACTTCCCTGATTTTGAGCATAAGAAGGTAGTGTATTCTGGGGCATTTTACCTCCTTGGAGCTAGTGAGAGATGAAGACAGAGAATGTCTAGCAGAGAAAGTCTAGCAAAGAAACTGTCAAATCCATCACAAATGGAATATTAATAAAGGTAAGGAGATTTGGAGAGGGAATGTCAGGGGTCAAATAGGACACGCTTGAACCCCAACTATCAGATTTTGGAATCATGGGACTGTTTCGAGAGTACTGAAGTGGGAGCGCAAACTTCCATTTAAAATCAAAGCATGTGTTGGTGTATTTTTGCACCATTTTTGCAGAAGTGTCTTAGAAAGGGTTGAAATTCTTTAATTACATTTTTGTTGGAAAAAAATCAGTATTCATTGCTCATGAAATAGTATGTGCTGTCTTTTTTTAATGATGAAAACATTATCCAAAACATTATTGAAATGGTTTTTCAAAATTTATTGAAACATAGGATGTTGGTATATGAAAAATGTCATAAATCATTATGATAATCATTTTAATCATCTTTTCAATAAAAATATTTTCAAAAATATTAAACAACTTTGCAAAAAATTAAAAAAAGAAAGAAAGAAAAATTGGTCCACTTCAAAACCTATAAAACAAAAACTACATTGAAATGTAGAAATTTTTAATTAAAATAGTTTTTCATCTCTCAAACAGCTACCATGTATGTGAATATTTAAATTATTTGTCTGCATTTTCTAATGTTTTTACAACCACCTTGTTTTAGAGGCTCCAAAAATTTGTAATTAATTTTATTCAATGTTCTTCATTTTTGTGTACCTCTATTCTAATTGGCAGAGGAAGCAGATGTTTCAAATCTTACCCAGTAATGGCATCTCTCATATTATTTCCTTCCTATTCCAAAAGCAGAAAGGTACCAAAAATCACAAGAGGATGTTTTTGTGAGATCCCCAACACAGTTTTGTGAACTCCAGCTGTTCAGATAAGTATCAGGGCTGAAAACCTGGTCCCAGTGAAGTGAGTTTTGCCACTGATTTTCAATGGTGCCACAATGTCACTCCCAAACTTTTGGATGCTTATCTCATCAGAATCTTCCTAATCTTCCCATTTCACACATCTACTAATTTGGGTCCCCCCGAAACTCTTAGCCCTGCAAACTCAGTCCAGACTTCCAGGGCTTGTCCTCCTGGTGTTAGTCTTTCTTAAAAGGGTGTAAATTGTAATACATACTAGCGTGCTGTGCACTGTCTGGCCCGTGTGGACCATGTGGTGGCACGCACTAAAAGTTCTCTAGTACACATTAAAGTAGTACTGTTTGAAATGGGACTGCGTTAATGTGCACGAGGTAACTTGTTGTTTGTGCCAGCATGGTCTGGGTGGGCCAGTTAGTACACAATACTCTAGGTGTACAAGAATTTATACCCCTTTAGTGCAGACTAATGCAATGTGTAGACAAACCCTTATAGGTCTTGTCTACACTTGTAGAGGGGTATAGCGTACACGTAACTAGAGGCTGCAGTGAAAGGCAGGTTGTATCCACACTACAATATGTAGCTTTTCCCTACTACCTCCCCCTTTTAGGGCCTTTCCCTGCTGCTGGAGTCTTTCACTGTGATGGGGAAAGGCATCATGGAAGGAAGCGAGACACTACACTTCTAAAAATAACAGTGTAGACATGGGAGGCCTTGCTTTGTGCAGGGTATGTACCCTACCGTTCCATGTGTTTGTACTCTACTTTCCTTGTGGTGCTGCTTTACCATCTACACTACTATACTCCTGCTAACCGGGCATGCCGTTTCTATATTTGCTGCTGTAAGAGTAGCCCTACCCACAGTTAAGTTGGGTTCTTCCCTTCTCATGCATCATCACCAGTAACAAAAGATTGAAGGCCATATAAGGACCTCAGTTAAATTTCTGGAACCCACATGTCTCCTGACACCTGTTCAAACCCATAGACTTCAGTGGGGTTGACCATATGTCTTGTTGCCTAGTTGCTAATTTATGGGGGGGGGTGGAGGGAATTGATGATGATTCACACAGTGAAATAGAATATTTTGCTCTCTTTTCTGTGTTGGCTCTACAGGGTAAACAGAAATAAAATGCAGTAAAACCTGTTTTTCTTTTTATTTGTACTAAGATTTTGAATATAGAGAGGGAGCAGATCTGACAGATTTGACATAGACACTTCTTAGAGTGGAACCTCACTTTAATCCTGATGGGGTTGTTACACATTGTTCTGGCATTCTTTGTCACTTTGTTAGACCTCTGTACTTTTTTACTTGACCTTTCTAGGCTGCACTGCCCCTTTATGGAAGAAATGTGTTACTTGGAGACTTGCTGTTGCTTGTTTTCTTCTGCTACTCAAGTACCTCTTTGACAGGATCATTCCTCTAGCCATAATTTTCTGCTCTTTTCTTCCTTGTCTTTATTCCTAAATATGTTTAAGTGTCTCTTAAAAATATTCCCCAATCCACATTTTTTCTTTCTTATTGCTTTCTTTTAAAAAAAATTAAATATGATACTAAGAATGAATAGAAAAATGAGTAACATAATATATCGTAAGGTACATAGACAGAAGACCTTAAATGCAACTACAGAATAAGTCAAAACAAAAAATGTGTGCGTGGAGAGTTGCTTCGTGAAATACAAAGTTTTTGGAGTTTATTATTGATTTCCACTAGTAATGAATTTCACATAGTTTTTAACCTGTTTCTCCATTACACAGAAACAATCAAAGGGAAACAGACAGAGCATTATAAAGTGTATATATTCAAACTGAGCATAATATTTAAAACTGATGCCTGAACACTATCACCAAATTCATCCACTTGCTTCTCGTGCTTCCACTAAAGGTAAAGCATTATCAAAGTCAGAGAAAATGTATTTCTTCATATCACCCAAGAAACTGTAACACGGTACATACAGTATAAACAAACCTCATATGAGAGTGAACTCAGCTCACCATTTGAACCCAGTTTTGGCTTTGAAAATCAGTTTTTTCAAGTGCTTGCAAAATTGACCCTTTGCTGATCTCCCTGTGTTTCAGAGTGCATGTCCATTTTCACAAAGTAAAAAAGCAGTTTTGATTATAAAAATCAAGGAAAAGCTAAGATCAAGGGGTTGTAAGTTAGGGGCAGAACTTTTCCACAGCTTCGGAACAGGTATGAGGAATGATTTTCAAGAAGGTTTTCACTGTGCTCAAAGATTAAGGCTAGGAGAGTATGATCTCATTAAGAGCTTCACATTTCCTATGAGAATTTCTCACACAAGAGTAGTTGTCATCCCAAAGGGCATGTAAACTTCACAATGAATTCTCACAGCTTTGGAGTGTCTTTCTGGGGAGCTCTCCCCCAGCTTTATGTTATTTCCTAGAGAACTTTTCATTCTCAGCATTCAGAGTCCCCAAAGGGTTTATCTCTTGAAGTGGACCTTTTGTTAACTGCTGATCTCATGTGAACAACTTTTACTTATATCCCTCTTTTCCTTACTGTAATGGGATGGGAAGGGGAAGGAATGAACTAGGAAATGATGGCATCTTATTCATTCTGGTTGTAGAGAGTTGGTGAGTCCACCTGTGAAATCAGAATAATGAAAGATAGTTACATACCTTCCTCAGTTCTTCACCTTACTGCTTTCTCTCTATGCTTCTTGAGGAATGTTGGGTGCTACAAGAATTTAGTGATGATAAAATTGTTCAGTTTATTGTTCTTCTCTATACAGGCCTGCCAACAGGAGGAGGCAAGGGGGGGGGCAATTGCCAAGAGGCCTGGTGATTTAAAAAATATGTATCATCCTCTCCTCCACACACCCCCTTCCCTTGTGGCCTCCACAGCTCACACTCTCCACCCCTCCCCTGAGCTGAGCTTATTTATTATGTGCCATACAGGTCCCCGGACAGCTGAGGAAGTGGTACTGGCTACTCAGCTTCCCAGATTAATCAGTAATCTCCCTGGGGAGTCCAAGGGACCCAGACAGCTGAGTAGCGTATACCACCTCCTCAGCCACCTGGGAACCTACATGGCACATCTTGAATAAGTAAAAACTTCTGGCATAAGCCTATTTGGACTTCAGCCATCCCTTTCTAGGGTGGGCATTGATTCTTCTGTCCTGGGGCTTGGAATTGCTGTTGGTGGGCCTGCCTCTGTATCTTATGTCTTGAACATGCATACCCCTAGATCCATAACTGTGTTGTCTTTGCACTTCATTTTTGAAGGTATTTCTTTTTTGGGGGGAAAATAGAAAACCTTAATGATAGGAAGGAGTACTACTGAGAGGGTTCTGGAGGTCGTAATGGATCACAAGCTAAATATGAGTCTATATAATGTTTGGACCTGCCATTAGTGCAAGACTGGACTAGAAAACCTCTCAAGGTCCCTTACAGTCATATGATTCCATGATACTAGCAGCTTATTATGTGTTTTTTTTCTGTAAATCTGATTCATTGTAAGTAACACAGGAAAAGGAAATCCTGAAAAACAGTGGGAAATGAAGTAGCTTCCTTCTCCCTCTGCCCACCAGACAAGGGAGAATCCTAAATAAAATCATAGAATTATAGGACTGGAAGGGCACTCATAAGGTCGTCCAGTCCCCTGCACTTATGGCAGGACTAAGTATTATCTAGACCGGTCCTGACAAGTGTTTGTCTAAGCAGCTGTTAAAAATCTCCAATGATGGAGATTCTACAACTTCCCTAGGTAATTTATTCCAGGGCTTAACTACCCTGAAAGTTAGGAAGCTTGTCCTAATGTCCAACCAAAGCTGCCCTTGCTGCAATTTAAGAAGCTCATTGCTTCTTCTTCTGTCCTCAGAGGTTAACAGAAACAATTTTCTCTCTTCTCCTTGTAACAGCCTTTTATGTATTTGAAAATGGTTATGTTCCTGCTCATTCTTCTTTTCTCCAGACTAAACAAGCCAATTTTTTTCAATCTTCCCTCATCGGTCATGTTTTCTAGACTTTTAATCATTTTTGTTGCTCTTCTCTTTCTCCAATTTGTCCACATCTTTCCTGAAATGTAGCGCTCAGAATTGGACACAATAGTCTAGGTGAGGTCAAATCAGTGTGGAGTAGAGCAGAAGAGTTATTTCTCATGTCTTGCTTACAACACTCCTGCTAATACATCCCAGAATGACATTAGCTTTGTTTTGCTATAATGTTACACTGTTGACTCACATTTCGATTGTGATACAGTATGACCATCAGGTCTCTTTCCACAGTACTCCTTCCTAAGCAGTCATTTCCCATTTTGTTTGTGTGCTACTGATTGCTGCTTCCTAAGTGTAGTTCTTTGCATTTGTCCTTATTGAATTTCATCCTGTTTACTTCAGACCATTTCTCCAGTTTGTCCAGATCATTTTGAATGTTAATTCTATCCTCCAAAGCATTCCAAATAGCAGGTGATTTCAGATTTCTTTTGCAGTGAAAGATGGGATTTTTCTTGTCTTTATTCTCCAAAAGGGTCACCCATACAACACATCTATTCTCTCCTGCTCTCTCAGACATACACACACTTTATGGGATTGAGGCAGCTGCTTTATTTTCCTTGTTCCCGCCCTCATCCTCCTCTCACCCCTCCCAATTATAGTCCTGACCTTGTCTAATTAACAGACATTGTTTCCTGGATTTACAGTCCCAGCTAGTTAATCCATGCTTGGTTTATCCATATGTCTGGCTATCTGAAGGATTTAAACTGTAACCTATCTTATAGCCTGCATTTACCCAGGATTTGTTAATCTGAATAAAAATGGAGTTTGCAGACAGACTTGGATTAACCAGGGTAGAAAATACGTAGTTTGGTGGTGTCCTCTTTCCAACTGGGATGAATTTAAGTAGCTGTTCTCCCCCCACTGCCCTTTCACTGTGGAAGCTGATAAGACTGCAGCTTTAGCAAATGTTTTTCCCTGTGTCAGACATCTCTCACAGCACAATCAATAAATTTCATGGCGTGTTTAGTTCAGACAGTTTTCAGTTATTAGTGTGAAAGGAAAAAGGATTCACTAACTCAAGTAGTCTCTATGCCTAATACTAGAGTGCTAATGCCTGAGCCTTTTTATCTAATGCTGTTCTCTTGTTTGCATCTGCTTCGTCCTTCTCTTTTGAAGAGATGGCTTTTTTGGTTTGTTTGTGTTCTTTGAATTATAACTTGCCCTGTTGAATAGTTATTTGTCTTCCTTAATGCTCTAAAAACAATTACATCTGAGGATTTTTTCTCATCATGTGGCCTGTTCATCTGAGACAGAGTTGTAACACAGGCGCGTTGCTTAAAGAATATGTACACAGCTCAACAAATGGGCCTGTATTACAGTACTATGCTGGCATACAGCCTCTGTAGAACGGCATGGCTGTGTATGCTGGTCACAGAAACATGAGTGCTTAAGTCTCTTTTGTATGAGAATATTTAGAGGCCACATTCGTGATGATATAATTAAGGGTCCAATCCATCCAAATAAATACTAGCAAGTTTAATGTTTGTTATAAGGTATATACCAATTGAAGTCAATGAGACAATGCCCAGTAA
Source organism: Mesoclemmys tuberculata (assembly GCA_007922155.1). Taxonomy (NCBI): domain Eukaryota; kingdom Metazoa; phylum Chordata; order Testudines; family Chelidae; genus Mesoclemmys; species Mesoclemmys tuberculata. The sequence goes on along the minus strand of ML675618.1, from coordinate 13,699,362 downwards.
TTTCAGTATACTGGATCAACCCTTAAGTTGCAAGAAGGCCCAACTTTTATCTTCTTTTTACCACAGAAAAATTAGAAACATAGTCATTCCTTCTCTCAACCCCTCTGGGTCTGATTTTCAAAATGATGTGCTGTTATACACCAGGTATCCACATCTAATTACCAAAATTGCTAATGCCCATTGGGAAGCAGCTTTGCAAACAGTCAGTTAAAGTTATAACTGATATTTGTGGTGCAGTTATTCAGTCTCTACACACAACTGCAATAACTGTGCATACAAGTTAAATGTAAAATTACATATTTTGCAAGTAGTTTAAAATATTTTTTTTCTGTTTTGGCATCCTTTTCTTTTTCTAAAGGATACTAAATTCCAGTTTGTAAATAGGAACATGGGCTGCTAATATATGACATTCAATGGCATATAAACCATCAGCACTCTGTGAGGAAAAACAGCTGACCTGTTACCCCTCTGGAGAGCCACTTTTCTGCCTAACGTCTGTAACTCCGTTCTGACTTGTATTTGTGCCTGGAAGCTAGATAGCTATGGTATATTAATAAGACTTCCTCTCAGGAAGTTAGCTGCAGGAACAATTGCTGTCCCTGCTATCAAAAGGGTAAGATGGTAAAGGAAGAGACAAAAGGAAAGTTGAGAAATAATGATTCAAAAGAAAGCAGTGATATCCACAATCTGTACCAAAAAGAAATGGTTCACAGAGGTAGAAATGAATGAAAAGTAAAATGGAAATAATTTTTAAAAAATAGAATAGAGCCTGGCATAAAATGGAGAAATGAGAACTTAAGGTACTTAAGTCTTCTGTTACCCCATTTGACTCCATGAAAGTCAGTGAATTGAGAAGAGAATTTAGCCCAAAATGTAGGTTGTATGAAAAGAAGACAATGAATTCACATTACCCCTCCCTGTTCTCCCCTGACAGTGGATGTATCTCTGCTGCTGAGCTCGTTGGGATGGCAGGGCTGATAAGTCAGTGCAGAATTTGCCCCCAACTATCTTTTGTCATTTTGACAGTCTACCTTAATAAAACATAAAGCAAATCAAGACAATATGCTGCTAACTTCTGACTCTTAATTACCCCTTTCCTGAATATATCTTTGTATTTCCTACCGGGAAAGGGTACTTCAATTTTATTTAATATTGTTTTACTCTCAAAATTTTATTTCTGTTTTGGTCCATTTATGCAATTATTTAATCTGCTATAAATGATCTGATTTGAGTACCAAAGACCCTGGGCCAGATTCTTAAAGCTGTTTAGGTGCAGGAGGCACTTTTGAAAATCTCCAAGGGACTTAGCTGCATCTTCAATACTTCTGAAAATCTGGCTCTCTTCTTTGTAGTGTATTTTTATTAGTAAGTTATTTCAATTTTATTGTAATAACCTATTAACAGATCTTCTTTTATTTTTCTTGGATTGTTTTGACTTCAAATAGGCATTTGTTAATCATTTTGATACCTCAATGCGAATGGATTAACGAAATCTGAAGGTGAATAATTAATGTAGCATGGATGTTATTAATTTAGTGTTGTGTTTTGTATTATTTTATTGTTGTTTATGAAGCATTTTCCTGTGGAAGCACTTGAGAAAACTACAATAAAAGAATTTAAAATATGTTTTATAAATAGTAAGTAAGCATTTATTTAAATATTGGACAGTAACAATATGTAACTTCAAATGCTGGTAATAAAATATAGGAAACTTCTGTGTTTAGGTTCATTTTATCTGTAAGGATCAAAAGTGGCATTTTCTTTAATTTTTTCTTATTGAAGCTGGATATGTTTAGAACATACGCCTGAAAGAACACTAAATATGTGTAAATAATAGTAAAATCTTTGTAGTTCTTACAGAGTGTTTTGAGGTCTCTCGATTCTTTCACATTGTGATATGGGGTTGAAGGGGGGTGAAAGTGGCACATGGTTTTGTGGACAGTGAAAATTGTAAGGAAAATAAGATCTATCTTGAAATATTGTTCTCAATAAGTTGTCATTGTCCTTTAGCCCATGAGAATATCTCTTCAAGATAGCGGTGTCATTTCTAAAATGGCATTTTTCCCTTTGATACGTTAGTGTTGTGTTCTTCCCTTCACCCCTTAGGTGCCCTCAACTTAATTTAACCTTGAAAGTGGTACTGGCACAGCAACAGTTTGAAAGAAATCATCAAAGTTTCCAGACTTTCTGCCATCTAAAGGTTAATTATGCACACCGCCAGTTCTTGCAAGCAACTAGGCTTTGTACAAGCTTCTAGTTTAAAGATGAAAAGTGCTGTTGGAAGGCTATATGCATTTTAAAATAAAACTTGTGAAATTCCCTTATTCCATTGAAACAGTCTGAACTGTCAGTTTAGCTAACCTTTGTTTGCCTGTCACTGTGTTCCCATGATTAAATGTGAAGATTATAATCATTAACCGTGCCGGAGGTTCACTGAGGGTGGAATTTTGATGTGTGGATGACATTCTGTTTATACTGTGAAGTCAAAATCAGACTTCATCTTTTCCAGCTCAACACCCGTAGGTCTCTAGGTTAGCTACCAAGGGCTAGCTGCATTTGTGTCACCTGACTTTAATATTAAATACTGCATCCATGGCAGATTGGAAGGTATTTCACTATACTCTTTAATCTCTGCCTTTCCTTTTAACTGGAATAATCTATTAGACATAAATGAACTTGATTTGACCTAGATATGAACTGGTAAAAAAAAATCTTGTTTAATACACAGAAAAATCCCAGTTGTGCAGATATTCAGTCATTAACCAGTTTTCGCCTGGAGCTTAATAAATATATATCAAACTTTCATTTCCCTTTGAAATCTGTTCAAAGGCTCTTTTCTTTAATATTCTATTGATAACATGAAAACTAAAGTGGTTTTGAAAATCTGCTTGTGAAAAAGGTAGATCTTCAAAATATAAATTATCATTCAGCATGATACTTTACACATTAAAGTAGTTAACTATGAATATTGTGTGACAGACGGAGACATTGTACTTTGCAATTAGTGACCTTCATCAACATCAGCTCTGTCTTCAAAGAGCTAAAAATCTAAACACTATAGTTCTGGCAAAGATATGGCTTAATATAATAGCAAAAAGGAAAAAAAATTCTCTATCAGTAGAACAAACTGAACTATATTAGGGACCTATTCTATTTATCCTTTTATTTCATGATCTAATTGGACATGGTAACTTCCTATGTTAGTTCAGCATGAGGTCTCTTATTTAAACATTTACAACACTTTATGCCAGTAGCCAAAAATCAGTCAGAAGTTATATTGAGAGTTTGTAAAAATTTTTGTGGAAAGCAAATGAACAGCAAACTCACCAAGCGTGAGACCCATGTGTTTAATTCAATAACGATAATAGAGAAATCTCCAAGGGGACGGGGAAAGCTACTTATTGTGCTGGTTTTTATTCTGTCTCACATCATTTTTTACTTTCTACCTGGCCAGTTTTCCCATTAGATATAATAAACAAATCTCCAAATAACATTACTGAAGAGCATAGTGCTCATCTTCTCCAAAAAAGCGCAGACCCAAATAATATGACAATGCCATATGTATGCAAGAGTCTAAAAATTTGTATTAGCTTCAAAATGGATAAAACAAATTAAGACAATAATTTTGGTAGTTGTGTTCTCCAGTCACATGTGAGTTTGTTGTCTCTTCTAAATGAGTCTTAGAGGGTCTATTCAACAGAGTTTGAACCTCTGATGACCCACTCCTTGCTGTGTGTCTAGCCTTAGGCTATGCTGATTCAATTCCATGCCCATTCCCTTCCATGCCTTAAACTCATGCATTAGTTCAGAAGGGTGAGGTGTGCAGAAATAATTTTGAATATTCCATGCTGCGGCTCCGTCATAAGTTTGTGAGGTAATGATCTGTAAGGATTTTATGCAGGTAAATGTGAGAGAGAAAAGAAAGTTCATAAGAGCTAGAACAGTAAATTCCTACTTTTTCTGTTTTAATATTTTTTGTGAAATTGAATTAATTTGGGTGGAAATGAATTAATTTTATATAAATATTATGATCCTTCACACATGGAGCTCTCTCCTTGAACTGGTCAAATTCCCCTCCTCTCCTCATTTAAACCCTTCTTTAAAACTTACTTCTGCCTTGACCCCCAGCATGGAGTTACCCAACTAATAATCAGACAGGCATTTGGGAACTTGTCATATACTTCGTACAGCAGAACCTGTCTCTATCCTATTCACTCCCACAAACACATCTTTCAGAGTGTTACTTTGTCTTTGGCTGTCCCATTTTCGCAGTCAGATCAGCATGGAACGGACCCTCTTTGCTCACAGTCCGTCTGCGTATATCCATCTGCAGGAAATGGACATGATAATGTAAGCTGCAGGAAGTGCATGCATGCGTGTGTGTGTGGGGGTGTGTGTATACCACTTATTATAGTATTAATAGTAAATAAAAAGACAATGCACAAGCATGTAAAAAGAAACAATACATAGAAAATATAGTCAAGCAAATAAAACTCATTTGAATATATCGTTGGCTAATATAGGAGACCATAGATCAACTTTGTAGCTGTCATTTATACCTATATAGTCAATTATATTTTGAAATATATTTAATTAACATGATACCTTCATGTCAGATAATATTATATAGTATTTATTTGGTATATGTATGTATCTTTAAATCAGGGCATTTCTAAAGTGTCATCTAATGGAAAAAAGAGAAATGCTGTCACTATTTTCCATTTCATTAAATATAATTATTATCTCCACTTATTGAACATGATTTTAAATATGGCTATTCTGAATAGATTAAATGGATGCAAAATGCTGATTGTTGAAGAAATATCTCACTGATATGTAAAAAGATTAATGTAACAATTTGGAGACCATTAAACCATTAATGATAATGAACATGAAAAAGTTGCATAACTACCAAAGGGGAAATAGCGATTGTGACTGTCTTTGTAATGGGCTGATAAAAGGCTGAAGGGAGGCAAAACGAATGCACTGAAATGACTGCACAAATATAATAGTAAGGTTGGTACAGGTTGTTTCGTATTTATTTATTAAAATGTTTCAGATAAATAATTACTGTTGAAACTGAAAACATGGAAGCCCACATGGGGATATAATACATGTAAGTTATCAGAACATAGATTTAAACCAGCAGTTCCCTGGAAAGCTCTTTTTCCCTCATGTATTCTTCCTGAAGTCTCTGCAAGACACTGATGCTGAAATAAATAAAAATGAATCTGTGAATAGCTTTTCACAATAACATTTGGAGCCTGATCCAACTTCTATACGAGCCAGTGGAAAGGATACCTCTTACCTCGCAGGAAATAAATATCAGACCCTTGGTGCGAAGTTTTAACTAACATTGCACATAAGCTCTTGCAGCATCTCTGAATATGTTTTCAAGTACTTTTCCTGAGTTCCTGAAAGCCCAGATTTTGGGTCAATATCATAAAAAGCATAGCTATGTAACAGTACTTCTGTATTTATTTTAAACAATTAGAATCATGTTTTTATTGTACAGAAATTTGCACGTTTATGGCATTAGGACATTTCTGCACAGGGAAAAATAATATTTCAGAATGTATCACTTCTGCCAGAAATTATGTATCCAATTATCCCACCAGTTGCATGTGTATGGATTGAAATCAATGGGAGCAGCATGTGCAACTGTTGCAATGAAAAGATCCACTGAATGAAGACACTCAGACAATGTCTTTTCTGCTTGAGTTTGTTATTAAGTACAAACTCAAGCAGTTTCTTCCGTGAAGAGAGTCTGCGTTTGGACCTTTTTGCTCCTTAAGCCACACTTAAATGCTGGAGCTAAGAGGATTGTGGAAGGCCGTGTTTCTACCCTTGAGGTAAATTTCATGCAGAATGATCTAGGCCAATCCAAATTTAAAATAAATGAAATTTATTATCTAAAGACTATGCAGTCGCCTATGTGAAACGAGTCACTATTCTCTGAGAGAGACAAGGTGGGTGAGCTAATATCTTTTATTGGACCAGCTTTGTTGTACATGTAGTGATCAGAGCTTTATTGATGGTGAGTCCTCTAGTGATGATATTTTGTTTCTTGCATTTGGTCAGGGATTAAATGTCTCTGTTAAATCTTATTTCCTTCTTCACGTTGTGGAATTTCTATTTCACATGGTAACATTTGATGTCTTCTATTGTTGTTTGTAGCATTGTTGTATTCATTTTGTCCCAGGATATGAGAGATAAGGTGTGTGAGGAATATCTTTTACAGGACCAACCTATGTGGCTATTAAGGTAAGACATTACCTACCCGCCTTGTCCCTCTCATATCCTGGGGACACATGGATGGAACAACAGTTTAAACATCAGTGTTCTCTATCAATTCCCTAGTAGACAGGCATCCACAATTCAAAAGTTTGGTGGCCCTTTGTAGGGGATAAGACAAAATTGCATATTCATGGAAAGGGCCAAACCCATTAGTCTCTATTTATGCATTGATTTCAGTGAGAGTTTTGTTGGATACAAGATTGAGCTTATAATGACAGAGTTCCTAGAGTCATTCCAGGACATTTTTTGATGCACATTGCCAGGGCAATATGGAGAACCTCGCATAGTTCATTTGCTGAACATGCAATCTGTACATGAGCAGAGAATGTTAGTCTCCAGTATGACTATCGGTGTTATCCTTCACAAGCTGTAGCGTCACTTCAGAATTTTTTTTTAAAAGTTGAAAATGGAAACTATCCCTAACTGAGTTGATCTGCTAATAAAGAAAGATGTTCACTGAACATCTAGTAAATAAAATTTCACTGTTTCAGAATTTAAATATGTTTCTCAAATTGTTTTCCCCCCTCATTCTTGGTTTTGGTCTATTTTATTTCAAGACTAGAGTGAATAATAATTCAATGACTTTCATTTACAAACCTGCAAAAAATCTGGAAAAAAATCAAAGTAATTGACAGGATTCACCGTGGTAAAAATGTATAGGAGAGCAAGAGATTCTCTTGTTAGTTGGCTGATTTTGTAGATTTTCAAATGCACATTTCAAAATTTCAGCAATCTGACTAAACTAATTGTGATAATTATGTATGAATTATTATGCTGTCAGGCACTGAAGTGACAATTTTATTCAAGGCGGTGGTGTTCTCTGATGCTTTATTTTTTAGACAATTTTTTTTAAATCTCCAAAATATGTACTTTTTTGACAAAAATGCTGCAGTTGAAATGGTATCAGACTAGAGGAAGTGTCTCTTCCTTTGCTTGATGAAGCCAGTTTTGGACAACCTGGCTTAATGTCTGTCACCTTGATGTTGCCAGCTGGAAGTTACCATCCGGTCAAGATGTCAGATGCTTGCGTTAGTACAGTATCTCCCATGGCAGGCACAGACGTAGCAAACAGATGCCACATAAGAGAAAGCCTAGCGAGAGAATGTAAAAAGCTTACAGCACAAGGATGTAGAAAACCCTGATGCTGTAGGTATTCTATGGGAGAGAGAAAACCAAAAACAAAAGACAGGAAACCAAGTTAAAACTTAAAACGAGCCATAAGAAAAGTGAGTAAAGAAATAGGGATTAACAATATCAGAAGCATGTCAGTCCACACTAACAACATTTGTATATATTAAGTAGTTGAATTTTAATTTATTGATTATTTTTTTCTTCTTCTTTGCAACAGTGGTCTGATTTATACACTGTGACTACTGATCATTCTAATGTTATAAATCTTAACGTTGCATATTTTAAGTCTTAACCCCACTCACAAAAAAGTGTATAAGAAGCATAAAGCAATATTATGTCCTTACAGTGGCCAAGATTTTAAAAAGTTACTCGTGATTTTGTGTACCTCAACTTCTGGTTATCCCTCTTGAGATATCTGACTTTCAGAAAACGTTTAACACTGACCCTCTGAAATTCAGGCAGTTTTCAGTTGTTTCAAATTGGGCATCCAACAGTTAAAGTTCCAGAAATCCATTAGTCACTTTTAAGAATTGTGGACATTAAGTATTATTTTCTTTGATTATTTTGAACCAATTCAAGAAGTCTCTCAAACTTCAAGCTGACCTTTATAGAGTTGAGGAAAGTACATTTTATGGAGCTATCTGGGGAAAGAAACATGTATATGTCAGGGGGGAGGTTCTCTATAATCTCATTTGGAAAGGATTTTGGACAGGGTTTGCAAAGCGGCTGAGCACCCACAGCTCCCACTGAAGTCAAAGGGAGATAAAGATAGGTATGCTGCAATTCTGAAAACTTGCCCCGTGTGCACAGAGATAATGTCATATAGTTGCACATGGATGTGGATTGATGATGGATATCAGAACAAATAATCTGAATTTCTTATACATATTTCTGAGTTCTAACTGAACTATAAACAGTTATGAAAAAGACCTGGGAGTCACTGTGAATATCTCATTGAAATTATCTGCTCAGTGTTGGACAAAAAGCACAACAAAAGTTAGGGTGTACAAAAGAGTATAGAAATTTATACTGAGAATATTATGCCCTTTTATGAGGTGCAGTTCATAGCAGAAAATTAGACCAGATTAACTATGTTGGTAAAGGGTGTGAAAAATCCACACCCTCTGCATGGCATTGTTAAGCCAACCTATGTCCCCATGTTGATAGTACTAAACTGAAAGAAGAATTCCTTGGCCAGCCTAGCTACTGCCTCTCGAGGGGGTAGATTACCTACGCTGATGGGAGAGCCACTCCTGTTCATGTGGATAGTGTCTACACTGAAGCACTTCAGCGGCACGGCTGTGAGGCTGTAACATTTCAAGAGCAGACCAGCTCTGAATCACATGCCCTGACAGAGAATTAATACTTAATACAGGACATACTGTCAGGGCAGAAGGGGAGAAATAAACATGGTTCAGTGATGGGTGACAAAAATCATTCGCCAATAAGAAATTTTAATATGAGTAGAAACTGAAAAGATTGGGCCTGTGAGGTTAAAGGGGTAGAGAGAAGATGTATAAGAGGGAACATGATAGAAATAAATACAGTGAGTGACATAGGTTAATTAAATTGAGCACTATTATTTTCATAGTTCAAGAACAATGAATAAATGAAACAATAAATTCAGTGAACTAAAAAGCAACCAACTGAAAATTAACCTGTGGAACTCACTGTCACTTGCTTTCCCTGAGATCAGGAGCTTGGTAGGTGTCTCTGAAACTAAGGTTAAAAGATTTTTGTCTAGTGGAACAAAGGAAATCTGTGTCCAAACTGACTGAGTTTTACAAGAAGTTACGCGGAAACAAATGTGATTCCCTGGGTTAGGAGCACGACCTCCCTATTCTGAAGTGACCTATAAATTATATTGTGTTCGTGTCAATTGCAAATAGTAAATAAATTGAAGTGAGAGGAAAAATAGAAATGTGTGTGGCTTGAAAAAGGAGGATAAAACCTAGGAAAAACCCACTGAAACAACAGTCATCAGCACTACTTTACACCACAGTCTAATTTGATGTGTCAGGCCATAATCAGCTCCGTTTCACAGTGCTTTGCTCCATAAAAGCAGATTTGTTTAACCACAGCCTCTATTTCAGCATGACTGACAATGAAGAATAACCAACGAAGTCAGGCATATCTCACGGGTTATATTATGGGCATAGAGTGAATCCATCATTTGCTGAAGAGGCAGAGAAAAAGTGACAGGCTCATTCATGCCTTAGAGTCATTTTTAGGCCTATTGAAAATTTTAATCTGTGCACTTTGGATGAACTTCCCGACTTCTTAATTTAGTACATGTAGCCATGTGGTAAAGTCTGTTTGCCTCAGATAGGGCAGACTTTCTTCTCTAGGACAGCAGCACCTCCGAGCAGTATTCTTCTATAGATTCAGCTTGCCTGCCTTGAACTTTACACAGACACTTAAGCTCCATTTACAGGAGGATTTCAGAGTTAATTAAATGCTGAATTTGTTTCTTTAGAAATTACATATGGCCTCGGGCTAAAGTAATAGCATTCTGGCAAAAATTTTAATTTAGGATTAAAGTTATTGTACATTTTTTGCAATTTTTTTTAAAGTACACATTTATACTTATCAGGACAATTTTCCTCCTTCTCTGTCAACATAAAAACTTTTTAAAACAAGAGGACAAAAAAATACCACATTCTAAAATTTGCTGATTTGCAGCAGTTTTTAAAGAGTTTTTCCTTTTTGAAAAAGTGTGTGAGGCTGTCAAATAAATGAAAATATTGCTATAATTGGGTCTGCCTAGACAAATGAAGTAAATGTAGTGTCTCATTTCTACTAAAAGACTTCAGGATTGCCTCTTGCTGCTGCAGATTGCTCTGTGGTCTGCATTATTGTACATGACAGATATGTTGAAACACTGGAAGTACTGAGGCATAGTGTGTATAAATGCTTAAACTGAAGATGACAATTTATATTAATAATACTAAGTTTGGGAAAAGGTAGCAATAACAAAATCCACATATACCTCATGCTGGATTTTAATCTCCATGTAAAAGAGTAAAAAGATGAGTGAAATTAATTATTTCCTCCCCAAAGTAAGTTTTGAATGAGAACAAATCTTCAGAAATAGACTTGTCTTGAAAAAAATTTCACGTAAAAACACAGAGTAAATGCAGTGTCTTAGATTCATTTTTATTGACACCTCTGGGCTACAGTATTTTCAAGATGGCTGCACTTCAGCAAAATATCCAGTGTGATGGGCCATGCAGTTATGATGAGCCTTGGAAGAAAGCAAATCTCTTTCAGTTTGAAATTCAAGGACGTGTGAAAATACTTGTATTGTGACAAGGATAGAACCCTGAGAAATTCCTTTTGTTTTGCTTTTTTTCATCTCCAAATTTGAGCTGAATGTTTGCTAAGTGTTTGGTGTATAACACTTCACGTTCAGTCTACTGCTTCTAACCTTTTACTGTCAGACATTTGAATCAAAGATTAACATAAAAAACAAACAGTCAAATAATTTCAAGGGCTACAAGTGCAGAGAGCAACGGATAATCGGTCTTGTTCACTTCAAATTTCAGTTTGAAAAGTGGAATGATGCCATTTCAATGTACTGTAAGCCAGATGAGTGTTTGGCTGATTAAAAGGTAAAAAGTTCAATCAGTGAGGAAGAACAGACACAACCAATGGAGAAATGGCTACAGTAAAACAAAACAGTGCTAAATGTAGGCAAAGCAACTCTGGCCCCATAAATCTTGTTAATCTGAGGCATTTCAAAAAATCAGTTGAGCATGGGAAGAATTTGGATCCTATTCTTAGTTGTTTCAGCCATTCTTTGTTTTATTTTTTTTTAATTTAGATTATGGAACCATCACAGTTCTTCTTGTAAATCATCATCTTAATATATGCACGCAGTGCAGAGTGAAACAGTTCCTTCCACACTAATGATCTATATATGTATTTATCTGAGAGTGCAGTAGTTTGTCTGTAGTCTTTATGGTCCATCAAGTTAAAATACACCTTCTAAAAAAATCAATTTAATGTAAAATATAGTTAAATACACACATGTGGAGAGGTTTGGATTTTTGGCTTAAAGTCTGATGTGAAATTTTATTTCTGAATCTCCATGACATTTCCAGGTACATAAGCACATTTAAAAACACAATTAGGAACACTTCCAAAAGTCCAGTATTTACTATAATTTCTTGGGGTTTAGACCTTACAAGTTATATTAATTTTTTGTTTGTGTGTTTTTTTTTTAAGAAAGCATGCTGCTTTAAACAAACATGCTGTTATCACATACTGGGCTGCAATTCAGACCAGTCAGAAGCTGTGTCACCACCTGCCCTGTAACTCTGGATGCCTGATTGCCCTACTACTATGGCCCACAACCTGGATCCAGCAGACAAGCATGCAGGTCACACCCAGAGTGTTTCTGTGCTAGACTGCCCTGGTTCAACTGTGATCCCAGCAGCATGTCTAAAGTCCCACTCTGGCTTCCACCAGCATTGATGTGGATGACCCCAACACATTCCCGGTACTGAATTTTCCCAAAACGGTGTGTTCTGCAATGTCCAGCCCTTTCCTGGACAGTTCAGAGAAATAATAAGATTCATTTGTTCCTTTAAAAACACAAAAACATCATAGCTTATTAACTTAGCGGGAATAAATACACCCTTCCCTCCAAACACAGGGTGGAGTTAGTTTATATTCAAAATAAAACAAATTTATTAACAGGACATAGAGTAGGTGCTACCAAGTAAAAGGAATAAAATTATAAAGAGTTATAGGCAAATAAGAGTCTAAAAGTTAATCTAGCAGGGTACAGGTTTTGTTCAAGCTGATATCTTGCACCAATCATTCTTCTTCCTTGCTAGGACTGGCTTTCCCTTGGTCAGGACCTTCCACTGAAGTACAAGGTCCTGGCTTCCTTTGTCTTCCTTGGTGAAAGATCTTTGCTTAAGCAGATTTCTCACCTATATTTAGTTTCCAGAGACTTCAACTCTCCCCCTTCCATCTTTCTCAGCTTGCAAGAGTTTTGGCCTCTTGTGTCTATCTAGTGATGGATGTTAAAGATGGCTTTGGTCCTTGCTTATATCTTTCTAAGTTCAATGACTTTGTTTCAAGAGGCAGAATGACCTCATGCTGTTCTTTCCTTCCTGTGGACTTTCCATCTCGCTGTATGTAAAATGGGACTTTGACTGTTTTGATTCCACCATGCTTAATTTACATTGGAGACAGATAGATAAGTGCTTTCTCTCCAGTCTAGGAAGGAATCTAAAGCATAATATCATTAGCTATCCATATTTCATCATATAGGGTTAATACATATATTACACAATGATATTAATCACCAGTGTCATTAGGTTTCAGAAAAGACCTCACTCTATACACTTTTATATTATATCAGATGATATGATTGCCTATCATTTGAGGTTCAGCTCCCACCTCCATCTTTACAGACCAGTAAACCTTTGAAATAGATTCCTCTGAGGGTTACCTCTCAAAATGTGAGGAAAATGGCATGGAGCCTGGTAGTGAAGAGAGCTCTATGTGCTTTCTTCTGATGCTGGTATTTGCTAAAATGCAAATTGTTCTGTTTCCTGCAGTCTTCCACCCTTGCTAATTCAATGGCCCTATATAACGCTTATATGTAAATGTACTTTCATTTTTTTTGCCTGATGACTGGGCTGGTCAGAGAAGCACCCACACTCCTTTGTATAGGCCAGATGTGTTTACCAACTCCCCTGCCATGCTTGGTTTAAACACTACTTAGATGTAACACTAGCATATATCCATAACACTATATACACAGTCTGTACATACATGGCACAAGAATATTAATGGTTAATGAGTTATTAGTTTTCAAATGATACCTCACTAAGCATATTTTGTACAAAGATTATTACAATAGCGTTTAGGGTATGAATATGGGGTGCTTAGGGTCACAGCTATCCATTATCAGATATAACTATGTGCTCCTATAATGTATGGTTATGTGCCATGTCCTGCTTTACTTTCCTGGGCAAAGGAAAGGAATATGATTTCTGGTGTAATCCAAGGTATAGTCTGTATGTTTCTAGATCAAACATTTATTTTCCTATGAAGTGGATACACTGCAATTTCAAGCGTTCCATACGGCTTACCCACCAATATGCGTATGTGTTAGGAATTGGGAAGTTATTTAAATACCCTAATAACTTGAATAAATAGGATGTGTGAGAGATGCTTGCTCTCATGCAATGCCTGCTGGTTCTTACCATTTAATTAAGGTGTATGTGTTAGTCTGGTTTCCCTACACATGAAGCCAGAACACACAAGTCACTGAATTGTGCTGACTAGAGGATGAGACTTCCATTAACAGCAACTTTCAGGGTTTTGAAATTTGATTTTGTTCCAGATTGGATATTTTTGAGTATTTTTGGAATGAAACCTGAGTTGTGAAAACATGTTTTCTCTACAGACAGAACCTGTTTGTGTGTATCCGTGCCCATGCCCATGTCCATCCTGGTGATTAGGGATTGATGTGGGGGATTCCCAGGTTCAAGTCCCTCCTCTGCCTGATTCAGAGTGATTGGGAATAAAAAATTCTACTAAAAATCAGGTACAGAACACACTTGAACCTGGATTTCCCCACATCTTATGCCACTGTCCCTAATCACTGAGCTCTAGAGTGTGAGTCTCTCTCTTGTCTGCCATTCCCCTCGAACAAAAACTTTATTAAAACCTATGTGTCTCCATGAAATACTTTGAAATTTCATTTAGTTGAAAAATGTTCTGACTAGTTCTAGTGCTGAGTGCCTCCTGCGAGATGCTGTGAAGACCTGCAATCACAAAAGATGTCAGCAGAATTTGAAAAAGCTCAACATTGTACAGGATGATAACCAAATTAGCTCCCGAGACTTCCTATTTTTTCCAGATCTAAACATTATCATGTGTACCCAGTCAAGCACAAAGTAGTCTCACTGGATGCGTCAGAGGATAGGTCGACTTCTATGGATTTTAGTGAATGCTGTTTGGCTAAATCCTGTCCAGGTCTATGAAAATTCAGCGGCTTATGTTTGATTCTCAACTTTACTTTTCAAAATTCCAGTCTTGAATGATTGCTGCTGAAGCAGCCAAAAACCAAAACAAAAACCCTTTAACACTTTTCAACTAGGGCAGAAACTTTTATTTCTGGAGACACTTCCAAATGAAATTTGTTGAACTTGAAGCTACCACAGTGTATAAACCGAGTGCAAGCCACACTCCTATCTCCTTGGAACAACGTGAGGGAAATCACTGGTCAGCGGAGCCAGATGCAGCTTTTACCCACAAGGCAAACATTTAGCTCTTTCATCAGTTTCCTTCTATCTGCCTCTCCCTGTCTGCACCACTCAGCTCAGCCTTGCAGCTGATGAGAGGGCACTGGTGTCATGACAGAGAATGTGAGCTAATGAAAGTGTAAAGCTTTGGTTCAGCAGAGGAGAAAATTCCCATCTAGTGAGCAGAAACTGAAATCTGATATGATTGAGTTTTTAGCAGACATCGCTATTATGTGTTTAAAGGTTCAGAAATTGTTAAACTTGTCTGCAATCCTCTGAACATTAAGCATTAGACATTTTGGCACCATTTTTTGCCTTGAATGAAGGCTTTACTGTAGCTTATGAATTATGAACACAATTGCATGCCTATTGACAGACTTCGGTTACAACACTGATACAGTGGTTATGTTATAACACGGGTTTTAATAAGGGAAGGAGACTTCTCTGAAGGGGCAGAGTTTCACTTTTGATAAGCCACCAATATATAGGTCTTTATCATGGAAGCAAGAACTGGTTCAGATAAAATAAGAAATGAGTCAAAATAAAGAGTGGCCCAAGATGGAACAAATGTACCCAGTCCATCTAGGAAGTGGTCCCCAAAGTGGAGCTGGGAGCGGGGCCACGGTCGGAGGCCTGGGGTCAGGACTGGGGACCACAGGCCAAGCCAGGGCTTGGTGCCAAGGCTGAGGGCGGGGGGGTCTGGGAGCTAGAACTGGAGCCCAGGACCGGAGAAGAGCTTGGGGAAGAGAGGGGCTGTATGGCTCTACCTCCACTGCAACTCCCTCCAGACCTGCAACTCAACTTGAATCAAACATGAAATATTTTTTACTTGGAAAACTTTGGTCATATATTTATTTGCCTCTGAACTAACTGATTTTGGCCATGGTCCAGAGAAAAAGCGCTGAAGTATTACAAGGGTAGATGGTATTTCTTTCTCAGCTGGAACCCAGAAGTACTGACAGTCTCTTGAGACAAACTATTTTGTTACATTTCCAGGTAAGCTTGGATGCTTTGAGATGTGTTGAGGCTCACCCATCAGAGATCACCATCTTGTCTAATCTTCTATCTCACATTTGTATTTGGTGGGTAACTCAGTATGTCAGCTAAAGCAAAGGTCTTCTCTAAATGTCAGGAAAGAGAGAGATGCCTGACTCATCACTGCTTTGCTCCAGTTTTACACCCCTAAATCTACAGTGATTTATGTGGAGTTACACCGGGGTAAAACTACAGTAACTGAGTGTTGTATCCGGCCCTGCATTCAGGGTTCCCCTCCCCCGCCCCTCTGTACTCAATGCTGGAAACAAAAGGTAACATGCAAAGTTAAGAGAAAGGCATTTAACAAGTCTCATGATTTAATTTAATTTGCATTTATATATAGTTAGTTAGTTATGGGTACTAAAAATGTCCTATCGCTTTAACAGGTTGAATTTTCTGTAGGGAAATTTGTATCACGATATGTACAACTTAGATATTTCCAAGCGTTGCTTTCACCTATACTTCACTGATCATTTGTGGTGTTTTTAAAGTTGCTGGTGATGGTTTCAAGAATGGAAAAAATGTATAAAATCTCTGAAGAAATAAAGTGAAAAAAAGTCACAAGATGTTATGACAGTAGTCTAGTATTTTTAAAAGTGCATAAGTGGGCCCTACCAAATTCACAGCCGTGAAAAATGCGTCATGGACCATGAATCTGGTCTTTTGTGTACTTTTATCCTGTACTATAGGATATGCACAAACTGGGGGTCCTGACAAAAAAGGGGTTGCAAGGCTATCGTTGGGGGTGTCGCAGTATTGACACCATTACTTTTGTGCTACCTTCAGAGCTGGACACCCGGCCAGCAGCTGCCACTTGCCAGATGTCCAGTTCTGAAGGCAGCATCACTCCACAATTACTTTGCAACCCGCTTTTGGGTTGGAACCCCCAATTTGAAAAATGCTGAGTCTCAAGGGGTTTACGTGTTTAGATGTTGCCATTTTAAAATACAAATTCATGCTATAACACTGTGAAATTTAAGATTTAAATGTTGGAAACTGTGAAATTCAAGATTTTTTAAATGTTATGACTGTAAAATTTACAAAAATAGACCGTGAATTTGGCAGGATCTTATGTATAACATACTTTGAGAAAAGTTGCAGGCCTCTCAGGTAAGCTGTGTATTATGCACTTGTTAAAATACTCAGATTCTCCTGGGTTACATCACTATGGCAATATGTACAATTATTTATTTCAGTGTAAAGCTTTGCTTAGAAATTGAGAAAGTCTTAATGATTAATTTAAAACATTCAATCTCAAGTAACTGCAAAATCCCAGCGTGAGTTCAATTTCTGGGCTGTTTTGCATCATGTGTTATACATGTAATACATGCCATAACATTAATGTCAGCAACGTGGCATCCGATAACATGGATGCAAATATTCTGTGACAGAAGATCATGTGCGGTTTTTTTAAAAATGTTACACAAATGTGAAAAAAGAAAGATAAATGCTTCTTTGTTTATACTCCCTTTTGCATTCTCATTCACCACACAAACTGCCTTCTCTTCCTTCACAACTAATGTGAGGTACACTGGGTCACCACCACTACTCCTGTTCTGAAAGGGCTGGCCTACATTTTTAATCTTTTGTTGTACTACTGGTGGATGGTTGACCTATTCCAATTTTATTCTGGATAATAAAATTCCATTTGGGATTGTTTGGGTTTTTTTGTTTTGTTTGTTTGTTTGTTTTATTTGACTAAAAAGATAAGGGCAGATAAAGTTCACTTTATGCCCAGGGCAGACAAAGCATCCTTTTCCTCATCCTCTTAATAATGCCAGCAAGCTTTTGTCGGTGGATAGTCTGAACCCAGACATTATCCACTCACCCCATTTTGATACAGTAGCTGATCTACGAAGAGCTTTAAAAGAATAACAAAGACCTCTGGGAATTGGATTAGCCAGCACATAGCTGAGTTCTGAAGAATTATAAAAGATTTTGTCAGAGCCAAACCATGTAGAGTAAATATTGTTTGATCTAAATTCATTGCAGCTATCCAAAGCACAGCAAACAAAAAAGTATCTGTGAAGCCCACAACTAAAATGTTGGATGTGGAATGGGTGGCTGGGTTTGCAAGCTCCTTGCATGATAGTCACATAGGTGAATATGCTTCTTAAATGCAACCTGATGTGATACAGTGCATTGTTTACACTAAAAGAAGACCCATATTTTGAACAACTACCACAGAAAGTATTGAGCATAGGTGTTGGAGAACAATCTTCACTGTATATTCTACTGACATTCTTTAAACAGGCTGAATTTGTTAGGCTGAATTTCCTTTTAAGTGTAACCTTAAAGTACTCATATTTATTCCCACTAGGTATTTTTATTCAGATGCTAACCGATATTCTGTGAATTTGTTAATTTTTTTCCCAGATATTTAGTTCTAGTAGCAAATCTTCTTCTTACTAGAAATAATGAGTTAAAGTGAAACCTGTACAATAATCAGCATTATTATGAAACCTCCAGTTCTAAGCAACTTCCCCCCAAAGCTATTCAAATCCACAGAGTATCATATGGTATCAGCTTTATCAGAAGACCACCTTCTGAAACAAATTTTATTGCTTACATGGGCTTCCCAATGTTATGGAAATAATATCTAGTTTGTGAAATAAAATATGCATGTATGTGTTAAAACTCTTCATTCTTCCTTCCCCACCAAATTTCCACCCTCTTTACTTTAATGAGAATGTTTTAAAATGAAAGTCCTCTCCTTGCAAACCCTGGCTCATGGAGTAATCCTTACTTAAATGACACGTTCCACTGATGAAATTAGGAATTTCTGCACACTCTTACTCACATTGAACAATACCTTACTTTCCACTTAATCTCACTAAGATCATAAGCATTATTTACTTGAGTGAAGGGTTTGCATACTATGACCCTAAAGTTCAGGTTAAGGTATGAAGAAGGGTGTGGCAACATAGTACGTTGTAAAATTCCTGCAAATCTGGCATAAACCAACAGCCTTTTTTTTTTTTTAATGGCATAAAGCTTTTTACAAATTTCAAATTGTAGATTGCAGATTACTGACTCAGATCAGTAGAGCCCCTCTTGCAAGATGTGGTGTATATTCTTCTCTTCATATATGCACATAACTCATTCCATTACTGGCTGCCCTGCATGTGCCTAAAGAAGAGACTACTGCATAGAGTAATAGGGAAATGTTTTCTATTTTTGATACCTTAAAACTCAAGCTATGTTTCTTGGAAATTTTCTTTTGGAAAAAGTCCAGGTAAAACCCTCTGACTGTAATTTACTTTAGTCCAGCCTAAATCATTCTTTTATAGCTGAATTAAAAATCTTTAGTAAAAGGGAGTTAGTTATACTGGGCAATCTGACAGACCCACAATGCTACAGTTTTTTACTTACTATTCATGCGCCATAGGTACCACAATATTCTGAAAGTAATGTAAAGTACTTGAGCATATATATTATAAACCTTGTCATATGTTAGTTGGCTCTTTGTGTGCCCCACACACTCACTGCTAGAGAGAGACGCATTGTAAAGCAGCACCTACTAGTTTGGCTTCAATGCGTTTTCCCTAGAGCAGTTAGCAACAAAGCTCCACAGACAGCTGTCAGAGAGTTAATTGTGAATTGGCCAGTTTTGAAATGTGATCTGTAGGATTTACTTCTAGCTTCCTCAAATTGAAAAATACCTGCTTTTGAGGAATATTGAGCACATCACAAAGTTATGAGGAAACATTTGCCTTGAATGTTTTTGTGACTTATTTTTATAAAGTTTTCTATTTTATTTTCTTCTGAAAAATCATGATTTCTTGAAATATTATTTTAGGCATGTTTCCCCCCCCCCAAGCCTTGAATCAGTAAAATACCTAACAATAGCCTCAAGTGCTTGTCTGAATCAGGTGGATTTACTCCTGTTAGTAGCCTTGGGAGAGAGTCCAAGAATTTACTGGATTCCCAGGCTGACCTTGTGATGCCCATTGTTGAAGAGTTACACTGCTACCACTTGTGCTGTACCTCTGTTGATGACTTCACCTCCGCCTATTCACAAGCACTGACTTAATTTTAAAATGCGAACCAAAGACAATTGTATAATTCATGCTGAGTGTGTGTTTGTAGCTTTGCCTAAATTCCACAGCAGCGTTTTACACCCTTTTGAGCTCTTTGACAAAATGTGGTTTAAATGACCCGAATGTAAAAATTAAGTGGCTGTTAGAGACTTTGGAAAGGTTTCATCATGGATCTCTCTCTCTCTCTCTCTAAAAAAAAAAAAAAAAAGTTTCCCAGCACCACTCTCTTTACACCAATCAGAAAGACTAGAAAATACTACCCGAGAAAACTTGAATTGTTTCCTTACAAAAGGCCCAGTCCTGCTTCTCTGAAGTCAATGGCAAAATTTCAGTGGGCATGGAACTTAGCACGGACAGCATGTGTAAGAGGCTGGGAGAGGCTAAGCCTCCCCAAAAAAGGCTGGATGTGCAGGGGGCAATAAATGCTGGATGTGGCATGGGTCACCTCCCTTTGGAGGCACACTGGCTCACCACCTTTGAAGTCCTGCTGCTGAAGCTCCCTAGAAGTGTGTATGTGGGGGTGGGGGGGGCACCAGAACCCAGAGCATTGCTCCACCCTGAGGCCCTGTTCACACTCCACTTCTCTCCACTTTAAGGCCCCACCTCCCACTCTACCTCTTCCTGATCCTTCTCAGACTCCTTCCCCAAGGCCCTCACTGCCTGCCACTTGTTCCTCTCTGTCCTCTGTTCCCACAGTGCTCTCACTTAAGGCAGGAAAAAGTGGGAGCGCATGGCCTTCTGGCCCCCTGTGTTCTGGCATCCCTTAGCTGAGTTGCTCCAACATCAGCACGCACAGCCTCTCACTGACTGGCCCAGCTGTGGGACTAGTCCCCTTCCTGCTGTGACCTCCTGGATCCTGTGTACATGGATGGCATAAGAGTCTTTCCCTTATATGTACCATGCAAGTGGAGATATGGGTGGAGTGGGCATCCCCAGTGCATGCCCATAAAAACGCCAATGACTATATGTTCCAAAATGATTGTGGTCCTTTGTCTATGAAAATTTCATACATGCCTTTCTATGTTCTATCACATCTGCCACACTTTATGTCAAGTTATGCTGTACATGTTATATTATAATGCAGGTTGACATGATTCAGCATGCCATCCCACACCTATAAGGGCAAACACATGACTGAAGCAGATGGTGCATTGTTTATTGCAATGACAATGCTTGCAGATAAAAATTTAAAACTCACTGGAGGGAATAATTCCATGTTGCAGCATACAGTAGTCTGAATTGTATCTAATGGCTCTTAGAATCGAAAAAAAAAGAGAAAACATGTCTTGTTATATGAGCTAGCAGACACAAGTGCATTCTATTATGTCTCTTTGCATTAGGAGTCAGCCCTTAAATAAAAGAAAAGACTTTTAAAACACTGTGGAGGGGCTACATAAGCAAGTGTGCTTCAAATGCCCTCTGAGCTATAAGAATTATTACTGTAAAGCTTATTTTATATACAGTAACTTTGTGCTTTCACATTCCCTGCAAGTGACACTGCAGTTGAAATGATTTAATGCTGCATTATTTGGTTCTGAAAAAAAGACAGCATCCTTGTCCCCTAATGATATCATCATTGCCTGCAACAGATTCTTCACGACATGTTAAGCAGCAGAAGTATTTGACACAGCTGTCAGCTGTTGTTTTCTGAGTAGGTAACAATTATGAATTTGTGAGGTACAGACAGTAAAAAGAAACAATAAAAAAGCTGCAAAATTACAACAAACAAAACTAATCTCTTCTTGTATTATATTAAATTTCAGAGTGGGTCACTGAGCTCTGAAAATAAAATCTAATTATTCTCAGTTGAAAAGTTTGATGTCACTATTATTATATGACCTATTTTTTGAAGCTCTTGAAATTTTTGGCTCTATTTTGTCTCTATGCAATAGGCCTGGGCATCATTTTTAATATACTAAACATGCCACAAAAGTATGCATATTTTTTAAATAAATTGAGAGACCATTGTTAATTGAATTTAAGGGACATTTATGTTAGGCATCAAAGGCAACAAAGTGGCGCAGTTATATAAGGGTGAACTGCGTATTTAGCATTACACTCAAATGTAAATTATGTTGCATTCATTACAAAACAAATAATATTTTCCAGGGACTCAGGTGATTATTATAATGAAGTAAGTATAACACTTGCCATTAATTTCATAATCAGTATTTATGGACTTTGTTTCTCATCTTTTTTTTTAAATCTAATGATATTTTTCATTTAAGATCTGAGCCAGGCATGCTTGTTTCCACTGCCCATTAGCTTTATTTAGAAGTGAAGACATGTCATTGTTTGAAAAATGAGTGTTATTAAGAGAGTTTGTTGGGCTGCTCCAGATAGAGTCTATAAAATTAAATCAAGTAACTGGCTGCTTGCAATTTATTTTCCTGTGTCTTGACTGAGAAAACTCAAAATCTCTGTGTTGTTTATACACAAAGATAAGTTTGACCTGGTAAATTTAGCAAATTCTCTCCATACAGGTATTCTGAAGAGCCAAGGAATAGACATGTAATACTGCAATACGTCTCACAAAAGGGGCCATTTTAGATGACTCAGAGTTAGGGGGAACTTAAATGCATACGGAATAAAAAGCATATGTAAATAAACACCAGCAGTAAAAATTCTGTTCTTTATTGTTCTGGGAAATCTGTATCATAAATTCTCTGGTAAAAAAAAAAGTTTGTCATTTGTAAAGGTGATCGGATTGCTTAAAACAACCCATTAATAATTGTTTAAGATCCCAAAAGATTGACAGAATTCATAAGTGAAAGAAAAATCCCAGGTTAGTTTGATTTAGAAGAGTTTAGAGCTGGTGAAATTATAGATTATGAATAAATTATCTGATGAATTTATCCTTTTATTCACTTTGTAAATTAATCCCAAACTCATCCTGATTTCTGTATGAGTATGTGTTACACAGACATCCTGTTTTCTGCGCAAATAAGAATATATGAAAAATTTCATCTTATTTGCTCAAGAACTGTACTTGGATACTCATTATTTGGGACAGATGATGTGATCTGGATCATGTGATATTGCTTCTGCTTCTTGACTGGAAGACTGGAAGTTAATGAACATGAGAGTAATTAATACCAAATGATAAGTAGTGAAGAGCAAATAATGTACTTATACTAAAATTTATGAAACTTTTGGATTCAGACACTTTCACAAATAAGCCAGAGTTCATCTGAATTATTCAAGAACAGCCAATGAATATGACCCCACAAATTCTAGCAAACCGACATGCCATGATCAGTCATTACAATATTTGAAACTCTTTTTGTATTATTTAACCAGCTCTGGTTTAGAATTCAATACGGTTCAAATTTGTCAATTTGTATAGTTTTTTATCAATCAATGTTAGGCTCCCACTAGCCTTTGGCTGTAGGTACATTTTCAACAAATCTACATAAGGTAGAGTGAAAGATACAAATAAATATTTTAAACCAAAGTATTTCAAATCAGTTTATCTCCTTCTCTCTTATAAGAAAGGATACATTTAAGAGTGATGTACAAAAAAAAACAAAACAAATGGTGGAGGTAGCAGTGCCTTCTATAGTTAATGTTTCTCCATGCTTTCCATTGTAAGATGCTGTTCTTAATTTCTTTATTATTTGCCAAATGTTAACAATTTCAGCTGAAATTTCCCATGCTAGATGTCTGCCTGTGGCAAATTTATTTATTTAGGAGATTCCAAAAAAAAATATTGTTTTGTCCAGGTTAAATAAAATTACTAGAATTTTAAGAAACTCTCAAGCACTTCCATGCTTTGCAGCAAGGGGCAGAACTTTGGCAGGATGGATCCTGGAGCTGGGGATATGCCCTTGATGATCCTGTGAAAAACCTCAGGAATTTGGACACATTATAAGCCTTTGCAAAACATGCCTTCTGTCACTGCTCTACTTAAAGGCTCCCTCAAAATAGCTGTTCCTAGCTGCATATGCCTCTGACTTTGCATCAGAGTATCTGCCACTCCTTCACTATGGGCTAGCTAGGAGACTTTCCTCTCTTTCCTACTTTCCTACAGGTCATTTAGACTGAAGAAATAGTTGTGTGCAGAACAGCAGATAAAGTGGATGAGGAAGAAAGCTGGTGATCCCAGATAGAAACAAAAGACAACTATGTGGAGAAACAATGACCAGGAGATAAAGCAAGAAAAGTGTGTGTGTGGGGAGGGTGGGGAGGGTCTCAGAGTGAAGAGGGAACTTTGGACAGGAGGAGGACATATAATAGATAATGGTCCTACAGGAACAAAATGAGGGAAGATAATGGGGGCAGAGATGGTGAAGGGAGTTGGGTGTTTAGGGAGAGAAGACTCCACAGACAAAGGGCTGTGGGGGAGGGGACAAGGGGAACCCAGAGGCATATTTGTGTGAACAGGATTTCAGAGATAGAAGTAAATAAAATGAGTGGTTGGTGTGATAAATCACTGGCTTGGCTACTGTATGTCCCACACTTTTCATTTTTGTGGAGGGTCAAGGTTGCCTACATGGCCTCTATTTCCAAGTGTTGACCAGCCCAATAATGCCCTCTAGGCTAAGAGGGGAAGGGAAGGGAAATGGGCCCTCCCACTTCTCCAGGTCCCAGTGCAGGGCCCTAATAGTAGCAGCTATGCACTGCCACCAGTGCTTCCGATTTTACTTTCCCCTGAGCTGCTTCCCCTCCCCGCAGTCCTTTCAGCTTCTGGGGTTTGGCTGGCAAGCCTCCTTCCCAGTGTTCTTCTTTGCTTCACCTGGTTCTCTTGTATTTCTCATAAGTCACCACATTCCTCCAGCTCTTTCACCAACTCTTCTTCCTCTTACCAGCTGTCTGGCTGGAGCAGGGCCTTTTATCAGGCCCCTGGCTGGGCCCTTATTGGCCTCAGGTGAGGCCTAATTGATCTCCCCTCAGTTCGCAAGGAACAAGGCCTGGATCATTCTAGATCTTATAAATCTCCGTTCTATCACTCTCCAGTTGCCCCTCAGCTTCACATTGGTGTGCTCTCCAGGCATTGAACTGACTGCATGGAATCACCCTGCACATCACCAAAGTCAGGAAGCTTGATTAGGAACCAGAGCTGAGAAGAACCCTGAAAAAGTCAGGGAAAAATTTGAGAATAAAGGCTAGAAAGGACATTTTGGAGGTACCCTAAACTATAAAGTTTGGTAAACATAATTGGAGAGCATAAAGGAAAAGTGAACAGGGAGAATGGGTACTTGATATATAAACAAAAGGCAAAAGATAAGTGGACTTGGAAGAAAAGATGTGCTATGAACAGACAATGGAACAGAGGAAAGGAAGTAAAGAAAAGTAGGGAAATGTGTATGTGAGTGAGGGAAAAAACAAAAAACAGAACAAAGTAAAGAAAATAGACCAGAAACATAGCATATAGCGAAGAGTACCGAGGTGTGGCAGCGTGGGAAACAAAGCACTAAAAATGGGAAAGGAGAGGTAAGAGAAAAAAATAGATAGGAGGCACATGTTGCTAGGATTAGTCATTATCATCATAGCTTTTTGTTTAAAACTTTAGCCAAGATCTTATACTGTCATTTATCTTGAATAGTTTCTCAGGAGTACAGAACATGGATGGTGGGCACTCCATCTGGTAGCATCCAAGTGTTTGCCCAGGCTCTCCACATTCACATTTGAGGTCATTCCTCAGCTTCCACTTGGTCATACTGTTACTAGTCTTTGCCATTCTTGCTCTCGTTCAATTTAGAGTACACCAATATTTTTGTTTGAAGTTAGTGTCTTCAGGAAGTTGTTCTGATGGAATCAGGTTCTCCAAGATCAGTAGTGGAATGTGTCCATTCTGCAGATGTCTTGGATCATGCACCTGTTTACTGAAGGCATCCCGCCTCATTGATGTTGTTGTAATCCTTGCAATACAGCGTGGGAGTTTTGTTCAAAGTCCCTGAGATGATTCTACAGGATTTGACTGAATTTAGTTTGTTTTATGTGCATGGCTCATACAGTACTTCAGTCGCTCTGAGAGTTTTGGAGTCTGGTTTCAATTCTGTGTTGGCTAGTTTCTGAACTACTCAATTCTGAGAGGTCACTTTACTTTTCTTCTTGAAATGCTCTTTGAATGTCAGTGTCCCCTAATGTCCTTAGTGCTCAAGGATTGTACCATCCTCCAATAGCTGGAGTTCTCACTTAGCATGATGATTTTGGGGGGAAGGTGCACATTTGTGTCTTACTATGGTTATCTTTCATGAATCGTATGTGATAATACTTTCCAAGTATACTAAGGGAGCCAATTAGAATATGATCAGTGTCCTCAAAACTTTCACATTGGATGGTGATGCAAAAATAATTTGCATAATTTGCATGCTAGGGAATTCTGGTTGGTCGTTTGTGTGCACATTGAACAGCAAAGGTGATAGCACTGAACCTTGGGGCAATCCATTCTATTGAGTATTCGATTGACTTTTCTGGCCCTCTGTCGCAACAAAAAAATGTCAATTGTTGAGCAGGGAGATTCTATTTCTCAACATTCTTGACAATTTCAGGGGAATTGTACAATAATTCACAATACTGTAAGCAGCTGTCAGATCAACAAACACAGCCACTGTAATTTTTTATGTTTCAAAACCATTTTAGATGTATCAAGCTAGATTTAAAATTTGGCTACAACGTGAATATCCTGGGCAAAAAATAGCTTGATCATCAATCACCCCTCCTGTCAATACTGGCTGTATTCTCTTTCATTATGCTCTGCTCATGTTACTTGTTGATTGAGCACAGTAAGGATACCAGGCAGTATCTTTTAGCAGGATTATGTGGTTTGCGTAATGAAACTACTTTTTCAGTCTCCACAGTCTGGGTATCTGCATTGTCTCCATACAAGAGCTTAAATCAAACAGTCACTTCTGTGCTTTTGTCCTGAAATGTGGTAATAGTTTATTAGATATATGAGCAAGTCCAATTGCTTTCCACATTTCAAGATTTTCATAGCTATTACCTGCTCCTCGATGTTGAGCTGTTTGTTGTCGGCTTTGCTATCTCTGAGGAGTGAGCTATGTTCCTACTTAACTTGTTTTGTATCTCACCTTGCTTTGTTGGCTGGTTTACTAGTTAGGATGAGTTGTGTGCAATTTAGTTGGGAGGGACTACAGTGATGCACTTTGGTTGCTAACCATCAAGGATCAGCGTGCGAATGATAGCCAATGCTTTTTCATTATTATGACATAGGTCTTCTGTATCAATCAGCTCCCTCCTGTGTTCGTACCACTCCTTTCTAATCACTTTAATAAACATTTTCCCAAGCCCAACAGTTTCTTCACAGAAGAGATCCAAGTCAAACAAAATGTTTCTTATATTGGTTGCTTGTCTGTTCTGAAAGCAGCATAGTTTCTGATATCCCTTAGGAATGTGTTTTTGAACAAACGTCCACACCAGAGACAAATTCTTCCTAGTGCTTCTGTGTGGGAGTAATATCAAGATGTATTCATCAAATTCAGAGGTAAAACCTTCCCAGTCAGCCTTTCTAAAGTTAAATATCAGGAGGTACTTTGACTTCCTGGGTTGTCCTGCAGCTTCTATTAGAGAGACAAGGTGAGTAAGGTTAATATCTTTTATTGGAGAGACAAGCTTTTGGGCCACACAGAGCTCTTTTTCAGATCTAGGAAAGGTACTCTGAGCATCACAGCTAAATGCAAGATGGAACAGATTATTTACTATAAAAAATTAGCAAATATTGTAAGAGATCATTCAAGGTAGAGTGGCTTATTATTACCTTTGCAGTCATAGGACAAAAGGTTGCTGTAATAAGTAAGAAATCCAATGTCTCTGTTAAGTCCATGATTTTTAGTGTCTAGCAGAGTAATCAATTTAAGCTCACAGGCTCATCTTTTGAAAGTGTTGTGCAGATTTCCTTTGAGCATGAGGACTGATAGGTCAGACAGAGTGATTGTTTTGTGAAAAGTGTTCACCCACAAGTGAGGTAGAGGTACTAATGGACCATGCTACTTTGAATGGTCCCTACAATATATTCTAACTACTTATGCTAAAAACAATCTGTTCCAGTTCACATTATGCTTTCCCAGACCCAAAGAAGAGTTTTGTGTGTCTTGAAAACTTGTTTTTTCTCACCAACAGAAGTTGTTCCAATAAACGATATTACCTCACACACCTTCTCTTTCTAATATCCTGAGACTGACATGGCTGTGTACTGCAGTTTCTGTTGTCACTTGTACTGGTCTATACTGCAGTTTTGGGGTCATACTATGACCTCCCTTCTGAAGTTGCCTGCATGTTCAGAGGTGACAAAGGCTAGATCAGAAGTGTACCACTTATTTCATCTTGCACCACAGAAGATACAGTTATCTGTGAAGTCGTAGAGCAAGGTCAAGTTGCTTTTTACTGCCCACTTCTCAACTTCTTCCCCATTGTTATTGGGGTATCCCCAGATGGTGCTGTGAATAGTGAAGTTGCCTAGGAAAAGGCAGGTTTTTCTGGCTAAAGAAAGTCAGTTGGCCATGCAAACTTTTCATCTGGAGGTTTAAACAGAAACCACTGCTATTTGATCAAGTTCAACCACATTAAAATTCCATTGTACCATGGTGTTTCACAGCAATGTTTTTCACTAATTTTTTTGCCATATACAAGTATTGTGCCAGCATATGTGTTACTTTCAGCTGTTTGCATGCCAGAGATGCTTGGTAATGGTGTCTCTATGTGTCTCTTACAAGCACATTATGACTGCTTTCACACCAGATAGAACGTCAGTGTTCTTTGCAGAGAATCCTCCATACTGAAGCTAATGATTTTAAGTGCTATCGTTGGCTGAGGCCCTGAAAGGAGTGTTTATGTTGACATCTACATCTGTCTTTTACCGCAGTCTCAATATGTGCAAATGGGTCATGATTTGAATGTACCTGACATGATCAGGTACCATTTGTGTGTATTTGAGGACAACTATGAAGAAAAATTACCACTTAAATAAATATTAACTATGCAAGGGGGTTGCAATAAAAAAGTAATGTCTTTGTACAGTACAGTTGAATTGGACATGTATGGCTAATTCCAAGGTTATTTTAAATTTAACATAAACTAAATTAAAGGATTATGAGGCTGAAGTAAGAGTAGGTGATGGAAACGGAGTGATAGGTAGGTATTGGTGAATTTTTAGCTGAAAAATAGGAATTTACAAAATTGGTTTGAATGAGGAAAGTGAAGTTCCTTGACATAATGGAAGAGAGAGGTTATAAAATGAGGCTACCTACTGTCCTAACTCTTAGGAACATTCAAATACAAGACAAATACATTACATTACAATTTTTAATGCATTAAAGATTCAAAGGTGTAAGATGTAAGTACTTTAGATGTAAGATGAGGCTGGTGAAGGTGTAACAGTATTTAAGTGGCAGATGTTTCAGAACCCATGATAGGTGCTACCATTTGCTCACTGTTTTGTATTTTTAAATACAAACCTAGTAATACAACATAAGTTAAAGATTTTGTATTTATGCTCTTGATTATAGATGGACCAAGGTTGATCTCATTAATGCATATAATGGTTTGAAGAATGTAAGACATATACTTCACTACAATTTTCAAAAGCTATGTGATTTAGGAGCTGATGTCCTATTGACTTTTAATGAGACTTTAATGTTAAGGAGCCTAAGGGTTTGTTCATTGGGAACACTAAGGAAAATTAATCTGAAATTACTAAATGTGTGAATTTAAAGTGGATTACTTAACCTTCATTAAACCCTTGTGTGGACATAATTTGCTTTATAATTAATTTCCAATTCCAAATGAATGTCACTTTAATTCTGAAGGACTGTGTCCACACAAGGGTATGGTGCAATATAACTAATCCACTTTAAATTCACATCTTTAGTTAATTTGCATTAATTTTTCCGCATGTTCCCATGTAGACAAGTCCAAAAACTCACTGAAAGTCAATAGAACTTTGGCTCTTAAGTACCTATCTGCATTAAGTCAACTTAAATTCCTTTACAAATCTGGCCCAAATCATTTTTGCAAATGCTCCTTAGGCACTTTTTGAATATTTTATCTCTCGTGAGTATTTAGTCATTTGTAGTATCATGAACTATGGTGTGAGAAACACAGAGCTCTAAATTCAAGTTTTGTCTGGTTTAAAAAAAAAATCTAAATTAATGAAATTTCTGCTATTTTGTTCTAAAATCCTGGATGAATTGTTGATCATCCAAAACCAGAAAATAAGCCAATTCCAGTTTTGGCTATATCCATAAATCTAGAACCATAGGAGCAGGTTTGGGTCTTCATATTCTACCTCTCCACTTACCTTCAGATATTCAGAGCACTTTGGATTCCAGTTTCTAGTTTTTACCCATTTTTAATCATAATGAATGTAAACATAGCAGTATAGTGTTCAGTATAAAGTTAATAATAGATGTAGAGAGGGGGTGTCGCCTTCCTCCGAGACTGCCAGGGAGAAACAGGCCAGGCCTGTTTACTTCTATTACCCCAATCAGCATTCTCCTGGAGAACTAATTGGTGTCAGAGTGATCAGAATGTAGGCTCACCTAACTCCCTGTTCTCCATCCCACATCTATTGAGTCTTTTTGTGTTAGACCTTCACTTTCAAAGAGATGAAAAAAATAGTGCAATACTGCATTTCAGACATCCACATGTTCTATACATGTGTATCGATTTCTTTCTTTTTGTATCCTTGTTCAGAAAAGGTTGGGCATTACTGCTGTTATAGATCACAGTTGAACAAATGTATTTTGTTGTGACAACTTTTGATTGGAGGTTGACAATGATTGATAGGTGGCTCTTTTCTATCAGGTAAATGGTGAATTTTAATAAAGAAAGTGACATTATAAAAATTGGGTACTTACATCTTTGAATTGATCTTTCTGTTTAAAGTGTTTAGCTATTGTCTGCCGAATACTTGATTTTAGGGCCTAGAGTGTCTGTGTGTGTATGTGTATTTATATATATAAATTAGAATATTAGAGTTACATAATAAAGTCTAATCATGATGTAACTCTAATATTACAATTTTATAGATATATAAATATATTTATATATCGATATATTGCGCGCTCTCTCTCTCTCTCTCTCTATATATATATATATATATTAGACTATTAAAGTTACATAATAAGGTCCAAATATACTACGAAAGCAAAACAAATATCAAGGGAGAATCATGATCATTAAGTCCATTAATGGGTCACAAAACAATTACTGGAAGCTTGCACCTCGCCGGACAACTTTTTCCTATCCCAACTCTTCAAGCTGACCAGAATACAAAGGGAGATGGCACCAAGGAATAGTTTAACTCCTTATTCCAGTATTGCTGCCTCTTGAGTCCCCACAGTCACTCCTTTTTTTTCCTCTCAGATGACTAGAAGAGAAAAGGTAGTGAGCAAGTGGGTTGAAAGATGCTTCAAACAAGTACTGTTGCCATTTAACTCCTTTCCCATACAACTCCAAACCTATGATCTGACTGGAGGGAGAAGGAGATGGTGGAAAGGGCATTAACTTTAATTCTCCTTTTCATCAGAGCAAGATCAGTATATCTTGGCATCTTTTGTTGTTTGGTTTTGGCTCTACCCATTTGAGATTTTTTTTTGTTCCCTCACAAACATCGTGTTGAATAGTGGGAGTCGAGGCAATTTATTGCCTTGTTAGTTTTATTGGGATTATCTTGCCTTTGGGAACTAGTTGTTAATTTTTTTTTGGTGTTGGGAGATGGTGGGTGATGGTGGTTGGGGGTACACAGAAGCACTTCCTCTCTGCAATCATCTTTGCTGATCAGTTGTGGACTTTATATTAAGAGAAGTCATTATTGTTAGGTAATGAGTGAAGAAATGGGCTTCTGTTTTTGAAAAGTAACATTTTCATCACATTTTAGAAAGAAAAATATTTTTTCTCATTGATAAGCCATTGATGTGGGGGACCATTATTAGATAACTGTAAATTAATTGTAAATTTTCTTTACAGAAACCAAATTTTTGTTTTGAAATCTATTTAATTGGTTATTCTCTGTTAGGACTCTTTTCAAAGACTGATTCTCCCTGAAGAGGAAGGCACCAAATAAGACTGGGCAACAGAAACCATTGGATCAATGTCTAAAACCAGGATTAAGCATGGTATCAAACTCCAGATATGGTTATGTTCTCTGGCCTTTTGGCTGGGGAATCTCTTAATATGGAATATGGAGGAATTATTCTGATTATATTTCTATACAGTATTAAATGGATGACAATTTCAATGCTGTAATAGTTAATGAATTTGTGGGATAAGTACATAGACAGCAAAAAGAAGATGTGGAGTGGTTAAAGTCCAGGATTAAATGAAAATTGAAACAATTTAAAATCTTTATTCATTATTTTTAGCTGGGAAAAACATTGCAATTCAATATAAAATAGAAACATTCAAGAACAATTTTGGTGTGGTTAATCTTCAAGTATTAGTTGAGAAGGAAAAAATATGGTTAGTACCTTAGCTGCTTTGTTGCAGGAAACTTTATATGTTTAATTTGAATAGCCTTTCAATAGTGAAAAAAATGTTTAGTTGTCTAACTTCTTTATTTCTATTTAATAAAAATGGAAGTTCTGGACAAGACATTTGTCTGACATTTTAAATAGTTTTTCTCTGAGTGCTAAAGAGTAAATTTTGACATATACAGAAAATAAAAATACAGCATTATTTTATTATATATGTCTCTGAATTTCTCTTAATATTGTAAAAAATGTCTCAGTTTGGAGATTTAAATTTTATAATTTGATTAATTATTTTTGATAAATGAGATGCCAAAGTGGCAGTTTTTTCCAGAAAAATTATAAGCAACACTATATAGAAACAGGTAACAGTAGCTATTTTCTGAGTTTAATGGTAGGGGCTTACAGATATCTAAATACTCCGTAATTGTGAGGGTTTGATTTGTTTTTGTTGTCCTCCCGCCACCCTTAAAAAGTCAAGCTGGTTCCGGTGAGGAATTTCAGTTGAAAAAAGCTTCTAATTCCTGGAGTTTAATTATTTGACATTTCTTTTTCCCATAAATTGAATAGTCATTGGCATATAGTTAAGTGGAAATTGTTATCATAACACATTTTAACCAAGTATTTAGCCCTGAGAGATTGTTGTACACTTCCAACATTATTTGTTTATCCATTATTGGAGCAGCAAGTGACAAGCCAATGAAATCATTTATGGTATCCTAAGGTTTATTGCAAATTACAGATAGAACATTGCTATCTGACTGTAAAGTGACAGTTTTAGTTATTTACAAATCTGTTTTCTTCCTAGATTTTTGCTGCATGTTTTGCTATATAACTGGATATACATTGTGCCTCCCTGGGCTTGCTGCCACCCCAGCTTGTGTCATAATGATGTCTTATTGCTTCAATGAAAATTTCAGTTTCTGGCAGTTCTGACATTCTATTGCAGTTTGCCAGAGCAGTTCCCATGATTCATGCTGCTGACTGATTTTGATTATTGCTTCTTTCTTTTCTGTACAGAGCACATGTACAGGCCTGGACCCACAAAGGGACTGAGGAGTTGTGACACTCAGCGTTGCAATGCCTAACTTTTAAACACCTAGAAATTACAGGAACAGCACTGCATGTCACAAAGACTGAGTTAGGTGCCTAGGATCCCTGTACAATGAATGAAGAGAAGCACATTAGAATGAGATCCACAAAGCCAGCTCGCTGGCCAAATGGGAGATGATAACCAGAGGGATATGTTTTAAAATCCACTCCTCTCATGGAGATAGGCAACTAGGTAGGATCTCCCTTATAATCTCTAGCCCAACGATTAGAGTACTTACCTTCTTCCATATTTGCCCACATCCCAGGTATCTGAGCAGGGATCTGACAACTCTTAGGTGAATGGTCTAACTATGGGGTATGTGATAGTCTGATGTTGGGCTCCCTCAACCTTGCCAGCTGAAGCTGTTCCACTGCAGTTAAATAATAGAATAAACAAATACTTATTGGGCCAGAGAACAAAAATCACTCTGTAGCCCAGTGGTTCGAGCACTTACTTGAGACTTGGCAGATCCCAGTTCAAATCCCTACTCTCCCTCAGGCAAAGTGTGAGGGGAAGGGGAACTTGAACTGTTGGTGTCCCACATCCAAGGTCAGAAAGCCATAGAATTTATAGTCAGAAAGTACCTCTAGCTTATCTAATCTGACCTCCAATATATCACAGGCCACCAATACCAGGCAGCACCTCCACACTAAACCCAGCAACCAAAATGAGATCAAAGTACTGAAGCCCACAGGAAACTAAACTATTATGTGCCACAGGAAAAAAACAGGAGGGACTGAGGTGCACCAGTGCTTGAGGCACCCACAACATTGGGAAAATGATTGTCAGATATACCCAGATAATCCTGGCAAATGACTCGCACCCACACACTACAAAGGTGAACCTCCCCTACCATGACTGTCATTCTGACCTGGGGGGAAATTCTTTCCTGACCCCACACATGGCAGCCAGTTAGATCCTGAGCATGTGAGCATGAACTACTAGCCAGGCACCTGAGAGAGAGAATTCTTGGTGCCTTCTCAAATATCTCCAGCTGTGGCCATTCCACATGTTTCAGAGGAAGATTTAAAAAAAAGCAAAACAACCGAGGATACATTCAGGAGGTAGAGCGGGAGGAATCCCTTCCTGACCCCTGCCCATGGCTGGCTGAAACCCCAAAGCATGAGATTTAGGAACATAAGACATAAACTGGAAGTGCCCTATCATCACTAGCAACCCTGTCGTACAATAGAAGTCATAAATTTGTCCACCTCTCGCTAAAAGCTAATTATATTGTTTGCCCCTGCAACTGCTATTGGTACGCTGTTCCAGAATGTCATCCCTCTGATGTTTAGAAACCTTCTTCTAATTTCCAGCCTGAAGTTGTTCATTGGCAGTTTATATCCATTTATGTTTGTGCCAACATTGTCTTTTATCTTAATAGTTCTTCACCCTCCCTGATATTCTCCTAATTATAGAGAGCAATCATATCCCCTCTCAATTTTCTTTTTGCTAGATTAAACAAGCCTAGGTCTTCCAGTCTTCTTTCATAAAATAGGCCCTCCTTTCCCCTGATTATCTTAGTAGATCTTATCTGCACCTGTTTCAGTATGGATTAATCTTTCTTAAACATAAGTGACCAGAATTGTACACGGTATTCCAAAAGAGGTCTTACTAGTGCCTTGTACAAAGATATTAATACTTCTCTATCTCCGCTGGAAATGCCTCACCAAATATATCTTAAAATCACATTTGCCTTTTTCACAACCACATCATTTTGGTGGCTCATAGTCATTCTGTGATCAACCAACCAGGTCTCTCTCCTCCTCTGTCACTTCCAACTAATGAACCCCCAGCTTGCATCAGAAATTATTATTATTAGACCCTAATTGCACACTCTTGCACTTTGTACTATTGAATTTCATCCCATTTCTGGCAGTCCAGTCTTCAAGGTCCTCCAGATATTCCTGCATAATATCCTAATCCTTCTTTGTATTGACACTGCCTCCCAATGTTTTTTATCATCAGCTAATTTAATTATCACACTTCCATTTTTTGTTCCAAGATCATTAATAAAAACATTGAATAAATTTGATCCCAAGATTGATCCTTGCCTAGTAACCTCCCTCAAGTCTGATAATTGACCTTTCAGCACAACCCATTGCCTTCTCTCCTTGTAGTCCACTCCTCATCTATTTTATCTTAATCTCCTAATAATTTCCCATGTGATACTGTGTCAAATGCTTTACTGAAGTTCAAGTATATGAGACCTTCTGCACTTCCCTTATCTAAATCAGTTATTTTCTCAAAGAACAAAATCAGGTTAGTCTGGTATGATCTGCCTTTGATAAAGCCATGTAGCATTACATCCCCTTTACCTCTATAAATTTAATTATTATTTCTATCACAATTTGTTCTAAAACCTTGCATACTACTGAGGTCAGACTAACAGGTCTGTGTTTGCCTGGATTACTTTTTTCCTTTTTTTCTTAAACTAGATATGTTAGCTATTCTCCATTCATGTGATACTACCTCTGAATAGTTAAATTTATTAAAAAATCCTTGCCAGTGGACTAGCAATTTCATGTGGCATTTATTTCAGTATTCTGGGATGGAAATGATCTGGTCCTCTTGATATGAGTGCATTACGTACTTTAAGTTTGGTTTCCACCTTCAATGTGATCATTTTTCATTTCTTGACACTAATTTCCTTCAGCCATACCACCTTCATGCACATGTTCCATCCTTACTGAAAACTGAGGCAAAATATTCATTTAGTTTTTGGGCCATACCTAGATTATCTTTAATCTCCTTTCCATTCACATTGTACAGCAGCCCAAACTCCTCCTTCCTTATTCTCTTTTTATTAATATAACTAAAAACCTTTCTTATTATTCATTTTAATTTTCTCAACAAGAACTAATTCAGCTTGACTTTTAGCAATCGTCATTTCATTCCTACATTTTTTGATCTTCTTAAGGTAGCTTTCTTTGCTGATCAACCCCTTTTCCCATTCCCTAGATCTCTCTGCTTATTCCTAATAGCCATTTTGAGGTGGTTATTCATCCATCTGGGTCTGGAGCCTTTCCCTACAAGTTTCTTCCTTGTACTAGGGATGCAAATTTCGGACAGTTTTTGTATAGTTGGTCTGAATAAATTACAAGCCTCTTCTGCATTTAAATCCTTAAGCTCTTCAGTCCAGCTGACTTTAACTTAACTTTCACTTAATTTCCCCAAATCTGCCATTTTTAAATAAAAAGTATAGCTGATAACCTGATTTTGATTATCCTTCCAATTAATTTAAACTGAATCATGATCACTTGATCCAAGGTTATTTCCTATGACCAGATCTTCTATGACGTTCTCATTAAAAGTCTTCAAATTGCATCGTGTTTTGTTGGTTCAGTGACAGTTTGATTAAGAAAACTGTCATCTATCACATCGAGGAATAAATGGACCCTACTAGAATTAGCAGCCTTTATTTTCCAATCTACACCTGGGAAGTTAAAGTCTCCCCTTATGGTAAATTTACAAAAGTATTTATCTCCCTGATAACATTAGAGATCAATATCCATACCCAAGTCTGACCCTGTTGGTATATGTATGACCCTTAACACTATCCCAACAGAACCCTTTTTACAATCCTTCCCCCAAAGTGATTTTCACACAAATAGATTCCATTTTGTCCATACTATTTCTTTTTATTTCTTTAGTTTATTGTACAGTGCTTCACAGATGTACAATGCTACCCAATCACCTTTTCCAGGTTAGTACCTAACCACTGAGCTAAGGGATATAAGGGATGTCTGCATCCCTGTGGGATGTTTCGTGGAATTAACCAGCAAATTAGGTAAAGGAGTGCCTATCTTCCCCTGCTTCATGAATCACTTTGGGGCTTAGGCAGGAAATGGGCACTCAGGTGCCTAGAGAGGGGCGGCAATGTGCATGCTCAGAGGAAAAATATATGTGCCTAAGGAATTTTAACTGTAAAAAAATTAGGTGTTGAGTGAATTTAGGTGCCTACAGGATGAGGCAGCAGCTGAGTAGTGGTTTTGTGGATCACAATGGTACCTAAGTACCTTTGTGCACCTGGGCAATAATATCAATTAGAAGGAAACCAACAATTTTGTAATCTAATCACTTATCAAAATGAATACGTACCAGGTACTTCACTTGCCTAAGATTTTAGTTTTGCAGTTTTGTGTTCCTTTTTTATTAAATGCTTGCTTTTCTCTTGTTGGAAAGGTCCAATCATGCAGTTGAGGAAATTGACTATATTAAACAGTGAAACTGACTTACACTAAGTGCTGTCAAATGCAAAAGGGACACAAGTCGATGAAAATACCCACAGAGAAAAATATTTGTCTGTAATCTTTTTCAGGCTATAGGATAACAATACACTCATATAATATAGTATTAGTGACAAAAATTATTGGAGTGGTGTTATAGAATCACAGTGCCATAGGATGAAAAAAGACAGCAAGGATCAACAAGTCTAACCCCTGCAAAGATGCAGAATTTGTGTCATAACCATCCAAGACAGATGGCTATCCCTCCTCTTTTTGAAAACATCCAGTGAAGGAGCTTCCATGACCTCCCTAGGCAGTCTGTTCCATTGTCCTACAATTAGGAAGTTTTTCCTGAGAGTCAATCTAAATCTGCTATGCTGTAGTTTGAACCCATTGTCTCTCGTGATGCCCTCTATGGCAAGAGAGAATAATTTTTCTCCATCTTTTTTTATGGCAGCTTTTCAAGTATTTGAAGACCAATATCATGTCGCCCCATAATCTCTTCTTTTTCAAACTAAACATACCCAGTTCCTTCAACCTTTGCTCATATGGCTTGCATTCCATTCCTTTGTTCATCTTTGTCAGTTGCCTCTGGATCCTTTCCAGTTTCTCTACATCCTTTCTATACAATGGTGATCAAAACTGAACACAGGATTACATCTGACACCTAGCTAGCACTGCACAGAGGGATACTAACACCTCCCGTGATTTGGGTGCTTTGCCTCTGTTAATGCAACCTAAAATTACCTTTGCCTTTTTTGCAACTGCATCGCACAGTTGACTTATTTTGATGTTGTGATCCACCACAACTCCTAGCAGCACTGCTGAGAAGGATCTGCCATGCCAATTGTTCCCCATTCTGTATTTGTGCATTTTTTTCTTCCCTATGTGTAGAACCTTACATTTGTCTTTGCTGAATTTCATTTTATTGTTTATAGCCCAGTTCTCCAATTTATCAAGATTCCTCTGAATTTTAGCTCTTTCCTTTAAAGTGTCTGCAACCCCACTTAGATTAGTGTCATCTGCAAATTTGATCACTTGTGCTCTCTATTCCTATATCCAGTTCATTAATAAAGATGTTAAATTAGATCAAACCCAAAACAGTTCTCTGTGAAACCCCACTTGAGACTTCCTTCCAATTTGACATCATTCCATTAATAGTTATTCTGTGTTTAGTTGTTTAACCAATTATGTATCTACTTTAATGCTAGTTCCGCTGAGCCCACATTTCTCCAGTTCACTTATCAGAATGTCACGTGGGACTGTGTCAAAAGCCTTGTCCAAGTCCAAGTATATTATGTCCACCACAGTCCCCCATCCACCAAACCAGTTACCTTGTTAAAGAAGGACATCAAGCTGGATTCTTTCCTTATTTAAAGGAAAGACCCAGTCAGCTTAAAAAGACATCACACTTATTTTCATCTTGATCTTCATATAGCACCACTTTAATTATGCAACCTTGATTACTCAGTGATCATAAGTACATCCTTGCACTGTCACAGAGCTCATTGCAGAAACAGAGTGTTAGAATCGCCAGACAGCTGGCTGAGGCTGGAGCCCGGGGCTAGGTAACATGGAAACAGGCACAGGCTAGAGCTAGTGCTGGAACAGGATCAGGAGTGAAAACTGTGTGTTGAAACTACTGGCCACAGGACTAGTCCCAGCTGGGTTGTGATCTTGAACAGCCTGGAGAGTCTGCTTCCCTTATATACCTGCCTTGAGATTGGCCTTGCCTGTGGATTGGCTGAACCCTGGCTGAAGGGTGTAGGGCCTATCACAAGACCTGCAGGTAATTGCCTCTGATGACACATCACAGTCTTTGCCTCAGGGATGGCTTATCAGGCTTAAGCAGGTGCAGACTCAGAAGTAACTCAGGCTTACACACACTTAGAGGTATCACACAGGGCCACAGGTAATTAAAAAGGCAAGTCCCTGAAGAGATTTCAGTTTAAGGGCCCAATTCTGCAAACATGTCTTTGAGTAATTTCATGAATAAGAGTCATTCCGTTGAATTCAGTGCCTAAATAATAACACTGAAAAAATGACAGACAAATGGGTATAACAACATGAAAACCAGTACAGTACCTCTTTCCATCTGCTAAGGAACCATGGAGCGTTACAAATAGAAAAAAAATGACATGCACACCTTTAAAGAATGTGTGTGTATATATGTGAATGTAAATTTTGATTATGTTATTATAAATGTATAGACTTTAAGCCTCGAAGGATTTACCAAGAATGACATCCTGCATAACACAGGCCAAAGAAACTCATTCAGCAATTTTTGCATCAAGCCCTAACTTCTGTTTGAGCTACAGTGTGTTCTTTATAAAGAGATCCAGTCTTGATTTCAAGGACTTCAATTGATGGATAATTCACAGTATTCCAAGGTAAGTTATGCCAATAGTTAATTAGCCTCACAGTTAAAAACATATAAAAGCTTATTTCCAGTTTAAATTTGTCTAACTTCAAATTCCCACCAATGGATCTCATTAAGCCTTTTTCTGCTAGATGAAAGAACTATCTATCAGAAATGTCTTCCCCAAGTAGTTACTCAGAGACTGATCAAGTCACCTCTTAATTTTCTCTTGGCTAAACTAAATTGATTGAGCATCTTGAGTATCTCAGCATGTCAGTCAGTATGTCACGTTTTCAAGATCTTGAATCATTCTTTTAGCTCTTTTCTGAAACCTTCCAATTTGTCCACAACTTTTTTTTAAATGTGTTTCAGAACAGGACCAAATGGTTTCACTGATGCTGTATACATTACTTCTACTTGATTTTTCCCTGCTTACGTAGTGAAGGATTGCATTTGCCATCGAGGCTACTTCATCTCACTGTGAGCTCATGTTTAACTGGTTCTCTCTCATTATCCCTAAGTCCATTTCAGGATACAATCCTTATCTTTCAGTTTGAGGGAGTAAAGACCACCAGGACATACAGTAGAGAGGAGGTAAAGTTTGGAAGGCCAAACAATAGAATCGAGTCTTGAGTACAGTGGAGAAGGGACATGTATAGTGTTAATGGAGTAGTGGTGGGGAAAGAAATAGGGAATTTGGAAATACACTAACGGAAGTCAATGGCAAAAACTTCCACCGATTTCCTTGGGAACAGGAATCACCCACAGCATCCATTTAGCATTTGTTAAACCTAAGTAACAACTTGGATTATTGCTTGTGGGAAATAGACTGGGATAGGTATGAGTGTGTTGCTAATGGAATTGTAGTATGTGGCATTTGGTTCTATTTTAGAGTATCATAAACAAAATATTATCAGAGGCTCAAATAAAATACATATAAAAATATCCTGCAAATTCAAAGTGGTTAGCATGGCTAATGGACAGAATTTATTAAGCTTTCTTAACATTAGTAAAAGGATCAATGTCTGTAAATAATATTTTTTTTTGGTGAAAACAAACTAGTACAGTGTGTCTAATATATTTCCTTTGAAATGATCTCATAATTTTAATTATGAATGTCCTCATCTTCATTCATTACTGATTGTTCCAGTTTAGCATGCAAACTTCCTCCCTTACTTTGAGCTTTCCAGAGAGAGAAATATTCTTTTAAAAAAATTACATATATAAAACATATTAATTAAGACTTTAGAAAAATAACTTTAGAATGAAGCAAATCAACTATAGAGTCCAGCCTTTGTGAAACAAAGTATTGTGCAACAGAAAAGTAACAGAATCTGGCGCTTTTTGGTAATATGGGAAATGAACATCTAGTGATTTTGAAATGTATCCACCAGTCCAGAAGTCTGGGAATTTTGCCACAGATTTCAGTGGAGACAAGATTAGTACCTGGGGTAAAATCCTAACTACTAGTGTTTGCAAAACTGATTGGAAATCTTTCAAAGGAGGCTCACTTATGATATGTACAATACTTCCTACTTTTGGTCAAGTCAGAAACAATGAGAATAATCATGGGATTAACCCTGCTCACTTTACTTACACTGGACAACAAAGATTTTGCTTACACACTTTCGGGTGTATCTTATGGATTTTGGGCTGCTGATTACAAAAATCACCAAGAAATTTCCCTATCATGTACCATTTTTTTTGAAATCGCCTATATTTGTTATTTCAATTCATAATTTAAATCTATTAAAATGTTGCCCAGAATGTAAGCTGACAAGTTTTCTGTCTTGTGTCCAAGCGTGCCTGGGCATGCAGTGACACTGCACCTAGTGCAGGCCACACAACATGCAGTGGGAATGCTAAGGCTTAGGCAGGGTGGATGCTGGCAGGACAAGTTTTAGAAAGGCTATGAAAGCATTTCGCACACACCGTTCTATGCATTGCATTTGTATCAGTTTGCATTCATGTTGATGCACATGCTCTATGTGCATAGCATATTGTGTGTACTCACAATAGTAAAGCAATTGTATTTTCAGGAGAATTCGTGATAGCAAAATGTCTCTCCAATGTCGCAACAGCCGTGATACGTTCTGTTACATTTGTGGCAAATATATGCTTAAACCTCAAAGACGGAGCATGACTGCACATAATAAGAAAGCGTATGAGCTCTACTTTGGCTGTAAAATTGGTGATCAGAACAAAGCCTGGGCTCCTCACATTTGTTGCGCAACATGCGCTATCGATCTTAGAGCTTGGCTCAGAGGTACTCGGAAGTCAATGCTGTTTGCTGTCCCGATGATATGGCGAAAGCAGAAGGATCATGTGACAGACTATTACTTCTGTCTGACCAATGTGTCTGGGTTCTCTGCTAAAATCAAGAAATCAATTGAATACCCCAATCTCCCTTTAGCCATGAGACCTGTGCCACATGATGACAGCCTTCCAGTACCGAAGCCACCAGAGACATGGGCTTAGAGGAGGCAGACGAAGATGCCATGATGCACGAGCCAGGAATGGAAAACAACAGTGATCCAGATTTTGAACCATTTACGTTGAGTGAGCCTTATGTGATAACTTAATCTGAGGTAAATGACCTGGTCAGGGACTTGGGTTTCTCAAAGGCAAAAGCAGAATTACTGGGTTCAAGACTGCAAGGATGGGGTCTGCTGTCACCAGGCACGAACATTTGTTTTTCGCAGCCGCCAAGAATATTTGACGCAATTCTTTGGTCAGGTTGATAATCTGTGTTTCTGCACTCAGATTGATGGGCTGTTGATTGCTTTGGGTTGCCAGCAAGACCCACAACAATGGCGACTTTTTATTGATTCATCAGTGTTAAGCCTGAAAGCTGTGTTGTTACACAACGGCAATGTCCACCCTTCAATATCAATCAGATATGCAGTACACATGAATGAAACCTACGGAAATATGGAAGTTTTGTTGACACATACAGTACAGCAGCTACAACTGGAATATCTGTGGTGATATGAAAGTAGTCATGCAGCTACCAGGAATGCAGCTTGTATACACCAAGTACTGTTGTTTTATTTGAGAATGGGATAGCCATGCTAAAGAGTCTCATTACATTAAAAAGGACTGTCCACTCTGTAAGCAGTTGGTTCCAGGGCAGAAAAGTGTGGGACACTTGTAAACCCGACGAAGATATTTTTGCCTCCTCTTCACATAAAACTCGGACTGATGAAAAATTTTGTGAACGTGATGAACAAGGAAGGTGAAGGATTTTGATATTTGAGACAGATGTTTCCCAGAATAACTGATGCCAAGATTAAGAAAGGCATTTTTGTTGGTTCACAAATCAAACCGGTCATCAATGACAGGCAGTTCGAAGAACTTCTAGTAGGGCTGGAGAAAATCACATGGAAGGCATTCAAGGATGTTGTTGAAAAATTTCTTGGCAACTACAGAGCACCAAACTATGTGCAGCTGGTTGACAACATGCTTCAAGCATATAAAACCATGAAGTACAACATGTCACTAAAGATTAGTTTTCTGCATTCGCATTTAGACTTCTTCCCTGCATATCTTGGTGCAGTCAGTGACGAGCATGGTGAAAGGTTTCACCAGGACATTGCGATCGTGGAAAAACGGTATCAGGGCAACTGGATTCATCAATGCTGGACACTTAAATGAGAAGCCTCAGACACTGAGGACAAATGAAAATCATCAACAAAAATTTTTAGCTCAGTTGAACTATCGCAAAGTGTCAGCACCATTATGCGATTAAATGCATTACATTCAATAAAAGTCAATTTCTTGTTTCTCCAAATTCCTACGTGATACAAGTAGTCTGAAATTACATTTGTGTTCAGCTTCAAGCGGTCTAGCATAATCAAAACAAAATTCTGAAGAAGCAACACTTTTGAAAAAATTTGTCCAGCGTTATCAAAGTACACTTTGTCCCAGTGTCATGACACTTCCTTTTCTAGTCCCAGGCATATAAATGATATAATCATATTCCCAGTGAATAAAAATGAGTAATAAATATAATACTTAACATAATAACAGAGTTAACCAAACTTTTATGAACAAGAAAAAACATTAGTTTGAGATTGGAGAGAAGATTTTCTTAAGTGGAGTTTTTTTTGTTTGTTTTTTTATTTTCCCCGAAGTGACTCATGCATAGCAAAAATGTCATTAGTAAAATAATAGGACTGCATATCCTATCACAATCAGTTTGGACACATTGAATGAATCATTAAAGTTTATATGCCAGTTGAGTGTAAAAATCACACTCGTCAAAAGGACTTGTCACAATAGTCAGAGAGAACAGAACCAAAGGTCTACTCTTTTGTGAGATAGACAAGGATTGAATATTAATTGGTGACTTTAAATGCTTTTGTAGACAATGCATATGTCCTTGTAATTCAGCTATGTTTAGCCAAGTGTTTGCTCTACATATCTGTTCATGGCTGTAGGCCAGGGGTCTCAAACTCGCGGCCCGCGGGCCAACTGCGGCCCGCGGGCTTGTGTCATGTGGCCCGCAGTCTGAATCCGGTTGCAGGCTTGTGATGGCATTATTTTTTGAGCGGAGCTCCGGGAAGCTGTGGCCGTCTTAAAAAGGAAATGGCCGCCGAATGTGGCCCCACAGGGAGATTTGACGGCGGACAGTGGAGCCTGCAAGTCCCTGTGAGAGCCTCTCTCTCCTACTGTGCCGCCGAATTGTACCCTGTGGGGAGATTTTTTCGGCGGAGAGTAGAGCATGAAAGGTACAGTAGAGTAGTGTGTGTCATGTGCGGCCCCCCTGAACTCTACTCAATGTAAATGCGGCCCGCCACAGCAATTGAGTTTGAGATCCCTGCTGTAGGCAAACACTGAAAACAATATCTCAATTTTTATCATGTCTAATTGCAACATGGACTACTTTTATTTATAATATCTCTTCTGTTATCCTAAAACTCCGAGACCAACAAGGCCCTATGTTGGCTTGGATATACCATTCCCAGCCTTATTTCTATAAGTAGGTAATTACTGTGGTCTGCCCTAGAGAATTTACAAGGATTTACCAGGAAT
The DNA here is from genome assembly GCA_007922155.1 of Mesoclemmys tuberculata. Taxonomy (NCBI): domain Eukaryota; kingdom Metazoa; phylum Chordata; order Testudines; family Chelidae; genus Mesoclemmys; species Mesoclemmys tuberculata. The sequence goes on along the minus strand of ML675618.1, from coordinate 13,654,448 downwards.
TCTCATTTACAGTCACTGAGAAACTCCCTAGGCCTACCTGCCTTGGTTTACCCCTGAGAGGACACAGATACAGCCCTCCTCTCGAAGGATTGACACTCAAACAGCAAATTCTTTGAAAATAAATGTCTCTTTATTAACTACTAATTATAATACAGTTAGGTTTTAAATTGAAAGTCAGAGTAAAACACATAGAAATAAGTGCTTAATACAGTACAGAATATTATAAACTGTACAGTATAAGAATTCTAAAATTTCAACACTGCATTCACAACATACTGTTATGGCAGCGCAATATAACGTATATGCAAAGTAACAGCATATAATATAAGGAAATCCTGCATGCATATGTATGAATCCTTAGCACACAGCAATGCTCAAAGCTCATTACAATGTGACAGGTATCACATATGAACAAAGTAACATTACAAGAATACTCTTAACAATACTACTATTACTACTTCTTTAAATTATCTAACATTCTGAGTGTGGATCAGGCAGTCATAGAATGGGTGGGGTGGTCACTCAAGCTGTGGCCATCCAGCTGTATCTACAATAATTCCCATGAAAGACCTACTTACTCCTCCTAGATCTTTCCCTCTGCTTCGTCTAAGGCCCTTCTGCTCTGTCTAGTGGACTTTTATAGGTGCTGCTGCAGGTTCTGCTATTGTTGCGCAGATGCTGCTGTGGCTTCTTCAGCGATCCAGGTCGTCTTCTCCTTCAGGGCCACCCAACACACCAAGCCTGTCAGCAGCCTACCTTCTATACAGTTTTTCTGACCTTTAGCGATCCTTGCTGCTTGGTTGCTTTCCCAATGTCAGTCAACACCTTCTTCCCAACAAGAGGTGAGATCATGTTGAGCCAATCAGTTGCTTACTATGCTAATCTGCTCAGACCTCCCCCTGCTCCGCCTACCTAGTGATATCATCTGTAACCAATCAGCTGTTTGGTAAACTAATGAGCTCCACTTGTTTACGCCAAACTTGACTCCACCCTGCTTCACCCTCTCATTTACTGACCCTTCCTTTCAGGTATCAGGAGTGAACTTTATCTCACCCCGTCCTGCCTTCTTATTATTGGTCAGCTTCTCAATGACTCCATTTTGTTTTCTACTCCTGCTCTACCTGATGACATCATCAGCCACCATTTTGATTTCTACTTAGAACTTAATCTAAACTATCATCAATTACTACTTATTAGAAACCTTAAATTTAAAACTAACAATATTACTATTCATGGCTAATCATTATAATACAATCACCACTTTTATTCCCCTGATTAAAGCAGATAAAATTTTCACCAATTTTGCTCCTTCTCCACCTGCATTTTCCAGCTGTATGGCTGTATAATCAAATGCTGTTTCTGGTGCTGAGTGTCTTATATGAACTAGAGCAGCTTAAAAATATCTTGATTCAGTACTTCCAGAAACACATTAAAATGATACAATGGCTTCATTGTAATAGGTTTTTAAGGATGAGGTGACTGATTTCCAAAGATAGGCATCTGGATTTTAAGACATGAAAGAAGTATAGACCTCATGGTTAAAACAGTTGCAGGAATTGAAGGTTGGGATCCTGATGTCTAAGGTAACCAAAAAGCCATCAGTCCCCAGTTATTTTCTTTTTATAACATATTTCATGTTTTGTATTAATTGGAAATGACTAAAAGAACACATGTGTTTTACAAATTGCTATTGAATTGTACAGTGCACTTTCAGGGTGTCCATTTTTCATTTGCAGTTTGACCTCTGCTAACCTTTAGTGAATACCATGGGGCATGAGCAGGAATCCATATAATAAAGTATGTGCAACTTACTCTCTGTTTTATTATGTCTTGTTCTGGTTCTCTTCTGTCCAGAATGTTATCTGCTTTTTTTCTATGCACTCTTTCAGCCATTTCATACTTAACACTTTGCACACTGCAAAGTCTTATTTACGTTAGCATTTTTCTCATTTCCCACACTGGAGCCCTGCTAATGCAATCCATTATGGTGGGAGTGATCAAGTTGACAGGGAAAAAGTGGCCATCAGTGTTTTAATCACCAAGTCAAGCAACCTGATCTGATTGGGGTTAGAAGATGACAACCCCATTAGCTGATCTACACTAGTGCTTCCGTCACAGTTACTAAGGGTGAAACTGAGGTATAAATCTTAAGAAAAATGCTAGCATAGCCCTAGTCCAATTGTGCGAGAATTTTAAGACTCTCAAGAAAAGAAATGAGGTTTATAATTTATTAACAAACAGGAGAAAGGATGCAAGCCTTAACATCCCATGACTCAGAGGGGAGATGCTGTTACTATAAACCTGAGGGCCTTCTTTGACGAAAGCATTTTTAAAAGGAAATGTCAGAAAAAAGTTAGGTGGAGAAGACAAGGTAAATGGTGCATTTTTATTGTGTTTTATACAGACAGAGGTGTAGCGTGTTCATTTTTCTAGCTTGTTTCTTATAGGAGCTCTGATACAGTAATGAAGGGGGTTCCAGAGCAGTACCTGGAGAAGTCCACCCTCTGTAGCACTACAGATGCTCTTTCCTGTGGACTTCCAGGGTCCATGATGTCAGGAGGCTTTGTCCTTGCCACTTTCATAACACCCAATATCCTGCTCACCTAAGGGAACAGTTGTCAGGGAACTCCATGAGGTTCCTCTCACCAGATTGCATGTACCCTTGTCCTCCTCTTGCTAGTATTCCTGCAGGAAGGCATGATTTTGCCCAAACTTTAAGCTTAGTACATTGGATGAATTGTTTTAAAAAACAATTTAAAACAATATCTTCATATTAACAGCCAGTAACATTTTCATGGAAGTATAATCCCTCCTTGGAATGGGCAAAACATATCAGCCAGGTTTCTTATTAAAATCACCCACTTCATATAGCTTACTTGCTCACATAGTGCAATTCTACTGGGGAAACCGCACAAAACTCCCTGTGTAAATACTGAGTAAATCAGTCATAAACAGAACTCTAAGCTATCTAATTATGTCAGGGTTTATGCACACCTTGTCTTCCATTAACATTACACCTTGGTCATAAACCATTTCTGTAATGTGGTTTGGTAAACATAATTGGACATTTTAAAATTGTAATAATCTGCAAGAATCCTTTTAAGCATTATTATTAATCAGTCTGAATATTTTAATAACAAAGCAGTTGGTTGGGGGTATTGGTGCTGCTGTTGACTCTACAAAATAGGATTTCACGCAACAGTCCTTGAGCCATTTGTTGTATTCACCTATTGTCTCTTCTCACAGGTGAAGATTAAATCTTGTTGGGGCAGAGATTTCATTTTCTTGTGTCTATGTGTATGGTGCTGAGCACACTCTATGGCCTCTACACCATGTGCTCCTCTCAACTGAATGTAGTGGGACTTCGTCTGGCCAGCAGGAAGAAAAGGGTTTACAGCTCCTTTAAGGGTCACCAATGCCCTTGGATTACAAGGGGAGAACAATGGGGACAATACCTAAGATGAGGAAAGGGGGAACTAGAAGTGACTAACAGACACACTGAGGAGTTATGTGTGGAGTAGGGTATTCATACTCTACACCTTCCAGACAGAATCTCTCATCACAAACAACAATAGACTAATACTTCCTGTTGTGCATTCATGTTTAATGGAAAACAACAACAAAAAACTTTTCTCTGTTTGTTTTAATCAAGGACATGTAGGAGAAATAAAGCATCTGGGGCCACATCCCCAACTGGTGTAAATCTAAATAGTTTCATAGAAGTTAATAGAGCAATGCCAATTTAGATACCTGAAGATCTGGCCTTCATAGGGTTTTGAATTCTTTAGAATCTTCCTGAATTAGAATTGATATCATTAAGGCATGGTCCATAGACTGATAAAGCTATAAAGGCCTTATTTGTTTTCTTTTTTAATCATTATTGGCCTGGAAATTACATATATTTACATGCAGAAATAAAATAGTTTATGGAACACAAGTGATATTAAAGAGCACACTCGGGAAAATATTGTCCTTTTAGAACAAAGCTGTATGAGACATTTTTATTACATTGTAATTCCTCTCTTTCTTTTATTATTATTATTGATAAATTGTATATAAACCTAAAAATGTTATATATATATATGTCTTTATGTTATAATGGAATGTAAAGGATATATACACAAATATTTGGTGAGAAAAAGTACAATATTGGCTAAGTTTAATTGATGAAGAGATAAAATAAAATATTTTCCTTATTGGAAATAAAAATCAGTTGCCTCTTTATAGGTTTAGTTAATAGACTAAGGCCATGTCTACACCAGTGAGCTTACAGCAGCACAGCTGTACCAATGCAGCTGCGCCACTGTAAGATCATATGTGTACCGCTCTATGGCTATGGGAGAGAGAGCTCACCTGCCGACATAATAAAACCACCTTAATGAGTGGTTCCCCATCATTAAGGAATGAGAAGCTCTCCTATCAACATAGCACTGTGCATACTGCCATTTATGCCAACGAACCTTGTGTTGCTTAGGATGTGTGGGTTTTTTTTCACCTGAACGACATAAATTTTGCTGACATATGTGGTAGTGTAGACATGGTGTAAAGCATCTAGCAAAATTAAGGTTCTTGGGTGTAGCTATTTTGTAACAAAATACATAGGACAAGATGGAAACCTCATCAATAATATGGATTACTGATAATTACTAATGTCTCTGTATGTGCTGTAGCATAGCAGGGAGATTTATGTTTGGAGATAGATCCAATACAACATCTAAGTATCAGAGGAAAATTGTCTGGTAATTGAAACATATTGTTTTTGGTAATGTCTGTGGCAAGAATCAAAGTTGTTGAGAGAATGAGGCCTCTGTCTGCACTCTAGAAGTCCTGAAGGCCCGTAAAAAAGGCATATATCACGTTTTTCCTTTCACAATAAGAATACTCTATGTATAGGGGAAGGCGAATGTATGTGATTTGTTGTGCTAGGATTTATAGACCCCATATTAAAAGTAGTAATGGTTTTTAAAGAGATTATATTAATTTGCAGTTAAAATTTTGTAAAGGGAGATCATTTAAGTTGCAAACGCAGAGGTAGCTCCTTCTTTCATGTAAAACTACCATTGACTGCAAAAGAAACAGGAACTTAAATTGACAAGAGCAGTTCTGGATGCATATCAAATGCAACAGGTGAGTGCCCTAACTAGCTTGACAGATTACAAAAATAAAATAACATCCACAAGAAAAGCTCTTTAACTGATGTGTCCATTTAGGGCGTGTTACAAGGCTCTTAATTACTACATGGAAAGTTCCATTTCCTAAAACTCCTGATTCCTGGTGCTGTGCTGAATCTCAGCTTCTCACTGATCTGGTCTTTGCATCCTCCTGCCCTCAGGTCGATGCCTTCTTTCAAGCTGTACATTACCCCTGCTCCTAATATTCATTCAATTCCCTCAAAATTCATGTGGCGATCTTCAGAGAGCGGTTGCCTGTGTTTTTGTAGAGTGCCGAGCACACTTCTGGTGCTTCACAAATATCAGGAATAATCGTTGGCTGAAAAAAAAGAGAAGCAGACAGGGAATCTCAACATTAACATTGCAAATTGAGGAAATTCATATGGGGAAAAAATGGAACAAGGGCTCTTACTTGACCATGTTTCTTTTTGGTGTTGAGTTGGCAGCGGTTCCTCGCTAATTGTTTTCTTCCCAGTGTATTTTAAAATCATTCCATTTTGGTATACCTGCTGAGAGATTCCTGCTTGAGTTTCTCTACCTAAAATTATGTTTCTCTGTAAAATTGGGTTGCTGCAGCTTTGGAGGCCGCTTGTGTCTGCTGTGCCAGCTCCTGCTGCTCCCCCTTGCCACCTTCAAGTGTCTTTCCTCAGCACTCGCTTTACTGGTCACAGCAGCTGCCCCTCACACTTTCCTTGGGCCCGCCACAATCCTACTCTGTGACTCCTCGGCTGCCTCTCTGCTAGCTGCTTTTCATCTGTCTTCCAGGTCAACTCAGGTCTGCTGTCTTCTGCTTGGATACCACTGTGACGGAGACCATATTTGTACCTGAATACATAAATATCCCCAGCCTTTCAGGGGCTTGTTTTTCTAGCCTCAGGTCTCCTGTGTGCTTCCTGAAGCTATCTAGCAAGCTCTGTTATCTGACTGGAGCTGTGAACCAGCTACTCTCACACACCCTCTTAGTCCTCATATTTGTGATCCTCTGGATATTATTTCTGTTCTGGGTTACTCTAGATCTGAGCTGTGTCCCTGAACCACCAGTGACAACTTTTGGCTCAATCCTCTCCAGCCATATCAGCCTACGAGAGAGTAGAACACTCGATAATGGATCAGCAAGCTTATTGCAGTGTTTCTATGGGGTTATATCAGTTATTCACCTTGAATTTGTGAGACAAAGGGCCAGAGCTTCCGGAAATGTAAACTGATGTACTACCATTGAAGTCAGTGAACCTATTCTGATTTACACTGGACCAGTGTTTATTTCTCTCTCTGAGCCACAGAAAAAAGAGGCATATCAAATGTTTTGGATCTTTAGTATTAGTTTTTATGCAATGAGACACCAAGGAAGAGAGAACACATGGTTGTTCTGTCATAAAGTGAGATCTCTTTGCCATTGTAATTTGAGTTTTTTTTTTTTTTTAAGTAATTAGTGTTACCCTAATATGATGATGTAGGGACAGATCTCAACATTTAAGTAGCAACTCTTGTTTATGCTCTTGGCTGTGGAAAAGAATAACAGTCTCTGTGTCTTTGAAACAAAAATTACTGTTACCCAAATGTTTTGAAATGCACATTCACTGTTGGTGGTCAGTGTTTTTGAATGACAGGAAACTAAAGCATCAGATCCCCTTTTTTAACATCTGGAAAATAAAAGTGCACAGCTATGTTTTAAAAGTTATTTTTAGTGCTGCTAAAGTAATTGTGACATTTTCCTTTCAGTTATTTGTTTTTCCTTGTATCACTGTCAGAAGTAATGGAAATCTTTCTTTACAAACAATTTAATTTGAGTCACAGCAAAGAAAAAAAGAAAAGGCACAATGGTGGTGCATAATTATCCAAATATAATTGAAGAACTCAACCGAATTACAGGTTGCAAGTGGCTGTTAGTTACATGGTTAGGAGAAAGTAAACACTGCTGACAGGATTTCAAATATTAAGTGTTGCATATGAAATTAGTATAGGACAAAAGAAAGCAAAAAGATGATTTAACAAAAGAAAACAAATAGCAACATGTTGGTTACTTATTCCATTTTTTGTATTACTAAAGGCTTTCTATGATGAGACTGTCCTGCATTTTACCAAAAGAACTGCCCAGTGTAGAAAGAGGGGAGCTTAGTGCTGCAATAGTGAGTCGGGATAAAAGAGGATTGTCTTTGTTGAATGCTCATTTTATCTACCTCCACAAGAACAGCAATGACTAATAGGGGGAAAAATCTTAAAATCGAACTCACAAACTCATTGTCTCAATGGTTGTTTGCAAAAGATCCAGACTTCAAGGCAAGCCCTCTCAATAGTATGTGTTTATAACTACCAACTGCTGAGTTACACTGCCAAAATATGACCATTTCAGCGCTTCCCATTTTATATCAACATTGGGATGTTAAATAAGACCCACATGGAAAGGACAGCTGTATTGCAAGGCAGTTACTGGCCAACCCACCCTCTATCCACTGTAAAGGTCCTCTCAAACTATATTACAGTATAAGAGCTTTCTGTCTATCTTAGGTACTTATATGGTTGCCATTACCATGGTAGATGACTGCCTCACAGCTTGGATTATATATGTACTCACAACACCCCTGTCAGATAGGGACACACTATTTACCACCCATTTTACAGATGGTAAACTGAGTCACAGAGAGACCCAAGGGACTTGCCCAAGGTCACCCAGGTAGTATGTGGCAGAGTGAGGAATTGAAACCAAGTGTCTCAAGTTCCAGGCTAGCACTCAACCACTGGGCCATACTTCTTGTCTCAGGAAACAAAAAAGATGAGCTTTGTGGAGAATTTTGAGTTATCTTGCATGTTGAGTGCTCTAGCAAGCCCTAATTCTCTATGGACTCTTTCTCTCTTTTGTCATTGTGTGTGTTTACCTATGAGTATGAAAAGTTTAGCACATAAAAGAGAAACAGAAAATGTGGCTTTTTCCCAACATTAGAAGAATGTTTTTAATATCATATTACTACTGATATTTAACAGATTTTTAATGGACACCGCTTTGATCCCCATCTGCACCCAGCTCTCATCTGTGATTCCAAGTAGTTATTTGCATGTGACAGCGGCCACACCCACTTCAATGAGCAGGCTAAACCAGGTGAGGGTAGCTGATGGCTCTTTTACCCTCCGCAAGTGAGGGAAATTGCCTTTCTCTGGCATGCAAAGACTGTTCTGGTGGACTGGGCGGAGAAAATCAATTGGTGATTCAACAGCCATGAAAGCAGTTCAGCAGCATGCTGTGGGATGCAGAGACCACGACAAGACACTGAAGGTGTTCTGGTCACCCACTGCAGCTAAGAAAGTCCCCAGCCGTAATGATTCTTTTTGCCACTGGAATCAGTTTCCCAGGCTGAGGTAGTGGGACTGCCCCTCCGCAACGGCTTTCTCACTCCGGTACAGGTTTTCTCACAAATCTTATCCCATTAACGTTATCTTATCACAACAGACACATAAAGCAATTTTCACCTATTGAAACATAGTGCTTGACCAAATCTCATAAAAACAATTGAAGGGGGGGAGGAGAGAAACACTTCCACCACCACAATGCTCTCCAATATTTGGAAAATGATGGCTAATTTCCAAAGAGCATTGAAAAGGGATGAACATTTCTGTTGCAGATATATTTCCTGAAATGACATGTACATTTGTAAGTGAGATTTGCTCAGTTCTAGTGTTCACGTGTATTAAAATTCATTTTAAATAGTGTCTTCACACAAATGCCACTTTGAAATCATTCTGTTCAGAACTGCGTACAGAGAGATTCATATTTGAAATATATACATCTGGTTGTATATTTCACTGAGGTTCTGCCTGGGTCCTTTATTGAACTAGAAGTAAAACAATGGAATCAATAGAAAGTATCCCCTCTTATGTGCTATGACTGAATGGTCAGTCTCTTTAGTCTGGTCTTGACTCTCACTGATCCTGTTCTGAAGAAATGGCTTAGAGTAAATCAACAGTGGGGTAGGATTTGACACTTGTTTACACTCCGCATTTATTATTCTCTCTGTTACTGTGAAAGGATTGAAGTCTTTGGGTGGAACAAAAAAATTAGGGTGGCTAATGGTCTAAATATTCATAGTGAATGAATGGAGAATTGGGAAAAGTCCCTTATTGTTGCAGACAGGACTAGTACCATGATTCTAATCCGCGGATGCAAGAGAAACATGTTGGGTTCTACCAGGGATAGTAAATATAGTTTGGTGAGACTTCTTGGGGGGATACTGCTCTTGGGGATACTGTAAGAATCCAATAATGGACAAAATACCTGGCATTTAGTATTAATATACTTACTGCACAAGTTATGCGGGCTGAGATTTTCGAAGGAGCGTAAGGGAGTTAGGTGTTCAAATCCTTGGGATTTAGGACACCAAACTCCCTTACATTCCTTTGAAAGTCAGAGTCCTACTCTTTTACTAGGGTTTTTAGGTGTCTTGTAATAAGTAAGCATTCATGCATTTTTATTTTCAATTTTCTGAAATTACTTTCAGTTTATAAATTAGTATTATCATAGATTTGCGGCTATCATTTCATTTTTGTATACAGTTACGCTCTTAATAAATTGGCTTTGAGACACTTGAACTAAAGAAAAAGAAATGCATGATATCAAGACATGATGGGTGCATGCCCAGCCTAGATATTTCTGTATCAATTTGTGAGAGTTTTCATTACTTTGAGAGCCCTTGTGATGGGACTGATTTAATCCTCTTACTAAGGGAATTGGCCATGGCACCTAATGACTCAAGGGTATAAAGAATATTTATGATGGAAATTATTTAAAATATGTGCTGTCACCAATTAGCCCCTTCACCCTTGTGCTGAAAATCTGGGCAAAACACGTCCTTTAGAAACCCTGGGGCTGATTGGAATTCTACAAACTTCCCATTGATGTCAATGAAAGTTTCGCTAGAGCAAGAAATGCGTGATTGGGTCTTTCTAATGAAATGTGATTTGTCTTCATGTCCCACCTCTCAGAATGGTTTTGGAAGCTAGAACACATTCATGTGACTAAAGGCTTGAAAGGGGCTAAACCTTGGCCTTCTTATTTGCTATTTGTACTATTGTAGTGCTTAGGAGTCCGACTCATGGAGCCCCTTTGTGCTAGATGCTGTAGAAACACAGAACAAAATGACAGCTTCTGCTTCAAACAGGTGACAATCTGAGTACTCAGGCAGGATGGCCATCCTCATTCTTTTGTGATTATACATCACTGTAGATATATTTTCAGTTACCTGTGCTGTTCTTATATAAAACATGACAATGCTAGACTTGTTGCAATACTATACATGGTGCAAAAGCAAACATAATAGCCATTTTACTATAATATTCACTAATAATTAGACATCTAAAATCAGATCTGTGGATGTAGGACTACAGATGGGGACTTTAAATTATGTTAATGGCATTTACAGATATATATGTAACTAAATTTAATGTATGTATGTATGTATCATATGTATATATGATGTATGTCTGATGTATTTAATATACTACACTATAGCAATGCATGGTATTTGAGGTTATTATTGCAAACTCTTACGATTTGTGTTTAAAATTATTTTATAAGGGACTAAGTTGGGAAGCAGTGCTCTTTGGCTGATCACCAAAAGAAACATCAAGATTTCATAAAGAATGTCAGGTGAACATTCAGCTCCATAATGACCTTTAAGTTTGTGTGTAAGGCTACAGGATTTATCATATTGTTGATAATTTTTTCACAGGTGTTAAAATGACTTTAGTGAGTGGATAATGGATTTAGGGGTCTTTTAATCTCTCTCTCTCTCTCCCCCTCTCTCTATGGGAGAGATGAAAAGTAACTTGACAATGGACAGAAGCTCAGAGGAATATATCAAACAATCCAATGCATAGAATATCGCTGATGAGTAGTGGCAGAGGATACAGTCAGTTGAGCCAGGAGGACAATAAAGATTAGCATGACAGATAAAGCTGGCATGGAATATATTGTTCAACCCCAAACAGCCCTTTAATTTTGAAAAACAAGAAAGAGTGTTAGTTTTTGTTACCTTGCTTTAGTTGATGTGTGTGCTGTTGATAACAGCACTGTTTTCAAGTTCTCCATATATGAACTAGCATTTTTAATTAGTTCAAGAAAACAAGCTGACCTTGGAAAAAATAGTAGAGCTGTGAATGGGGAAATATGTTACCAGTGTGGTTAAAAGAGGAAATATCCTGAGGAACTTTCTCAATGAAATGATTGCTATAGATAAATCTGCTTGAAAACAACTGAATAAAGGCACTCTGAGGGTTGAGAAAAGTGAATGAATAACACATAATGAGAAAAAAATTTAAAAAGTAATTGATAATTAGCTCAAATTTTCTCTTTTTTTCAGAATGAGGAATGTGAGACATACATGCAGTCATTCTGCAGTGAGTCATGGGGCCAGGTCCAAAGTCTTTTGAAGTTAATGGGAGTCTTTCCACTGATTTCAATGCACTTTATGACAGACTAGCATTGCACTTCAGTTAATATTCATTTTCAGCATGAAGAATCCAGCATGCCTCATAGCTGCTATATGAAGTCTGTCTTAATCCAGCTTTATTCTTTCATCAGTTTATTCCACTGCTCATCTTCTAAATCAGTCTCAAGACAATTCATCTTGCATACTAGCTCTGCCTCTTTTAATCCTTCAGATACTTGTGATCTAAATTTGAATTTTGAGAGTGAGATTCCCTCATACTTGTAATCTTTCTCTCTCTTCTCCTAAGGAAGAAGGTACTAATAAGTTGTCAGGTTCAATCATAAAAGGGAGAAAACCCTCTTTAATACTGGGAAAAAGAGTTCTTTATAGTATGCCAGGTGCTATCAATAAATTCATCGTCCATACAACACTGCAAGGCAGGTCTCTCTAACCTTTTGATCGGAGGCTGTAGTTTTCTTCTTCTTCTCTCCAGCCTTTCTTCACCAGCCACCAGAGGTGGTAATAAAATAAAATAACACTTTCAGTTCATGTCCCATTCGGCATTAGAGGCAGCTTTCTTGCTTACGGTATAAGCCAGATGAGACTTCCTCTGTGTCTTCAACAAATGGCTGTTTAACTGGGAACAATTATGCCAAAGGGATGAAAATGTTAGGTTATGAGAATGGGAGCCACATCTGGCCCAGTGGATGTAACAGGAAGGTCAGCCCTGAGTACCTTTCTCCCCCCCATCTTTATTCTTCAGGAGTCAGTATGTTAGGCTGGGGGTTAGGGTGGGGCGTAGGAGAACTGAATGGCATGATATTATTCTCAATATGATTTTTAGAACAGCAAAACTCCAATGATATTGCTAACGTGAAAATGTGTATCCTCGACTGTTATTGCAACTGTAAGGCTGAAAAAGAAATTTGTTCAGCATGTATTTCCAAACAATGGTGGTGGATAAAAACAGATGGAAGTTATTGCTTATAAAATTGTTTTAAAATATTGGAAGTTAAGGTGCTTATCAATATGGTTCTTTTGTTCGGAAATTTTATGTATCTGGTATTTTGAATCAATGTATTCAATTTCAAATTAATTTATAACGTGCAAACTTCAGTTTTGGAGAAAGATAGGTCTTAGATGTCAATAAAAATATATTGTAGCACAAAGCAGGGCATTGTACAATCATTTTGGCATTGTACATCATATTCTGAAGAGGTAATACTGCACTACAATGCAATGGCTCTCTGCTGATACTTGGTCTATCAGTCTTGAGTTGTATTTAGAAATAGTGGAAGGGCTAGAACTTTTGGATTTGCATCTCCATAGGTTGCTGGTTTAATTGATCATTTGTAATTATTTGAATTTTACCAAAATAAAACTTGGAAATAAAAGAAATAATTGCACTGTTAAATCTTCTTTGAGACTACTTCTGGAATTGTGGGAGGGCCCACAAGGGTTTGGTTAGCCTTTGCACGGCAGTATTCATAGGATTACTTTGATTAGAAGGAGTATTGTTCTGGCTGTGGTGTTTACAGAAGTTTTTCTACATGCATTGGCCAAAGCTAGGTTCAGGAGTCAAGGAACTGTTGCAGAGTATGCCAGTCACTGAAAATGACCTAGTAATATGAAAGAATGCCATAATACTAGTTCAAAGTAATAGGTAACTGAAAGAGCTAGAAAGATTTCACATAATTATAACAGGTACCCAGTATTGCTTGTTTGAAATGACTTGGACGCTGTGATTTTTTTGTTTTGTTTTGGCTAAAAACATATGAGAGAATACTAAGCAATCAATGTCACAACACTGATTTAATGAAGTACAACACTTTACCTCCATATTCAAACAAAATTAAAAATGGAGAAAATCTTCAACTTGAAAGACAAGAGAATAATTGTAAAAAAAGAAATTGAAAGTGAAGTAAAGTTTACAGAGTACTTCTAGAACTTGGAATCAAGACTTTTTTTACCTGTGAATTGTTAATATTTATACTTTACATGACATAGAACAATTTCAGATCACAATTTGTCTTAGTGACACCTGATAATCCTCTGACTTTTTCTCCCTCATCAATCTATGTTCCACTCCTCACCTCCCTTGCTAATTATTCTCTCTCCTCTTTCGGATCACAACTGAACTCATTTTGACATGTCTCATCCAGTTCTAGCATCTCTTGGTATCTCAAAGGTAAACAGAGTTTACAGACAGGAGGGTACTTAGTAACTTCCTTTTTGAAAACACCTTCTTTTAAGGTGGAAAAAAGTCCTTTGTGGCAAAAAGGATTTACATCTTCTTGTCTAGGAAAAGCAAGTTCTTTTAGAAATGGTACTGTAAAATGAAATCCAAAGGCTCATTAAATTGAACATACTGTAAAGGGGGAACTAAAGACTTTCTGAAGTGGCAACAGCAGTTCAGTTTCATCAAACGAGATACAGCTTACACATTTAAGTAAAACAAAGTCAGTTTCCCTGTCAGAACTGTAAATCTGAAAAGGTCCTCTGGAAAAAATCATCATATTCCCTCAAAGTGTAGAAGCACAGTCCGCATTCTAAGTAAAACAAAAAGTGGGCATCAGGCAATAACAGTATAATTACTGATACCCTATGTCAATATCTATTTCTGTTTCATCATAAGAAAAAACATGAGATAGCACAATTCTGGTATTTCAGCAGGAAAGTTAGATCCATGTTCTGCCGCCCTTACTGCACACCATAGGCCCTGCTGATTTAAATGGGATTGTTAGAGGAGTAAGTTAGTACTCAACATAAAGTTGGCAGAATCAGTCCTTGTGAAGTATAGACTCTTTACAGGTCCAGAACAGCATGACTCTTGGTGGAAAGTTCTTTTCAAAGTCGCCTGCTGTAGTAATTAGAAAATAGCCATAACTGCTGTTCAATCTGAGTATCACTAGAATTCCTAGGGCTAGTGACCAAATAAAGGACCAAATAGTACAAACACAAACACACACAAAACAAATTTTAAAAAAGGTTTAGGTATGATTTTAGCCAATAAAAATACCATGTTCAGTTTGTTATGACTTGCCATGATCATTATTTGTAATTTATATTTACAGACTGTATATAGTCAAACCAAACAGCTCACATGCAAACCTCAGGCTGAAAGTTAGTTGTCCAAACTACTGGTTGAATACAAATAACAAGCACATTCAAAGAAACTAAGGATTGGCTGATGAGAAATTCACTATTCAAAAGAAGGAGGCTAAATTAGTAACAAATGTTCTTTGTAATGAATATTTCATTGGGAGGGCAAACAAATTTACTAGATTTGAGATGGCGCTTGACAAGTTAATGAATGGGATTATATGACAAGGTTCCTGTGATATCAGGGAAATGGACTCAATGACCCAGGAAGTCCTTCCAGGCCTATCTCCCTATCCAGCTCTAACTGTCAAGCAACTGTTCCTCTGGAACTCAAAACCAGAATGCTGACTAGGTGCAGCATATTTGGTGCAGCCAATTATTCTAGCAACTCTAGTTTTGTAGCCACAGAGACCTATTTGCACCTACATATTTAAAGGCCTCAAGTTATGGCTGCAATTTTGCTTCCTTTATTTGTGATGATGATAGTTTTCAATGGGACTAATGCAGGATAAGATATTATTTAGTGTGAGAGTAAGGGGGGCAGAATTGAGGGCCCTGATAAGATTTGAAAACCCATGCAGGTCTTCAAGGAGACTGTAGGAATGGCAGCTCTCAATGTCATAGTAGGTCATCACCTACTGAGTTTGAATCTAAAGACCTTAAAAAATTTACATCTGTCAATATATGTAGGAAATCTGGAGAAAGCCAAAAAGGTATACGTGTGTGTGTATATGTATTTAGAAATAATATTTTTAAAAGTTCTGCTCGTATTATTACTGGTAAAAATATATATATATATATCAATACTTGACTCATAACTGTTCTCCACTTTATTAAAGGCCTAATCTAATGGGACTACTTATGTGAGTAAATTGTGCTTAAATCTTTGTGGATTTAGCACTTAAATATTCATACAAAATCATGAGTCCTTGTCAAAGAGAAAATCATTTTCTTCTGCTTGAATGAAAAACATTAAAGCTTTTATCACATTTGAACCTAAAGTGTGGAGTCTACATTTTAGCATGAAGAGAGAGAGTTTAAAAGGAAGCAATGACCAGAAAAAATGTGTTGGGATGAAATGCCCTAATTTTCATTTTCTTTTTCTTTTATCTGATCCAAACGTGTATAAAAAAAAAGTTACAAAAAGTCTGGTCCAATGAAAACAAAAAACCATAGTTTTAATCATAGAGCATTATGCACTGAGATGTATTTCAGATGCGAGAATGACATCACACTTTTGATTTCCATTTACAGCTGGAATCTGCACCCCTTATTCATGTTAAAGCAGTATTTATAGTAACCCTACGAAATCAACAGGCTTCCTGAGTGAGTAGAAGAAATAAAGGTTGCAGCCTAATATTTGTTTTTTGTCAGAGTGAACAAAAATATTAAGTAATTTCTGATAGTAAGGTCTCAGATATTATCCCCCTAGTTATTCAGATTAAGTTGTATTCTATTTTAGCCCCCTTTTTTAATTCCTTACTCAATAAATAATGGATAGCAGAATGCCATTTAAATGCCACATAAAATGACTGAGAAAGCACTGGGCTTGATACAAGTAACTTTTAACCAGTTGTTGCATTAATTCTTTTGTCAATGATTCAATTTTTATTTTAAAATTAAAAATAGGGCCCTTAGGTTTGGTAGATTTAAAGTTTTGATAATATGATTTGACGGGTCCTCATCCACTGGTTACTACATTGCCAATCCTAATTCAAAAGCCTAAAGTATTTTAATGACTCTTTCCAAAAGCTAATATGATATGTTCTGAAGTTAATTTAATTTAATTTATGAGGTTTATAAGATACATATCACTACAGCTAAGAATTTTAATCAGTTAATGATTGCATGGGTCACCACAAGAAATTATATTTACTTAACAGTAGTGTCTCTAACATGCTAATGTTAATGTTCTTGTCAATTTCATCTGTTGTATCTGAAATTGCCAGAAGCTGTATTAGAAAGTTGGCTGTATAATGAAAAAATAAGGAAGGGATAGAGTGTTTTAAAGGCCATAGTCTGATGTTTTTTGTTTACTGTCCATATTCATTGATCCTCCACAGATCTGAACTGTGACTCCTACACCATGTGGTGTTTTTTGTAGACATGCCTGTGCGTGTAATGGCATATAGATAGTTTTGCTTCTGCCATCTATTTCTGATATCCTAGTGAACATCTTCTTTTTTGGGTGAAAGTGCTAATCCAGATGCACAATCTACAGTGATTCTTCTGTATATATGGGGAAAATGAGATGGAAAGTTGAATGCCCATTCAGGATGCTAGCTCAGAAAGCCAAGGGCCCTGCTAAATCTGTTTCCAAAACCCAAGATGATATTGCTGACAGTACTCGTTGAATTCTCTCTCTCTCTCTCTCTCTCTGTCTCTGTGATGATGCATTAACCCAACATGCCATCTCATTTACATATTTTACTATTAAGAACAAATATGAATATGTCTATCTAACATCATTACAGAAATATTTAAAAAAGTGTGATTTAGTCTATTATTTATTTATTTATTTATTTATTTATAGCTATTATGCACTTGATTCTCTCCTCCATTGTTTGTGGTGGAGGACAGCAAATGCAGCTGGCAGCAGTTTCCCTATCTGTGGGGGATTTTTCCCATTGCCCTGAGGTGTGCGCCAGTCATGAGGAAGGCTGCAAAACAAGGGAGAAACCAGTTTTAATGGCACATTCCCCTCTTGAATAGACAGATACCCAAGGGAATCCTGCCCGACAGGTGTTACTGGTCTAATCCAAATCAGTCTGTGCCTCCACCCTCATCTCAGGATGCTCAGTAAAAGCAGCCCACTGCCTCCTGGCTTCTGAGAAAGTCATGCTGTTAGAGTAAGGGAGTTCAGGTAATAATGTAGGTGGCAGCCTCTCTGCTCAGAGCTAGACGCAGCTATTAGGGATAGGCTATAGACCCAGGCCTGGGACCCCAGCTCTGAGTCATGAGATCACATCAGAATTTCAGCTTTGGTTTAAAAATGGTAAGTTTCTAGCCTTCATGGTTGTGAAGAAAACCTTGAAACCGTACCTGGTATAACCAATGCAGTGATGTCTGCAGAGGCAGACTGGAACGATATCTCTGAGAGGTGGAACTGCTCCATGCATCTCACTGGGTTATTCAATTCTAGACCCACTGCCGGTGGACCCTGCCAACACCATTGTAATAGAAGAGTTTGTGTCTGGTGGGAGGAAAGAAACATAGCAGGCCCAGCCCACTCATTCAAGCAGATGAACCCGCTTTTGGGGCCAATTGTCACCCTTGTTGCTGCAGCATCATGGCAGTGGTCCCCTGCAGTCACTCTGTGCGGTGAAGGGGGTCCCATGCTGCTGACCCTTCCCTTCTGGGAGTTGAATAGGGAGTTTGGTAGAGACTACGCAAGTGGGAGTGGCATCACTGGTAGGTGATGGAACAGAGAGGGGTTATGGGAACAGACCCACAGTCAGCCCCTTGTTGTGGTGTGCCTAGGGAACTAGATTGCTTTAATCCAGCCCTCTCCCTGCTGGGTTATTGCTTTGTGTCTCTAGGTCTGTCAGTTCAGAGGCTGAGCTGCCTGCAACCTCAGTTACCCCGATCATCCCCCTTTCTGATGGGAACATCAGCTGGAAACTCAGACTAGCAAAACTTGCAAACCTTTCTAGGCACTCTGTCCTCTAACCACATGTGTTGCCGTGGTCGTTTACAGCATGAGCCTTTGTTCTGCAGTGCAGCACTGTTAACACCGGCTTTACAGTTAAGGGCCATATTGTATTCTGGCCCAGGAAAGTCCAGCAAGTTCACCTGGCGGAGTTTCTGAATGATGCTTTCCTCGGGTGGAGTTGCAGAGGAAGCATGACACTGAGTATTCCCGAGATTTATGAGAAAAGCAAACATTACCTTTCTGCAGTGCTATATAGTGCCCTTCTACTTTGCAGCAAGGAGCTGTGTTGTTATTGGATTTTATTTATGTCCTGGTAATACATCCCTCTTTTTGGTAAGGCTCTGTGGCGATATGGGAGATATTTCTACTCTGGAGAAGTTGAACTCTCATACATTATGTATTCTCTGCAACATTCATTTTCCTGTGAGGTTTCTGGAGATCAAGCTGTGGAGAGCTCTACCCATCTTGCTCTCTTTAGCCCCTACGAATGCCATTCATTTCCAGATCTATGAAGACTGATGCAATGGGGACAATCTCCTGGGGAAGGGAGGGGGGCAGTGGAGGTACTGCTTACTCTCTGCCCTATTTATAACAGCTGTTTCCCACCCATGTAGTTGGAAGGGGAGAGGGAGTATCAGACCCTACATTTTGCAAAGGTTGTGGAGTTGATCTTGGATGGAGAATGCTGTGAACAGACGTGCATAGGGGGCAAAAGACATTATAAAAGAATCAAGTGGAGGAAACAGATATAAAGCTAGTGTTAAAGCTGAGATACTCCCACTGTGCAGTCAAGTACGTTGCCAATAAGCCACAGATGTACAGCACATGAGTGTGTAAAGCTGTGACTGTCAGAGGTGTGAAGAGAGTCCTTAGTGTGTTCATTGCATAGCGAACATACCCATCTGTTCCACAGAAAGAAATAAACATCTATAACTAAAATCCTGTACACTTAGGAAATTAACATTTCTATGGCACAGCGGAAGTAACAACGTGTACTCCCTCAGGCTTACATGGATAAAGTTTCTAGAGACATCGAAGTAAATCATGGAACCTAAGAGTGTGTGATTAACTATTTTTCATCTCAGGAGCTGATAGAGATGATGGCAGAATGCACCGTTTGCACTTCTGTTGTCTTCTTTACTGTACATTCACTTGCCTAACACAGAAATTGTCTGATCAGATGAGACCCAGTGGCCTACATCTCTGAGAGTGTTAACCTGTCTCTAACAACAATAAAGTATATGTCTCTGATTGGTCTGTACCAGATGGTTCAGAGGAAGATGCAAAAACTCCTGCATTGGAAATTATGGAATAGTATGTCCATGGAGGAAGCTTCTTCCTAACCCCCATAAATTAGTGATTGGCCTATGTCTTGAAGCATGCATGAGTGATTAGACGTAACATTTCAAAAGCACCTAAATGACTTAGTCTCCCAAGCTTCTAATACACTCTTAAAAACGGGACTTAGGCTTCTAAATCACTCGAGCAGGTTTGAAAATTGTACCTTATATCTCTTATACACTTTTATGCTAACAACCGAACTATAGGTGTTCTCATCCATATAAGATGCATAGTTGCACACAACCCCACGTATAAATTGTAAGGCTCTTTGTAACTAAATTTCTGTTGCCAATTTATGAAATGGGCTTATACTGACACTGTGCTCTGTTTGATGTCTTTGGTTTTGGGTTTTTTTCTGTGCTGCTTTCACATGTGCTGTAATGTATATGCCCGTACACAGTGTAGGTAAACCCATAACAGCTGGCAATTATTTATTTGACCAATAATTTGTAGGGGCATTAAGATATCTTTGACGCATATGCCCCCAAAGTATGATGGTACTCTTTTCTCGTATATATATTTTTGTGATAAAACCCAAGCTTTCCTTTCCCAATTGCACAAAAACACAAAATAAAATCAGAGAGCTTTGATGGTGACCGTTTTAGAAGACCTGGAAGTGACTAACTAAGAAGGGATTATCTATCTATCCTATCTACCCTGACTATCTCCTGCCATCACTGTGGAATTGGAGTGCCTTCCACTTAAAATCAATAACAAAAGCAAAATCCCTAGTGTGTTTCATGTAATCTTTGGCGTGTCTCCATTTTCAGGGTAAAAGGGTTTTAGATTTTTAGATGTTTTTATTTTTGGTATGTGCTACGTTGATTTGTGTCAGGGTATTTATATTGTTTTATTGTTTTGGCTGATAGTTTGGTTATGGATCTTTTGATAAGTGTCATTCTTCTGGTGGAAAGTAATGGAGCTGGAGCAATACCATGATGATGGCGTCATGGGAGTCTCACTATTGTGAGGTTGCATAACAATGTGAGTCATGAACACTGTCCACTTGTGATGCTTTCAGACAATGGGTCCCTACTCCATAGATCCATCCTCCATTCACAGCTGGTAACAATCAAATGACTGAAAAAATGTTTGGATCCTGATTGTTCTGATCACCTCGCACGTTCCCAGAATCTGCCATCCCTCACGCCAATATTCCCGCAGATATTTGTTAGTCTTTAAGGTGCTACAGGACTCTCGTTGTTTTTTCCAATATTCCTATTTCTTTTTATTCTAAGACAAATTTTAAAATGGAAATAATCAAATCAATAAACAATAAAGAAATCAAAATTCAAAATCAAATGTCATAAAAACAGAACTAGCTTACTAGTTATGTTTTGGGAAAAAACAAGTTAATCTATGAAATCTCCAATGGCAGTGTGGATGTGAGGGCAACAGCAAAGATCTCAGTATTGGAATTTGTAATCTCACTGGCCAGTGTTACTGTGCAGTACTTTACAAAATGGAATTACATTTAAAGCCTGGGATCCTGTTCAGTGAATTCATCATGACCTGTATAGTGCGCTGAAAATCACCCCGTGACATGGAACTCTTTCCTAGAGCGCAGCATAAAATATAGCAATCCGAATCAAAAGGCAATAATTCATTTGCATTTAAATTATATTCTTATTTCACATAATTTGTTTGATAATATTCAGGCAATCAATAGAAAACACAGACAGGAGACATTTCTTTCTGAAATATCTAGTCATTAAATCATAGTGGACACTTACATTCATTGCAACTGTTTTTTTCTTCATTATTCAATAGCACTTTCAATCCCCATGTGTGTGACTTCCATTATTACAGATCATTTTTCCTTAGGATGTGTGATTTAATTTTAATGCTGGAATCTAAATCAAAATCCTTTCCTACTTAGTGGCTCTCTGGTGTAATAAAAGAGAGTGAGGCTTAGACCTCCGCTTTTGTGCTCAGGAGCATTTTGCCATGTATTTGAATTATGATAAAATCAATAGGAACAGGAGGACAGTGAAAAGTAGGGAGAAAGTTTCCCCATGTGCAGCAAGAAGAATAATTAAAGTTCTCTCCTGTATGGAAATATTGCAAGCAAATAACTCATTCATTCCAATTCTATCATTAATGAGCCCTGTTTTGTTCATTTATTGATACAATTACATCATTAAAATGCGTTCGCTGTGAATTATCAGTCTGATATCAAAATAGTCTGTGTTTTAGTCCTTTTGTAATTCCATAAAGACGTCTTTGAATTGTTCACACTGTGGCTCCCTTGCTACAAGTATCTATGGGGTTGCAGACCAATGAAAGCTTCCCCTTGCTGGCATATAGCCAAGGCAAGCCATGATCTAATACAGCAAATTATTTTTTCTTTTCCACTGGGGAGCCTGTGTGTTAAAAGCCAGCTTCCTTGCCTACCTCTAGGAAATCTAGGCACAGACAGGTGTAGCCATTTTGATTGCACTGCAGCCCGTCTCTCAAGCCTGCACAGTCAATGGAGTGCAAGCATGGAGAAAAGTCAGCTCTTTCTCACTCTGTTTTTAAATCACTGCTTTAATCAGCAGCTTAACAAAAATGTTTCGCCTGTGCAGAATTTTTATGTTCAAATACAGGTGAAGATATGGAAAATTGTGTCAGTACAAGGCGCACCTGTGTCTGAGGACTATCTGAATTGACTTTGTTAGCACTTGTCCTCCCCATTGTTTTGTTTCTTACCCTGGGATGTGTGTGTATGTGTGTGTGTGTATATATATATATACATATATATATATATATATACACGTGTGTGTGTGTGTGTGTATGTATGTGTGTGTGTATATACACTTCCTATCTGCGGTTTCCACTTCATGCATCTGACAAAGTGGGTTGCAGCCCATGAAAGCTTATGCATGCAGAAATTTCTTAGTCTTTAAGGTGCTACTGGACTCTCGTTGTTTTTGCTGTATACAGACTAACACGGCTACTCCTCTGTAGCAAAAATGTCACTTTAACAGGCACTGAGAACATAAAACATCTAGAAATGGAAGTGATGCTAAAAAGCCTTAAACAGGGACTTTCTGCCCACGACATTGATACACCGCCTGTGTTATTCAATAGGCCAAAAAATAAAAAATAAGATTTACTATATCTGCTCTTTGACAGGGCAGAAACAACATCTACTGGAAACCCAAAGTTGATGCCAGCCTGTTGAAGACCCATTTGTATATTTTAATATTTTTACTTACAGGTTTTCACAATCTCTTTCCACCAATTCAATTTAAGTGGGTTCTTATTGTTGAACTGCTTATGGCCAACCATTTCTAAAAGCAGTCATGTTACTGGTTTTGTTGCTCTGAAATTAGTCAGTATTTTCATTTTGAAAATATTTTTCAGGACTTTATATGATACATAATCAAGTTTTTTCTTTAAGCTTAAAATTAGCCTCTGTGGTGTCGGCAGCCATGCATTGCTCTGTGTTCTGAACGTCATCTCTCAGAGATAAGTAAGATTGGCTAGAATCAGTACATGGATGAATGGGGTCATTCTTTCAGTTCAGCCGAAAGTGAGATTGGTGATTCTAACCTTTTGAGTTAGGCTTTGTCTACACTGCTCAGTGGTTCAAATTAGGGGAGTACAAATGGCATGGCAAACCGAAGTGCTGTGCTGTTACTCCTGAAAGGACACTGAGGGCGTGAACTAAATGGTTTCTGGGACTACATAAATGAACCTTTTAGTTTGCACCCGCAGAATTCATATTGGAGTTACAGAGCAGTCTCATTCATTGCAACGGTTTGAGTCACACTTCTGTTTGCAATCCTGTAGTCCAAACTGCAGAGCAGTGTAGACAAGCCCTTAGTTTCTGAGCTAATGTCCCAGGTTGATTTTAGGGGGCACTGTGTTGCTGGAAGAACTCGGCTTCTTGTATAGTGCAATATACTACCAAATCTAATTAATGGTGTTTTATAATCACTCTTAGCACAGGTGTAAAAGGATATAGAATATAATCAATTGTGGTAATTCAAGATCTAATGACACTTTTTTCTAGGTGTTGGTTAAATTCCAACCTGAGGCACTGCATTTTGCCCACCTAAAATCCCTCCTGACGATTAGCTTGTTATGACACTTTTCCCTTCATACTCTGCCTGCTGTTTCTTGCACTGCTCTGCATTGTTAAACAACTACCTCAATTCTCTTCAGAAGGCTGCTTTTCAGTGGTTTGCTGAATTGAACCCCATACATTTTTTATCTGTTTTACCTGATAAGTGTTTTGTGGGTAGAGCTGTGCAAAAAACTATTTTTCTCCTGTTCACTGGCTGAATGGAGGGAAGGCAGAGGGGGCAGAAATCATTTCAGATTAGCACAAAACAATTTTTGGAAAATTTTCCAGCAAACCAAAAGGTTGAAAATATTTTGTTTAGAGTTGAACTAAAAGTTTTGTTTGACCTGAAATAAAATGTTTTGGTTTTGAGTTTAATCTTTTTAGAAATTAAGTTGAGATAAAATTTGAAACAAAAAACCACTTTGAATAGAAAAATCTGAATATTTTGGGACTGTCAAAATTAACCTTTTTTTTTAACTGAAACAATTTGGTGAATTCAACACAAATTTGAAACATTTTTGGGTCAACCTAAATCTGTATTTTTTGGTAGAAAAATGTTTTGTCTGTAAAATTTGTCCCTGCTCTAATTCTGAGTTTTCATCAGGTACAAGTCTCTTCCCCTCACTCTTGCTCTTGTGAGCAGAAGGGACTCAGATATAAATCAGTGAGCTGGGGAATGACATTTCCACTGTATAGTCCTCCTCTATCCCAAATCTTGATGAATACCTTTATTGGATGTTATGTGGAGATAGGGATCTGTGGGTGGGGAAGAAGTAGGGCTGTTGGAATGGCTGCTGTCCATGGGAAAATAAAGGTGACCCCAGTCATAAATATCTTTCATGTTTGCCCATTCCATGTTGTGAATCTTTCTTTCCAGAGCTGGCTTTCATATGAATGGAACTTCTGGAGGATCTCCTGAGATCTGCAGGTTTTGGGAGCTGAATCTGCTTCTTGATCCAGTTGCCCCTATTCCAAGGGAATGATCAGGCATAAAGTGCACAGTAGTGTAGTCTGGCAACTGAAGGACATGTTCAGGTCCCTACTCAGCTACCGTGTAAGCTTGCATCCACATTACATGCTAGCCAGGGCCCATGGAAAGGGATGCTAGACTGTTTTTTTCAAAGGAGCAGGAGTGACATTACATTGGGTGGGACGACTGCCCAACTTGAGACATTTTGCTCCATGCCAGCAGACTGGTTCTTCTCTTTGATACACAGTCTGCATTGCTCCTCCACTCCCCATCTTTGGCTCAGCTCCTAACAGGCCAGTATATTTCCCTGTTTGTTTACATGTAAATATTACTTCCCTAAAATATTTTAGATGTAAAATGAAATGTTTTTTAGGACATATCCCAAATAAGTAATTGTGTAATTATTGACAACATGACACAAGCTGTCAAAAAGGCCCAAATAGTATTTCCCAGGCGTTTTCTGTTCTACTAGGCATATAATATGCATTTTAAATACTGTCCAATTGCATATCTACCTGAGAGACAGGAGCTGTTTTGAAGGAAGCTGGGTTACAAAGGCAGAGAATGTACTGAGCTCTGTGTATATTTCCAGCTCAGGTTTTGTAAGAATGTTGTCCTTGTTCTTCTTAAAAAAAAAAAGAGAGAGAGAGAGAGAGAAAACAAGGAAAATAAGTCTGCATACAAATAATATCATATGCATCCACTACAAAAGGACTTAAATAACATCTTTAACCTAAGAGTCTCACACCTTGCAGATGCTAACTGCCTATGATTTTCATCCCCCCAATGAGGTAGCTATTTTGTAGATGGTGAATCTGAAGCACAGAAGGGCTCGCTGAGGTCACAGAGCAGTCAGTGTCTATCTTAGAATTCAGGTTCCCTGACTTCCTGTCCACTAGACTATGTTGCCATCCTTGGAAATCGATTTAAATAAAGCATTAAAATGTTAACTTTATGCCACAGTCTCAGAATGCTGATTCTTAGGATCTTTAAAAATTCAAAGAGTCCAAGTTAGACTTTTGTGAAGTAAGTGACCAGTAAACACAGGTCTGAGCAGCAGAATCTGGCCACACGTATCTGAAGGGTTAGCTGTAAGCTATGACTTTAAATATCCCAGCATCAGTTGATAACCATCCCGTACATTATTTAAATGTCTTTTTTTATGGCTAACCTTTTTAACATGTCAGGGCTGTACCAAAACAAGTCAGCTTTCCTGATTGCAATGTGGTAGCCATGTTGGTCCCACGATATTAGAGAGACAAGGCGGGTGAGTTAATTATCTTTTACTGGACCAACTTCTGTGGGTGAAAGAGACAAGCTTTAGAGCTACACAGAGATCAGGCCCGAAGAAGAGCTGAAGAAGAGCTCTGTGAAGCTTGAAAGCTTTTCTTTTTTTACCAACAAAAGCTGGTCCAATAAATTATATTACCTCACCTGCCTTGTCTCTCTAGCTTTTCTGATGAAAAAGTTAAAATTTTTCAGGAAATGTATCTTCTTATTTTCTTTTTAGGATATACCTGGTTCCCAGTTTCTTCCTTCTCTGCTTGTCTGCCAAAACAAAACAAAACAAAACAAAAAAAAGAACAGTGGTTTGGGGCCACTCATCTTTTAGAATGTAGTGGTGGTTTTTGCAATCTTCACAAAAACGGGGATTGTTTTCCGTGGAAATGTTAAAAAATAATAATTTTCTTCTAAATTTTCCCATGGGAAATTTTCATTTTTCAATGGACGTTCAAAAGCTGAAGGATTTTGACCAAAGCACTTTGATTTGGGAAAGTGTAGTGCCTCATCAGAGTTGTAGTTCAGGTGCCTCAGCTCCCTTTCTCCTCTATAGGCTTTACTTTGCCTCCTTTAGGCACCCCACTTTTCCCTTTCAGAAACTGGAAGCAGTTCATCATGGGATTCCCTGGCCATAGTGCTTCAGGGTAGATGTAGTCTCGCTGGGGAGCCTATAGAGAAAAATGAGATTATGAAGCTATCAAATTACATCTGCCATGAGAAGTCCCTGCAGAATCATTTCCAAATGGAAATATGCTGGTTTTCAAAAAAAATATTCCAGTTTTTTAATGAAAAATAAAATTTTTCTGTGGAAACAAGACACGTTGCAGAAGAAATTTATGTCAAAAACCCAATATTCTGTCAAGTAATAGTTTTGATGGAAAATTTCAATAAACCATAGTTTGCAATTTCCTCTTTAATTTGATTTAAGCAAATGCTTAAATTCTGTTCCAAATAGGGTTGTTTTCTTGTATCAAGCCCTCAGTTTGGAATAACTTCAGCCACCATTTTGGAAATGGATCAGCATGGGGCCAAGTTCAACCTGCAACTGCACAAGACTAGTGAGCCTCGGTTACCACACTGATTTGGAGATCATTCTCAAGCTCTTAGAATACTGCTTTCAGGGATGGTCTGGGTAATGCTAATTTACAGGTGTTGTCATATGGTTTCCTGAAATTGATACATTTAGGAAATGGTATCAAGTTAGGGTGTGTTGGTGGGCATCGTAAGGGTATTCAAGAGTGCAATAAAGATTGGGGCACTATAATATCACTTTCTGTCTAGTTCCAGTGCAGCATAGTGCATAGTACCATGAACTGATAAAATGCACTGTGACATGTGCAGGGAAGAGCCAGAACAATTCTGTTTTATGTCCAGTATCTATCAGTTCTAACAGTGATTGTCTTATCCTGATTTCTGAGAGATACCGTAATTACTATGCTGGGTACCCCCTTAGGAAGCTAGTAAACTTCATAATTCATGGGGAGTTCAGAAGAAGGGCATTTTAGAATCCTCATATGCTCTCTCTATTCTATTTCTTTAGATTAAAAAAGGGAGAGGCTTCCTCTCTTGTTTTCATTTTCCCAAGCTTTTGTCAGTGCTTTCAGAATAAATCATCTCTGTAAGACAACACCCTGTCCTCATTTCTACACATTGTTTGTGTACCAGGCTCAGAACTGCCATTTCACATCACAGTACATTGATTTTTAATGTTCTTCTAATTTAGGCTAAAGATGCAGAAATCTTAGCTCAGTTCAGCTGCATGCTGACCTGCATTTGAACTTCTTCCCAGCTGCTCTTAGGACTCAACAATCCTGTTTTAAAACACAATTAGAAACAAACTATCCCAAACTGACATTATCGGCTGGTTTTAATTATGTTTTAACTTTATTTTTGTGCAGTAATTAACAAATATGTGCTTTGGAGATAGTTGTAACCTTTGTAGGATTTAAACATATGTAATAATCTCAGTTACTTCTGTCTCATTCCCTCTTTAGATCTATTGCTGTTATCTGATTTACTTAGACACAGCAGCTGGTATGCCCTTTTTGGGCTAGCTTTGTAAGATTAAATTCTGCCACCTTGACCTAGCATAAATACTGAGAAAATGTACAGCCCAGGTTCATCATGGGATCTGGTGCATGAAATTAGTGTCGGAAAATAGGATAATGTAGTGCCAGTGACATGGGCACGTCAATCTGGATAATTCTGGAATTCGGAAAGAGGGGGAAAGCTCAATAAGACTGCAGTGCCCTATTTAATAATGCAACAAAAACATGAGTTCCCATACAAATGATTCTGCATGGGAAGGAGGAGCTAGCTACATTTAACATGATTTAGAAGTGACTTAAGTGTGTTTTGTTGAAATAATAAACAGCATCTTAACAAATTTCATGTGTTCTTCTTTTCAATATCTCATTCCTGCTTTCAGTGGGCTCAATTAGAAAAGAGATGCTGAGTTAAAATGCTGCATTATAAGTCAGAGCAGTGAAGTTGGGACCTGGTCTTGCAATAGTTACTCAGACACGACTCCAGTTGATTTCAATGGAAATTTTGCATGACTATTTCCAAATGAAAATCTTTGTAATATAAACTAGTGTATTTTCTTTTTAAAAAATGATTATATTTGTTTAAACTCCTTTTTTGGGGGATAGATCTGGTGAAAAACTGCAAAGCTGATATTTTTGTTGCCAAAGCCATGCTGGCACACTATCACATAGCTATGTTTATTAGTGATCAGGTATATGAAACATTTTTGAATAAAGTACTGAATTTCCTCTTTACATTTATAATCACTGCACAGCATCTCTTTACATTCATGCAAAAAGTCTTTCTTTAATAACAACATACTAAAGAACATAAAATGCAATGTGATGAAAGAATAAAATATGTTCATTAGAGTATCTGCATGAGTGACATTTTAGTTAATCATAACTACCTTGGTAAATAGAGCTGTAAATAAAGAGAGGTGATTTTGCATTTTGGTACCACAAATCGGAAGATTCTGATTCGTTACCAAAAGGAATTTTTTTTCTGTTTGATCAAGCTACCTACCAGACTTTGGGCACTGTAGTAATAATAGTAATAATAATTTTGTCAATAGTATTTGGCATTCTAAAGTATTGTTCAGTGCATGAAATTCTAATGGGCATATTCGACTTAATTTAAAATGAGAAATTTAGGGAAAAATGTTCCTTTAACAGATGCTCTAGCATATGGCTAGGGTTTAAGAAAGTGCATAGTTGAGCAATGAAAATAAATAAGGAGATGACAAGCCCGCCCTCCCTCCCTCCCCCTTTTGCCCCATAGATACATGAAGCACATGGTCACCAGATGGCGTATACACAACTTTGAATGTAGTACAATATTTATAGCCACCAATTTGCTGCTTTAGAGTAGAAGTCCATGTATTAAAATATTTTTTCCTCTCTTCTCCCAAATTCACTTTCTTTTTTTTAATGTTGTTTAAATAGTGAACAATAGAAAGAATTTGTTTACAAAACAGAGGAAGGCAATTCAGCATTTAGATTGCTTCGAATGTTTGTTAGCCAAGGGTGTAAAAGGGTTGTTGTCGAATAGTTAAGGTCTCGATTCTAGCCTACTTGAAAACAATTACAAACTGTTGCGACATCTCATTCTGAATATCGCTGTGGTCCAAGCCACAATTTGGATCTTAATTGCCCAAGGCCACTATAAAGACTGGACTCCTGTCCCTTGACTCCTGACACTTCAGTGAAATCCATGTGGGTGGATTTCTACACCAGTCTGGAGTCAGTTCTTCAGTGAGGGACCTAAGGATCAGGACCCACATTTGGGTCATAATACAAATTTCCTAAAGGTTCTGTGGCTGCTGTTTTCTTTTAAGAATAGTTACAGAATCGATACACACGTTTTATATGTGGACTTTGTCTGAAGCTCTCAATATTCACAGCTACTAGAGCAAGCAACAGATAATGAACATGCTCTACGACAATGGCTCTAAGCCTTTCCAACTGACTGTACCCCTTTCAGGAGTCTGATTTCTCTTGTGCACCCCAAGTTTCACCTCACTTAAAAACCACTTGCTTACAACATCAGACATAAAAATACAAACGTGTCACAGTACACTATTACTGAACTGTCTCATTTTTGCCATATAAACTGGAATATAAATATTGTATTTACATTTCAATGTATAAATATACAGCAATATATACAAGTTATTGACTACCTAAAATTTTAGTTTGTACTGACTTTGCTAGTGCTTTTTATGTACCCTGTTGTAAAATTAGGCAAATATCTATATGAGTTGATGTGCCCCCTAGAAGACCTCTGAAAACCCCTAGGGGCACATGTACCCCTGGTTGAGAACCACTGCTCTGGAACAGTTTCTCAAAATTTTGCAGCTGATGTAAGCAGTGTTCTACTGCCTCTTTGTAGATTCAAATAACTAATTAACAAGATTCTAAAATGCATTCCTGCTGACCATCAGCAACACTATTTGTTTTCAACGGGAATATAAACTATTTGAATCCATATTGACTTCCATTCTATTTGAAACACCTGCAGACAAGGATTGCCTGAGTAGCACAGTGTGTGTGAAGGAATTAATGCATAATGCCAAAAAAAGAAAGCACACACTATGTAGTGAAATAAATATTTGTTCAAGACTTTAACAGAGCATTACAAATAATGAAGGTAATGAATACAATTCAGGTGAGTATTTAGCTAGGACAGACCCGTTTTAGTTGCAAATTCGGTTTATAGGTGAAAAGTTTGTGGAGCACAATTTGATCTGAGAGAATGCATAAACAGACTTTGTTTCTCCTCTTGGCCTTTTCCACAAATATAAAAGAAGTCTGTTGCCCAAGATTTTACTTTCTTGTGAAAGAATGTCCTTCCAAAGCTGATAGAGCTGATGTGAGAATTAAAACTCTGAACGTTTAAACAGAATTTAATTTACCATGCAGCATAAAAGCTTCTAATGCACCCAAGTTAGAGAGCAACAGATTTAGAAAATCAACACAAATACCTGTGTATTTAGAAACTTGGTGTGAATAGTTAAAGGAAAAATATAACTTTTGTATTAAGTATCTATCTGGGTCCTTATGTGGTAGCAAAATGTATTGAAATTATGAGGATATATTTTAATCTTTGGGGGGCTTTGTACTTTATTCAAACCATTCCAGATTTGTGATTTATGTTGTCACTAGAAACATACACTCTCTGTCACTGATATAAAACTGTATGTCTGGAGACCACCAGTAGGATTGTGGCACTTCATAATTTACTATTCTGAAAATAATCATTTTGATTTATTTATAATGCAGATATAGTAGTGGTTGTCCGAAGTCATAGAGAAAAGTTACGTATAACACATTAGCAGCCTTCATTTAATGTAATTAATTGGATCATATACAGAGGCATAATTTAAACTATATTATTTTATGCTTAATAAGGTGTTGTTGAAATTTTCTCCTGACATCAGAAAAGAATATGTGCATTTGCAGGAATGTTAAATGAAGAGCATAGACCTACTAATGCACAAAGAGGTGAGTATAAAGTGCAGGGAGAACAGGCTACACACAAATACAGCAAGGCTGTTTCCTTTATGCCAAGTTTTTGTTTTGAATTTTTCATTGTAAATTTCATTTTATTTAAACATTTTAATTTACTTTGTTCAATTGAATATCCCTCCCACCTGCATGCTCCTTCTTAATACTTTAATAATATTATATGATTTAAAACACAATTTATTTAAAATTGTGTTAATGTCTTTAGTCAAAGACAGTAGAATTATTTCAAATTTTGGGTCATATCCTGAATTAACTGTGTATGAGCAGGTATAAAGTAAAGCACATACATGAGTCCAATTAATATTATTGTTTTGTTAGGGAATGATAAACATACTGTTAAATGGGCCTTCTTTTCTCCCTTTTGAAATATTTGTTTGTACAGCAGTCCAAGCTTCTCACCTCTGCTTTTTTAGCTGCATTTTTATGAAAGACAAATTATTTTGTTTTATGTTCTAATACTGTAGTGTTCAAACCTTTTCATTTTATTGATTTCCCAGCAGTGATGGAAGTGGTGAAAAAATAATATGGACAGTATTTTAAGAAAACAAGATGAAAATACTACATGTGCAGCAACTTGAATATAAGTCCTATGTGTGCATCTTAAATATTCTCTTGTTAGGTGTAGGAATATCTTTCCTAGCTCTAGCAATGGCCCCTGCAATATTCGGATCCGTCATGTAACTTTCCTAAAATTTGTAGGGATTTGGATCTGGGGTTTTGGTTCTGGCCCTCTTCAACTAATAACAAAAATCCCCTTATCTTTCAGCTTCAACTGTTTCTACTCCCTCCCATTCACTCTGCAGTTTGGTTTTGTCGTCCTGGGGTTTTGCTGTTCTTAGTTTTTGATTATTTTTACTCATTAGCACATTTGATTATAGTGACATTTATCTGACAGAGATATGAAGCAGCTGTTCTAAAAGTGGTGTGGTTTTTTGTTTGTTTGTTTTACTTTAGTGGATTAGAAATGCCGCTGGAAGCTCTAAGCCAGTTCCAAAGTGGGTTACAGTAAACACTAAGTGTCACTGGTCGCTGAATGACAGCTGCTTCACCGTTGTGACTGAATCAAGTCTGTCGATAGTCCATAATCCACCATTCGCAAACGATTGTCTTAAAATATTCTTTGATTTACCATCTGTGTTTGTGTCATCTCTCTGAAATTAAATCTTTAAATGGAAGGTGGAGTGGGATTATTCGCAGTTTAGTTAGAAGTGAAACTTTGACCTGTGAGGAGTGTCACACAGAAATAAAACGCGGCTCTTCCTGTACGTTTATAACTTTATTATTTTGCAAATTGATTTTCTACACCTTAGAGTGAAATATATCCCGTGTGGTTACAATTGTTTTCAGCTTTTAAAGGTTTGTGCTTCATTATTTTATGATTATACCATGTCCTCCACATAACAATTATTTTTCTATACCAATATCATAGATTACTTGCTCTTCAGAAATTTTAAAATATATTGTTAAAAATAAAATTAGTATTGATACACAATTAATCATAACTATATTTATATATACTACATAAACTTGCAGACAATGGAGCTATTCATTTGAGTAGAATTGTGTGTGTGGATGTGTTTGCTTGGCCAGGCTTCATAGTAATCTTATAGATTTGTTTTTTATGGACTTCATTCTGGTTCTCAGTTTATACTGAACTATTGTATTTGTCAGTATTCTCTTTTAGTGGATATGTATTAATTTATTTTGTGAAAAAGGTCTGTGGAAATTAACTTTTCAAGAGAATTTTTAAGCAGACCTATAGAGACTATTGCAGGAATATAAGTTTCCATTAAGCTACACAGGATGGCTTAAATATTCTAAAAAAAGGTTATTGTTCTCTGTTAAATTTTAGTTTTTAGATTTCGTGGAATTGTTATAGAACCTTATTTAATTTCTATCACATCCCGAGTGTTTCACTTTTATCAAGTCCTAAAGAACGCTGATAAAAGTGCTCTTAATAAGAAATCCTAATGGAGTAGAGTGTAGGAGACAGGGGGCTCATAGGGATGAGGGAGAGACAGGACAAAAGAGGGACAGTACAACCTGAATAGGCCTGGATATTCTGTTCTGTATTGTTCTCTGAGTTAGATTTGTCCTGTCACTTTTGTAGTATCTATAACTAGGTTTGGCAGGACTAGAGTTTTATTGGTAAATGTCACTAAACATCGATTTCACCATACATATACAAACCAATACAAAAATATTGGTATTGATAATAAGCTAAATTTACAGATAGGCAAGGTAAGAAAAATGGTGGTTGGAAATTTATTAGAGTTCCACCTTTAATATGTATAAAATGTGTTGAAATGCCGGCGTTAGCTGACCTGGAGCAGGGGCACCATTTAGGTAGCTTTTATTTGTGAATCTCAACACCTAGTCATTAAATAATTATTGTCTGACTCCCTTCCCACATAATGTCCCACAGCTGTAAAAATTTAAATCAATAAAACATGAAGAATTGCTTAAACCCTCACATTGAATGCCACTATGAAAAAATTAAATAAATACAAATTAAAAAAAAGGTAAAAAAGAAACTGAAATCTGGTGAAATTATATAACAACTACTGAGCCTATATATAACCGTAGCTGTCACTGGGAGAATCTGCATTTGGTACCTGTACATAGCAGTCATTGTGTCAGTCAGTTTTCCGTCTCTTACAATTATAGCTAGTATGGCTTTTACTTTAAGTCTATATGCAAATAAAGTGTAATATTATTTAGCTGAAAAGGGTAGACTTTTGTTGTTTTTCATTGCAATTCTCTCTTCTATGGTGAATGAAGTGAGTTTTGCAGTAATGAACAGCTGGTGATCACAAAATCAAAATTGTCAAAAATATTTGCGATAATCTGTTCCTCAGATGTTTCTGAGCTATCGGAAGTTCGGAGTGCTGGGCAAAGCAACTACCTCTGGAGCCGTGCAGCAGACACATGGCCTAATCAAAGATGCACACATGTGAGTTGAAAAGTTCAGGATAGGGCCTTAAGCACTTAATCATTTAAAGGGGAAGAAATCTTACTTGATGTGCATTAAAGAGGTACTCACCTTAAAAATTTACCACTGCCCAGATACTGTAGAAATGGAGCAATACCGCTTTGTTTTTTTATTCTGTTCCAGGGCTCAGTTGTACACAGTAGTTATGGAAAATTATTCACATTTAAAAGCCACAGCTGTGCTAGAACTATGCAGAACATAGAAAATATAGGATTTGTTTTTATTTTCTTTTGAAATTATGTCATGGCTATGATTTTTATAAAACTGTAGAACTGTTCAGATTTGAAATTAGGTATTTATTTTCAGAATTATTTTCTTGATAAAACCACTCATTGGCTCACATGGAAAAAAATGAAATCAAATTTTATCCTATTTATTTAAGAGCACGTAGCACTGATGCGGCAACTGTGGATCTGACCTTGTGCGTGTTGTAGTTAATATGAGTCAGATTGAAGCCTTTCACAGGGATTTTCAAGTGTTGGGGGAAAATGAAGAGAACTATTGTCTACTTCTAGGCAGTTATTTCCTTATTCGTTTTCTTTTAAATTAAAATAAAATATATATTAATTGATTTCTATTGTTGCCAGGCCTTATAGAAAGAGCTATTCTTTTTTTCATATGGAATGACTTGTTCTGTTGTGAATAGAAGTTAATTATATAAGTGTAAGTGCTTCAATACTAGCTCCATATTAACTTCTCTTGGAGTAGAGGTGGAATTATGTATATGTGAGCAGAAATTATTCCTGGGCTGGAACTTGAAAATTCAGTATTATTTTAAAATAGCAAGCAGAGACTTTGCAAGAGTGGTGCGAGGAGAGTACCTGACAGGATCTCTGCAAAATAACCCTGCCACCACCAGCAAAACAGGCAGAAAAAAGCACTTTCTTTCATGGTTTCTCAAGAAAGCACAGAACTATTTATAGGGCATCCTAAGAATGCTTCCCTGATTTCTGTGAAAATGAAAGGGCTTCTGCAGAGCATAAAACACCTGCCATCCGATTTATTTATTTATTTATTAAAAGCCACTTTTGCAACAAAAAAGCATGACAGTTCTCTGTGGGAAAGGGGAACACTCTTAACCCAGGATAAATATGGGAAGTTTCCTGGTTTTGCACCTGGTGACATTTCACCCTTTTCAAAAGTTGCTGAGTATCTGCAGTTCCATCCAGATCAATGAGAGCGGTGGGGGGGCTCAACACCTTTGCAATTCTGGCTACTTGTTCACAGCAAAAATGTGTGCTTGCTAGTTTGCTTTTTTAAAAAGCAATTAATTAAATCTATACATTCTCATTCAAAGCAAATATGAATATTCACAAAGAGTGAAATTCAATCACTTTCTTAACCCTCCTTGCCTGCAGGCACACACAAAACTTTGTGAAGTATTCCACATAGGCTGGGGGCATCCCTCACTGCAATCCAAATGTGCTATTCCTGTGTAAAAAAATTTTAAATGATATTGTCATACTGGTTATCAGCTTGGATGGAATGAAAAGACTTTATGAGCATAAAAGCAAAAACTGCTAAATGGAACTTTGTATCAGTACACAGAAGGACAAGACCCTGGAGATAGGAGACAATGCTGTAATACTGGTAGATGTGTGACTGATGGGAGAAGGGTATGAAAGAGTGGATGACTTTGTCTATTTTGGAAGTACAGTAGCTGTTAATGGCCATCTGACAAAAGAAGTGAACAACTCAGGATTAAGTTATCCTCCTGCCAGTCGTCCAGGATATTGGCAAAGTTGCTTAGGAAAAGGTGGAAAGTGAAGACTTGATTGTATTTTTCTAAGGTAAAGTACATTTTAGGGAACAAATTTCTTGGGGAAAAAATGGAGAAGAAATAGCCTGTGGCTATCTCAGTACATCATAAAAGGAAGCCTGGCACAGGGGTTAGAACACTGGACTGTAGACACAAGTTTGGGGTTCAAATTGCAGCTCCTCAACTAGCCTACTGGGTGACCTTGAGCAATTCAGTTTTCCTCCCTGTGCCTCAGTTTCACCATCTGTAAAATGCACTTTGAAATCTACTGAAGAAAAGCACTATATAAGTGTTATTATCGTCATCATTATTTTAAAGGAATAATGAAGGGGAAAACATGTTTTTTTGCTTTTGCAATTCACCGTTTTGTATCTAATTACTGGTTTCACACAGTTCTAAAGGTTTGTCATATTTGAGTGTCATCATACTTGTCTTATCAGCCTTTTGACTTTGACACCCTACAGTGGGTTATGTAACAAAAAGATTTTCACTGTACTCGAAATATAATGGGAAAGTGAACTAATGATGTTCAAAGGCACACTGGAGTGTATGGAAAAGGAACAATGCCCTGAATAATTCACCATCTGGAAATCTAGAGTATATTAAACAGAGTGTCAATATTTAAAAATGAAAAGTCTTAGATATAGATGGTGCTAGTAAAAATATAGTTAAACAGTTAAGTTGACCACAGTATTTGTGGTATTTCTCATTTTAAGATAAGAAATACTATAAATTTTCAAAAGCCCTCAACAGTACTTTAACTCAGCTCCTATTGAGGTCAATAGTAGATTTACCATTGACTTGGAAGAGCGCCGAGTTAGACTAAATCTGAGTACTTCTGAAAATCTCACCCTGACAGCAGCCCTCTATTTTTAATGGCACCCATTCTAAATCTCCCATTCTATATCATACTTTCTTTTAAACTGTTAAAGGTATTGGGCTTGGTTCCACTGATACATGTACATAGTTTGTAAAATTCACTCAGACTCAGCTTATGTGAAATTGTGCTAATACCTGCCAGAACCCAGGCTTCGGAGCGTAGGGCAAGGCCTATGTGTTTGCTTAGGATTTTGCCTTAGTAAGAATTTAGAGAAGAGTTTAAATGACTTGGGATGGTCCTTTAAGTTTTTCCTTGTTTGTTGGCTGGCTTTGGAATTGTTCATTCATTGTCAAGTGCCAAGAATATATTATAAAAACATTAATGAGTTGTTAAATGTATACAATCACCTAGAAGTTTAGGTGGAGACACGAAAGAATTTAGAATAACTATTATTAGCAGAATAAATACAATGAAGTTCAGCTTGAAAATAGAAATACACAAATATGTTCACATGGGAGGAAACTAGACCCCCCCAAGACATTAAACCCAAAGTTATTATTTTTGCACTTTGGAGAAAATTAATATCAACATTTTGTAATCAAAGTTCTTTAACTGAGAATGAGCGATAACATACTGATTTATTTTCTCTCTGTGGTACATCACTTTGCCTCAGCAGAAGCTCTGATTTTCATTCTAAACTCCCACTTTTTGCATGGAGAGTGTGTTTACTTGTTTTAATAAGGGAACACTCTAAACTTGTACAAAGGGATCAGCATTAGCACTTCAATTTCCTCCCAGTAGCATACGCAGGTATTATTAATGCTGATGTCCTACCATTTCTTCTCAATAGGGAGTTCTTCAATATCACTTCTTCTATGTTAATAACCTTAGGTAACTGTTCACTTCCTGTATATTGTGCAATTCTCAGTAATGTTCTTAAGAACAGTTAGAAAAGGATTGAAGGAAAAATTCAGAAATTGTGAACCATATAAATCATCTACTGTTTACTCTGCTATCATCCCATGATGCTGTAATCCTATATAATAATTATATATAGTTAAAGTTATTTAAAGTCTGCTTACCAGTTCCCCATAGATCATTACTAATAATATTTTATTATAACACTCCACTCTGCCTTGTCAGGAAGCACATATGTATGAGCAATGTAATTTCCTTGCCTTATACCCTCTGACTACGCTGTTCAATAGCTTCCTTTTTGTTTCTGTTCTTTGCATTTTCCAGGACTGGCAAAGCATAAAAATTAATTCAGACTAATCAAAGAAACACAACATGTACCCCTATGGCTTAAAAGAGTGTTCAAGGCTCTCACAGTTTCCATCTTGTGCTTAGTATGTAAAGCCTCTTCTGTAGTTCATATATAAAGGCTGGATGATGTTCTTTTATTTCTAATTCAGTCCCATATGAGGAGCTTTTTTCTTTTCCAAGTTATTAGTGAAATCTAGCAAAGTAATGCTTCCAGGATTATTCTTTCTCTCATGGTTTTTGAAGTATATAGTATATTTTGTTTTAAAAGGTTTGACTTTAGTCTTGCTCTGGTAAATATGGATTTAATTTGACATTCTTGATTAAATAAAAGGGTTTTAAGAGGTTAATTGGCTTCTGTAATGCTTTTTCTGGAGAAGATATAGAAAAAGATGTAATGGCAATTTGTCTTAAATACATTGAGTGGTGCTATATTAGAATTATTTCTTAAACTTGTAGAAATATGCAGTGTATGTAGTGATAGTGCAAGTCTTTACAAGAGTTAAGTTGCAATGCTCACAACACAACCTCCCTCCAAATACAGTTCTTCAAAGAAAAACAGAAAGCAAAACAAAGGATTCCACGGATCATTTAGCCCACACTTCCTCTCGATTCCTAAATTAGATCTTTTGTAGTTCTCTTGGTTTAATTTATCCTCTTTAGAAATTCATGTGATTTTTGCAAAATAAACTGGTATCATTTTGGAGACTTGTGTGTGTATAATTATTTTTCTTTATTTATAAAACTAAAATGGAAATAAGAGGGTGATTACCAATAAGCGTGAACTTTCTAGTGAACTCTATAACACTTGCAAATTCTGTGTACCTGGGGCCTGATCCAAAGCCTATTAATGAAAGGAGACTCCCAATGACTTTAGGTAGCCTTGAATTATGCAGCAGAGAAGCACTCAAATTCGGTGGAGTTTGGAAAGCTTTTAGAATCTCTGTCAGAAGCACATCTGAGCATGAATACAGCTGTCAGTAGTGGCAGCAAAGGAGTTCGAGGGGGAAAAACGTCATCCAAGTGTAGGCAGGGCTGTTTAATTTGAATTGGCCTGTGGAGGAGTGACATATAGCATACAGACAAGCATTACCTGAGCAAATTTTATCCTTTTAAAGTAAGCTAAGAACACCTCTTTATGTGTTATTTAATTAGAACTAAATATAATGTTGTTTTGGTTTGATAATCGGAGGAAAGCAGAGAACGCTATGAGAACAGTTCTAAAGGCTAATGAAGACAATGAAAAACCTCCCATTGACTACAGGAGGTTTCGGATTAAACTCTTATTCTTTCCTGTTGTTGTCTACCTGTCCAATCCTTTTTAATTCAAATGATGCTTGAATCCAATGCTAAAACACTTTTACAAGTGTCCTATTGAATGAGGAACTTAATCTTAATATTTTTAATCACCTTATATTCAGATGATTTTGTGCACTCTGATTTTTAATTTTAAAAGCCGTAAGCGGCAGGAAGATGTTTCTCTTTGCATCAGTGTGGTTTGCTCTTTGTTAACTTAAAAAAAATGTTTTCCTTTTGCCCTCTGGAAGGTGTGCTGGAAGCAGATGTTAATATTTTATATACAACTTTCC
Source organism: Mesoclemmys tuberculata (assembly GCA_007922155.1). Lineage (NCBI taxonomy): Eukaryota > Metazoa > Chordata > Testudines > Chelidae > Mesoclemmys > Mesoclemmys tuberculata. Next base: position 13,614,486 of record ML675618.1, on the reverse strand, counting down.
TTAACCCATAATTGGCAATAAAGACAAAATAATTTAATGTTTCAAGATTCCTTAGTGTTAACTAATTAAACCAGCAGCAGGCCTGGAGCATGCAACAATGGCAAACTTTCAGATGAATTAATTTTATGGAAGACCAGCTGAGTAATTGGACTCCAATTACAGGCTGTTTAGCTCCATCATCACCTTCATATATAATTAAATTCAATTGGTTGATACAGCTTTTATTTTTATGAGGGCACTTACAAGCTTTTTGAACCCCACTGTGACTTTGGATCTAGGCCAATCAATTATTACTCATTTCTCTTTCAAATGGAAATTCTCTAGATTAGTCATATCTTCCATAATGCATTGCTCACATTTAAAAGGTCTGTCTAAGGTACACTTCAGCTGAGGCAAAGATAAAGAAGGATTTTTGTTGTTGTTCTACAAACGGTTTAAAAATTTAATTGTATGTTTGTCGGGAATATTAATAAATAGAAGCTACACACTTTTATGATTTTCCTTGAGAGATAAGATGGCTTATGCTGTGATCTGATAGCTTGTATCATTCCATTTTCAAATGTTATTGTACCATTAGAAGACGATAACTTAAAGAAATCACTTCTTAGTGCTAAAATCACCTTTATTAGTATATACAATACGAGATATGTAAAATTATCTGTAAATAGCTTGGTATTCCATAATTGTTCAATCTTGGTAATATAATTTTTCTTCAAATAATAATTCATTAGCATAATTACTAATGAAAAACTTTTAGCTCCTCATTTCTCTCTCTTTTACCTAACAAAGGATTTCCACAATTTCTCCTGCCTTTTGAAAAATTCCCAGATTGCGCTTAAATACAGTTGACTAAAAGAAAAAAAATAATCCTCCCTCTTTGAGAATGCCAGGCTCCCTGTTCTGAAACTAGTGCCATATTTTCATGTGCAAATAGAAAATTAATTATTAACAAGGCTTATGACCCTTCGCTGGCCCATAAAGAGATTAGGCACAATTGACCAGCTTGATATGGCACTTTTGCCTGCTATGAGTATATTGGTTCCTGTGTGTTTGTTTCGAAACACAGCAATATGTTATCTGTGGTAAAACAGGAAGCAACAACGACATTCGTGATCTTTTCCAGCAACGCTACTCACTGATCAATAAAGAAAAAGGCAGCGCCAGCTATGAAATAATTTTTATTAAGTTATGAAAATATCAGATCTGCTTCTCTGTGCCTGGAGCCCTAGAATTTGAATATACATGGTTGGTGAGATTATAATAAGCAATACTGAATAATGTTGAATTAAAATGAAATTCCACTGAAACTGTGTGTTACCTTCACATGAACAGGAAAAGAATACATTCATGATTAATGGTAATGCAACGAGTACCAGCGTATTAATTATGACTGCCCATCTATCATAAACTGTTGCCTTCACAATAAATAAAAATGTAAAAATGTATGAGAAGGTTCTCTTCACTATGTTTATGGCAATTTTGGTATTTGGGAGTTAATCAGCAATTTATAAAAAAAATTCCTCATACTCTGACAAAGCATAAGAAAAAGGTAAATAAATGTTGGTAGAATTATTCTGTTTCTTGCAAACATGAAAAAATGTTCCATTTGAAGTCTGATCCCTTATGAAAATTATAATCTGTGTATCCAAATACGTAATTCTGAAAAAATACCTATGTGATTAATTTCATATTTTACTTTAAAATAAAGATGACAAGAAATACTGAAATAATAACTAGCAATCTCAGTCTTTTTTGACTGAATAAGGAGGTGGCATTCAAGCTGAAGTTAAAATGAAGTCAGGGACCAATATTATTATTTTTATTTTGGCTACTCTACTTTAATTGCAAGTATATTCTGAGTGAATGATCATCACTTTAATACTTAGTATTCAGGTTTTTATATTTATGTAAAGACAAAAACCATCTTTGAAGTATGCTTTGTATTTTAGATAACTAATGCTAGTATTCAAAGCAAGCAAGTTCTGATGATATATTGTATTTCTTCCAGTCTAGAATGTCCACTGTCAATGGTTCAACAGCAGTTGGTCTTCTTGATGTCGCTACATGTTTATTAAATGCTGGTTCTTCTATTCAGAGGAACCAGCATATATGGGGTAAAAATTATGGCTAATAAGATAGTACAGATTTAGCACACTTCTAGGGGAGGGAAGAAAATTAGTAGTGCTATCACAAATCTAATGTGAACTCACTTAGAATGGAAGTCAGGATAGGGGAAATAAACCTGGTTGGTGTTTTTGTTAATGACCATACTTCTTAAATCAGAGTTCATTGGTAAAGAAAAAGGATGAGCAAGTCCAAAACTTTAGTGTCACAAGTGCTTTGAAGTCTGTATTTTTAAGATAGAACTGAGAACAGAATTCACAACTAGCATTTGTTTGCAAGTGTATTCACAATAAATAGGGTTTGAAAGAAACTACCAAGGGCAGATACGGATGTGTGTGTTTGTGTGCATGTGTGTATCCTTAGTCAAGATTTAGGCTTATAAGATTTCTTATTTATAAATAAACAGCCAACCTTTTTCATGGGTTCTAGCTGAATAATGAAAGGAATAAATGATGCAATAAGTATGTTCACAAATTTCACAATTATTTGTGAAATATCAGACAGATATTAGTGTAAATAAAAAAGAGAAATTGAAACTACAGCAGCATTTGTCAAACTTTTGAAGGCTGTGTCCCCTTTTCAGGACAATCATGATGACTTGCCCCTTCTACCTTAATAAGGGCCTATCCATCTTAATTTATAAATCTTCCAACCCACCCTGGCTAATTCTTCATGCCCCTACTCTGAGGGCTTGTCCCAAACTTTGCAAAATTCTGGGCCTAAAGTACCAGAAAAATCAAATCCTTCTCTTGCACATATGGTTTCCTTGCTTTTTAAGAAACTCCCAGTTTGTTCAGCTAATGATTTAGTTAACCCTAACTACTGAATCCTTTCAAACAACTCTGAGTAGCACAACGAAGTCAGGAAAACAATTCTACAACAGAAGAAAGACAAATAACAATTAGAAGAATGACCTTTTGCTTCATTGCAAATTGAATAACTTTTAGGTACAATCCAAATGATATGAAGAGTGTTCAGTAGAAACAGCTCTTCAGCAATTTTGAAGACACTTTAACTCTTAATAATTGATATCTTCAGTGTTCCCTCCAAAAATATTATTGTTCATATACAGTACAACAAAGACCAGTGTATGCCCATGGCCTGAGTTTAACAAAGTGCATTGAGAAAGCTGGCTTCCTGGGCAGAAAAGCACATCAATAACACAGTGGGAAGTGGCACCAACAGAAGGTAAACACGGGTCAGTCAGGGAAAGCTTAGTAGGTGGTGGGGCACAGATCTTCAAGTATAATAAAGGGAATGACATCAGAGAGATTCATCTTTCTCTTTGCTTGAATTCTCAGTTATTAACCAAGGCATAACATCACACAGAAACAACAAAGGCATAGAATCAGCCTGTTTTCAGCTGCCTCACAGATGGCACCTAAATGGCAATTTCAGAGCCGCTGAGAGAATGACTGTGGCAATTGTATTATATGAACCATTCAGTTCAGAAAAAATGTGATGCATAAATGTTCTGGTTAAGTAAATATTATTCAGACATGTAAGCCACTAGGCTTACCCAGTTCTCTGTCATTATTTATTAGGTCTATGTGAATGGTGCATAAGAGTTTCAAATTCCCAAGCATAATTTTTCTGTCAGGGCTGGCAAAAAATAATAAAAAATAGCCACCCCATGTATATGGCTGGTTATATTTTATAGCTGAGCAGGAAATCATTTGGTTTTTATTTCAGCTAGCTTTAGCAAGAGATGGCTCTTCATTACAAAACAGGCTTTTCTTTTCCAAGATGCATTAAAGTCTATCCATCTCTAACCTTTTCATAGGCTAATAGGGAAATTATTAGGAAATGAGAGAGAATTTAAATGCCAACAAAACCTTGCAGGATGGGTACAAGTTGTACATGCTTACTGGAAAATGCTTTTGCATATTGAACTGTATACAGTATGAATTTTACACACATCTTTCTTGGTTCTGATTGGTGTCATATCTCATGTTATAAATCTGCACAATTGTTTGTAAAAGTTAGGCAGTAGATTACAGAATACAGTACACTGAAATTCATTGTGTTGTTTAATTATTTTAACAGTTGCTCTGTAATTCATTTCCCTCAGGAGTAAAAATTTCTCCATTTTTGAAAAGGGGTTTGAGACATTATTTCCTAATCTAGGTATTTTTTATGGGGTATATGTTAATGATATTGCCCTCAGACTATCTGTCCTTTGACAACTTTGCTTTCACCATACAATTTACTAGCACAAACTGTATGCTAACATATATAATTGTTGAAGTTACTACATTTTGGAAAAAATAGTAATAACGTGGGAGGAGGGGGGAGAAAGTAAAGGTGCACAGAAGAAAACGTGATAGTTCGGCTCTTCAGACTGGCCTGTTATGCTGCCTCTAATACAATAACATAAAAGTGAAGCTACATATACTGTGTGTACCAGATCAAATAACCAACACTCACCCACCTACACAAGAGCTGATTGCTGGGTGTGCGTGTGTGTGTTCTACTCCAGTTTGGAAAAGCGACAATGTCTCTGATTCAGGCAGGCTGGTGTCCATTTTGAAACCTTCCTCTCCAAACGGAGGACTATGTGCCCATTTGGGTTCTGGAAGGTGGGCGGGCACAAGCCCACCTATGGCTAAAAGCCCCTCCCCTAGCCTCAGGGGAGTAGCTACTGAGCCCAGGACTCAACTAATTTTGGTGGACAACAAATGAGAAAACAGGAACAGGCATGAAGTCCAAAGGATTAAATGGAGGGAACCTGAGGGGTACACCAAGCAGAGAACCCTGGACAGCGCCCACTGCTCCTCAAAGGCATGTAAGGGCCAGTGGACGTGGCCCAGAGGAACTCTGCCAGGATGCCTGCAGAGGACTGTGTGGGTGTGCAGGAATCTGTGTGAAACTACCTGAAGCATTCCAGCAGAGCCATAAAAAGAAGTAGTGGCAGTGACAGCACCTAGACACAAAGCCCTCTGTTTGGACTGGGCAGTGGTTTCAGAGTTAACAGCCCATTAAGGTGAATGGGTCAGCTGACTACTCTCTGTGTTGTGGTTGCAAGCTGTCTGCAGACATCAGTGGAGATCACTGAATCGGTAGCACATGGTTCATGCTTTTTCCCCCAAGGTTTTCGTCACATCCATGAGGGATAGAAAAATGAAATTGTCATGTCATGGATTCCTGGCTTTAGGCAAAGGCCTATGACTCAATCTGGCCCTAGATGAGCAGCAACCTGTGCTGTGAGAGAAGGGGATCTGCTGCATCTATGGAATCATCCCTGCCTGTGTCTAGGTCCTAGAGTAGGCCCCCTTTGTGGGATTCAAGTCTCTTAGCTGTAGAAGGAGCAGGGCAGGGCTGAAAAGAGTTGGGTTTAAAAGGAAGATGCACAACTTCAGGAAGACTGACAACTGCGGCTGAAATAATTTTCCTGCAGAGACTGCCTGGAGAGCTCCTCTTTAAGCTTCCTCCACATTCTTCAGTTGGCAGTAGGATTTGCATGCCTTTAAAACCACAGGCTGATTTTCCTATCTTTGCTTCATAACTGGTTTTTATTTTATATGTTATCTTAAAGAATCATTTTGGAGACTGAAATGTGGCAAAAATGATATTTGACCACTTTCTACAAAATTCAATAAAAGAGGGAGAATCAATAAATCTTGGAACCCCTTTATCTGAAAATAGAAATAACTATAGCAGTTAGTTGTTTATTGAAACATACCGACATCTATAATTTATACTTTCGCTGACTACTGTAGGACTGCCTCCCATCAGCTTTGGAGTTTAGGAATGTGGGAGACCCAGGTTCTAAGCCCTGCTCTCCCACATCTTTGGTGTGTGCCCTAACACTGACTAATTGCCGGTCTCTCTCTCTCCCTTATATGTGTATTGACCAGAAATTCCATCCTGGACCTGAAAAACCTTTCTGTAAATGATTTTGGTTTTCACAAATTTGCATTTTCTCAACCTCCCCTCTCTCCCCGCCCTCCCCCCCAAATAATTGTTTAAAAATTTCTGACCTGCTGTAACAGGAGGTAGCAGGACTAAACATGTTCATTTAAGAAAACACATGGAAATGCAGGAAGTATCACCAATATGTTACATCTGATTTCTAATAAAGCAGTAATGTTTGGCAGGTGGCAAGCTACACTGTGTGCCCCATTGGTCTCTGTTCCTATTTTATAGTTCCCTCATCCTCCCAACTGCTTGTTCATGTCATCCATCCCTTTCACCTTGTCATCAACTAAGTCTCTAAGTTCTTTGGAACAGGGACTTTTTACTACAAGTTTGAAAAGTGCTTATCACAATGCGACCCTCATCCCGAATCCTCTAGGTGCTACTGTGATATAAGTAACAAATAAAATATTCACAAAGGATTAATCTACTTCCATATATAGATATATATATGACATATGTGTATATATATATGTATGTACAAGAAATATGTGTAGATATGTGTGTATAACAGTATATTTGTAGCATGTGAGGAAACAATGCATCTGTACTCTCTCTCTATATATATATTTTTTAAGGTTTCTTGATATTTCAAGGGAGATTTTTTTTTTAAGTCTTTTTCATGAGCAGCTACCTTCAATGATCTTTTTGCTGATCCACACAAGACTGCTCTCACTCTCATTCATGCGCAATGCTACTAAAACTGTTTATCCATTTGTAGTGCTCTCTTTAACTGGTGGTTGTGGAACTTGACTTGCCACGCGGTATCAGATTCTAGGGTCACCAAATTGTATGCTGATCAATCTAGGTTTTATCTTCCCCTCTCTGGCACTTCGTGGGAGGTACCCAGGGTTGCGAGGCACCTCACTACCACCTGTTCTTAGCATGAGGATCTCAGTCAGTGTTTGCGATGGGTCAGTTCGTTAATACCACCAGCCTCTGCCAGCACAAGCACTACCTTCCAGGTCTCCACGGGTCTTGTGCTCTCTTTACAGGTTAACAACAGGCACACTCCACCCCCTCCAAGCTCCTGTGGGAATGTCCATCCCCTGTTCCATTGGACATAAGAACTCACAGAAGTGCAACTTCCAAAGGAGAAGGCCACACCAGTTTACCAGGTACGCTGCTCCAGACACACAACTTATGTATGGGTATAATAAAAACAAGAAGCAGTTTGTTTAATACAGAATAGAGTTTTGGGAAGAAGCAACTGCATGGAAATATTGGGAAAAAAGGGTCACATATAAAATAAAACCATAATGTACATTCTAGAAACTAGTATATCTCACCAGCATTTTTCAGCCAGGGAGTCTGTGATACCCTTTTTATAAAGCAAGCCAAGCTCTCTGTAAAGGATATAGACTGTAGCTCTGTACCTACAATTATAATCCAAAAGTCCATTGTCTTCACTTGTAAATGGACTCCCTCCTGCTGGTTTGTGTCTTCCTCTAAATTCCCTCTCTAGGAGAGCTCTCAATCCCTTCATTAGTATTTGGTTCAGACTGTAAATGGGCACCCATTGTGATTCATACAATACTCAGTTTATATAAAGCCAGACTAATAGATAAACATGTCTTGCCTGAAGGAACCCTGTTTCTCAACTTTTGGTGACCAACCCCAAGTTGCAGATCTTACAATCATAATTTTCAGCATAGGAACATAATTCCTTACATGTTGTCCATACATACCTTTCACAGTGATTATGGTGAGCAGTGTGAAACAGGCTTTCGTTAGACACCTAACATGATGCTCTTTGGTGAGCTAGTATGTGGACACCAGACCCAGGGGATTCCAGTTGACACAAAGATGCCTTTGGGTCACACGCACCTTTAGTGATAACAACAACTTGTGTTCCATAGATTTCCGTACAGGAAACAACAGGGGGGTTGGTTGATTTCTTTTCAAGAGAGATGTTTACTTGTATAGTTATTGCATAGGTTCTTCCAGGCTTGAGAATTATCTTCATTTTGTCTTCGGTACATGGTAATAATCTAATAGTCTTGTTCAAGCCAAACCTGAACTAGGTCACCTACCTTAGAATAAAAAGACCTGTTGTTTGGCTGGATTTTGCAGAAGAGTCAGGGGTCAGTACAGTACTTAGTACAATAGGGCCCTATTCCTGAATGGGGTCTCTAAATGCCAGTGCAATATAAATAACAATTTTCTCCAAGAGGCAAGTAACTCCCTAGAAAGTACTGGTGAGCCTGTCCAAGATTGAAGTGGGATGGAGGGAGGAAAAGATTTTTGTTTTAATGGCCTCTCTCTCTCTTAGCATTATCTTGGAAATGGAGACATAGGTGAATTTATAATGGTGGTAAAAAAGGAGTAACTATGTCCTGATTATGGGGCTAGTTGAAGCTTAATCCCCTTTTTGGTCTGAATGCACCCCCTCATGTGTCAGTCTCTTGCCCTTACCTGTCTCAGGGGCAACTCCCTTGATTCCTTCATTCTTGGACGTAGACCTGATTACATACCGTATGCATGCCAGCTGCTTAGCAATGCACAGATCTGACTGAGTTTTGGACATCTGTGTTTCTTCCCTTTGGGAACCTATGCCTAGTGGGAATGATCAAAAGCCTTCTTGAAACTTACTTGTTTTTACTTAGCAATTGGAACAGAGCATTCACGGGGAAAAAAGGATTTAAAATAGCAAACAACCCACATGCTTATTTAGTCTCATTTAATCTCATACTTCACTCCAAGCTAAGTGAGATATCTTTTCTTTTACCTTTCAGGAGCAGAATAGAGCCAACTTATATACTCCTTGCAAGCCTAGATGCTCCTTAGAATGTGTAACTTTCAGTCTGATTATCTCCATCCTTGTCTACAGGAGAAAGGGATTGCTGATGTACCTCACATTGGCAAACCTTCAATCTCTGACTCATCCTGTTCAAACTCTTTCCCCCCATCCTTCCCAAGAGTGCTCTAGAGCCATTAAGGCTACTTGCTCTGACTAGCATTGTCACTTGGTGACCCTTAAGGGTAAGTTGTTAGAAGACTAATAGAAAGGGCTTCCTCCCACTTTCCCAAAGAGAAATATACATTCCACTGTATGGAATAAAAACCATGGCTAATGAAAGCCCAAGAGTTGGTTTGAACAATTACTAAAGAACACCCAATTATTTGTCAAGAACATGTAATGTAGTAATATTTGTAATGCATTATTCAGAAAGAAAGCAATTTAGATGAAGCTTTAATGGTGAATCAAGCCAACTACATTAAAGCAATGGATTTGGGTTTTTAACTTGTATAACATAAGATTTATCTATTATTTTTACCTTTTTTCTCTTCATGAATTGCCGCTGTGATGTTAGGTATTTTGAAATCAGCAAGTCAAGATAATTTGAATCCAGCATTTTAAAAACAGCTGGCTGGGGGGCTCACTGTACCATTAATGTTGATTTTCAATAAGTCAAGGAACACCGAAAAGTTCCAAAGGACTAGCAGAAAACTATTGTCATACCAATATTTTAAAAGAGTAAAGGCCTCTTGGGGATCTGGATCTCTTGCTAAGCTGGTCGCAAGTAAACAATATGCATTTTAATATAGCTTCAATATAAATGTATACATCTAGGAACAAAGAATTTTGGCCATACTTACATGATGGGGGACACTATTATGCAGTGGGAAGTGGAAAGTGTGACTTTGAATAGGATTTGGGGGTCATGATGTAACATGAGCTCCCCTTGTGACACTGTGACCAAAAGGGCTAATGCAATCCTGGTTGCATAAACAGGAATCCTGAGGAGGTGTAGAGAGATTATTTTACCTCTGTATTTGAAACTAATGCAATTGCTGCTGGAATATGGTGTCCAGTTCTTGTGCCCCCAATTCAACAAATGTTGTGGATAAACTGGAAAGGATTCAGAGAAGAGCCACGAGAATGATTAAAAGATTAGAAAATCTGTCTTATAGTGCTAGATTCCAAGTGCTCACTCTATTTAGGTAAACAAAGGGAAAGTTAAGGAGTGACTTGATTACAGTCTATAAGTACCTACATGGAGAGCAAATATTTAATAATGGGCTCTTCAATCTAACAGAGAAAAGTATAATGTGATCCAATGGATGGAAGCTGAAGCTAAACAAATTCAAACTGAAATAAGGTGTAGATTTTTAACTGGGAGACTAATTAACCTTTGGGGTAATTTACCAATTATGATTTTTAAAATACATGCTCTAGGAATTATTTTGGGGAAGTTTTATGGCCTGTGTTATACAGGAGGTCAGACTACATTAGACAATGATCCTTTCTGGCCATGGAATATATGAAATGACTTGCTCAAAATTACATAGTGGGCCAACAGTCAAGCCATAAACAGAACCTAAGTGTTCTGGCTCCCTGGTCCAATGCTCTAGCCACTGGGCTGTTATTTTCTGAAAATTATCATCAATCATCAGTCTGCTTCACAGCTGCTTAACAGGCCAAATACAGAATGGTAGGTGAAGTACACATTCAGTGCTGCATAGTGCATGAGGTAAAACAAACTGTTCCATTGTGTTTTCAATGAAATGTCAGAGAATCAGAATTGCAGTGGTTAAGAAAGAGAAGTGGTTAAGAATTAACCTCATTCATAATGTAAAGAATCATTAAAGGTTGCACACAGGCTTCCAAACCCAGAGCAATTTAGCTTTGCCACTGGTTTTGTGACAATGAATATGCCTCTCATTCTCTCTCTCTCTCTCTCTTTAAAAAAATGAGAAAAAACTAGCTTCATAGAAAAAAGGCCATCAGGTACAGCGGAAAGTTTGTGAGTTCTAAGAGTCATGTTCACCATAGGTCATCATAACTCTGGAGAGTAATTCACTGTGGCTTTAGCATTTTGTTGTCAACAGTTGGGGCTGCCATGTCTTTCAGTATTCCAGAAGTATCACCTCGGTATGGTCCTCTGAAATCCCTGAGTGGTGTTATGTTTTAGTTTTCAGAATAGTATTTTGGTAACACCAAAATTGGTCAGAAAGATCTTTCTTTTTAAGGTGATATTTCTGGAACTGACATAATATTTAAATGTGGTAGGGCACAGGATAAAACTGGAGAGGGGAGACATCCCACAGGTAGATACATTAATATTTTGTATATTAGTAACAAGCTATCTTTCCCTACTTCCTAACTAAAGCGATATCACTTACTTGTGTCCTCCATAAAATTATGCTTGTTGCTCTTGGCATTTGTAAACTGAAAGAAAATATGCCAGTCTCAAAAACACTGGCGAGTAGTCAGTCATTCTGGAAAAAGTAAAACACCAAGGGAACTTTCAACTGAATGTATATTGGCTCCTTGTGATGTTATTGTCAGCACTGCTTATTTGAGGGAGATGAGATTTTGAAAGACTATTTAACAAAAATCACTCTGGTGCTGGATTTATAAACACAGTATATTATATCTGTCTGACGGAAAGATAGGGAATGGAGGTTTAGTTCTATCAAAGTTCCTCCAAGAAACAGACAGGGAACAACTTTGTCTGAGTATGGTCAGTTTAAACTTGACAAATTCTCAGAGCTCATCAGGTTACAAAGTGACTGTGAAAAAGAACAGAGCTTTTCTCCCATCTCTGTTATTCGTTCTTTAACATACTGAACCTCTTTCCTTTAGTCAATTGCACTGAAACATTGTCATATTTGGCAATGCTTTCAAAAGGAAGGATTAAAACAATTTGGATTCAGAAGCACCATTCTGCTTTAAGAGTTATACTTTTATAAAATACTGTGATTTTTAACATTAAGGAGCTTGGAGATGAATGAGAATGTGGATCAATCATTTTATTCTCTGTTAAGGGTATATAGATTTAACATGAACCGTATAGACATCAGTTTGGATTTTTTTCCACATACAAAATAGTTTAGAAGAAACAAAATATATATTTGTCAAGAACTGAAAGCTTGACTAAATAACTTGTACTTTAAATCCCTGTACTTTTACTCTGGCACTTTTGTCATCTAAACAATCTGGAAATGACATAGCTTGCATCTGAATGAAGAATTAGCTTTATCAGATATTACATTACTTCTTAGGTAACGCAAATAAGCTATCATTAGCGGAGACATTTTACAAATAAATCAGATTTGCAAAAGGCACTCCGCGCATGTGATACTTCTTGCTTCCTTTCTTGCAAGGAAAAGCAGATGAGGTTTAGCTGTTACTTTTAAATGAAATTAGAGTACATTTATAGGCAACCTATTACTACTCTTGGTATAGAAACGGACAAAATAAGTATCTTATCTGTAAAAACAAATGGAGCTGAGGCAAAGAATGTGGAATCATATGATGCCAGAGCTGCACTGTATGTTAAATTCTTTGAGTAATGCAAACAATAGCTCTATATAATATCATTAAGAGCTATAAATAATGCATCATTAATTACCCATATGCATTGTCACACAATAGATTCTATGCAATGGACTAACACTCCATATTTAATTAATCCTCCTTTCCAGCAGGTCCCTATTAATAAGCACCTCCAAAGTTCTCTTTAATGCCATCTAATGTTGAGGGCTGTGAGAAGCTAAGTGCTTCCCTGAGCTAATAGGCTGTCAGTATTGTCTAAGTTTGTGGCAGTGATCCAAGAGATAGCCAGTGTCCTCTTGTAGTGCTTTTGTTTGTAGAATTGCTTACCTAATACTAGATTCTGGACTGCAGAATAAACAAAATCATGGTTTTTTTGTAAAATCAGCTCCATAAAATCCGTCAAAGCATTTAAAAAGGAAAATAATCCAAGGAAGAGCAATTCTGTCAACTCCATCCTCCAATGCCACCACAAGTTCTCATTTCAGCCTATGACTCATAGTTGCCTGATTAAAGGTTGGAAAAAAGGTTGGAATTTTCAAAAGAGCTTAAGGGGAAGGCTAGTGGGTAGGGCCCACTGAAAGTTAGGCATTTAACTATCTTAGTTTCCTTTGAAAATACTAGCTATACTGTATTATCTATCTATATTACACTAGCACTTAGATGGCCCAATTAGGCGCCAGGCCCCATTATACAAATCTATAGTAAAAGACATTCCCTGCCCTAAAGACAAAACATAACAGAGTGAAGAGAATGGGGAGGTCAGAGAAACTGGTAAGACACCATTATGTTGACTGGCAATCTGCACAAATTGTAACTTTCAAGTTTCATATTTTTTAATGTGAATGAACAAGGGAGGGATGCAGGAAAATTTTCAAAAGTGACCACTGATTTTCAGTGTCTCCATTTTTGGGTGTTCAGTCTGAGACACATTGGGCCCATTTTTCAAAGTTCTAAGCCCTGTCATCTTCCACTGCACAGTTTGCAATTATATAATTTAACAAGAAAAAAACAGGTGCAGAGAACAAACAAATCAGGAGAGGTAAGGATGAATAAGGCAATAGCAAAAGAATTATATATGGAATAATAAGCAACAGTGTCAGTCTACTATCTACATAGTTTCTAGAGTATAGACTATCCTCTGCCTTATATTATTTAATCAGGTAAATTTAAAAAGCTAGGCAATGGAACTAGGGAGGTCATGGAATTGCCATTACTGAGAGGTAGCCCAGGAGCACATGTAAAAGATAAATAAATTAATGTTGCCACAATTGACTGTAATGGAGCAGATGACACTGTGGTTGTCCTGTCCATCCCAAATGATTTTCTGATGCCATATTTACATACATGCTGTGTATGTTATTGTTTTATATTAAGTGTTGATTTAGAGGCATTTAACTGAATGTCACTCAAAGTGATAATGGAGTGAAACCACAATCAATATTGCTGTTATTTTATATTTGCAAGGGTGGATTACTTCCCTTAATTTGCTTAGCAGTTTGCTTTCATGCCTTTAGGTTTAAATACTTTTTATTTTAGCTTTGCCATTTACTAAGATGTTCTTTGCTAACATCTATTTTAAGGCATAACTGAAAAGATTGGGTCAAATTAATCCCTGGGGCATCTCTGTTAATTTAAGGGGAGATAAATGATGACAAGTGAAATTGTCTAATTAAGTTTAGTTTAGTATTAACATCCCAAAGTATACCAGCACTGAAATATTCCCATATCAAATGTCCTAAACCCACAGAGAACTACAAAATGGTAAGGAGCTGCTTATAGAGATCATAAAATAGTATTTGAAAGAAGAAAAAACATAAAGCCTCTCTAAAGCCAATATTCTGCCTCTTACTCATATAAAGTAACATTGCACTCAGTGATTAGTCCCACTGAATTCAATGGGATGAATTCCAAAGTCCAAAGTAAATCATTCTAATGCTCCTCTGACAGTGTAAAGTCCTAAATTATTTCTCAACATGAGGAAGGGCAAGGAAAGTCTGTCCCTAAATATTTCCCTTCCAACTCTGAGCTATATCATAGGCATTCTAGCCATGTTGAAGAAGAAGAAAATATCTACCAAACTAAGGTTAGAGTACCTATAAAGGAAGATTCACGCTGTTTGTATGAAGCTGGAACAAGACAAGTGGTGGATTTAAATGGTATGGGTTCAGGGCTGAAATCCTCATTCAAATAAAATTCCCATTTATTTCAGCAGAAATTTTCAATTACTGTTAACTGTAGTATTTTGCAATATGTAGTTAAGACTGAAAGGCCTATTGAATATATGAGTCATTTCAGAAGCTCTCTTTTTAATGTATTACTTTGCAATTGATTTGTACATTGTACACTTTTCCCTGATGCTCCAACACTCAGGTTTTTTTTTGCATGTGAGCTCTTTGGGACAGTGACTTTACCTTACCTTTTGTATTTATTAAATGTTTTGCAATTATTAGTTATTAATTATGTTAAGGATAACGTGTCAGAACTAGAGCACTGGAGGGAGTCTCCCAGCGCAGAGCTGAGTCACACTGGTAGATCGGTGGAAGGAAGGTTGCACCGCTAATTTTCATACCACAGTTTTTGTGTGATTTTTGTAAATACAGTATTGAACTTCATTCTAGTGCAGAGAACCTAGTACTTTCCATGGTGGACACCATATTTATTTAAAATAAGACGTTCCTCAATACTGAATTTGATATACTTCGTACAAAATGTTTAATACTTCCACTGCTTTAGCAGATGCGGCCTCCAGGTTTTTTATTTTCATTTCTGGAAGTAATTTGTGATGACATGCAGCATATGTCCACAGGGTCTCCCCAACTGACCTTTTGTGAATTTCTGCTGAAAGTACAAGTACACTTAAAAGATTATATTAAACTCTATCTTATTAAAAGTTTTGAGTATGAAATTGTGAAAAGCCATCTCACCTAGAATTTTGTTGCAAACAGTGTTTTATTAGTATTTTTCTTTCCTGATCCAGAATTTTGATTGGCATATATCATAGACTCATAGACTCATAGACTCATAGGTCAGAAGGGACCAATATGATCATCTAGTCTGACCTCCCGCACAAGGCAGGCCACAAAACCCTACCCATACACATTTACAACAACCCCGAACCCATGACTGAGTTATTGAAATCCTCAAAAGTGAGATTTGAAGACCTCAAGCTGCAGGGAATCCACCAGCAAGCGACTCATGCCCCATGCTGCAGGAGTTTAGAACACAACTATTTATTTGGTTTTCTCTGAATGTTTTTGGTCCTTGTTTGAAAAGGAGCCCTGACTGATGTTACAAGAAATGTCGACAATAAGCTCTCAATCTGTTCACACACAGGGCTATGTATGTATTAGAGAAATTTAAATGGCAAATTAATTAATATTTGCACAGAGCTTGGTGAATGTAAAACTCTGTATTAATGGTAATGGTTGTTGTTATTATTATTAGCCTTCAAGCATCTAAATATTAAGACTGCCACAGTAACAATTCTTATGTGCTAGATGGTGACTTCAGTTCCATTTCCACGCAAGGGAGTAATAACCCCTGCAACGCCTCTGCGTGAACTACCTAGACCTGAGGTCCAAGCACACAAAGGTAAATGGGTATGTATGGCCATTTACTCCATAGCAGGAGCAGGTGACAGGGAGTGGTGTGGAATAAGAAGAAGCTTGGTTTCACCTTCCCCCACTCACCGGCTAGCGTAGCTGAGGTGGTATGAGTGGTTTGTTGTAACTTGCTGCAGGTATAGGCCAGCAGTAAAGCCCATCACTCGTCCCGCCCCCATACACACACAATCCTGACAGCAAGGACAAGTGGAGAAGGAACCCTATCCCTCAGCTGTGTCTATGAGTCACAATGCTTTCCAGAGTTGCTGTCTGATTGGTGGAACCCAATGTCCAGGCCCCATGTTCTGGGCTATTGTTAGACACAATGTAGCCATATGCAAGTAAAACTTGCAAAGGAAAGACATCATAGTAAAATCTGTTTATTCCTTTTCATTTGGAGCATTGCCAAATACCTATTCAATTATTTTTAAATAGCTAACTGAGGAAAATATTGCGGTAGGCTTTTATTAATTAAATAGGGATTTGTGCTCTCCTTTTTAAAATAAAGGTGATTAAAGCTATTTGAAATTACCATGATAGAACTGCTGTAAATGGCAATGAGATTTGACACCGAACTCTACTGCATTGCCACAGAAAATGAAACTATAGATATTATAGTTTCCGTATGCTGATGACTCCTGGCTTTGTAGCTCCGTCAGTTTCAGTGCAGAATACAGCTGAGTGTTTTCCAAAGCCTGTGTGATACTGAGTCACAGAGGAGAGAAAACTAGCTGTGTTTCAATTTGTATAAAGCTAAGTTGATTATGCTGGGCTACAGGAAGAAGCAGGAGGCTTTGGTTGAAGTTACCACTTCTCTTCTGAGTGAGTGTGCATGCCTGTCTTTCATTTACACAGTTCTCAATGCGAGTATGTGATTAGATTTCCAGTTGCTTCTAAATAATCACATAGCAGCAATACCAAGACTGCTTATGTCACCTGTGTCTGGATAGAAGGTTGCGCCATTTCCTCTTAGATATGACTCTTGCTGTGGTGATCTATAATATTATCACCTCCATATTGGATTACAGCAATGCCCTCTACATGGAACTACACCTTAAATCCATGTGGAAGTTAATGCTAGTGCAAAGTACAGCAGTCCAATTCTTAAAGCAGCATTTTATCATGAGCACAATGCCAGTACTCTGGGATTGGCACTGGTTGCATATTAGCTTTTGTGTTGAGTTTGCGGTGTTGGTTTTGATCTGCAAAAGGTGAATGGCTTGGTACAGACCCACATAAGAAAATGCTTCTCTCTTCACATCATAGTATCACAGCTGAAATCAACAGACCCATGCAAGCTGAGTGCAGGAAGTGACTTTGGAATTTACTCCACATGTTGGCCCAAAATAGTCTGAATTTGTTGCATAGTCCATCTTTTAAATTTTGGCACCTGAAGTGGCAGTTAAGCACCTAACTTGTATTGTGGCTATAGGCCTCAGAAATAGAGTTGGGTGAGATTTTTGGGGGAGATGAGTAGTTTATTTGCTAAAACCGGCATTTTTTGCCAGAACAAAATTATTTGTTCATTTGGATTGAATTCAGCAAATAATTTTGCCCAAATAAAAAATGAAAAATCATGAGAAAAGGAAAGTCAAAATAATTTTGTTTTTATGTTTAAAATTAAAAAGAATCAGATTGTTCATTTCAAAATAACCATTCAATTTGAAAATTAGCTAGATTTGTTCAGGAATAAAATTAAAAAGGATAAAAAATACCCCAAAATGTAATGAAACAAAATGGAAAAACCCCACAATATTTCATTTGATTGAACAAAATACTTCGATTTTCAGATTTTTTGGTTCAACTCAACAAACAAAAATAAATTATTCATTCAGTTTTACTTAGGAGCCTAAACCACTTTGACTTTCAGTGAGACTTAGATATCTCATTTACTTTTGAAAATGGGACGTTAGACACTTTTGAAACTTTTATCCCAAAATATCTAGGTTCACAGTGATCACAATAGAAGTCATCCATTCTGAAGGCCAAATCGCAAAGCAGCTCAGGTGCACAGATCTCTGAAATGTGAACTGAATTAAGAATTGGGTGGAAGCAGATAGTCTTATCACTTAACTTGCAAAATACTAATATTCTGTCATGCCCCAAACAGTACTGATCTTCAGATCCACGTGCCTTCCACATCATTCTCCATGGATCTTCAAGAGATGGTATAATGTTTGCTAAATAGAAAGTTTGACTAGGAGTTAAGTTCTTTCCCTTGGCCCCAGAATGGTAATGTCATGGTAGAAGGGAAAAAGAATCCTCCCTCCCAGGTCAGTCAGTGGGAGTGGAACCACAGGAAAACTACAGTATGATGCACATAACTTGTGTGGCATCCTCAAATCCTATGTAGCAGAACTTCTACCAGTCAAAAGGCCTTTCACATCCTGTGGCAGGTGCAATGTTAGAGTATGTCTGCTACTGCGTGGACCAAGCAGATCTTCCTGAGTTATTTTAGTGAGCATAAGTTACAAATGACTTTAAGAGACATTATTTATACATTTGAGCTGCCTGAGATGTTTAGCTTGCTGTCTGGTTATAGAAGTTCTACATATCATTCAGCAGTCTCCAGTGCTCAAGGATATAATGTGGTTTGTGACTTCCCTGAAGGCATTTGGGATCATAAACCAGCGAATGGAAAAAATGAAGTTCAAGTGTAGTTTCTTCATCTGTGGCATATATAATCATGCTCCAGATATATTTTTCAAGTTATTTAAATGAAAACTTTGACCACTAGTCTCATCCAAATAGTCTTATCTTTTGAACTCTCAGATCATTGGGAAGACAAGAAATCATACAATTTCCCTTTAAATAACATGGAAATTATAGGAGCAAGATAGTGTCTATCTGATACAAATGGAAGTCTGAAAATTGCTCTCCATTTATATCTCTGGAACCCCACTGATTTACATAGGAGCTACCTGGGCTTCAATTGAAAGCAAAATCCAGCCCAGTCTATTTACAGCACTTCTCAATATATTACCTGCCTTTTAAATTGTGGAGCAAAAATCCTCCAGAGAGTGTCACAAATTTGCAGTGTTCTTGAGTTCTGTATTTTACCTGTTGATATCTAATTTATCTGACAGGTGTACAAATAGTACAATGCAGCCATAAAAGTCCCCAGTGGCCACACATGTTCTGACACAGATAGGGCAAGTTATTTCAGCTAAAGTTGAAATTAGGACCAGGATGAATAACTGGTAATAAATAATTTATTCAGGAACTGTAGCTTGGTACATTTTTATGAATTATCTGGAGAAACTGCATTTTTCTTGAAATTATTTGCTGTCCAAATTTATTTACCAACTCATTTTGGAAAATACTCCTTAGTATTTATCTTGTTCACAAACTATATATTCAAGCTCTTTGACTGGACACAGCTTGATCAGTTTCTATTCCCTGCTTGGATGCTCAGAAACCCAGCTAGGTTGTTATTTGATTAAAACCGGTGTTTTTTGTGCCAGTTAACTTGTTACAATACTCAGAAAAAGTTAACCCAAAATAGGTACAAACACAATTAAAGTACATTCATTTAAAAGCTCAAATGTCATATTAAATGATCAAACTTTTTATTATGGGTTAGTTCTTTTTTGGGTTCTTTCATCATACATCAGGAAAATTTCCTCTTTTTTAGACAAAGAAGCATTGTGACACAGCAGTTCCATATTTATTATTATTTCTGTTACCATAGCACCTAGGAGCCCATACCCTTTGTACTGGGCACTGTACAAATGCAGAACTAAAGGCTGTCCCTGTTCTAAAAAGCTAACAATCTAAGTATAGGAGAAGATATGAAGACAGACAAAAGAACAATGAGAATATTGATCAACATTATGGGCCATGGTTTCAGCACACTACTGTGTAAACAAAATAAATGTTTTGTTAATAGCCATCACAGCAATGTAGAGTTTTAAGAAAGGATTTGAAGGACGCTAATGAGGTAGTTCTCCTCTGAGGTGTGAAGGGCTGCACTGGAGAAAGCATGAAGGTACTTGTTGCAAAATTTAACAAGTGGGCAATGACAGCTGGCATCGTTGGTCGATAAGAGGGAAGAATCTCAAATAGTGAATAATAGGTAGAGTGGAGATAGTCTGTGAAGGGCCTTGAAAGTGAAGACAGGTATCTTATTTTTGATGCAATAGAAAAAGGGGATATAATGGAGGGATGAAAAGAGAAGGGGTGACCTGGTCAAAGCTATGAGCCGTGGAAATGATCCTTGCAGCAGCACTCTGAGTGGATATGAGTGCAGGACAAGATTTCATTTGTCAAAGCCAGAGAAGAGGTTGTTGCAATAATCAAGAGGTGAGATGATGAGAGCCTGTATGAGAGTTTAAGCTATGAAAATAGATAGGAAAGGGCTATATTTTAGTGCTATTATGCAGAATTTACACACAGTTTAGATGCAACGATCTAGACAGAGGTCCGAGTCAAAAGATGATACTCGGGTTATGGGACCTAGCTGCAGAGGTGGATAGCTGTCTCTTACACACAAATAAAGACTACAGTGCAGGAATGTAGGTCCACTACTGAATAGTGATATGATCATAATTTCTAGAACAATGCACTGTAAATACTATAAACAAAGGACTTACTTCTCAGTAGGTTCAAACAAAAAGAGAAAGTGGTCTGTGAGAGGGGAAAGTCCTTCTTAAAATACAAATGGGCTACATTCTGCTCCGAATAACAGTTATGTATTCCCTTTGCAGTTGATGGAATAGGAACAGTGTAATTGCAGGCAGAAATCACATTATTCATAGATTACCAGATCAGAAGAGACCATTGTAGTCATCTAATCTGACCTCTGAAAGACAGGCAAAGAAAACAGAAGAACACCAGACAAGCTAATTCTTCTTTCAATACATGCTCTTTTTTTCAGTTTTACTTTACTTTGTGAGTCCTCCTTTAAGCCACTTTTACTCAATGTTATGTCTTATTCAATAGCAAAAATCTATGTTTATTCAGAGTTTGGGTTGCTGGTGGTATGTCACCCCCTTGCAGAATGCTGAGATGAGAAAGACTCAAATGTCTGAAAACCAGGTAATGCACAATAAAGAGGTGCTCATGCTACCTTGACTCTGTCCTCTTTTAGCAATGCCCCAATATGTCCCATTAATGCACATATCATTACTCTGATAACCCCATAGTTGCTGATACATACAAGCTCTTTGACTCATTTTACAGTGCATTCACTCTCACCCACAGGATTCCATCTAACACTATTATAAGGCAAAAAATAAAAAGACATACATACATAAAAATGAATAAATAAATAAATACTCACAGACAGGTTTTCTATTCCAAAATATTGTCTTATATCTTTATGTTTGAGTGAAAGAGCCTCTGATCTCTGTCCAATACGTGTACCCCCATCTCCAAGAAACACTGAGATGACAGAGCTTGTAATGTTTCTATGCTGTACAATATACCTTTTCTGATCAGCCATGAACCTTCCAATTTCCTAATTAATGTTCTTTCAAGGCTTATTAAAAGCTTTCATATTGTTGGTGTAGCAATTATTCTGATATGTAGCCAAATCAGAGTAAACTATCACAGCTCCTGGACAAAAATCTCTGATGCTGTACATGGGTTCATTTCTGCCTGCGTGAATGTCTGACAGATCACAACTTCTTAAGATACCACTTAGATGCTGCAAAATGGGCAAAACATGATGCCAACACAGTTCATCTCTCCACCAAAATCATCCTGTAGTCAGCAGTCCCCATATCATGGTGTATGCCTAGCTGTCCTGCAAACTTCTGCAACCTTGTGATCCAGTGATTGTTCAGAACGCACACATTGGAAACCCTGGCAATGCACATATATTTTTTCCCTCATTAGTGTGGCTCCCTGCACTCCCAGTTCCAAACATCCATGCCATGTGTCTTTCAGAACACCACATTAATCTGCACTGAGATCATAAAGTTGCCATTTGTGCCCCATTCCTCACCTCCAGGGTCTAGCCAGTTGGTTTGCCATTACAGTTGATGAGTGATGATTACCTCGGTTCTGTTCTGAAGAATTCAGAGGTTCCTAGCTTCAAATGGTATTCAGCATGTATGCTCTACTACACACCATCCTGCTACAAATGGACTAGTGAAACACTTTATATAGACACTTAAGGCATACTTAAGAACTAACAAGTCTATTTTGAGTCATCAGCAGAAATTGGACAATTTCTTACTTGTCTACAGGAACACACCACCTGCTACTACCCAGGAGCTACCTGCAACTCTTTTCTTAAAGTGATTTTGTACCTCTTAGGACTTGCTACATCTTGATGTTGCTTCACGTGTACCCAAATCCCAAACTATGTAGATTGATGGATAAAGTGTGACTCATCATCGTTCCTTTTAAATAGGAGGACTCGTAAATACAGCTGTGGAGTGAAATGGGTACCTGGCGAACTTGTAAAATGCAGAGGGCCTTTTTTGTATGTAGTAAAACTATCTGATGGTATTTTAAGGAAACAACATTTGGACCAGTTGCAGCTTCGACAAATACCAGACACTGAGAATGTTCCAGTAGGACATTCTGTTCTGCCAGTTGAACCATATTCTGTTACAACTTTTAATTTATTGGGAGAAAGTTTGATACCAGATCCAATACATTTCATATTAGATGCAGTTACCATCAGTTGTTCCTGTTGTTCGGGACACTGCTGTATCCCCACATTATCCCAAGAGAATGCGAAAACCAGTAGTGCATCTGAATCTATCAATCGTTTAGTTATTGAGTTCCTATTTCAGTGCCGATTAATCCCTTGCAATGTAAGAGTACAGCCATAACACTTTGTTAGGTTATATAATGTTTTTGTTAGCCAAGTAAGTAATAATGTGTATATATATATATTTGGAAAGTTTCTTGAAGTAAGGTGAAGGAATATGATGTCCTGTCCCTTTTAAGCTCTGAGCTCTTCCCACACACCCCCAGTGCCAAACCTCACGTTTGTATTGGTTTCCGTTTTGCAGTGTGAACAATAAAGGTTTGCACAGCAGCTAGCTGTACTTAAATGAGCTCCTCTGTGTTGTAGCCCCTTCTCCGTTGAGTCCAGAGGTAACAGCTATCAAAATGGCATCAGAGATCTCATAATAATAGTCTTCTTCAGATTACCCACACCTGTGTTGTAGCTTGAAAGGAGTGACCTTTAAAAGCATTTTAAAAGCATAACCCCACAATATACACAGTTCATAAATCTAGAAGAGAATGAGGGTCAAAGGAATAATTCTCATTAGTAAGTATTACTCAGTGAATAAAGGCAGAAGGGACTTGAAGGCATAGAAAGGGATATGAGTCCTAAGGTGAAAGTTGTACAGTGTCAGAGAAGCTCTCTCTATGGTCTATGTAATTCCACTGGAATTATACCGAACACTGTTCCATGCACAGAGTATGATTCTGCATTTTTATTGTTTGAATTATTTACCTTCTGTTTTAGTGATTACACTGACTCATAAAAGTACATCTTATTATTTGACGAAGTATTTTTCCTAATAGTTTTTAGTGAAAACATAATTATATGGTATGGTATGAAGAATAGCTAACTATCAAACCAGACAAGGGGAAAAAAAACCCTGATTTTAAAAATATTAATTCCTCCTGGAAACATTAGAAGCAGCACGTTGTGGTTTGTTTTTGTGTCTATTCCCTGCTAATTTAGTGCATGCTCACAATTTTGCCTGTACTTACTCTTGAAAATAATGGACTGTTACATCCATTTCATAAGTTGTTTCTCCCTTGAGTGCTTTTAGCAAGCTGTACCTTTTGAGTAACCAGCATAGATTTAATTGAGATTGAGGTAGGGTACAGAGAAAAGCTAGGAAAAAAGGTTACTGGGAGGGGGGAAGACCACAATTTACTAGCTTGACATTTTTCTGCACTACCACCTCTCTTAGGCACAAGCTGGAAAAATTGCTCGCTGAAATAGCAGCAATATTTAGAATAGTTTGATTTCATTACAGAGTAAAAACACGTATGTGTACCTCTCCTCCCTCCTCCCCCTGGTTCTTAACTATTTTTTGTTAAAGAATAACTAAATTTAAATTGCCTAAGCTTACTAGTTTGCAGTGGGTTTTTTTGCCAGGTTGGTCCAAAAATAGTCAAGATAGGTGAGGTAATATATTTTACTGGACCAATTTCTGCTGGTGGACAGTACATGCTATGAAGCTTGAAAGCTTGTACTTTACACCAACAGAAGTTGGACCTCATTTACCTCGTCCCTCTAATATTACCAGCATAAATGTTCGTTGTTTGAACAGGAAAATTAGCTTTGCACTACTTTTCTCCAAATCAAGATCATTTTTCTGATGGGCTCCATTCAGCCTCTTATTTTCCACTGTAGAGCCCAGTGCCTGGTTCTCCACTGCATAGCACATTGAGCAGTTGTTTATTACTCAAGTGAAAATAGTAGCATTTCAGACGCACTTTGCCCAAGTTTAAATGTTTATACTGTATGCAAGGCAGTGCTGAATCAGACGTAGTAGGTTGCCTGGGCTCTGCAGCTAAAACAGCTACTCCTGTATGTTTTCTGCCCACAGGCAATACAGTGTGCACATAGGTGACTTTCTGAGAAATCTAAAGACTACAAGCCACCCAAAAAAAAGTTTTCATAGGTTCCTACACCACAAAAACGTAAGGTGATGTAAGTAACACATATAAATACACTTTGGTAAATATTTCTTTTTTTAAAGTGTTCACCAGATAACACATGCGGCATTCTACCTACTGTGCCTCCAATCAACCCACCATAATATGATATTTCCCCTTCATTTTCTTTATATCCAAAAGGGTAAGCTTATTCTTCTTCCATCTTAATATGTAAGTTGACAATCCTCCTCCTCTTCCTGAGTGTTAGGCAAACTTTATTCAAATCCTTGTATCTGATACCCAGTCTTATTATAAATTAATATATTTTTAAACTCCTTAGAATTATTTTGATGTACTTATGAAAACAGATATGACATATTAATAATAATTTCTTAATGCTCTCAATGAAAGAAAAATGTTCATATGTAATATTTTCATTTCTACCCATTTCTTTTGTTGTTGTTGTTATTGTTTCATATGTGGTCTAATAATATATATGTAATGTATTAACTATGCATGGGTTATGGCATTTTTCACAGGAAGAATTACTTATCATAATTAACATGAGCTGATTGTTTTTGTTTTACATCTGCACTGCAGCTCATGTTAATCAGTAACAGTGCAGGAAACTTATTACACATGCATAAGTAGTTAGCAAATGACCAGTGTAACACTAAACAATATGAGCAAGAGGGAGCCTTCCTCCTTTGATAATGTTTTTATAACAGCATGAAATATTATGCGTAATTTTTGAACTACTCTTGTTGAACAATCTAATGCCCAGATTCTGATATTATTTCCAGCACTGTAAATCGGGAGGAACTACACAGAAATCAACTGAGTTCCTCTGGTGTAATCAAACTACTGATGTGAGAATCAGACTGTGCCTCTGAACAAAGG
Organism: Mesoclemmys tuberculata; assembly: GCA_007922155.1. Taxonomy (NCBI): domain Eukaryota; kingdom Metazoa; phylum Chordata; order Testudines; family Chelidae; genus Mesoclemmys; species Mesoclemmys tuberculata. The sequence goes on along the minus strand of ML675618.1, from coordinate 13,589,082 downwards.
AGTATCAGGTACTGATTGCAGTGATTCAGCAAAGCACTGAAACATGGTCTTAAGTCCTTTGATTACATGATTTCCTGAACACGGATCAAATGAAGCATATACTCAAAGTTAAGCACATGCTGAAATGGGCTTTAGTTATTTTTTTAGGATACATACAGTATTTAAGAAAGGAAGGATGGTCCATTGATTAGTGGCTAGCCTGGTACTGGGAGATTTGGGTTCATTTCCTAGCTCTATCATAGTCTTTCCTGTGCGACCCTCAGCAAGTCGCTTTGTTTCCTCATGCCTCAGTTCCCTGTGTGTAAAAAGGTCATGATGGTACTTCTTTGCATCACAGGGATGTTGTGAGGAAAAGTACATTAAAGATTGTGAGATGTTCAGATACTACAGTAATGGGGGCCAGAGAAGTATCTAGAACATTTAAAACCAAATAAGACCACAAAGCAGGATTATGAATGATCGGTTTGTGAGCAGCAAAAGTAACAGTCCTCTGGGTGTGTCCATCACTCTGAGTTTGTGGAGGCAGGATGCTTTTTTCAAAATGTTGAAACAAAATTCTTCATCCAGTTGGCATAAAATGTATATGAAATACATGCAGCTTGGTAAAGTGTGTTTTGATATTGTCTTGAATAACAGGAGACAGTCTTCTTTTCCAGATGATACTTCAGAAATATCCATGGCTAGCAGTATGCTACCTAATACACACAGTGGGCAAAAATATGGCTTTACTTGTATATTCACCATTGCAATTTCATTCCCTTAAATTTTACCATCAAGATAAGAAATAGCAGAGAGTTTGCCCATACAATAGTTGTGTAGTGTAATAGGAGTGTTCATTTTCCTCAGTGCCCTATCTCTCCTTTGGGAGATATTAAAAGGCAAGAACTGGAAAATGGGTCATAACACGATATCAGAATCTCCAGTTTCTAACCATGAGGACTGGGAATCCCCTAGAGCACAAAATAATTATAAAAACATCACCCTGAAGGACTGGATTTCAATGCTTAACCATGTTTCTCTAATGGCATTCCACTTCTCTTTTCCAGCCCACTGAAATCATCTCCTCTAGTAGAAACAGTCTGTGATACTGATGAACATTGAGTAACATTAACATTAAGTAGTAAAACAAAGCCTGGGAGATAATACACAACTTAAAAAATTTTAAAAATTAAGCTAAGGAACCTTTTACTGGAAAAAATTCCTAGCCAAAACTACTTTGAAGAAGATTTCTTTCTTTCTTATTAATTACTTTTGAATCAGACTATCAAAGGGTGTTTTCCTGGTCTAAACCGAATTTTGTTCTGCTAAGGAAGGGTGATTTAAGAAGTTTAGCAGAACTACCGAATGAAAATGGAATCTATGAACGGAAATAGTAATGTTGTCAAATGATATGTCTCATCACCTCTGGAACTATAGCCTCGGCTTGTGACTCTCTAAAGTATAAATTAAAAAGCCAGATTTTCAAAACATGGCCTCCATTGAGCATGCAATTAATTTTGCAGGCAATTAATGGATGTGCGCTGCAATACACATGTTTGTGCACATGAGTGCAGTGAGTGGCAATTTATTTTGCACTTGAAAATTTGTTCATGTGTGCACAAGTATGTGTGTACAAATGTGTGTGCAAGTAATTTAAATGCAAAATGCACAAATAGGGACCTGACCGAGGGCCAAGCATCTGATTTAGAGAGACTGAAGAGAAGGTTGTTAGTGTGTCCTGTGTATTTCCATAGCTTATCTTCTTTGGATTTCCTTTAAAAGATTTGTTAATGTATTTTTCCCTATATTATTGATTGTACTTTCCCCCTTAACACCATTTTATCAGTTTTTCTGTGGGTCTAAACAAATGCACAAAGTTAAAAAATATATGATTTTTTTTCCCTCTCATTTTTCAATTGCTGTAATTTTGGGAGCTAGATGTATTTTTTTATAAAGAGCAACCAAAATAAATTCTAGCAGAACTGATGTTTCACTGACGCTTTCCCTTTAAGGCAGCATGTAATAGAAGTGGAGGTGGTCAGCTTGCACAATAGATTTGAGGGGAAATTCTGGATAGAAGGGACAGCATGAAAGGAGAGACAAATTTGAGAATGAGAGAGAGACAAAGGGAGGGGCTAGAAAGGAGTGAAGGAATGTAGAAAGAGCCAAGGTATGGAAATGCAAGCAGGAGTACAGACATAAAAGTGAAGACCAGAAATTGGAATGTGGCACAAAAGATAAATTGAAGCTAGTGCAAGGAGTAAATGTGACCGTCTGTGTAGCTGTACAAGAAGGCAATTTTAGCAGCAGCATTTTGTTGGATTTATTTGCTGGAATTACTCTTTATTATCTGGAGAGTGTTAGCCATGAAGGAACCCAGAGAAGTGTAATGAAATCTTCATCATTTACCTCTTCAGACCAGCTTTTGGTGAATCCAAGAAGAAGGGTTTCATCACTGAACTCCTTCCTTTATGAGCCATTTTTTTGGTCTTAATCTGCCAGGTTCATGAAAACTCCCTTAGACATAATCCAGCAAGTGACTTTTTGGTAGATATTTATTTTTTAGACACACATTCTTCAATTTTGTCTTAAATGTGAACATAGGACCCAGATGTTAAGAGCCAGTGCTTTAATGAGGAGCACAGCTCATCTGTCATATTGAAAGATAAAATAACTTTTCTGTGTTAATTCTGGACTAGCTATGTTAAATAATTTGAAGGCAGTACATTTACCTGACTGTTGTCTTGTTCTGACCTTCTGATCCTTTCAATTGAACGGTCAATTTATGTTTAATGGAAAGAAACTGGTATAGTATATGCATTTAGTAGCATTCTTCTTCTTTTCATGGATTTTGTTTCTTTTCTTTTTATAAATTGAAAATGTACAGAATCAGAAAATAATTGTGAAAGCCAACACCTATACTGTATATATTGTTACTATTAGTAAGTGTATGATTTGTTCTTCAGATCTCGGTGGCACCCAACTTTGTTTGGAGTTTTGGACACATAGAAAAAGACAGTCTCTGTCCCAAAGAGCACACAGTCTAAAATCCTCTACCCTTTTTGGCACAACATCTCCACTGCTGATACTATCAGAGCTGATGCAACAGTGGTGAAAGTGCTGTTGTGATCATGCTCCTACAGTTGTCCATGGTTTTCATCTGTTTTCATCCAATTCTGCTCAGAGCAGTTTTTAATTAGTAGTAAAAAATCTGGTGGCCCTAGGAATCTTGGTGTTAGAACAAGCTATCTAATGTGATCCAACATCACATTTCTAAATCCTAGTTTCAACAAACCCTCATATTCCCCATGCTTCTAATGCTGGTGGAGCTCGTAGGAGGAGAGGACCTTAAAGAACAGTGATACTGGTTTGAAACAATTGGATGAAGAAATGTAATCTTGGATAGTAAAATACCAAAGTATGGTTTGAATTTTCCTTGGTACAGATTTTGTAGTTGATTGTTTTGGAATCAGACAGAGAGAACTTTGTTGAAACATGTCTTTCTGTTTGACAACTTTTTATATCAGCTGTAACCGTATTTTCCATTCCATGTTTAGGGAATGTCTCCTAAACCAATACAGTTTTTCAAAACAGTGGAAACATTTTAAGCAAGTCCACTGTATGATTATGTTCCATAGATACTGGCACCAACAATCTGATGCAAGGCTGTTCCAGCCTGAGATTTTCCAGGAATTGAGGAAATCAGCTATATTATTTAAGATCCAGGATGAAGCCTTTTGTACATATTAAAGTAAAGTGGAATAACACAGAAAAGTGTCTAATCATTTAAATTTTTGAACAATCCCACAGTCTGGGTTTAGAGTACAATTTATTTGCTTTACACAAATTAAAGAGAGAACATAATCAGTAAGTTTAGTTCCTATTTTATAACAAGTTGTTACTACTTGAGTGTGCTGATGCTATTTATGGATGTCAACTCTCTCTGGTACAGAAGAGGGACTTGAATCACATCTCCTACCTCCCAGGTGTGTCTTAATCACCCAGGCTGTAGAATCTTTTCTTCCTCTAGCCCGATGAATGTGTATCTATACAAAGTGGAAGATCATGAAAAGGAGAGACTGAGAATAACCCATTTTAGAATAGGCTGGTGGTTAGGAGGAAAATCAGAGTTCCAGTCCTGACTACAAAGTGGGAATTCAAACCTGGGTGTTCTGCATCATGGGCAAATGCAATAATCACTGGACTAAAGGCACACACATACACAGAATTTGCTGACTCAAAACAGACTTTTTCCAATATGCTGAAAAATTCCAAACATTTTCAGAAGTAAACCAAAATTTTCCCTTTATTTTTCAGTTGGCTGGTCAATCTGAAAAATACATTTGCTCATCTCTAATTACATTACAGGTCAGAATCAGGTTACTTATGTTTCTATCCCTGACATATTTTAAGATTAAGCCCTTAGGATTTAATGTATTGTATCTGAATCAATACTGGATTCCATATACAATTTGTGTACATATACCCTAATGCATTCTGATTTATTTGCAAAATATGTGGATTAATCAAATGATTATATCACATATGGAGAGACCTCTTGAAGCAGAATACAATCCCTGTCTCCACTGTACTTCACAGCATCTCCCTCACCTCGTGCCCTGGTCATTTTTATTGCAAACAAAAACAGTACTTCATGGATGACAAGCATTTCTATGTAATTAGTGGTGATCACTACTTCACTGTAACTTGTAATTTGCAATGCTAGCCAAAAGATGTGCTGACATAAGTAGCATCCACATATAATTATGAGAGATATTTACACACACAGCTCCTTAGATGTAGCAAAAGACAGTGCACATTAATAAATACAGTGCAAATTAGTGTACAAAGAAAAATTGTATCAAATTTCATGTGTACTTACTATCCTATATTTAAGTTAATTAAGTACAAAGATGTGACAGAGGAAGATATGTGGCTGCTTCTCAACTTGCACATCAGACAATACCTACAAACCTCCAGATTTCTGTGACTTTTATTTCTGATTCAAATCAAACCATTTCCATTAAATTAATGAGTTTTTTAATGGCACGAGAAGTCAAGTATAACAAATTCTCTCTACATTTTTCATTGTTTTCAGAGGAGACATTGCCAAATAGAGATTTAACATCAAATTTGCCACTGTTAAATACTATGTGTATTTTAGGAAAGGAGTTGGACACAATTGGGGTGAATAAGCTGAAACATTTTTCATGTTTTCCTTGTTTTCCTTTAGCCAGACAAACAAGGAGAAGCAGTACACATGCCATAATGGAATGGGTACGGCCTGAAGAGCCATGCCATTAAGCAGTGCATTAAGGAAAGCCACTTCAGCCAGTTCATTCTGTGCAGATAGTTTCTAGAGAGACCTGTTCCATACAAACAAAACTCTTGAGATGCACTTTGTTGCATACTTGCTGGTCAGAAAAGTACTGTTATTCTGTGTTTGTGCTTCTGTGCACAATATTTCAATTGGCGTCATTTGGCTGGGCTTATAGCGTATAGTGGCTTTTGTGTGTGGCTAACCAGGATATCAATGGGCCGTGCTGAAACTCTTGTCACCTACCATTAAAGAGTCCAACAAAAGATATATGCATTCATATCTTTGATAAGTGATAAACAAGCAATCTTGTCTCTTGCAAGCAAAACCATCTGATGTTTCATTACGGTAGCATTGCAAATCTCATATAAACCTAGAAAAAAATGTTAGTAATGATTTTAGTGTGTTTTTGAATGCTGAGAGGGCTCCTTGGAGCTCTTAGCAACCAGGTTTGTGGCTCTTATTGCCTTTACATTTAAATTTGAATCAACTGCCAAAAGTCTTTCTGCACTATTCTCATTGAACCCAGGTAATAGGCATTGGCAACATATCTCTTACTACCTCAGAAGAGTGTGTGTGTGGGAAGGGAGGAGGCTACCCCTTACCCTGTCAAAGAACAGCAACCCTGGCAATGTGGGAACAGCTCAGAGAAGCAGCCTGTAGCTGCAATTTATAAGCCTTAATTGGAAACACAAACCTCATGAATCATAAGCACTGCAAAACTAGGCATCTCCAGGCTTTATCTCATAATGCTCATGTCCATCTACTCTGATCTGTTTTTAGTCTTGGGCACAAGTAGTCTGGTTACAAATAGGAAGCTCTGTCTCTGTGGCTCTTTTGGGCTTTTATCTTTTTATGTCCAAAGGAATCAGGTGTGTTATTCATAAAAGCAACATGAGCAAGGAGGAAATCCTTGCCTTTTGACTGTTATATCTCTACATTGCTACAATGAATTAGAACATTATTATATGGTTGAACAAAAGTTTGTTAACACTTTTCAATTAAATATCACAAGCCCTCTACATCCATGAAATTACATAGTAACTATTATACCGTTACCAAATACATTTCTTTAGCTTCTAAACCAGAATGCAGGGTATGGTTCTTAAACTGAGGTCTGCTGTGCTATGGAGGCTATCATGGATCTGAATGTGTCCTCCAAATAAACCTGTGTAGTTATTAGTGATAGGACAACCTCAACAAGTTTTGAAGTTTTGTTTGAATAAAAACTCAATATTTCTGTAACAAAGGTAACTCAAACTTCTTAAGTCTTACCTTTGGCTCCACCAGCTTCCTGGTCTTCATCCACAAAAGTCCCCTCCAGCAAACTTACACTAATCCAACAAGTCCAGTGGCCTCAGAATTTTCCCAGGCTTAAAGATCCTGTCGTAGGTCTAGCTTATGTATGAGGGAGTGTTAGGTCTTATATTTAAGGAACAAAAAACCATGAACAAGAAATGTAGGCCCTAATCCTGCTCTACCACAGACTTCTGTGATTTTAAACATGTTATTGACCTTCTGTAATTTACTTATTTCTAAAATAGAGAATAATTCTTCACAGGCATGCTGAAAATCTGCAATGATGTTTGCAAAGTGCTTTCATTCCGCTTCGGAAATAAATATACTTTATAAGTTGAAAGATATCAAAATCTAGGTAATAGGGTTGTGTTAGAAATGCTGAAGTTGTATAAAATATATGTATTCTCTGTTATCTGTAAGTGTCACCTGTAGGTGAGTGTCTTAATTAAATGGTTTTTATATATAATCAGGCCTTGCTTCCCACAGGCACACCATTGTTATTTTCATACCTCTTATGGGAAACCGCTTATAGGCAGTATGAGAGCATATTGCTTGAATAAATTAAACCAGCTTAGGCGTCCCAGTGGATAAGTATCCTTTGCTTGATTCTGTGTGTCTGGAGTGGCCCACCATCCAAAACCAGATCCTCCTGAGGGCATGAACAGGGTTCTGTTCTTGTCATTCAACTGCATTACTTCTGACTCTCACTCCTCATTCTAGTCGTTGGAGACTTGAGTGAGAGTATTGACAGTCACTTCCCTGTTAAGGTGATGGTTTAGAGGGAACGGTGCTGACAGCCTGATTCCTCCTTTTACAGCAGTTTCCCTGGACAATAGCATTGTTTTCCCAATCCTTTTTCTGGACATCTCAAAGTAATGCCATAATGAGAACACCTACATTCGAGTGAAGTGAGCTGGTAGATGGTGTGTTGTCAAGACAAAAGTGTTTTTCCTCACAGCCCATTGGTCAAATGAGAAGGAGAATGACTCACTTAAACTTTAAAAATATGTTTGGGGTTCAGTGGAACAGAGTAAAAGTCTGAGATAGAGCTTCTTTTTTAAGAAATGTCTTGCTCATTCCTTACAGGTATCTTGAACCAAGTTCTTCTCCCATTATTATGAATACAAGTTCAGTTGAAGTAAATTATGCTTACACCTATGTAACTAAGAACAGAATTGACACTGTAAGTACTTTTTTCCCCTTTGATATATATCCTAGAATTTATAGAATTATTTATTGTTGTATTTTTGTAGAATCCACTAATAAAGGGGAAAATTCTACAGACGGATGGCCAGATCCTTTGCTGTATAAATTGGCATTGTTCTTTTGATTTTGTACCTCGGATGATCTGACACTACATTCACAAAACAGCTAAGCAGCAAACTATAGTGGTATTGTACAAGATCAGTGCTGTGTGCCAGCTTCAGTATATAAAATTGCAGGAAGTCACCTATCATACATAATAATGATATTGCATTGCTATAACAAATTCAGGCAACCTGGGAACTCTGTGTTATTGCTATGCTGAAACCAATAGTCACCCAGAGTGTCCAGCAACAATGTGGACAGAACTTTCTCCTCTACAATTACAGGCCAATTACAAAAATTATATTTTTCACCTAATTAGCATTATAGAGCTAATGACTATAACTGGTTGAAAAATGTCTTCTATGTTTCAATCAGCTTTATTGCTAATACTCATTTTAGCAGTGGTGATTACATGCAGTAGAGAGCTATGATACACACATATTAGCCACCCCCTTAGAATACCTTGCTCTTACCCTATGTCATAGGATCTCAGGGCAGTCAGAGACTCCTTCTATCCATAGTTACATCCAACCTGTCTTACTGATGCATTAATAGGCTGGAATGAGATTTGAGCATGTTACAATGATTACAATTTTTCTAAGACTATGTGAACAAGAACCAGCATTTGAAAATAGTTTTTGATTCCTGACACATACCAGAAATGCTTTAAACAGGACTCTTGATGCAGCTGGGACTAATCAAGGTGGATTGATGCTCTTGACCCATTGTATGGATGTTTGAAATAAGTCCTCTTCCTTTAGTGAGCTCCAAACAGTTTGTGGCAAGTTAATAGTTCTTGATGCAGTTCAAGATTAAATCAACTGGTCAGTTCAGAGCTATTCAAAACAAATCAACATCTTTTGACACAGATTAAAAATAAACCTAGAATAGAAATTAATAAACTCAACAAAAGAGAGGCCAGAACTAAAAGAAAGAAAATAAATATTAACAGATAATTCTCCACATAAATTAATATAGGGATCAGTAACTTAGCCAAACTCTAGTCCTGCTCTGGGAGATAAGGAATATGCACCATCAGTGATAGTTTATGATGACTTTGTATTGAGTTGTATGTTAAATCCTTCAGAGGTAAGTGATGAATGCCTTATTCTAAGGGACTTTGAACTGCACCTATTATCTAACCTGTCAGCTGCTTAATTACATGCCAAAGGCTGGCCAGTCATTCTGGTGATCTGTCTGTCAGTCCTACTCTCATCATTGTACTGTCTGGTCTGTAAACATAAATAACTAATTTACAGAGTAGTGATGTGAGAAGATGAATATCTAATCTAAGAAGTATTTGGTACAGACCAGATTCACCAGGATGCTCTAGCTGCTTTGTGTCAATCTGGCAAAATGTAGCAATTGCAAACCTACCTTAACTAGCCATTTAAGAGAAGTTACATCTGCTTTGCATTGCCAGGGTAACACAAAGCACTCACAGCATAGCGATGAATCTGGCCATGGTCTCAAACTAAAATATCACATCATAAATGTAATGGGTTAAATTCATCTCCGGAATAACTCCATGCCTTCAAGAAAAATACCCAGTTTGGCCCACTGTTTCTATTATGACCACACACAAACTGAAATTGTATGTAGAATGTCAAAATAATAAAAGCTGCTTTAGAATGAAACTGCTGGTGATTTCACTGGCTCTCTTTAGGGTTGCACTGAGATTTACTTTTAAAGTGAGGATAAAAATCACTTTCATCACAATGCAATTTTAATGGAACTTCACCAAAGTTATAATATTGCAGTGAATAAGAGAAAACACAATTTTTTAAGACAATTCTATTATTTCAGTGAATAAAAAAAAACATTTTCTTTTAACTTTTATCTTTCTGTCTGACATTTTTTCAGAATCTTGTAAGTTAGTTATAAAACTGGCTTAGAGTTAATATCAGTATGATTTAAGTAGAGATAGCAAACATTTTGACAGCCCATGAAGTGTAACTGTTATTTCTGGCATCTTCTGTAGCATTGTCTGTTTTATTCAGCAATCATAAGTGCTCATGAATGCTTTATCATTCTGTCTTCTATTCTTCAGGTAATGTTATGGGACTTTGCTCTGGAAACATGTAATTGGATTCAATGGTACTACTCATGTGAGTAAAAATATTTATGCATGTAAGTGTTTGAAGAATTGGGTCCTTACTGAGGCTCTAACTGTCAGCAGTCATTTGGATTGTAAGTTATGTGACACCAAAGGGTCATTGTACCAGAAGGATTTCATTTAGAGGTATTGAAGAGGCTGCCCAATGAAAACAATAGCTGCTTCTAACAATACCTCATCCCTTGTTAAACAGTCAAACCAATTAGACACTTATCTAATATTTGGGCCTGACTGACTAGCCAAAACAGAATCCACAAATTGACATATTTGTTAGGACCCACCTCAGATTAGACAAATAGCTATCCATATTGAGGTTATGAAGCTATGATGAGGATATTTGCTGCACCTGTCCAGGGCCTGGTTGTTCAAGCATCTCAAAATAAAATTTTCTGCAGTATGCTATTTGAGGATTTTATTAATTGATTGGTTCCCAACTGATTAGCCAAAAATCTTCTCAGTTAGGAACTTCTGACTAAACACTTTTTCATTAGAAAATGCCGATTTGTTGAAACTGAATTTTTTTTAAAGAAAATCTTTGAGTTTTGATGAAAGCTTCATTGGAAAGGTTTCTCAGGTCCAGAATGGAAATTATGGTCAAAGCCAGTGAAATACCGAAATTGCCAAACAGCCTGATGGTTAGTATGATCACCTGAAATGTGGGCTGCCCAGGGTCAAGTCCCTGGTCTGAAAAAGAAAAGCTGGGGTTTAAAGTAGGATTTTTTATCCTACCTAGAATCTAAAAAAGTGTCCTAACCACTGGATTAATTAACCAAACCCTACAATTTCTGTTCCACTGGAAATTCTAGCACACCAAAGAAGTTTTCATTCCAATTCTGATTGAAAACTAGGAATTTTGAAATTTCCCAAAGAAAGCAAAATCCCGAACATTTTTGTTTCAGAAAAATAAAAATATTTACATTTAGTTTTTCTGAAACAAAACGGAGGAGCTGGCTGCCCTAACTATCAGGGACTCTTCACACTGCCTCAACTTCAGGGCTAAGAAGCCCTGAGAACCTGCTGCTAGTGTCTGCAGCAGGGCTCCTATAAACTGTGTGCTCCCCACTCCCAGAGAAGTCTGTATAAAGGGACTGACATAGAACCATGGATGCCAGAATCCCAGCCTCTCCAGCAGCCTGCCAGTAAAACTGGTAGGAAACCAGGCAAGTTTTCTTCCTGATGTTGGTTTTTCATTAATCAGCATTTTCTGATTAAAACATACTTTGTTGGAAAATTACTGGTCAGCTTTGATTAGCTATTTTGGGAAAGGTCTCTCTTTTCTGAATGAAAATTTTTAAAAGGTCTTGTTTTTGTGTTGATGAAGAATGGAAAAAATCTCAAAACCTTGAAATTTTTTGTAAAACGGAGTTCTTGTTTTTTTGACCAGCCCAACTTTAACACCCCTCTGCCAATTTTGGGTGTGTGTTGGCTTTTGTAGTGAGTGATCATACAAAACGCAAGCATGGATTTACATTGGGTTAAAATCTGCTGAACAAGCAAGAGTGGACATTCAATAGTTTTCCGTGGCAATCTGCTGCATTATATGTGCACTGAATTTCTTAATTTTTCCTCCTGACACTGGCAGTCATCTAACATTTCCTGACAAAACAGAGTTCTGGTATATACAATTTTAGCTTATACCCAGTGTGTCACAATCTGCCATTTGAAAGATACGATGGCACAGAAAATCTTAAAAGCCTACATTTCAAAAAACAGAAAAAAGCTTAAATGTTCTATCAAAACAAAAAAAATGAAGATTATCTGTTAAAACTGAAACATGCAGTAAAGATGAGTAAAGATGAGCTGGATTTTTGTTCTTTAGAGTGTATTAAACTTTAATGTGATTTTCTATTGTCCGAGATTTATTGTAGCAAGCAGGAAATGTAATTTTAATTAGTTAACATGTTTGTATAATAACCAATGATGCAGCAGCTATTTAGATAGGAAATATAAATTCCATATATTTATATGGTACTTGCTTATTGCCAAGTTTCAGACAAACTGCAGGATTAGTAATTTGTTAAATTAATTTAATGTATCATTATGGATGGATGAAAAAACTATGCTCATCTCATGTATGGAACATTATATTAATAGATTCTAAGGCCAGAAGGAACCACTATGATCATCTAGATAGCCTCCTGCATAACACAGACCATTGAACTTCCCCAAAATAATTCCTGTTTGATCAAGAGCATATCTTTTAGAAAAACATCAAAACACATTTGTAGGTGATAAGCTACCAGCATCACATACAAATTGGCAGACAAACTGTTTGTGCCAGCTATATTTTGTTTGGACATACTCACATATCACTACAGTTGGAATGGTATAGATGGCACTGAAATAACTGAAACTACTTAAGCCTTGCTAAGGTACTTAAAATATGAACTACTTAATTATACGATATTCTTATAGAGCACACTGTTGTTCAGCTCAGGTTAATTTAGACATAGAAATGAATATCTGATGAAAAGAGCTAGATAAAATTGATATTTTTATCTTACTCATTTAATGTGATTTTCTGTATGCCCTGATTGACTGATATTTTTAAATATTTCAGGATATGGAAAATGTGCATGTAATAACTAATCAAGCCTTCATTTTATGAACATTTGACAAAAAAATATGAATATGGAGGAGTGCAGAACTTCTGAGCTGTTTTCAGTTATGTTGCTTTCTAACCATCAAAATATTTGTGTTTGTAAAAATACTTGTTCCACATTTCTACAAGCACAATAGATAAAAATGTAAGAATGGTCATACTGGGTCAGATCAGTGGTCAGTCTAGCCTGGTATCCTGTCTTCTGACAGTAGCCAAGTCCAGGTGCTTCAGAGGGAATGAACAGAACAGGTAATGATCCATCTAGTCGGCCATTCCCAGCTTCTAGCAAATAGCAATCCCTGCCCATCTGGCTAATAGCCATTGATGGACCTATCTTTCATGAACTTAGTTAGTTTTGGGGGGTTTTCTTTAAACGCATTATAGTCTTGCCTTTTTCAGCATTCTCTGGCAAGAAGTTCCACAGGTTTATTGTGCCTTATGTGAATAAATATATCCTTTTGTTTGTTTTAAACCTGTTGCCTATTAATTTCATTTGGTGATCCCTAGATTTTGTGTATGGAGAAGGAGTAAATAACACTTCATTATTTACTTTCTCCACACCACTCAGATTTCATAGACTTAGTCGTCTCTTTTCAAAGCTGAAAACTCCAAGTCTTATTACTCTCTCATATGGAAGCTTTTCCATATCCCTAATCATTCTTGTTGCCTTTTTCTGTTGCTTTTCCAATTCCAGTATATCGTTTTTTAGATGGAGTGACCAGATTTGCATGCAGTATTCACGAGGCAATATGATATATTCTGTCTTATTATCTAACTTTTTCCTAATGATTCCCAACAATCTGTTAGCTTTTTTACTGCCACTGCACACTGAGTGGATGTTTTCAGAGAACCATCCATGATGACTCCAAGATACATTTAGTTCTCACAATATGGCTTTGAAGGGGGTAAATAGGTAAATGTTATCAGTGTTTACAAGATGGGAAAAGTAGCTTTAGAGCAGGGATCTCAAACTCAATTGCTATGGCGGGCCACATTTACATTGAGTTGAGTTCAGGGGGGCCACGCATAACACACACTTCTCTGCTCTACCTTTCATGCTTTACTCTCCGCCGAAAAAATCTCCCCTCAGGGTACAATTCGGCGGCACAGTAGAAGAGAGAGAGGCTCTCACAGGGACTTGCAGACTCCACTCTCCGCCGTTAAATCTCCCTGTGGGGCCACATTCGGCGGCCATTTCCTTTTTAAGACGGCCACAACTTGCCTGAGCTCCGCTCTGAAAATACTCACAGCACAAGCCTGCGGCCGGATTCGGACTGCGGGCCACATGACACAAGCCCGCGGGCCGCAGTTGGCCCGCGGGCCGCGAGTTTGAGACCCCTGCTTTAGAGTCATAGAATCATAGAATAGTAGAGTTAGAAGGGACCTCAGGAGGTCCTCTAGTTCAACTCCCTGCTCAAAGCAGGACTATCCTCAGCTAAATCATCCCGGCGAGAGTTTTGTCAAGCCTCAGCTTAAAAACCTCTAAAGATGGAGATGCTACCACCTCCCTAGGTATCCCATTCCAACACTTTACCACCCTCTTAGTGAAAAACTTTTTCCTAATGTCCAACCTAGACCTCCTCCACTGCAACTTGAGACTGTTGCTCCTTGTTCTGTCATATGCCCCCACTGAAACAGCCTAGCTCCAATTTGTCCACATCCTTTTTGTAGTGGGGGTCTCAAAACTGGACACAGTACTCCAAATGCAGTCTCACCAATGCGGAACAGAAGGGAATAATCACTTCCCGCGATCTGCTGGCAATGCTCTTACTAATGCAGCCCAATATGCATTAGCCTTCTTGGCAGCCAGGGCATACAGTTTACTCATATCCAGATTCTTATCCACTGTAACCCTCAGATATTTTTCTGCAGAACTGCTGCCTAGCTCGTCGGTCCCCAGTCTGTAGCTGTGCATGGGATTCTTCCGTCCTAAGTTCAGGACTCTGCACTTGTCCTTATTGAACCTCAGCAGATTTCTTTTGGCCCAATCCTCCAATTTGTTTAGGTCCGTCTGTATCCTATCCCTCCCTTCCACGGTATCTACCACTCCCCCTAGCTTAATGTCATCTGCAAATTTGCTGAGGGTGCAATCTACCCCCTCTTCCAGATCATTAATGAAGATGTTGAACAAAACCGGCCCCAGGACCGACCCCCGGGACACTCCACTTGTGACTGGCTGCCAGATAGACATGAAGCCATTGATCACTGCTCATTGAACCCTTTACTCTAGCCAATTCTCTATCCATTTATTGTCCATTCATCCAACCTGTATTTTTTTAACTTGCTGATAAGAATACTGTGGGAGACCATATCAAAAGCTTTGCTAAAGTCAAGGTATATCACGTCCACTGCTTTCCCCTCATCCACAGAACCAGTCACCGCTTCATAGAAAGCAATCAGGTTGGTCATGCATGACTTGCCCTTGGTGAATCCATGTTGACTGCTCTTGATCACCTGCCTCTCTTTTAAGTGCCTTCAAATGGATTCTCTCTTTCTAATATATGGAAAGGACCATAGTCAGAGCAGGTCCAAATGTATTCATTTGTGTTAAGAGTGTCCACTCCCCACCTAACAATATTAACACTCCCACAGTTGTACTGTGAGCTGGTTTCCCAGGACCCCCAGAACAGTATTTTTTTTCCTTTTGTCTCCCAGATCACTGGATTTTTGTACATTGAAGCAAGGTCTCTTTTGAATGTTCAGCATGCTATCAGACCTTACTTGTCACCATTCCCACCAGCGGCAATTACTTTTTAAACTAGGTTGGCCATATTTTTTTTAGTAAATGGAAGATACAGTTCAATTTTGACATCATTGGTATGCTCCTTATGGACTGAAGACAGTACATCAAGTACATCAAAGTGCTTCAGGGACAAGACTATTCTAGGGGAGACATTGCTAAAAGCAATGACAGCACAAATAGTCCCCTTGTACTTATTAACAACTCTCTGAAAAAGAAATAGTAGTGTTAAATGAAGCAATTTTCTACAAAAGTAATGCAGAGCAGGAAGCTCGGTGACTAGGTAATTTTTAGGACTAGAAGAACAGTGAACCCTGAAAAATCAGCACAACACAGCAACATAACAAATGTTCATATCAGAAGCAGAGGAAAATGGAGCTGAGTATTATTTTAGCTTGAGAGACAATGTCAAGGTTGGTAGAATCAAAGTTTGATAAGCTTCACCATGTTTTCAAAGTTTGGGTAATGAGCAGTACAGTAGAATCACTATGAACAGTATATTTTTGGAAGCAAAGTTTCTACAACATGATGAGTTACATAAGGGTATTTTTTATAATAGTCTTCAATGGAGTTGTAAGCCAGAACATAATAGCTTTGTGCTAGAGGGAGCCATAAAAGAGAACCTTTAGCTGAAAGAGTATTGTACTTGTCTTGCAGACTAATCAGTCACCATTAGCTGACTTTATTGATGGTGAGGATTGCTTTTTCCCATGTGGGTTAAGAATTTTTTAAGTGGTGTTTGCAGATAATCCATGGGTCAATTTGAAATAACATACAGTACATCTGATGCCTTCACGGTTTCAAACTTTAATAAAAAAAGTTAATTTCCAGGACTCTGATTTTATTTTGGCTGTTTGTGCAGTTGCCTACAATATGAAAGAGTCTTGTATGCTTTGGGCAAAATGCACCCGTCTATTACATTCTGGGCAGGTGGGTATGAAAGGAGTTGGGGATTTGAAATCCACTGCCCTTCAGAATTGGGGCCAATGAGAGTGACTGATTTTGCAGCATGCTCTTCCTCTACCATGAAGACTATGACACCCTCCAGGTGGCAAAAGTAGCTTTGGCCCCTCAGTTTCTTTTGTAAGGGGTATTGAGGCCAACTGGATTTGTATAAATGGAGAACCCATTTTCCTGACCTCCATTATAGTTTTCATCACCAGTCTACACTAAGATAGTGTAGGAACCATTTCTGCAACTCATAGTAGTGGGCACAGGTATAGCTGCTCTAGTAGCTTTTCCCCATCCTCACAAGACCCCCTAGAGAGCTTAAGTGGGGTGGAGGGTCTATTACTGGTTCTCTATAATATGGGTGACATTTGGAATTTAGTATCAGCAATGTCTGATAAGGACATTATCAGTGTTCTGAAAAGAATGAGGAATAAAGCACTATTTCACATGCATTATATAGTGCACAAAGGAAAAGAACTTTTAGTGTTTGCCCTCTGTCTGCAGAATAAGTGGGATTTTAGGTAACTCTAATGGAAAAAAAGGAGGCAGGAAATCTGCGATTTCAAGAGGAATATTTTTAGTGTAGCACAAAGGGTGGCTGTGCCATAATAAAGAAGGAACTCTTATTGATATAATTAAGAGTTTCATGATTTATTTGACTCCATATGGTACTTACTGTGCAAATACAATATATATAAACTAAACTAAATGCAAACTTTGGTAGTCAATTTACTGATAAGACTTTATTATTATAAAAATTAATATTTGCAATTCATGTGACGCTGTAGTTCTTGCTATTAAATGGGGAAATAAACTGTTTATGGTCAGATAAGTACAATGCAAATCTACATTACTGGAGAATTCTTTTTGAGCTTTAGAGGAAGTCTAAATATGCTAAAATGAAACATATTCAGATGGAATGCTGCATGAATTTAACAGCTACTAAGCAGATCAGCAATGAACCATTATTTTCTAGTAGGAAAATGTAGTTAATAGCTGAAGTAAAAGCTCTCTTAAAAAGTGAACAAGAGAACATGCATCCTTCTGTTCAAACCAACCTTCACATTTTAGATCAGACCAGCTACCAGATTTTAGCTCATTTAGTTGTTCCACAAGCTACACTACTTATTAGTGTTGAAACAATAATTGGGGTACTTGTGATTTCTGGCCTCTTGTTGTGAATCATGTTACTTCATAAAAGATTATTTAGCGTGATCAGAGACCGTACTTGCTATATATCTGCAGATTTTTGGAAATGCACACCCTCCATTTCACTGGCGAAAGATCTCGAATGGGCCGAGAGCGGATAGACGTTGTCCAGAAGGGAGGGCGGGGAGAGAGAGGAAAATAATGTGAGGTGCTTGTCTTAGGAAGCCACAGCTGGGCCTCTCTTCCTTATTAGGCTCTCCATTTCCTGTTGGACAACCAGAGGGGAGGGAGAGATGATTGGTCTCTATACTCCCCTTCCATTAATTTAAACCTTGCCCCAAGCTTCTGAGTCCTCTTGTGCTCCTTAGCTGCCCAGGCTCCCTCATTACATTTAGTAAAAGAGAAGGGTGCCCAGAGTGCTGTGGGTATGACTGACTGACTGCCTGTTTTAAGCTCAGGAATTATTTTTTTTTCTGATTGGGCCAAATTGGCAGCTTTGAAAATCTTACCCCATATCATTAAAGTGTTGTACACATATTAAGATATAGCATTCACAGTTTAAAAAATGTTAAATTGAGAATTAGAAAAAGAAAATAATTTGTAGTTTTCATCAGTGGATGTTTTCTCCTGAGTGATAATGCTGACATTGTATCACCCAAAACACCATCCTTGCAGAAAAACGATATTATGCTCTGGCACAAGGGAGTGCTTAAACACACAAATATGTTTGTGGGTCTGGTATATCTCCTCTCTCCTTGTGCTTTATAATGATTTATTCTATTCCATTTTATATACTTTCTTATATTACACTTGTCACCGTACTATCTTCCAGTAGTTCAGTATGTGATGGGACTAATATTAGCCACATGAGGGTTGTTCTTTCTCTCAACCTCTCCCCAGGGGAAGAATTTATGTTTTTTGTTTTGGTAGGGTTTTAGAGAAAGTTTTTTGTTTGTGTACCCTCTGATCTGAGTTTATATTAGCGAAACCAAGGCCAAAGAAGTGAGCCTTGCCCCCGGAGTGGAAGGTGGTGAGGTTTGTGAGGATCCTGAGTTTCTGGTGGAATTGGTTCCATAATATCATCCCAGACTTCAGGAAAGTTCCATTTTTGTGTGACGGGACTTGAGTGCCATACCCTTGCATCTTCAACAAACACAGGCCACTCTGAGACTTCCTTGCTTGTAAGCACTGGTGTGTACTTTATTTACAGCTTCTCAGTTCCTGCACCAATATATATCAGATCATCCATGCTCTTGCACTGTTTTCCCACTTTCTGGCCCTTTCGACTGGGGTAGGGAGGAAAGCGGTTGAGGTGTCTCTACTCAGAGAACTCCCCTTATCAGGCTTACTTAAGTCTCTTCTCACTCTCTTTTCTTTCTCCCCCTTTCCTCCTCAAGCACCTACTTCTTGTGCTCTCTTTTAACCACTTGCCTAATGATGGGCTAACTGGCTCATTCATTTCCTAATCCCAGTCTGGCCTAGTAATCAGACCCATGACGAAGCAGGCCATCTCTGGGGAAATTTAACTGGTACTAAAGGTGACCAGAGTGCTGGTTCAGACTCCATCTCTCAGCCCTCTGTCACACTCCTACACAAACAAACTTTACTTTTTGGAGTTTACTGACAAATTCATGGTTTTTTTTAACCTTTTCAGGATGGCCCTCTGTGCTCTGTCTGCATATACAAGGAGAACCCACATAACTTCTTTGACATGTATTTTTTGGTCACAAACTCAGATTCTGCAGGGACCTGACTTAATCAAAAGAGAACCTGCAGATGTAGATTTTCAGTGGGCTAATCCCTGGTTAGGGCTAGAAGGTAAGGGTCCAAGGACTAATGCCCTCTTCCCTAGGTACTCAGTAAAATGATTTTAGGGGAAGCTTTCCTTGAGTAAGGAATACAAGAATGGACTTTAATATTTGTTATGAAAAGTTGCACATTTTATATTATTACAATACTTTGTCTTATCATAACACTAGAGCTATTAAACATCCAATTTATTTCCCAGGAAAAATTTGTAGTAAAAACATTTCATTCAGAATTTTTGTTTTTTTACAGAAAATTTTTTTAAATGAAATGTGTTTTGTATTAATTGGAATGGATTTTTTTGTCTCTACGTGCTTTATTTGAAATTTGATTTTTATTTTTTTCCCTGTCCTGCCCCCTTTTTTCCTTTTCCTTTTTTTGTTATTAACTACAATAGAATGAATTATGTCTATGGTTTCTCCTCACCATCCCTCTACACACATATTACCTTTTTTTATTCCTTTTGTGTCACTCTAATTTTTCTGCAGTTGGAGAAGTTTTGAAAAGTTAGAGTGAAAAAAGGGAATAATGTAATTAAAAACACAACCAAATCTGAAATAAAATTAAAACAAATCAATTTTTGAAAACAAATTTAAAAAATCAAAAGTTAGTGAATATTTTAGTTTCATTTAGAAATTTCCTATAAAAAAGTAGTTTTTCACTAAAGTGATTTTTCAGCAGGAACATTTTTGATCAGCTCTATAGATTTTTCTTCTGAGAAAGTGGATTACAAGCATTTAGGGTATGATTGTGCCTTAAATGGCAAAATGATGCCTTTGGAATTGTATAATTTCATCTATCATGGCTTTAAGGGCTTGATTCCATTAAAGCTGCCACACTTACACTGAGGAGTATCTTACTTCATGCATATTTCCATGCAAGTCCCTAAATACATTTCAACCCAAAAGGATTTTCCTTTATAAGTCCTACTCACTCAACGGGACTATTTGGAAAATAAGGTATTCTACACAGTGCCTAAGGTTGAGTGAATCTGGCTCTTTATATTTAAAGAATATTGGCTGTGGGATTTAGATGTAAAAATTCTGAAAATGATCTGAACATTAATTATTTAAATTATGTCTTTACCTGTGTTGTTTGCAGGCATTTGCTTTACTGTAGCTACAATTCCTGTTGTAGTTAGTTTTAAATACATATGTTCCTTTTATTACCTAGCAGTTTCAGTGCTGTAGATTGTCATTAGGTATATTTGTAGGTCATGAAGTTCTATTTGCAATGTCATTTCTCTGACCTCTTTGGCACCAATCTATTGACCTTGCAGTATTAATTGACAAGTGGTTTGACCTCTAACTCATTAAAATACATTTTTTGTTGTTTAGTTAACACAGAATGGTGAGTGAATATGCTCTAGCATCCTGTAGATTGTCCAGGGCCATAAGAACTCATGTAAATCTATTAGTTCTTTAATTTTTATTAAATGCTCATATGCAGTGTGCCTGAACATTACATGATAGTAGCATATTAAAGGATTTGTCAGAATTTCCATTGGAACACTGGAAGTAGTGAAAATGGAAAGGTAATGAACAATAGTTAGTGAAAAAAATAAAGGAATCAAAATAGCAGTTGTAGAGAGGGCAAAATGCAGCATGAGTTAGTACTAGCTAGTTAAATTAAGGGGGAATGAGGATGGCTTTTACAGTGGAAGTAGTTAATTAGGGCCATATATATATATATTTACACTGAGATGTACTTTACTCTTTGAACAGTCCCATTAATATAGTGGAGCTTCTCAAGGAGCAAGGAACACTCAACATGAGTTAGTGTGACAGAATCTGAACTTACAAAAGGAGGGAGATAAATATAATTATGAATCAAAAGTGATTATTAATGATGCCCAACCAAAAAAAATTGACGGCCTGATGCTCCTCCCATTATGCAAGTGAAGAGAAATAAATATTGGCGACTAGGATCTGTGGCATTTAGATATAAAATGTGGAATTAAAAATGCATTATGAAAATGTCCTGAAGACTGATTATTTAAATTATGTCTTTACCTGTGTTATTTGCAGGCATTTGCTTTACTGTATCTGAAATGCCTGTTTTAGCTAGTTTTAAATACATGTGTTGCTTTGTCTGAGAGGCAGGCCAAAAGAAGTGGGGGAGCAGTAACTCCGTGGAATGTTCCTTTCCTCTATGGGAGCCCATGGGAGTGCCTCTGCAGGGCACACGGAAATCAGGACTTCATGGTTCAGAGCACAGTAGTACTTTCAAGCATACAATCTTCTCAGCATGCTCTCTTGGTGATGTGGCTGATTTCACAGCAGAAATCTGTACTGTAAGTAACATTAATGTCCTTTAAGAGTAAGAATGTGGAAGGGGTATATGCAGGCTAGAGAGAGATATTTCACAATGGATGGTTGCTCCCTCTATCCAGGGAGATATATCCTGGGTCTGCAAGGATGGAACTTGATTTTTCCCTCAATCCAATGGCTCAATTAACCTTCAAAACCACATCTTGTGTCTGTTCCCTGAGGTCAGAAACATCTTCAATTTGAGGGGGGTATGGAGAAGAATTTTCATGGAGGAGTCTTGGTAAGTGTCTAGACATGTGAGAGTCAAAGCCAGACAAGGGAATAGAAAGAAGGGTGACCTTAATAATATAGCATGGCTGCTTAATGTTATGAACAGAGCTAGTTGGAAAATGGATTTTGTTTTTATGTGCAAAATATCAACAAAAACAGAAACTGAAAATTGAAATTTCAATTTTTCCACACAAAATTTCAACTTCATTGGCAAAAATTTTAATGTTAAAATATTTTTGCTGAAAACTGAAATATTTTGGCTAAAAATTGTAGGTTGAGCTGGAAAATGCTGCTGTGGTCTTATGGGAGTTGTAGTTTGTGTCCTCATGTCCCCATTCGCTTCTATAGGCTGGACTTCCTGGTCAGACTTCATTCCCCATGATGCACTGTGGTGTCCCTTCTTCGTAAGCAGAGGTCATAAGGCCATCGTGGGAGTCCTAAGGCCAGGCAGTATCATGGAAGATGAAGTCTGACTGGGGGGCTCATCCCGAAAAAGAGAACTTGAGAAAACTGGACTGGGACTTGTAACTCCTCATGAGAGCCATTTTGTAGTTTTAGATTTTGACAAGTCTTGCTACGAAACTGTGCATGTCTAAAAAAATTCCTTTCGCATAGACCAAGAAAAAGAACTGGAAGGATCTAGCATGTTCAGGTAGTCTTTCCTGGAAATAGCAGGTAAACCCTGACCATTTTCCTTATCTTAATGACATTAGGAAGGATCATCAGAAGAATATCTGGGGTTATTTGTGGGACACAGTATAATTTTTGGTCCTTTGTAGGGTAGATTAAGATAATTAGCCAGATAAGGGGAGTCTTTTTTAATTTATCTCAAGGATTTGCCATTTTTGCTGGAATGCTTACAACACTCAATAAATACCTTCATGGTTTGATAACTTTTTAATTTAGTTTTTGGGGTTTTTTTGTTACCTGTCCTTCCCTTCACTTCTTGTGGATGAAAGAGCAGAAATATGTTTAGGAAGTAGTTGAAAGAGCTGAGGGCGGTGACATTGCTAAAAGGTTTTAGGAGCATGTGCTATAATGAGTGTCATGGAAGAAGGCATAGAAACATCCGTTAAAGAAGGTAAATTAAAGTGGTTATGCTAAAATTTAAATAAAAAAATAGAATAAAATTTAAATAAAGTGGTATCAGTGGGATGGAGGAAGCAAGCGAAAACACAAAAGTAGATTAGGTATAAAAGATATAGTCAGGAACATTGAGATATAGGATCTTAAAGATGAGGACAAGAAGTTTAAATGTTATGTGCAGTGCACTGGAAAGCTGGTGAAGAAGACTGAAAGAAAAGGGACGGATGCTGTTGAATTAATAGAAAGAAAGGTGATTTGGCCAGTAGTTTATTGAATGGAGTGGAGGGGTTGAAACTAATATGAAAGGAACCAGAGAGAAGTCAAGAGAGAAGATAGGGTCATGGCCAAGAAATTTAACTGTCAGTATGGAAATTAGCTATTTTTAAAAACATTTGGTGGAGGAAAAAGCAACAGGCTTTGGCTACAGTCTAGATATGGAGCAGAAGAACCAATAACATTTACTTGTGATGAGCATTTTTCAAAATAGGAAGAGATTACTGGCAATTACTGTCTGTCAAATGTAACTTCAATGCCTACTAAAATAATGTAAGAAATATTAAGAGGAAAAACTCAGTACCTAGCTGTTAAAATACTAAATAAGTAATATGGATTTGTACAGAACAGATTTTGGATTTTCCTTTGTTGATATTGAGACAGGCATGGAGCTGTCCTTCAATAATTAATGGATATTGTATGCTAACCTGGTTATAGGAATATTTACTGTGTGACTATTGGTTTAAATAATGGGATACTTACTATATGATTTAGGGCTGTTGGGAAACAACAGGAAGGCAAAACAATGACTCAAGATACATAATCCCTTGAAAAATACTTGAGGGTTATTATCAGACAAAGGAGACCCATTGGCCCAAAGCAGACTGGCTCAACCTTACACTGAGCCTGCCAATTTGGTTTTTGACTAGCAAGGCCAAAATGTCCATGAACTGAGAGAAAAATAACTGTGGCTAGATAAAAAAATGACACTGTCTCTGGGTGTGGGGAAGGCAGTTGTGGCCAAAAAGCTGTTCAGCTGAGGCCTGGTCTCTAGGACCCTTTGAGGTGGGGAAATTCCCAGAGTTTGGGCTCCAGCCCAAACCTGGAAGTCTACCCAGCAATGAAACAGCCCCTTAACTCAAGCCCTGCAAGCCCAAATCAGCTGGCATGGGCCAGCCGTGGGTTTTTCTTTGCTGTGTAGAAATACATACCCACAGCGGCTTGGACCCCTGGGTGGAAGCTCCATCAAGCTGCACGTTCAGAACTTTGGGGCGCTGAATTTGAAGGGTCATTGACTGGCTCCTGAGGCAGATTACAAAGGGGATTAGGATCAAATAATCATTAGGGGAAGCATTGCCAGGCTCTCAGGCTGTCCCTAGGAGAGTCAGAAAAAAGGTCAGTGAATGCTATTTCTGCGTTTTTACTTTTACTCTGGTTAAATACAAATTGAGTGTTATTCAAACCTAATTGAATGGTGGGTTTGAAGAGATCTACAGAGCCCTCAAAACAGAGTTATGAAAAGCAGCCAGGATCACCCACTATTTACAGGCAAATGTCCTGAGAGTAAGTTTAGAGGGGTAAAAAGACTGTGCTAGTGACATAAGGACATGTGTTAAAAGACGTGTATGCCCAGGGAGGGGCATGTGTGACAGCTTCGATCAGGGGAGGTAGTGGCCTTTAGGTGAGATAGTCCTGCATATAGACTGTTGGTTTAAAATCTTTTTTGTCTTATGCTTTATTCTTCTTGTTAAAACTAAACAAGACCCAGAGGTTCATCTAAGTTGTGACAACCAAAATCTCTGAAGCACTCGGTTGCAACCCCAACAAGCCAGTTCCACCTTCAGTCTGTCCCTGGCAACTCCTTTCTGCTGGGGTTTGTGATAGGCTTTACAGAACATAATTTTCCACAATGCTTGGGATTAGGGAATTCTCCCTGAGCCACAAGCAAGGCTTTTAGGACTGATTTATGCCCTCTAGCCTTTTATTGAGCATGAATAGATATCAACCTTTATCTCCTCCTCCCAGGCACCATATAAATAACTCCTCCTATACTTATGTTACCGGCCTAGTGTCCGTGAAGATAACAAGAAGTCTGAATAATAATAATAATAATAATAAATAAATAATAAGTTTTGTTGTGAAACTTGGGTTTCAATGGCCTGAACCTGCAAACTTTTACTGACATGAGTTAAAGATGAAATTACTGCAGGCATGCACACAAATGAATTGTGTGAGGAAAAGCTGCATAATTAGATCCAGTTTAGGAGGAAAAAGTCCAAAAGTCCTAGAGTCCAAATTCTAGTTCTGCTAGTTGTAATTTGGGTCAAATGATGCCATTATTTTAAAATGAAGATATTTTTATTTTTAGGTCTCTTTGCCCAATACTTCAGTTAGGAGCCATTGTTTGCGGTTGATGCTATCGTTCACTCAAATGCGCACAGAGAAATAATGATTGCCCTG
This sequence comes from Mesoclemmys tuberculata, assembly GCA_007922155.1. Lineage (NCBI taxonomy): Eukaryota > Metazoa > Chordata > Testudines > Chelidae > Mesoclemmys > Mesoclemmys tuberculata. The sequence goes on along the minus strand of ML675618.1, from coordinate 13,563,735 downwards.
TTTGACTTTAGAAAATTTGGTCAATGAAATAAAACTATGACACTTGTCTAAACAAAGCAACTGTCAACTTGTATCACAAGCTCCTTCTAAATAAAGGGCTCCAGTCCTACAAATTTGTTTTTCTTTAATGAACCCAAGCCTTTCCACTGTCATTACTCATTCCTTCTAAAAACAGTGGAAAATGCAATACATTACTCAACAGTGACCCAACATGTCCTAAGGTGCATATTTTATTGATGTAAATAAATGAGATTCTGGGCTACCCAAATACCAGTGTTTTGATTTTATAGAAATTCTGTGTACTTTAAAAGTTGTCATTAGTCCAGTGATTATTTTCCCTGGAGGTTCTGATGATAATCTAAAGGACCATTGCTAGAAGCCTGCTTAGTATCAGCAGGCTTGCTGGGTGAGTGAGTTATTGCAGCATGGTGTATAAGAAGAGTGGGAAGGGGAAAGAGTTAAAACGCCTGCTGATTTCTGTGGTATACCCCATTGTGTGGTTTTTTTCATTCTATAAAATGTTAGATGTTTGAAAGTGTATGACATTGAAATACATTGAAAGTGTATTAGTTGCATAACTGCAAAGCTTAACTGAAGAAATTACAGTGTTAGATTCTAGCATTAATGATCACAGAATTAAAATGAACCATACACTAGTCATTTGCTATTATAAACTAACTAAAAGCAAATTAAAATATACATTTTACAGTGCCCAGAGCCATAACAAATTATAGCTGCTTTTCTAAGCTTGGGAGGTAAGTTGTCCCTCTCCTGTTCTTCCTGGGTATCAATCTTGGGAACCAAAATATATATATTCTATTTGCCTTACTTCCATTTGCCTTTAGGTGGTAACCAGTTTTATTTTATCAACAGGAATTCATTTGAAAAAGGGCACTGACTTAAGGAAATTGTTTCCAATATACATTCTCATGAGGAAATATAGATTCCTCTTTGAGGAAAAATAGATTTATCTTAACTAGGTATTCATCAGTACAAATTAGTGGAAATATTAAGCACAATCATTACACTAGAGAAAGAAATGAGATGCTCTGGTAGCTACTGCAAGGGAAAGGGAGCGAGAGATGGGGTGATGTGGTCTATTAAAGAAAAAAGAAAACCTTTAACGGCATGAACATCTAAGGATTCTAGGCTGACCCCAGTGATTGATCTCACCAGAATTGTTGGACACTAAACAAACAGAGTAAGTTTTTGGAATTGTTTACTGTGATAAAATATTCCAAAGCTAATAATTAAGTTATATTTTAGTAAAAATATAATGCTCAGTAATTTTGAACGTTATCTAATATTTTCATTAGGACTGAGAGAGAGAGAGAGAAAGAGAGAGAGAAAGATAGTAGGGATGGACCAGATGACTTAATAAATCTTTCTCATCCCTATCTTCTTTGATGTTATTAAGGTGCCTTTTTATGCCTGGGGAAATGGGGAAACTGATTTCAATAGGCAGGTCCTTTTGTATTTCAGGGTTCCTGGTGAGAAAGGATTGCCCTTACTGCCAATTTATTTAGTTTCAGGGCAAAGAAGCAAGCTAAACAGAAACAAGTACCTGTCAATAGTGCTATTCCCCATGGTTAACACCATGTTGGGAAATAAATGTTTGCAGGGTTGGGCTCCAAAGTGGAGAAACTTAGAAAGAACACATGAAATAATTTAAAAGGTAACCACCTTTTCAAAGGTGGAGATTAGTTATTATAAAAAATATATACATAGCCATTTTTATCTTCTTAAACAATAAATAAAATCTTGATCATTAGTTTATTCAGTTTTAAAAAAAAGATAACTTTAAAATGACAACAATATGCAATGTCATGTGTCTGATTTTATCAAATAGGAGACAACATTAGTGTCGAGTGCAAATGAAGAACAAAACTCTTTTGGTTAGGGAGAAATATCTGATGCAGTTCTGGGAAATAAAATTCACATCCAGCAAAGCTGTTAGTTTTGTTGGTAGTTGCAGAGAGTCTGTAGATATTTAATTTTGTCCAGCAAGTTGGCTCTTGGCACAGCACAGATGTTAATAATAAAATTGGTGAAAGTATGAGCTGAAGTATTGGTAAAGTGCTTCTATTAACAACTGTTGGGGATCTACGTTTTAAGAGGAAAACAGCTTCCATGGACTTCTATAAAAGAAATCTTTGGCAGATTACATACTTAAAAGAATATTTTGGTGGAAATGGCCAGATATGATGCTGACACTTTGACCCTTACACTTTAAGATAGAATTTAGGCTGCTTTCCTTGTGTAAAAACTGTTTACTTCATCAATATAATTAAAGGAATAATAATTAGTTACCTCAGCAACAGAGCAAGACAATAGGCTTCTCTGATTCTTTTTTAGGAAAATGTGAAATGATTGCTAATGTATAACAGCTGTTGAAATGTGAAACACATGTAACTTACAGGTGGTACAGAATGCTTTTTGTAAGTTTGTAAGGAATGCTAAAGTTTGTAGTAGAAGTTAGACTTTGAGTCTAAGTGAGAGAAATAGATGGAAAAATAGGTACAGACTAGCAGTATTATATTTTTTTCAGTTAGGGTATTATAGAAACCAGGAGTACTAATATACTAAAGAGAGAATTCTCAGATTTGGTTTCTAATTTGTATTCACATTGAGAAAGCAATTTCTAGGCATATAAGATATGATCACAGCGGTAGGTGGTAGAACAACTAAGCATAGGATATATGAAGTGTTCTGTGACACTGAAGGTGTACAAATCTGCTAAATCGCCTTAGATTGTTTTAATTATTTTGACCCTGTGTCATAGAAAAAGAAATGAGATAATCGTTCCTGTGCTTACTTGCAACCAGATTGTTTTCCAGAAACTGCAAATGATACTTTACAACAGAATACTCCCAGGCAATTTGCAATTGCTAAACACACAAACAGAAGTGAGCACTCTACTAGCCAAACACTCTTTCCCCATAGAACATTTGATGTGATCTTAGCTCTCAGATGTCTTACTCCTTCAGCTAGTGCAATGATGAAGCTCAAGTGTATCACAGGGGTAAAAGAACTGTCTCTGTTCTGTCTCTCATACTAGTTTTAGACTAATGTAACTTCACTGGTGTAAAGCGGTGACTCTGCCCAGTAGGGGTGTCATGCTTCGTCCTCGGGCCCAGGCTTCAAGGAAGGCCACAGCTACAAGGGGAAAGTTAGCGGGTTGCAAACGTCTGTAGACCCCGGCTCCCAGGTGGGGCAGGGCTGGCAAAAAGTCTGTAACCCCTAGCCCTCAGGTGGGGCAGGGCTGGTGAGGAGTCTGTAGACACAAGCCTTGGGTGGCTAAGAAAAGGGTGGAGGGGGATGCAGGTCCAGCCGACTCCACTGAGTCCAAGTCCATGGCCCTACCAGTGGCAAAGAGATTCTGCCACCTGGTCAGTGGGGTTCCAGCCGCGACACGCTGACACTGCTGTGAATGCAAGCTCGGGCTGACCGGAGTCAGCTGTCCCTGGGCTACTTCCTCCCACCCTGAACCCGGGTACCTGGAACCAGGGGTCTTCCTAAGATTGTCCAGGATAGATGGCCAGCGGGAGTCCCTCTAGTCCCTCGCCATGGACCAGCAACAGGTCTGGGAACTCCTCAGGGCCATCAGCGGATGGCAGCTCCTCCAGATCACAGGGTCCCGGTGGTCCTCCAGCACACAGTGCTCTGGCAGCTCCAGCAGGTCCCAGGAGATGGGAAGTTCCTCTGGGTCATGGCTGGCCTCAGGGGTTCCCTTCCAGTCAGTGGTCTTTGATAGCTCTTCCCAGTCACTAGGGCCTGGTAGCCCCGGCAGGCCCCTGACGCTCTAGTCCATGGAGGACTTGTGATACACTGCCGTGGGACCTGGGTCGGGTTCAGACTGCAGTCTCGGGGAAGGAGCGTCCTTCTCAGGCAGCAGCTTCCCCCTGACTGAGCTACTAGGCTGAACTTTTGTGCTTCCCCTTCCTGTCTTGGCCCTGCCCCTCTGTTCCTGGGGTCTGTGTCCTGATCCGTCCTTCAGGGGTATTGTAGCCCTTCCTCAGATCCAGGCTCCGAGGAAGACCACAGTGTCTTGCTACTGTAGTTCAAATCAGCAAAGGACCAGCAGAGGAATGTGGAAAACCTTCAGGGGCTTGCCAATCTGACCTGGGGGGAAATTCCTTCCCAGTCCCAGATATGGTGATCAGTTAGACTCTGAGCATGTGGGCTAGACCCACCAGGCAGATCATATCTCATTGGTGGATCATGAGGTCCTTGTTTCCATATGGCCAGCCTGCATATTGGCATTCTGTGTCATATTACCATCTGGTTTCAAATCTTCTGGACGTTACCAATCTCAATAACATTTTTTTTCTTCACAGTGTCTATTATAATTGGTTTTGTAATTGTAATTTTGTAAGCTACAAGAGAATTGGCAGTGGATTGGGTTAGGGTTGATCATAGCCAGGACTACAACGAAGTCAATCAAAGATCAGCTTGATTAACCAGATGGGACCTATGTGATGAAACAGTGTTAATTCTGAGGGCTTGGAATTCTACTGAAGTTTTCTTCTTGTAATTTAAAAACATTCAGGCCTAAATATGATCTTTCAATAAAAACCGTAAAACTATTTTAGATTCTGAACTAACCTTCAGCCACTTCCATCTGATAATAGCTTTCGGATGCAAAAACATAGTAAATTTTTAGTCTTTTTTTTAAGATAATAAGAGACTGATTTCAGTGGTTGGAAATTAAAAGAAAGAAATTTTTTTATAATGATAAAATAAATCCATGTTTTCCCAGACATAACTAACTCCATATAAAGTATAGAGGTGCATGTTGAAAAATTGTACAAATGGGCAATCAAGAATGGTCTCACTCACAGAGCAGAAGCAGGAATCAATGTCTCCACAGGATAACAGAGATGATAGATAGGATGGGCACTCTTCCTCTTCATTTTATTCCATATAAACCCATTATGTTTTTACAGTTCTCCTATTTTATATGAATGAACTATCTCTCTCCTTTCAAATCTCTTCTTCAAACATCCTTCTTCAGATCCTTTCCTGGATATTTATACTGTTCTGTCAAAGGAATATTGCACAGCTTCTGGCTTGTCATGTCATTAGGTGTATTACTTTTATGAATTGTTTTGTCTATGCCTAACTAGACTATATACTCCTTGGAGCAGGAACTTTTTCTCTGCCTATGTTTGTACAGTGTTGAGCACACTATTGAGACTCAGTAAATTACTTTCCATAACAAATTTGTTCAGTAAATTGGATTCAAAGTTTAAAATAGTATCAAAACTTAAAAGGAGGTAAGGGACATGTATTTTAAAACAAAAAATATTAGAAAACCAGGAAATTCTAAATTATTCTTAAATTGTAAAATAAAGTGTTGGAAAATACAGGCTTAAAGACCTACACCTTCAAAAAGCTGACTACTCGCCTTCTCTCTTGTGTCACTCCTCTTTCCCTCTTTGCCCAGGGCTTTGTTGACTTCTTCAAAGAGATAACTGAAGAGACGAGATGTGATCTTCTTCTACCTTTCTCCCTTCCCAATGTTTTCCCTTCTTTTCCTGTCACTGACTGATTCCTCATCTGCCATTTACAGACTTCCCACCTGCTCTCTCATTCTCTCACAAATTCCAGATCTCCTTTGTCCCAACCAGTCTTCCCCTATGATTTCTTCTTCTTAAAGTGCAAGCATACTATAATATGCTCCATCCTCAGAGCAAGGCAGCCTCTAAAACTATTACCCAGGCCCAACATTCTGATAACATCACCTGTTTTTGTATTTTACTACTAGTATCTCTTGTGAACACTGCATCAGATTTAGGTTACTTTCCCTTAACTTCAAGGGCCTACACAATTTTTCCATGGCCTAAATCTTGGACCATGTCTCTTATCATGTTCCATCCTCTAATATATCATCCTTGATGCCTTTCATTATTTCCTTTCCCACTTCTCAATAGAATCCCATGCTTCCCTTTACGCATGGAATGTCCTCCAATTTCTTGGCTCAACAAGGTGTCTCCCTTTGCTCATTCCCATTCATCATAAATGTTCACTTCTTCCACAATGTTCACAAGTACTTAGTACATAATTAATAATATTAATAACAATAATGCATCCTACATGCTAAATACGTAATAAAGTATCAATAATGAGTACTAGTAAGGAACCTCCCCCTGCCAAATTCTAAATGATCCCCTCTTCTGGATTTCAGTGTTTCCTGTCTTCTCTGAATCTGTCTTTAAGGCCTGAATCCTGAAAAAAAATAACATACTAGGCTGGTTGGGACCTTTAAATGAAAACATACCTGTTTTGACAAAATTTTCATGGGGAAGCTTTCTCAGGTCTAGTATGGAATTTCTGGCCAGAGAAAGAGAGCTGGATGTATGAAACCAGGTTCAAGCCTGTCTTCTGCCAGCTTCAGATCTGGGATCAAACCTGAATTTCCTACTTCCTATTACATATGGGAAGAGAAAGAAATGCCTAAACCTCAACATTTTTCATTAACAGAATTTTTATTTTACAGCCAGCCTTATTTCATGCAAATGTAACTTAATTCATGCAAGGTGAAATCCTGCCCCACTGAAGTCAGTAGGATGGTTGTCATTGACGTCAACAGAGCCAGGATTTCACCTGTTGGGACTACTCACATGCTTAAGCTTAAACATGTGTGTAAGTACTTGCAAGATTGAGTCATAAAACAATAAATGCCATATGAAACTTGGGGAGAGAGTTATACATTTTTTCTAAACACTTACAATTGTGTGTATGTGTGGATTATTCTAAATAGATAAAGTAAATACTGGTTTGCTTCTTCTGCCCATCAAGCCATGATTAATTAGTTGATATTATACATATCATGGCAGAGATGGTCACCAGTAATGCAGATCCAAAATTTTCAATAAAAAAATCCAGGCAAGTAAAACATTTTTTTATTCAGATTCTTGACAAATCAAATAAAACAACTGATCCTCACCTGGTTTATTCAACTTTTCAGTCTACAGACTGAGTTTTTCCTTCTTTTTTTTTAGATTTAACTGTTCAAAGACATCATTTAATCACAATCTTGAGACACTTACCTTTTAACATATTTAACAAGACTAAGGCTAGATCTACACTGACGGTGGCAAATTTGCCACCATCAGATCGATTGCTCTAAATCGACAGTGTGGTCTGTGTAGACCCGCTCAGTTGATCCAGCAATCGACGTAGGAAAAGCACCCCAGTAAGTGGAGTAGCGCTACATCGAAGGGAATGCTGTGTGGACGGCGTGCGGAGCAGACGAAGCAAAGTTGACGGGAGATACACAAGTGACTGCCGCCAAATCTGGAAGGTAAGTGTAGACCAGAGCTAAGTCTGCCATCATGGACTTATGCACTACATAACTAACAACATGGACAATCTCACTGATTTCAGTGACTAAGGTACATAAAGCTGAGCACATGTATAAGTATATATATGAAGAAAGCTCCCTATATATATCCCTATAGCCACATTTTTGACCTCCTTCCAATCCCTCTGTAAAATTTTCCGCTGCCATGAGACCAACAAAATTCTGAAAATGTTAAGACAGATGGGCAATAAATGGTTAATAAATGGTTAAAGGTTGTCATGCTGTTCATAATTATCTCACTATTTCATTGTGCTCCACACAGCTGTTTGCTGTGTCCACCTGTTTTCTCTCATTTTATACTTATACTGTATGCTCTTTGGGGACCATCTGTTACATGTTCTTATGGTGCCTGAAAACAATGGATCCCTGATCCATGATAGAGCCCCCCAGATGCTACCACAATATAAATAAAAACAAAAATAGAAAATTAAAAGGAAGGCACTTAGGGAGGAAGCTTCTGTGCAGTAGAAAAAATAAAATAGGTAGTAGGAGAAAAAAAAGAATGACAGTAGGCAGAACTTGTGTAAGGTGGAAGGTAAGAACAAAAATGTTCAAATGGATGTATACTTGGGGGATGTAGGCTCACGAGGTCTCAGACTGGTTCTTTAAATCAGAAACAGCTTTTTTTATTTTTTTAAAGAACACAATGAATAGTAAAAACGATAGCCAGTAACATTCCATACACAAGGGCTTATCAAGGTCATATATAAAAAAACAAATGTAAGCTTTATGATATCATTTACATTTTTTCATATGAGCTTCTCAGTAATTACAGAAGTCCACTTTTCCTAGACTGAGAATATATAATTCACAGAATCTATGGACATATTTCCCAAACTACAAAACAATCAATCGTAACAACACATGTACAATATTTCGTAAAGCCTCTGGATGCAATGGTGGTCCGGCTAATTAGAGAAGGCAAAGTGTAATACAGATTTTTTCTTCTTTTCACATTTTGAAAGATTACGGAAACCACAAATTAATTGTAACGGAATGAGTTATTTTACCTGGTGCTTAATAGAAAGCAGATTAGATTTTTATTACATCTAGCTTGAGTTATTGAATAATATCATGGTGGCTTCATTAAGCAGAATAGCAATTGCATAGAATAGTAGCATACCGTATTACTTGATTATTGCATACACAGCTTTCATCACTCTCATACCTGTTTGTGGTTTATAGATTAGAGAACTCAGGAACACTTCCAGTGACTACACTCAAAATGGATCCATAGAACAACAAAAGAGCAGTAAATGGTATTGTAGTTAATAATAACAACACTTAGCTCTTATATAATGTTTTTCATCTAGAGATCCCAAAATATTTTTACGAAGGAGGTAAGTATCATTATTGCAGTTTTACAGGTGGAAAATTGGATCATAAAAAAGGGAAGTTACTTACCTTAGGTCACTCAGCAATCCAGTGTCAGAGATGGGACTAAAATATAGGCCTCCTGAATCCCGTCCTAGCCATGTGAACATTCTGCCTCCTACATTAGCACGTGGACTGCACAGTCATCCAATACCCCTTGGTGTTTCCAAAGGGCTAACTGGTCAGCTTGTTCATGTTTGCAAACATGTCATGGCATGTGACTTTGAATAATCAATGCAAATCTCTTTTTAAGAAACTAAGTCAGTTAGGATATATCTATTTTCAGGTTAATTTTTTTGTGTGTGATTCATCCTATGATTACCCGGCTTTCAAGGTATTACCAGCAAAAAAAAAAAAGTTTTATTTATCCAAATCTCTCAGTCTCACTTCCCAGTTTTAATACAGAACAGATTTTTTTTTCCTGGTCATAGAAATGTGATTACTTTTAGTCAAATTAAAATCTTCTCTAAGCTGCAGTGATGTGTTTCGCCAAGATGTGGGTGAAATAGGACTAGATGGTAAATGGTTTTCCTGTGCCACAAAACTTTTGGAGATTTCAGAAATGTTCCCATTCCTCATTGAGACAAAACAGAGACGTATCAAATTTATTTGTGAAAGACCAGAGAGCCCTACCTCAGAACAACCAATAGTTTTGTGGTTAGGGCATTCACATGGGATATAGAAGACCAAGCAGTACCTTCTGTTGTAACATTGTTTCATTTTATAATTAAAGTGACCCAACTCCATTTTAAATTAATAGAAATATAAGCTCCTTGGGCCTGGATGTAAAATGTTAACTGCTTTGTAACAACATCCAGCCTTGTCTTGTCAGAAATCTCTGTGATAAGCACCGGGAAAAAGGTGTCAAGTACTGGAGACGATCAAGATGCAATCAGTATTTGGCCTGTAGGCTTTGGTAAACCAGAATGGGCCATCTGTGACTTGAAGCTCAGTAAACTTCATTTAAAATAATATTCAGACAGGTATTGCAATAAGTGATCCTTTGTCAACAGCAGACAGCAGCTGGAGTTTATCCACAAAAAGAGTACGACTGCCCAAGCAGGGGGCCAGAATTCTGTCTGGTAAATAACTGGGCAATCAAGGAAGATAATATCGTGTCGGGGTCCAGCCCCCGATCACCCCATCGCTCTTAGACACTTCATAATTGGCTAAAAGTGGGCACATGGCTGTGAGGAAGAGAATATAGGTGATCAAAAATCATAAGGTAATTTGGAGATGTCCCGTATCTTTGGAAGAACAACAGAATAGTTCTACATGTAGGCGTGATCTACCTACTGTCTCTCCCCAGTTTGCCGCTCAAACCTGAGTATGGAGCGTGTGGCTGTGTAACCTGAGTGTGACAGTGTATTTTACTCAGATGTAAACCCGGGAATCGTAGTAGTGGAATTGGAGTACTGCTTTGCTGCTGACAAATCTCACTATTGCGGTGTAAGTATAATCCTATAGTATAAGCTAGCTTTGTAAATATAATTGTATAGTTGTAATTGTGATTGTGTTCTAAGTAGTTAAATTGTTGTATTAAATAAGAATCAATGGTGATTTTTAAATTGTAATTGATGATGTATAAATTATTGCAAGTAAAACAAAATTGTATGCAAAGCAATCTTTGTCCCTCCTTATTTGAGGGATCCATATAATCGAACCTGACAGCAAGCTGGTTCTTGTTGTCACCTCACCTTCCAGCAGGCAATTAATATAACACAAGATCAGGTCCAAATGACAATTATTTATATTATTACTGTTTAGAATTGCCAAGTTTATTTATTAATAATGTGGGAATTTTTTCCTCTCTAAACAAAAATTAGCAAGGCTAGTGTGTGATCTGGTTACTATAAAGCAAAACTTTCCAATGATACCAAGACTAAAACATCCATGGTCAAGAGAGTTTAGCTAAACTTGTTTAAGTAAATGTCCTTGACACACACTAACTTTCAGGGGTACGTTTTCAAAGTAGCACGTAGCAATTTACTGATAATATTAATCTAACTAATTAATTGTTTAATAGTCAATTCTTATTGATGTTAATAGTAGTCAGGCACCTAAACTGTTTCTCACTACCTTAAAAATATAAATAGAACCTAAAAGAACCACTATCTTCTACATTTGACATCTGAACATTTTGTCCATGCCTCTTGCTCCTTGGTCATTCGCCAGTTTTTATTAACTTAGCGTGCCGCTGTGCTAGTAGTAATCATGAAAAGCCCATTTTGAGACAAAGGAGAGGAAAACCACTGCTGAAACAATAATATCCTTTAGATATACTTCCTTAGAGCCCAACTTTGCTGTTGTACCACATGCCAAGCTAACACAATAAACAGAAGATAAGCACCATTCTATGCTTCCTGGAGGTGTGTAATTGTGAGTCAAAGAAAATTAACAGTAAAGAAAATAGGCAGCTTGTCATTTACATATTTTGATTGTGCCAACTTTGAAACCTCATAAAACCATTTATTTTTTGTCACTAAGCTCAAGTGCACTATAAAAATGGATATAAATAGGAAATCCATCAAGAATAACAAAACAACATTTTGTGTAGAAAAGGTACCAAAAAGGTTCTTCACCTCTCTTTTATGCCCCCTTACTTCTATTTAATTTCTACTTCCCTTGATAGACTATTCCACCTGTTTAGAGATCTCACTGGTCAAGATATTTCTCCTAATATTTTCCTGTTTAATTTTACCCCATTCTCTAGATTATGCTCCCTTTAAAAATGCTAAATACTTTCAATTCCTCATTGAGATTTTCACCCTTCAGTTTCTTGAAGACCTTTGTAGAATGCAGTTGGAACTTCAGAAGAATGGTGTGGTGGTGAGCTGGTTGACTACTGGAAAGAGATGCTTAGTTGAGCTGGCCAGCAAATTTCTAAAACTGAAATCAACAAAAGTTTAAATTTTTTTCTGTCTGTAATGGAAAAATGGGTGGATATAAACTCAAAATAAAGTGGGGATACCTATTCACTTGCAGTCACTCCATCAACACTTACAACTTATTTGTTTCTTTTAGACACCCTTCTTTTCCTAACCAACCACTCCAGCAATCATATTTCAACTCATAATCCATACTTTGAAATATAATCATGCAAATACTAAATTAAATACTTATGCAAAAACTAATTTGAATATTAATACTAACTCTTTTTTTATAAGACTAAACTTGGGGAATTACCTAAGAAGACACAAGAAATATAAATAATCAAAATCATATTATATTTTATGTTCTCTTATTTTCTCCGTTGTATTATGTCTAACAAGAATATATTCAACCACCTTTTATTCTTCAGCCTCTAAAGTGCCATGCAGAACTATGAGGCTACAGAAATAATAATAGTAACAATGGCACTTAGTGTCCAAAAACATTACACATTTATCAAAGCAAGCCATAACTTGACTAACTTTGAATTTAAATCAAAAGTTTAGACTCTGCTGAACTGTAGAAGTTCGAAGTGATTAATTCTGATGCCTGACCTAAATCAGACCTCAGAATTTTCAGTACAGCTACCTTTAGTTTTTATCTCACATTTCACTTCTCATCCTGGGTGTAAAACTAAGAGATAAAATGTTTCAGCTAACCACACATGCGCACATATAGACGCTAGCTGTTGTTACAAAAGAATCCTCATTTTACAGCTATAAGTCAAAAATGAAGATGTGTAGTCCTGATGTCAGTTGAGGAAATATTTCCCCAATCATTAAGCATCTTGTCAGGAGCTGTTCTTTCCAGTTTTCAGCAGACAACCATGCTCCATAAGGTACTGCTCTAAAAGTCACCTTGGAGAAGTGTGATACTAGCTAGCAGCATATTATGGAAATGACATTTCCTTAAAAACAAAAGTCATCTGTTCAGATCACTGCAGATAAAAATAGCAGAGGCCTCCAGCACTGTTCCCATGGCCTCATATTCTAGTACAAAGAGGGAAATTGCTGAAGACAAGAACTCCCAAATTCCTGAAATAAACCAAGTCTTTCCAAAGTGGGGTTTGACTATTTTAAAACACAGGTTCTCCCTATAAATATTTCACTTGTGTAATATCTTGTGATGGATTTACCAGTTGCTTAACAAGTGGGCAACCTGCAGAGCATGTGGATCCCAACTGGCGGCAGAACAGGATTTAAGAACATGTGTTTTTGTTAACATATATATAAATAGTGTCTACAAAGAAAAAAAAAACAGCGTAATGCTTGTAATCATGTATATACTTTACACTGCATGCACTATACAAAACGAAACAGAGGACTAAACTAAGAGATGAAGTAAAGGCGGTTGAAATTAAGCACAGTGGCACATATTCAAGCTCCATCGGTTTCAGACTTCCTTAGATCTACGTACCAATGTGAGCGTGTAAGGGAGTCCAGGTTGGTGCAAGTTGCATACTGATCATTTGGAAGTAAGAACAAATTAAAGTAGTGGGCAGTCTATTTGGCACATGTTCAAGCTCTGTCAGTTTCAGACTTCCTTAGACCTACATACCAATGTGAGCAGGTAAGTGAGTCCAGGTTGGTACAAGTTGAATACCAATCATTTGAAGTAAGAATAAATTAAAGTAGCAAGCAGTCTATTTCTATTTATACTCCATACTCCCTTCTTTTAGTTGCTTTTATTTCCACACTTCTCCTTTCTGACTTCTCAGCATATAAATTACACTGCCTTTGATTCCTAGTGCCAAATCCATACTAATACATGAGAAGGGGTGTAAATTAGATGTTGAGTGTCACCATTTCAAGCTCAACTGCACATGTATTCCTCTTGCACCTGGCTCCCAGCCATCACCTCTCCAGGGTGGAGACCCACTTCTCATTCCCTTCTGACTGGAAGTTTTAAGGCTGCATAGCTCCCTGATCTACGTTGTGATGTCCCCAGCAAGCCAATCTGCCTAAAAGGCCAGTATCTGTACTTTGCTTTTACTCCAAAGGGTACAACTATGTATTGCCTGCAGTTACAAGTTACCACACAGCTCCTTCTAAGCAAGCACATGAACCTAAACATATGCTAGAAAGTTTACCATAGATTACCTCAAATCCTAGGGCTCGGTTGGTGTCCATCCTTCAGAATCCACAACTAGTTTTTTCCCTGTCATATCACGTTCGTATCAGTCTTCAGATCAGGAACCAGAATACAGAACGGGCAGATCATCCTTTTCTTTATACTGCCTGGGACTTTGATCTCCAGTCTCTGGGGAAAAGGTAATCACCAGTCAAGGGCCCTCTCCTCAGGGTGTAGCTTTAAAAGATGAGCTTTTTGCATTACCAGAGCTGTGGTATTAATGCATTCCCAAGCTATTTCTTAGGAAATCTATGTGACAATTATTGTCCCAAAATTTCATGTTTGTCTGGCATATTTCAGAATAGTAATTTGTACTCTTTACACTTCCCATATCTCTCACATTAAGTAGGTGTGATAAGAGGGAAGGTCATCTCCTCAATCAGTAGTTGGTTAAAAGATAGGAAACAAAGTGTAAGAATAAATGGTTAGATTTCAGAATTAAGAGAGGTAAATAGTGGTGTCTCCAAGGGGTCTGTACTGGGATCAGTGCTGTTGAACATATTCACATATTATCTAGAAAAAGGGGTAAACAATGAGGTGGCAAAATTTGAAAATGATACAAAACTAATCAAGATATTTAAGTCCAAAGCAGATCGCGAATAGTTACAAAGGGACAAATAGTTACAGAATGAAGGAGGCAACCAAGTGACAGAGGATGTGGAGAAAGCTGAGGTACTCAATGCCTTTTTTGCCTCTGTCTTCACAGACAAGGTCATCTCCCAGACTACTGAACTGGGCAGCACTGAACCGGGAGGAGGTGAACATCCCTCAGTGCTGAAGGAACAGGTCCATGACTATTTAGAAAGATTGGACATACGCAAATCCATGAGGCCAGATGCAATGCATCCGAAGGTGCTGAGGGAATTAGCTGATGTGATTTCAGAGCCATTGGCTATTACCTTTGAAAGCTCGTGGCAATTGGGGGAGGTCCCAGATGATTGGAAAAAGGCAAATATAGTACCCATCTTCAAGAAAGGGAATAAAGAGGATCCAGGGAACTACAGACCGGTCAACCTCACCTCAATCCCTGGAAAAATCATGGAGCACGTCCTCAAGGAATCCATTTTAAGGCACTTGGAAGAGAGGAAGGTGATCAGGAACAGTCAACATGGATTCACCAACAGAAAGTCATACCTGACCAACCTGACTGCTTTCTATGGAGAGGTGACTGTCTCTGTGCATGTGGGGAAAGTGGTGGACGTCATATTCCTTGACTTTAGCAAAGATTTGAAACAGTCTCCCACAGTATTCTTATCAGCAAGTTAAAAAAATATGGGGTGGATGAATGGACTATAAAATGGATAGAGAACTAGCTAGATCATCGGGCTCAATGGGTAGTGATCAATGGCTCCATGTCTAGCTGGCAGTCGGTCACAAGTGGAGTGCCCCAGGAGTCATTTCTGGGGCCGTTTTTGTTCAACATCTTCATTAATGATCTGGAGGATGGGGTAGATTGCACCTTCAGCAAGTTTACAGATGACCCTAAGATAGGGGGAGTGGTAGATATACTGGAAGGATCTAAACAAATTAGAGGATTAGGCCAAAAGAAATCTGATGAGGTTCAACAAGGACAAGTGCAGAGTCCTGCACTTAGGACGGAAGAATCCTATTCACAGCTACAGACTGGGGACCTATAAGCTAGGGAGCAGTTCTACAGAAAAGAACCTGGGGTTTATAGTAGATAAGAAGCTGGGTATGAGTCAGCAGTGTTCCCTGGTTGCAAAGAAGACTAATAGCATATTGGGCTGCATTAATAGGAACATTGCCAGCAGATTGCGGGAAGTGATTTTCTCCCTCTATTCGGCACTGGTGAGGCTGTATTTGGAGTATTGTGTCCAGGTTTTGGGCCCCCACTACAGAAAGGATGTGGACAAGTTGGAGACAGTCCAATGGAGGGCAACAAAAATTATTAGGGGGATGGAGCTCAAGACTTATGAGGAGAGGCTGAAAGAACTAGGCTTGTTTAGTCTGCAAAAGAGAAGAATGAGGGGGTGATTTGATAGCAGCCTTTAACTACCTGAAAGGGGGTTCCAGAGAGGATGGATCTGGGCTGTTCTCAATAGTAACAGATGACAGAAAAAGGAGCAATGATCTCAAGTTGCAATGGAGGAGATCTAGGTTGGACATTAGGAAAAAGTTTTTCACTAGGAGGATGGTGAAGCACTAGAATGGGTTACCTAGGGAGGTGATGGAATCTCCATCTTTAATGGTTTTTAAACTGTAGCTTGACAAAACCCTCACTGGGATGTTTTAGCTTAGGTTATTCCTGCTTTGAGCCGGGGGTTGGACTAGATGACCTCCTGAGGTCCCTTCCAACTCTAATATTATATGATTCTATGATTCCATGATCACACAAAACTGGGTGACTGAGAAAAAAATTGGTAGATGAAATTCAATATTGATAAATGCAAAGTAATAAACATTGGAAAATATAATCTCAACTATACATATAAAATGATGGGGTCTAAATTAGCTGTTACCAGTCAGGAAAGCCATCTTGGAGTCATTGTGGATAGTTCTCTGAATATGTCCACTCAGTGTGGTGCTGCAGTCAAAAAAGCTAACAGGATATTAGGAATCATTAGGAAAGGGACAGGTAATGAGAAAATATCATATTGCCTCCTTATAAACCCATGGTATGCCCAGATATTGTATACTGCATGCAGATCTGGTTGACCCATCTGATAAAAAGTTATATTGGACTTGGAAAAGGTACAGAAAAAAGCAACTAAAATGATTAGGGTTATAAAAAGCTTCATTATCAGGAGAGATTATTAAGACTGGGTATTTTCAGCTTGGAAAAGACACAACTAAGGAGTGATATGATATAAGTCTATAAAATCCTGATTGGTATGGAGGAAGTAAATAAGGAAGTGTTATTTACACAGTCCTATAACACACAAGCTAGGGTTTATGAAAAAAATTAATAGGTAGCAGATTTAAAAAACCAAAAGGAGGTAGTTCACACAATGCACATTCAACCTGTGGAACTCCTTGCCAGAGGCTGTTGTGAAAGTCAAAAAGGAACTGGATAAATTCATGGAGGATAGGTCCATCAATGGCTATTAGCCAGATAGACAGGGATTACCATTTGTCAGAAGTTGGTAAGGGGCAACTGGATGCATCACTTGATGATTATCTGTTCTATGCATTCCCTCTGAAACACGTGGCATTGGACACTCTTGAAAGACAGGATACTGGGCTAGAGGGATGATTGGTCTGATCCAATATGGACATTCTTATGTTTTTATAAAATAGTTCTTTCTTAGGATTTTTTACAAAATACAGAAACCTTCTTAAAATTTTGTCAGTTACTTAACCATATATTTGAGCAAAGTTTTTCAAAAAATATTTTATTCACTGACAAATAAGTTTTGGGCCAAATGAAACTATTAACTATTTTTAAAAAATAGAAAATGTCAATGTTTTATTGTGACATTTTCAAATGAAACCATTTTGATTTTTAATTTCCAAATAATATATCGTTTCAAAATTTGCCTAAATGTATTTTTTAAAACAGTTAATCTTCTCCCCCAGTCTCTCCCCCAAATCTCAAGCAAAATGTCTCAGGCAACCCGAAACTTTTGAGAAGAGGGTTGTTTCAAAAGAAAAAAAATATTTTGGGTTAAACCAAAATGATTTTTTTTTCAGTTCAGCCACAACTCTGCTTAGCCAGCATAACTAAAATCAAAGAAAGAGAAAGCTTGGTTTCATTCTATTATACATTTTCACTTTGCTGTTTGCATTACTATGTCTTTTCAGGAGGAGATGTGCACAATACTTGGTTTTTCCCTATAATATTCTGAGGTTCTTAATTTGTTCTGGCTAGCTCTTGTCGTGATTCAGGCTTTTTCTCAGTTTCTTCAAGTAGATTTCAGCCCATTGATAATCAAATTTTACTAGTTATGCTCTTGATGAATTGCCATTCTTCAGATGTCCACAAAAACATGCTCTCTTTCATGTATTTAAAAGAAACTTAAAACTTTTATTTTCAAATATATTTTGAGACAGTGGTCTGGATGTTTCCTAAGCTTAGTAATAGAATCTGGGCTTTCATCTCTAGATGCTATTTTAAATCTAGTTTAGTTAGTTTATTTAGACTGTGAGTTCTTTGGAAAGAAAACCTTCTTTATGTTCTGTATGTATGTACAGTGCCTAGTACAATAGGGCCCATGAAGCCGGCTAGTAGGTTCTAATGCGATATAAATAATAACAATAAAAGTTATCACCCTGTGTCTACTGTTCAGGGGATTTGGAATTTGTTGATGGTTTCATTCTAGTTGCTACTTGGCAGATGTATCCATGAAAGAAAAAGAAAAGTAACAATAAAACACCATCGCAAATGGCTTCTCTGCTGAAACTACCAGCAAGGGAGCCATTTAGCACTAAAGACTGAATGCTACCCCCTACAGGTGTCCACTTCAAAGAAACAATGTGGCGGTAAATTGACAGGGAAGCATGATGAAGCTTGTACTATCAGTTCCTAAGATCTATCTCTTGGTTGCTAAGCAGAGTGCTTCATGCTCCTTGTTATCCACTTGGCACCTTTTTACAATCACTATTTTAAAATCATCTTAAGTGTCCAGGTTGATTTTTCTTTCTCAGTTTACTGAAAAGCAGTTCACGATCTTCAATATTTTCTCTGGAAACGTTTTTGTAAGAGTTACAAATATTCATTCTGGAAACAGAAAGATACCATGTGACCTATACAGCCAATCAAAATGCCTATGTTATGAATACTGAATATTTGCAATGAATCACAAGTAAATGAGCTAATGGCCAAGAATAATGTGCAGAAATTACTTACTTTTTTCATATTAGAATGACACTAAAATATTTTGGATTTTTGTGAGGATAAAATCCATTATTGATTTTGAGGTGCTCAGATACTTCAGGTGATGAGGACCATACAATTACTTAGCTATGTGGACATCTAATAACAAAATATATTTCTCAGTAAGTAAAAAATTCCCAATCCCCCTCCCAGAAAATCCTTTTTAAGGACAAACTGTCCTTGTAGCCAACTTCCCATTTTCCCTCACAATCCAAGCAAGTCTCTGTTCAAGTCTCCTCATTCTCCCTCTTAACCTTCCTACTCAGTCCTCTTTCTGTGTGGCAACTCTAAGTGAATGATACTGCAAATACTTCATACCTTCCCCTGAAAATCAGCCCCCTAACTAAGGTTCTATATGCCATTACTACTCTCATAAGCAATCTAGTCCTTGTATGCTTTATGCAAATACAAGTTATTAGGGCTCGTCTACACTTACAGGGCAGCAGTGGCACAGCTGCACCTAACAAAGACACCACCTAACCGACAGGAAGCTTCTCACACCAGTGTACGTATTCCATCTCCCCAGGAAGTGGTAGCTATGTTGATGGAAGAAACCCAGACGACACCAGGAGTTCAGTCGGCATTGGAGGATGTGGCATTACACTTTTTTTCCCCACCTGTGGATGAACTGAAAAACCTTTCTACCATGATTGTTTTTTTAAAATATACCTAAAGTCAGTCTCCTAAAATCTATATTTAAGCATCTAAATAAATGAGCTAGTTTTCAAAAGTGCCCAAAACTCTGCAACCCTTCTGGAAATCAGCATACTTACTTATCATCTAAATATGGATTGAGGAGCCTAAATTAAAACTCTCTTTAAAAAAATCCAAGCCTACTTGCTACTTTACTAACTTCTTTTAGTTAGCTACACTTCTGTTTTCTGCAGAGCTAACTGATCATGGTATTAATCAGATATGTACTTTTGTGGCTACAACAGTAGACAGCTCATTTCTGTAAATGCCTGTTAATGTCTGTGTTCAATGGTGACCTTTTTAGTCACCTAGAAGATAAATAAAAAGTTTAGAACTTTCTGTCTAGGGTGGCCTTTTATTATTTGAGTTGTACAGCTGCAATTATGTCTATATTTAGCTGGGCTAGGCATACTGTAATTGTTAACAGCACTGCCTTAGTGCAGAGTGACATAACTTTATGAAAATAAACCAAAGCATAGCTTCATCTTTATATGAAACAGAGATTAATGGTCTAGAAGAGGAAGACATTTTAACAAAGAATTTCAATAAATCATTGTAAATCTTTATTGTTCTTTAGCCAGTTGTAGTGGATAAGTTGGTACTTACTATAGGCTTCATCATTTTCATTATGAATTATGGAAATACAACAGACATGATATACTCTGTCTTTCAACATAGCACATTTCATTCAAGTTTCTCATAGTTCTTTACAAATATAATGAAATTAAATCTTAGAGTAGCCCCGTGAGCAAGTACAACACTAAGGTAGGCTTTATTTTCATTTTATTTATAGGGCAACACACTCTGCAGAAGAGAAGAATTTAGTTTGAAGAAGAGAAGAATGAGGGGGGATTTTATAGCAGCCTTTAACTACTTGAAAGGGGGTTCCAGGGAGGATGGAGCTAGGTTGTTCTCAGTGATAGTAGATGACAAAACTAGGAGCAATGGTCTCAAGTTGTAGTGGGGGAGGTCTAGGTTGGATATCAGGAAAAACAATTTCCCTAGAAGGGAGGTGAAGCATTGGAATGGGTTACCTAGGAAGGTGGTGGAATCTCCATCTTTAGAAGTTTTTAAGCTTGACAAAGTTCTGGCTGGGATGATTTAGCTGAGGTTAGTTCTGCTTTGAGCCGGGGGACTAGATAACCTCCTAAGGTCCCTTCCAACCCTAATCCTCTATGATTCTAACAAATGCTCAAATAATTTAGGACCCAGAGCTGCACTTATATCTGTTTGTTGAGTTCCTTACGGGGCTAGAGTACTAGTGACTTGTTCAAAGTCTTAGTGACTTGTTAAAAGACAGAGCCTAGCCTGTATGTTAGCTAAAAGACCATCCTATCACCTGTAGGAACCTTATAAGGAAGAATTCCTAGGATTTTTGCTTATAGTTTTGCTTTTATAAAAGAATAAAGCTTAATGACCTTTATTTATAATTTTAAATCTTTATTTATGAATGGAAAGGGAGGCAAGTTTCCTGCCCTGAAAAGCTCACAATTTAAGGCCCTGTTCCATCAATGCACTTAGACACTTGCTTAACTTTAACCATCGGAATGGTACCAATTAAATTAATGGATAATCCTCCTTCCCCCTTGTACTTTTGTCCCAGTGCCCTGTCCTTTTTAAGCCTATTGCCCTTATCCAATAATCACCTCTTATCCCTCCTTCCTTCACAGTCTTCCCTATGTCAACTTTGGCTTAGCTGTGACATTGTTTCAACACACTCTTGAAGAGAAAAGGAAAGCCAAATGTCTTTGCTTGGTTATTATAGCCAGACTGACTAATTGCAGTGTGAGTATATTTAAAGATTTGCAGCACCTTCTTCTTGGGCATAGTCCAAGTAGTAACATTTCTGGAGATGTAAATATATAATCACTTAAGAAAGAGGAGGATATCACACATACATTTTCACTTCGAATTTTTGGTTGCTTTTGCAAAACTTAAAATTTCATTTTGTATGAAGAGGACAAAACTTCTTTAATCCCGGAAATGGTAAATTTACTTTTGGAGAAAATATGTGCAAACATGTGATGTAAGCAGGGCCTGAACAAGCTCTCCCCAACATCTAGTGATGAGATGATGGGAAAAGTCTTCTGGAACAGACCGAGTCAGCATAGGCATTCTTACTCTGCATAGGTGCACAGCAAATGGGTCTGTTTAGCCAAAATTATCAATTTTTGTTGGTTTTGGATTGCAAAAAGCTCTAATATTTGAATATAAGGGTAATGACAGATTGTTATTCTTATTTTATGAGTAAAGGGCAACAGAACTGTACTTAACTTGTCCTGACTGAGGGGATCAACCTAAAGTGAGCCTCACTTGCTAAACAGGGATTAGGGATGCCAAATCACAGTGAAAGGGAAATAGGATGGAGACAGGTATTCCTACAAAGTAGTGTAGGCTCTGCCTAAATACTCCTAGACACTATCCGATCAGCATCCTCCAGTGTTTAATGGCAGAGCTGATTAGACCCAATTGAGAATCCTTGTTTCCAGTTGGTTTTCAGTATAGAGTGATATTAATGTGACCATCCTTTATTTGCATTGTAGTGTCCAGGAAAACCAACTGACCGCAGTACTTATCTTTATGTCTCCAGCTTCCACTCTGGACACATTACACAATCCATTGGTTACAGCCAAGCCCTAAGATACAACTGGATTTGTTCCGATCCCTCAGATAGAGACAGACACCTACAGGATCTCCATAATACATTCTTAAAATTACAATATCCACCTGGAGAAGTGACGAAACAAATTGACAGAGCCAGACTCGTCACCTACTACAGGACAGAACTGACAAAGAAAACAACAGAACATCACTGGCCATCACCTACAGCCCCCAACTAAAATCTCTCCAACACATCATTAAGGATCTACAACCTATATTATCACATGATCCCTCACTCACTCAAGCTGTGGGAGGTAGACCTAGCCTTGCTTCCAGACAGCTCCCCAACCTGAAGCAGATATTCACCAGCAACTGTATAACATACAACAAGAACAGTAAGGCAGGAACCTATCCCTGCAACAAACCTCATTGCCAGCTCCGCCCACACCTCGACTCTAGTGACACCATCACAGGTCCTAACCACATTAGCCACACCATAAGAAGCTCATTCACCTGCACATCTACTAATGTAATACATGCCATCATGTGCCAGCAATGCCCCTCTGCCATGTACATTGGCCAGACTGGACTGTCACTACAAAAAAGAACAAATGGACACAAATCAAACATAAAAAATGGTAACATCCATAAACCAGTCGGACAGCACTTCAATCTCCCAGAATACTCTGCAGTTGACTTGAAAGTTGCCATATTGCTACAAAAAAAACTTTAAAAACAGACTTCAAAGAGAAAATGCAGAGCTGGAACTTATATGCAAATTTGATACTATCAAACTGGGGCTGAAAAGGGAACTTGGAATGGTTATCTCATTGCAAGAAGTAATAGTCACTGTTCAGATATTCTCACCTTCTAACCAAGGGTTGTGAATAGGCCTCATCTACTCTAACTGAATGGATTTTGCTAACACCTCCCCTTCCCATTGTTGTTTCTTACCCCGGATGTATATATATACCCTCTATTTGATTTCTATTCATTGCATCTGACAAAGTGGGTTACAACCCACGAAAGCTCGTGCCTGCAGAAATAAAATTTGTTAGTCTTTAAAGTGCTACCGGATTCTCGTTTTTTCTCATGGATACACCTCTGAACTCTGGGTCTTCGCTAACCAAGGACAGCCAACTGTGAGTGAGGTACAGCAGAGGGTAGAGGGGAGTGGTATGTTAAAGTACATTCATTTCTTGGACTTTCACACTGCAAGGTGAGAAAATGAGGCACAGGACACTGCACAGCATGCAATGGAGTGGGGATTTGCTAATGTTCACATGCTTTTGAATTGTGTTTATGGTGTTTTCCAAAATTAGTGTTGGGTCTCCTTTTTCCCTTTTAATAAAAGTTTTGTTTTGTTGTAAACAGATTTAATGCTTGCAAGTGGAAATGTTAGAATTCTAGCTAAAAGTTGTTAAACAGGTCTATCCTAACCAAAGGAATATGTGTTAACCTCAATTTACATAAGTAGTAAACAAGATCCTTGAGGCAGCAGAGAGGGAAATGGCAGGAGACAAGGCACATCTTAATTTCAGCATACACTAGTGTCCATGTCACCTTCTTTACTGTTTGAATAAATTTTGCTTTGAGGGTAACCTTCAGAAAAATCCACTTCAAAGAATGACTTGACTATACAAGTAAGGGGCAAAAGCACTCCGAAGCATTTCTCTCTCTCTCTCTCTCTCTCTCTCCCCACACATACTTAAGAAGACAAAGGAACCAGCTTTTTGAGTCTGGGGGGGAGATCCTGACCTGAAAATTTGGTCATCTGTGTTACTGGGAACCTGTGGTAAGGATTTTATTTTGAACCAAGTCTGATTTATTAGGTTTTATTTATTTTAAGATTTTATTTTCTATTAAGATTTATTAAAAGAGGACTGGACAGTGTAGAACACAAGTTTTGGGGACAATTTGGGACTGGAAGTGTGCTGGGGCCACTCTGCAACTAATTACTGAGGCTGGCAGAAATCGGAGGGTGACCAGGATATTGCTGACAGGCTGATGGGGCCAGAGCTGCTGGGCCAGGGCTGTAGCTATAACAGACACTGAAAGTGTCACCTGCATGCTGATAGGCTGTTTGTGAGTCGCTCATGTTGGGAGCATGAGAGGGACCCAGGATAATGGGGAAGGCGGTGACAGCCTCTCACCGGTCTGGACTGCAACCTGGAATGTGACACACTGTTTTGTTGATCTTGACAGAGTTCTGCATCAGAACTGTGTGAAGCTTTAATTATGAAACCTGAAACCATGCAACACTCACCTACTCTGAGGTTTTGTTTCAAACTCATAATTCAGTTTTTATCAAATTGCTCACTAAAGTTTGCAAACATTGGCCAGTTTTCAGTGAATCTTAGCCAGTCTATGATTTTGCACAGAAACCGTTTGAGGCTTGTGGTTTCACATGATTTTTGGTGTGAAATGAGGTGAAACTCAGTGGTTTGGAAGTCGTAGGACTTTGATGTTTTGGATGTATTCAGAGCTACAACTCAAAGTCTGTCTTAAATTTGGGCCTCTGTGTGAATCAAAGCCAAAGAAAAGATTTGACTGAATCCATATGTAGCCAAACTATTAATTTATTACAAGAGGGAAGGGAGAATAAGAGGGCAGGTAGTTAGGGTAAGGCATATTATGGAGTGTGTTCATATTATGGGGTCAAAGAGAACAATATATAAATGGAGAGAAAGTTTAAGTGTCTGGATCAGTCACCTTTTCAACATAGAGGGGAATATGTTGAATGGGAGCTTAAGTAGAACTGAAAAGCTATACCTATGGGTTATTGTTATGAAGTAACTTGTACAACTCCTTTAATTCAACATGTCATATGAATTGTGGTTAAATATCCATAGCTTATTTTGAAATACAAATTAATTATCTATTACAAGCATGCTATTGCTTATCTCTTTCAAAGTCTCATTATTATGCAAATGACTCTAATTAGGTCACTGTCAGACAATAGTTGTGTAGAGTCACTTTCCAAGGTTTAATATGATGGTTTTGGTTCCTAAATATTTATAAACAGTGCCCCTGAAATCAGCTTTACTTAATAGGGATCATCTGAAAGTCTCATTAGTTCAGTGGAATTAATCTCAGAGAACAAAGACAAAAAATATTTTTTTCTGAAGATGATATCTTTAAGTTTCCACACACAGTATTAGCAGATTAGAGAAAGAACATTTTATTTTTAATAGGAAATGAACTTTAAATTTCTGTCCATATAAAACTTTGCATGCTTTCTTTCCAGTGCATTCATCAATAAAGCAGTAAGATAAGAAAATAAAAACTTTATTCGCCATAAAGGGAGCCTGGTGCATTGAAAAAACTAGGTTTTGCAGCCAGAATAATTGTCTACAATGTATACTGATATATTATGTAAAATAATAATAGAATTCTCATTACAAAAATTTAAATGTAAGGTTTTTGGAGCAACATTAACTGGTCTCATGAATATTTTGTGATTTATTTTTTAAAATATATCAGTAATATTTTGTCTGAGGGACAAAGCTTGAGTATATGATTTTCACAAGTCATTTACGTGAGTTTGAAATATTTTCCCCTGAGAGCCAGGGATATATGAATTGAAAATATCAATGTATGTCAAATAAACAGAAGGATTCTAGATAGCTGGAAAGAGAATGGGAAGGATTCAGGTTCTGAAGCATTCAGGAAAAATGTACATTTTCTAGCTGTGGCTGCTTTGTCATATCATTCAGCATAGCTGAAGACTTTGTACTATGGATGCATGGTACTCAATTTTAAAGGGGGAAAAACTTAGTAAAACCAATACCAGGTTCTCTTTGGTTGTGTTTTTTAAAATAACCTGGCAAAGAAACTGTGTCAGCCATCTGGGCCAAGAGCAGTCTAGCCTAGAGGTCAGAGCAGGCACCGCGACTCAAAGACTAGGATCAGAGCTGGAGTCAGAGCCAAAGGTCAAACCAGTGGTCAGGAACTGCCAGGAACAGGGTAGCAAGCAAGGAGGGTTTCAAGACAGGCAGGACAGAGGCAAGGCTGGATGCAAAGCAGGAGCAGAAGGAACAAGATAACGCAAGAGCAGGCACAATGGTGGAGATGAGCAAAGCCAGATTTAGGGGCAGGCGACCTAGGCACCTGGAAGGCCACCTGGATGCGGGCTTCGGGGACGCCCAGTCTCCTGGTGCTGTTTTTGATGTTAGCAACAAAAGGGAAATAGAATGTTGAAGTAAAATGTTCCAGGTATTCCATATGTAGATGGAATTTTTCACTCACCTCCTAGTACATTTCAGTAACTCTGAAAACTAAAAAGTTTCTATATGCTTAGAGGAAACTATTTTTTTAATTGCTTATATATGGCATGAATAAATACAGATTTACAGATCTGAGCATGCTAATTTATCATCTTATATGAGGGGATAAATCATGCATGCAAATCATGCCTCAAAGTCGTGAAATAGCTACAAATGCAATAAAAAATAAGGTATTCAAAAGTCTAACAAATGGAGGGAAAGGTGTTGAGAACGCTTCTCGTCTGGGGCACCATTTGGTCTAGGGCTGGCCCTGGGCATGAGCACTGAGAAGCCAGAAAGTTGCTGCTTGTGTAAGATCCGGCCTCCTGGCCCCTGCAGCCTATCAGGTGGTGTGGCCAATGAAGCAACCTGTATTCATGAGGCTGCCTGGAGATTAACTGTGTTATGGGCCCTAATTCTTAACATTCTGTTCCTCTCTGAGGACTCCCTACCTATGTACTCTTTAAATTGCATACTCCAACCATTTTGGATGCTGTCCTATAAAAGAATAAGACTTTGTCCTACAATAAGAGACACATGGGTTGAGTCCTCCATCTTTGCAGGGCTCATTGTCTAATCAAGGCCTAAGTGTGATTAGAATACTTTGCAAAAGAAGCATATTTTTCATCACCGTCCAAATGTACAGACAGTTTGAAGATGTTTGGCTCAAACATATCACCTTTACAGAGAAACAAAACATGGAGAGTTCCATCTGAAAGGTGATTTTTTTTCCAGAAAGTTATGAAAATTTAAAAATAAGAAGTTATCATTTTAAGCTTCTGGCAATCTTAACTATAGTATTTGCTATATAGATAATGTAGTTACAGATGAACACTGGTTCATGACCCATTATCATTACATTTGTATGATAATTTCCATGGCAGCTCCGTGTTTTGAGCCACCTAATGCTCTCACTCCCTGTCTAAATGTAGATGGGTAATGGTAACTTGATTGGGGAGCTTTTTTGATAAATATAATTGGTTACTGTTTGCTCAAATGACCAACAAGAGGCATTCAATATTTCCCTCATGCCTTATTGCCTAAAAAATGGTCCACCATATGGGAGACCTGCTCTGGCATGAGAAAAGGCTGCAAAAAGTCAGTTGACTGACTACAGAAATTCACCCACTCCAAGTTCAAGGAGCAAAAGCCAGCCATTGTGGGGGTGACAACCAGTCAGCATTAGCATCAGGAAAAGAGAGACATACTGAGCTAGCTACATTGCCAGGACAGAAGCCAGATTCCATCTGGCATGGTGGATAAAAGCCTGCTGGCCCTAGTGTGTCTTGTAAGGCAGGGAAGACTCCTGGATTTATTATTTCTTCCTTCTCTGAAGTCCAGTCCTGATTTTAAGTTGTAGTAAAACTGTCCATAAGAGCTTGCCCACACCCTAAAATTCCACACCACTCCTTTGTTCTGTACATGTTTGACGGGGATCATCCCCAAGAAAACTAACTTCCACCTATTGTTCAATATTCCCATGGCCTATCCCTTTCTCCAGCATTTTCCCCTTTCCCCCATCAAAGAAAGCTTCTTCTGCCATACAGAGAGGACTCAATAGCTGCTACTCCTATGAAGAAGTCCCTGCCTGGGGAGAAAGTACCTTCCTCAAACTGGTAAATTGTGCATTGAAGGTAGAGGAATAATCTCACAATCAAAAAATAAATATTCATGGTCTGTAAACTGTGAAAGATGTACCCTTGGATACAAATATTCCTTTTCATTGTGGATATTGCCCTCTGCTTTTTACCTGCAGGCCCACCAATCATTTTCTCACTAGACATTGTGGCCTCTGAGCACCCAACAGCTATCATGGAAGTGCTCAGCACTTTTGAAAATCAGACCCACTTTTGGGCGCCTGAATACAAATTTAGCATCCTAATTTTAGGCCCTTGTTTCTTTTAAATCCTGTTCATTGTGACTGTATAAGCTGTCATTGAGGATTAATGAGCCCAAGGGGAGGAGCTAAAAAACGATTAACACAGAAGGGAATCTAAATCTTAAAACCCTCCTTGAAATCTCATATCACGACCCAAGAGAGGGAGGGAAAGATACAGGCAGAGAAACCAAGTGCATGGGTGGACTAGGAGGCAAGTGCCTCTTTCTTCTGTTTTTATACTCAAAAGTACAGACCTGTGCACTCTTGCCTCAGGGACTATTTTCACCCTTTTTTCCTTTTTGATATCTTGGGATTCCACTGGATCCAGAGGAAGCCAGCAACTCCTGCTCACGGCTACCATTTTGAAACATATGCGTGGGACCTAGTGAGTGCTGAAGCTTTGTAGCCAGCTGTAGCTCCACGTCATGGCCACAATTTAGCATTTGAATATTCCCATGGATGTGAATGAGGAACTTATCAAATATTAGCTTGTGTCATTGCTTGGTTCGATTGTTCTATTGGTTTCTCATCATTCATTTTGTCTACACTAGAATGTTGCCTTAATTATACTTAACTGAAATTAGTGACAGTGTTTAGCAGGCCTGCTGTTACACAGTGCTGTGAGAGAATGTAACTCTGTTTTCACACATGACAAACTATTGTAATATTTTTTGCATAAGGCATGTCTTGTGAGGTATCATCTGAAAACTTGTAATTTGCTGGTCAGTATTGTTCGATAAAGTATGTGTGGCAACAATCTGTGTGAAGTTATAAGATTTCCTTGAACAATGTTATTAACACATGTTTCAAAATGAAGTTCACAAACAAGTCTGTCTTAAACAAATGAACATGTGTTCTGCATAATGTGTAATTAAACAGTAACTAGAATTATCAAGCTGGAAGGAAACAAAGGATGCTCAAACAGGTGAGAAAAAGCAACAGGGAACATTCTTCCTTATAGACTCTTTATTTCCTGAATCTCGGCTGGAAATGTTTTTCACGAGGGAACTCGGACTATAAAAAGGAGTGCAAAGATCCTAAGGGAACCTCCCTCCAGCTTCCCTAACAATCACATTTATGACATTAGAAGCCACAAAGGAAGCATTTGGTGAACTCTGGGAGAAGGGGTTTGACTGAGAGTGTTTGGTCAGTAACAGTGCTGAAAGCATATGGTGAGAAACTTTGCTAGAATCTGATATAGTCTGTCAAATTAAGCAGTGTAGCATTTTAACTTTATTTTCTTGTAACCGTTTCTGACTTTGATGCCTCATTACTAGTACTTAAAATATACCTCTTTGTAGTTAATCAACTTGTTTTATTGTTTTAAGTAATCCACTGTGTTGAAATTGAAATGTTTAGGAAACTCCATTTGTACTGGCAAGTTTAGAAGGTAAGAAGGACCATACTGGTTCAGATCAATGGTCCATCTAGCCCAGGACCTTGTGTTCTGACAGTGTCCAATATCAGGTGCTTCAGAGTGAATGAACATAACTGGTGATCATTAAGTGATCCATCCGGTCGGCCATTCCCAGGATTTGGCAACCAGAAATTCTCCTCTCTCCTGGCTAATAGCTATTGCTGGACATATCCTCCATGAATTTATCCAGTTCTTTTTTTAACTCCATTACAGTCTTGGCCTCCACAACAGCCTCTGGCATGGAGTTCCACAGGTTGAATATGCACTGTATGAAGAAATACTTCCATTTGTTCATTTTAAACTTGCTGCCTATTCATTTAATTTGGTGATGTCTAGTTTTTGTGTTATGAGAAGGAATAATTAACACTTCCTTATTTACTTTCTCCACACCAGTCATGATTTTATAGACTTCTATCATGTCCCCCCCAGGTCATGTCTTTTGCAAGCTGAAAAGTCCCAGTCTTATTTATCTCTCCTCATATGGAAGCTTTTCCATACCCATAATATTTTTTTTGTCTTTTTCCAAATTCAATATTTTTTTTATATGGGGTTACCAAATCTGAACACAGTATTCAAGATGTGGGTGTATTATGGATTTATAAAAAGGCAATATGATATTTTCTGTTTTATTATCTATCCCTTTCCTAATGATTCCCAACATTCTGTTAGCTTTTCTGCCTGTCGCTGCACATTGAGTGGTGTTTTCATAGACCTATTCATAATGACTCCAAGATCACTGTTGAGTGATAACAGCTAATTTAGTCCTCATTATTTTATATGTATAGTTGAGATTATATTTTCCAGTGTGCATTACCTTACATTTATCAACATTGAATTTCATCTGCCATTTTGTTGCCCAGTCATCCAGTTTTGTGTGATCCCTTTGTAACTCTTAACGCTCTGCTTTGGACTTAGCTATCTTGAATCATCTGCAAATTTTGCAACCTCACAGTTTACCCTTTTTTCCAGATCATTTATGAATTTGTTTAATGGTACTGGTCCCACTACAGACCCCTGGTAGACACCATTATGTACCTCTCTCCTTTCTGAAAATTGAACATTTATTCCCACCCCTTTGCTTCCTACCTTTTAACCAGTTTCTGATCCAGGGGAGGCCATTCCCTCTTATCCCATGACCGCTTATTTTGCTTAAGACCCTTTAGTGAGGGACCTTGTCAAAGGCTTTCTGAAAAATCTAAGTACAGTATACACACTGTGTCACCCTTCGCCATATGCTTGTTGTCCCCCTCACAGAATTCTAGTTCATTGTTGAGGCATGTATATTATTTCTATTAAAGAAATAATGGGCTTTATGTAAACTTGTATTTTACTGGAAAGGGCTGGATGATGTGGCTGGCTGGCTGCAGCACACACATATTTAGCTCATAGACTCATAGGTCAGAAGGGACCAATATAGACTCATAGACTCATAGACTCATAGGTCAGAAGGGACCAATATGATCATCTAGTCTGACCTCCTGCACAAGGCAGGCCACAAAACCCTACCCATACACATTTATAACAACCCCGAACCCATGACTGAGTTATTGAAATCCTCAAAAGTGAGATTTGAAGACCTCAAGCTGCAGGGAATCGATCAGCAAGCGACCCATGCCCCACGCTGCGGAGGAAGGTGAAAAACCTCCGGGGCCTCTGCCAATCCGCCCCGGAGGAAAATTCCTTCCCGACCCCAAATATGGCGATCAGCTAAACCCCGAGCGTGTGGGCAAGACTCACCAGCCAGCACCCAAAAAGGAATTCTCTGCA
>ML675618.1:13416306-13532078 GCA_007922155.1 Mesoclemmys tuberculata | reverse complement strand
TAATATCCTCTGGTGGAGATTGTCCGGTCCCTCCGATTTTGTCCCATTAAGCTGTTCAAGTTTGGCCTCTACCTCAGATACGGTAATATCCACCACCACATCCAGATTCCCGTTTGTCATCCCTCCATCATCCCTAAACTCCTCACTAGTCTTATTAAAGACCGAGGCAAAGTACTTATTTAGATATTGGGCCATGCCTAGGTTATCCTTAACCTCCGTTCCATCCTCAGCGTATAGCGGCCCCACTTCTTCTTTCTTTGTTTTCTTCTTATTTATGTGGCTGTAGAACCTTTTACTATTAATTTTGATTCCCTTTGCAAGGTCCAGTTCTATGCGGCTTTTAGCCTTCCTCACTTTATCCCTACACGTTCTGACCTCACTAAGGTAGCTTCCCTTACTAATCCCGCCTTTTTTCCACTCCCTGTAAGCTTTCTGCTTTTTCCTAATCCCCTCTCTGAGTTGATCATCTAGTCTGACCTCCTGCACGAGGCAGGCCACAAAACCCTACCCATACACATTTATAACAACCCCGAACCCATGACTGAGTTATTGAAATCCTCAAAAGTGAGATTTGAAGACCTCAAACTGCAGGGAATCGATCAGCAAGCGACCCATGCCCCACGCTGCGGAGGAAGGCGAAAAACCTCCGGGGCCTCTGCCAATCCGCCCCGGAGGAAAATTCCTTCCTGACCCCAAATATGGTCCAGATCTTCCTGAATAGCTGAGAGTGACTTGCATGTGAGCAGTCCTGGCTGGAGGCTAGAGTAGCAAAGCAATGTGTAGGGCATCCAAGGTTAAAGGCCAGGAGTGACACAGCTATTTTTTAGTCTGGATTTTATCTGTGTATGTCACACCCACATCCACAGTAGCATCTCACTCCATCACATTAGTGATGTTTTCTTCTGGGCATGCATCTTACAGTTCCTGTCACCGCTCTAAACTACAGTGCATCATGGATAGTTGCACACAGCCTTCTAGAAAACCTTGTCCAGGGGGTTGTACAATGATAGGTTTCCTCAAAATGTCCAGCCTCCAACTTCCTCTGCAGGCCAGAGGAGCTGAAGTGGCAATCTAGCTTTAATAGTTAGAGCATGGAAAGGTAGAGGAGGCTGTTTGGCTATAGAAAACCATTTTAACCATTTTAAAATCTGGATTCTTTAGTTGTCCTGAAGCACTTCAGGAGATATTCTCACACAGTATAGTGCTTATGTTCCAGTATTTAGCTGAAAACCTTGGGAAATGCTGAGGGCTTTTTTTGTTTGTTTGTTTTTTGTATATTTGAATTTAAAATTCACACATTAAAAAGAAGCAAACCTGAATCATAGCCAAATGCTTCCCATATTATATTATTTACAATACACAGGTGAAATCCTGATCCCATTAAAATCAATAGAAGTTTTGCTATAGACTTTAATGGGACTTGGATTTCATTTTGTGTTATGCTGTGTGGGCGTGGGGATAAAGAATGTCAATGCTGGGCCACATTCATGGGGGGCTGGGAGTTGGGCCCAGGCTTTGAACACAAATTGTTCTCTGTGGGACCCCAGACTTGGGCTGAAAAGGCCATGTATTACGCAAGCAATAATCATGTGCAAATCACAGCATTTTTCTAGCCTTGGAGTTGGGAAGTGGGGAGGGAAGCCAATTATAGTAACTTTTTAGTCTTGAGGGGACAGAGGGAGTGAATCACAGAGTAGTAGCTGAAGCAGAGAATATGAGTTGGCTGGGTGCTCCTCTTCATTCTAACCTCACCACCTGGACAAGAATGTGATAAAAGCATGTTATCTCTTCTTTCCCAGGCAGCATGCTTATTAGGAAGGGTTCAGAATTTCTCCCCCTAGTTCTTCCCTTATTGCTAGTTTGTTAAGAAGTTTCAAGGTCATTTTTGCTGTTAAGATAAAAATATATGCCATGCAAGTTTTGTGGGAACTAACACATTGGGGCGCATTTACTTATACCTCCCCTAGCCATTAATATTCATTTTATATTCTTTTATATTACCAAATAGGGATTTTAGGGGGTGTAGTAGAAGTTTGTGTATTTACATATTATTTTAGATAAAGAATTGTAAAGTAGTGAACTCGGTGCTCACTTTGCTGGTCGCGAGGCAAAGGGTATAGGTGGACTAGAAGCTGTAGTTGAATAAACACTCCTTATGACTCCACCCAGCTTAATTTTCTCTCTTCAACCGACCCTGCAACATGCTAATTATTTGGGATACCTGACATTGCAATGTTTGTTCATATGATCATGAATTTGCCGCATCACCTGTGACTAGCATGTGAGAGTTGTGTGTTATCACTAAGCCTAATGCTAAGTATTTTATTTTAGAAGATATACCCCATGTAGGATTTCTGTGAAAGGTCATGAAATTTCTTATATTTATTTTCATTATGTTTGTCATGTAATTTCACCATTGGAGGAAAGTACCTAGACTATACATAAATAACAATAATGAACAATAATGAATATAAATTAGATACATTAGAATAGAACAGAGTGTGCTATAGCATTTGCTCATTTCACATTTGACTTGGGACTATATGCTCCCAAATGTGAAAAATAAGAGTTGATGAGTGGGTAGAAAGAAGGAAGTGGGTTTCAAGAAGTAGGAGAAATTGTTCCAAAACTGAAAGCTTTGAAAAATGTTAGATTTCACAACTGCTTTAGATAATAAAAAATCAAACTTGCTTCTTTGAAATAAAAATGATTACATATTTCTGTTCAGACATTTTGATAACTTTCCTTTTTGCTGAAGAATTGCATTGGTTTTCTTAGAGCAAGTACAGTAATAATGAGTACAGTGAAAACACATAAGTCTTCTCCATTCAGTATTCACTGTACCCAAGAGATGCTTGTTTTCATAACATACTCTACAATATACCTAATCAAAATCCTCATGTTAATATTCTCCATGCTGCCATTTCTGCTCTCTGAAAAAAGCAGTCATCTTCCCTTGTGTATTCCTGTGTCACTTCATGTTCTCAAGTAATGCTTCAAGAGATGTACTGTGCTCCTCATTCCATATTCTCTGATGAAAATCAATTTCAAGTTCCAGGTGAAAGGGACAGAACTTCCAGTAAAGGCCTGAACAGCAGGGCAGGGAGGAAAAGTTATGTTAAAAAGATAAGATCAATTCAAGATCTAAGTAACATTTTCTGGATCTGGTACAGGGTAATAACTGTTGCTTTGGTACAGGTAGTTTGTGAACCATAATCAGCCAATAAGTTTAAAATAGTTTAAAAAACCAAGATGTATTGAAATAGCAAACAAATCAACTACAATATAACTAAAAGAGAAAGCTTCAGACTGTATCCTCAGGATACCTTATCATTAGGGCTGTACCAAATTCCTGGTCCATTTTGGTCAGTTTCACAGTGATGGGAGTTTAAAAATCATTAATTTCACAGTTTCAGCTATAGCTTGGTGCATGGTAGGAGCCTCTGGCCAGGGACCCCCCAGCCCTGCCCCTTCCCAGCTCTGGGCCCAGCACTCAGGGATTAAAGAGGCTTTGGGCTGACTGTGTGTGTGGGATTGTGTATGTGAACACAACGCTCCCGTGATCATGGCACCCTGGGTGGTCACCCGCAGCGTCCAACCATAAGGCTGGCACTGACCCTCCAAAAAACTGATAACCCCCCCCCATACCATGACACCTTTATTTCTGTTTTGCTGCTGCTCTCCAGTTCTCATAGCAGTGCAAAAATAAGGGTGGCAATACCACAACCCCCTCTACAATAGCCATATTTCATGGGAGAGACCAGATTTCACAGTCCGTGACACATTTTTCACAGCTGTGAAATTGATAGGACCCTACTTATCATGAACCTTGATAAGAATACATTTTAGGATACACGTAAATCACATTCTGAGTTTAGCCATGTCTCTGTTCCCATCTCTAATTCCTCTTCCCTCTCTTTCCCTTTCTAATAATTTGTCACAGATCTGATTTACCTAGTAATGGCTCTTTCTTCCATTCCCAAGTGAGTCATTCACTCACATTGTCTGACCCATTTGGGGGTTGATCAATTCTTCACCTTGACTCAGTGGATGGGTTATGAAAGGCCACCCTAGTGGAGAGAGGGATCACTATCCTCCCCTTTCCCAAAGAAGCTGAGGTGAGACCACCAGAATCCCCAGGAACTAACCTCAGGATAGTTGGAGGAGAGACAGGAGTTTGGCTGTGTGGGAGGTCTGAAAAATCTCCTTGGCCACACAGCTCTGCTGGAAAAAAACCACTTCACTAGGAGGCAGGCCTGACATATTTCTTCCTTTAAGCCAAAGAATGGCTGTTGGTAATATTCCTGGGAGGAGGATGGGGAACCTTAATCCATTGTTGAGTCAGTTAATCCCTTGAGGCATCACCCACACTCCGTAGAAACTGAAAGGGATGTGGGAGTGGGAGAACTAGGTCTCAAGTTAACCCTCAAAGGTTTGGGGGTAACAAGGGTAAGAAGGGGTCTCATAGGGTCTAAACAGAGAATTTACACAGGATGGTTGACAAATGATTTGGTATGAATTTTTGAAGGATGTGTGCTGTCTTTCTCACAGAATGTTTGTTATCTGAACAGGTAAAAAGTGAAAATTGTGAAACATAATACCAAAACTGCAAATCAGGAATAAACCTGTCAAAGCAATACATCGATGGGGTCCTCTAGGGTGCCAGTCAGTACCCTAGTTACACACATTTCTGTAGGGGGGAGATGTGACAGAGTGACCATATCCTGCTATATCCTAAACAAACCTTATGGATTTAATGAACTTTGAGTTAAATTAAAATGTAGTAAATTAGGATTGAATCCTTTAGAGTTTATTGTATTACAAATGAAAATGTTTATGCACTATTATGAGACTAAATGGAACATCTTTAGCAGGAAGATAAGATTAATAAAATTGCTTAAAGGTATTAAGGAGTTCAATGATCTTTTTGGAACAATACATATGAAGTGGATTTCCTACAGAAATGCCTTGAGATGAGGGGAATGCAAATCTCCCCCTCCAAAGCTAAACTTTGGAAGATACGTCATGGGGAAAAAGACCGTTTGTGTACTACCTACCTACTTCTGACTGGAAAATTCAGTTCAAAGACCTCTGAACTGTACAGAAAATGAAATGAACATGTTATGAGTATATTTGTTCTGAGTAGAAACTCTTATGAACTTGTAACCACAAGGTAGCCTCTAGGCTGGGGAATTAAAAGACTGTGCCCACATGACTTAGGATGAACTCAGGTAAGCTTATTAGCATCCATGTAGGTTCTTTTATTGTTTTTAACAAGATTTCCCTGTAATTCTTTGTATTTTAAAAATAAAATAGGCTTGCTTAGAAAGAGCCATGTGGTAACATATCTGTAGCAGTTACACTGTTGTCCATCTTTGAGAAAGTAAGCAGGTGTCCTGGGACAACCTGTCTGTTCTGCGAATTACACAGTAAAGGCAAAGGAACGGTGTATCTGGGAATAACTCACTCAGAATGGAGAAAGTTGCATGTCTCCATCCAAGAGAAGCAACAGCTGGGGAGATGAAAGCTGAGAGAGGGATCTCTTGCTGAACTACTGAGGAGAAATACAGGTGCAGTTGCCTTGAACTGTGACCAAGCTTATTTTGAAAACTTGGCAAAAGAGGCAGAAGAGGAAATAAGGGCTAATGAATTATGACCTGCATTCCAAGCTATTAAATCATGTTGATCCACAACTGGACTTTGCACAGGTCTCTGTTGATCAACGAGGCTGATGAACTAGAGCGTTTCCAGTATGAGGCAACTGTCCTTGGGCTAAGCTTTCCTTGGGCAAAACCAAAAATCAAAGTGTTGGCATAAAAGTTGTGATACAAGACATCTGGTCTTTTGGACAAACCATGGAAGTAGTGGGTAACTTTATCTATCTAGGCAGTAAACTGTCATCATACAGGCACAGCCAGCAAGCATCCTAAGGAGAACTAGTTTAGAAGCCTCATCCATGAAGAACCTGCATAGAGTATGGAGCCAAAAGAAAGTGAAACTATATTCAAAAGTACAGAAATACAAAATCTGTGTACTTCTGATCCTCTTATATGATCTGAAACATGAAGGTTGCTTAAACAAGACATCAGAAGGCTGGAGGCACTTCATGAGTTACCAGTAGCATCTACCGTGTATAGATTGATTTGAATTTATCAGAAACAAGAAGGTATCATTGAGAAATGGCCTTGAAAGGGCTGAAGTCATCACTGGCCACTGCCAGATGGCCATTTTTCATCATGTTGCCTGCCTTGGAGACAAATACCCTGCGCATCAAGCTCTGAAGATCAGAGTTGAGATCAGAAGGAGTCAGTGTCTGGTCACAGACTGGCAGTCACATGGTCATCCATGATTAACCTGGTTGCACCAGATCAATAATAATAATCCTGTGGAGGTCTTAGATGCCTGGAATAAAGTTATACAGTGTGGTCATGGACATTTGGCACTACAGAACTCTGTTCCCTAAGTATGTTGTTGTATTTTTCATAATCCATTCTACTATACATACAGTATTGCATTCTAACAGGTAAATCAGTTTTGAAGTAACTTACTTTTGTGATTCAGGGCAACTGCACCTGTACTGTCCTCCAGTGGTCAGTCCAGGGCATCCACACTCAGACTTCCAGCTCCCCAGCTGTAGCCTCTCTTGAGTGGAGACATACTTCTCTCTCCTTTCTGATCACAGTATTTCTGGGCTGTACAGTTTCCTTCCACAGTTTTCACTGTGTTATTCCCAGCAGAGACAGGCTTCCCAAGGACATCTGCTTGCTTTCTCCTCAGAGATCAATAATGACTAATGGCTACAGTTATAGGCTACTACATCCAGCACTTCCTATGCAAGTCCATTTTAATCTTAAGATACAAAATACTAAAGAGAATATATTAAAAACAATAAAAGAAACTACACTTAGCCTAAAAAGTTTACCAGAGTTAACTGCAACCATGACATGGGTTAAAGCAGGAGCAGTCCTTCAAACCCCAATGCAAGGGGATTCCTTGTGGTTACTAGTTCATCACAGCTTCCACTCAGAACAAGCACACTCATAATATGTTCAGATAATTTTTTGTACAGTTCAGGGGTCTCTGATATGGAGTTTTCAGAAACAGGTAGTTAATATACAAAAGGTCCCTCTTCTCAGTGTGTTCTTTCAAAAGCTTGTCTTTGGAGGGGAGAATTTGCATTCCCTTTGCCCCAAGGTACTTCCTAGGAAATCCAATTCACACATATTCTTCCAAAAAGAACTTTGAAATTCCTAATATCTTCCAGAGATTGCATTAATCTTGTCCTCCTGGTTAAGAAGTGCCACCAAGTGTCAAAATGCTACAGATAGAAATACAGATAGAAAGGTTACTGCAATGAGAGTTTGAAATAGAAATGTTACCCACAGGTTATGAAGCAATGAGTGAATTGTTCAGGTCAACACAAATAAGTGCACATAAAACCCTTACAGAATACACCATACTAATGTATTGTGTACATGCCACATATATTACAGCCTAAAATATTTATGAAATAGTTTGACTGTTTTCAAATTTGTATTGGGGTTATTTTTGTCCACCTGTGAAGCCAAATATTGTAATTAGTGGGAGCTTCACTGGGCAGGATTCAGAAGGAGCCATAAAAAGCTGTAAAAAGGCTCAAAAATATTTTTTCTGTATCTAAAAATATCATAGCTTTAAAATTTATCATCTCTTGCCCTGTAGGGTTAGAAGCAAGAGCTGGTTCCCTTTAGGAAGCTGGTGATCTCCCCATTCCAATGGCTCAAAGCCCTTGGCTGTAATAATCTAAGATGCCTATCTAAGTGTCTCTTTTGGCCATAAATACTTTTCCAGGAATTCTCAAAAAATGATAGAATATTGTAACAGGGTAAACTTGCCCCACACTGGACAACAAAAGATTAACCCTACACTGAGAAGGCCATACCCTCTTGCCTCTGCTGGGCATGCTCCAACTGGAACCCATTATAAAAGGGAGCAGCCTAGCTCAATCTGGGCTCAATGCTGAGGAAAGAGGATGTGAGTCACAGGCTGCCACGCGGGAGCTGTTGGAGCTGTCAGGCCCACTGAGACCAGCTGATAGCCAGCAGGACGCAGAAGCCCGGGAGGAGAAGGAGCTGCTGGGACTTTCACCTGTTGACTACACTAGACGAACAGATAGCCTGTGGACCACAGAGCAGGTAGGCAGAGTAGGAAGTAGCCCAGGAAACTAGACATTGATCCTGTTGAGGAACCAGGAACTGAGTCTCAACATGTTTTGGAGGGATCCCCACTAACCCAGTGGCAGATACACTCAGCACTGACTGGGCCCTGAGCTATGACCTGGTGGAATAGGCAGAATTTGGGTCCCACTACCTCAGCTGCCAACCCACCTCTGAATGGTGGCCTACCCCTTACCTGGCCACTAGGTCTCACTGCCCAGCATAGAAGGGCAGCCTTGTAACTCTGGTCACTAGACCATGCTTCCAGGTATAGAGGGGCAGCCCCATTGGCCCTGGCTACTAGACTACTGGGCTGTACTGCCCTGTGCAAAAGGGCAGCCCTGTTGGCCCCAGCCACTGGACCATACCTTTCTTTGCAGAAAGGAGGTCTGTTCTATTTGTTTGCTGGGCCATCGCACCTCTTAGAGAGTGATGGAGTATACCTGCCGCACAACAATGCCTATCTATCTAAATAAATAAATAAACTAACGCCCCGCTGCCAAGAACCTTGTGCAGTCATTGACTTCTGTGCAAAGAGGGTGTAAAATTCTACCATTCTCATTTGGTAGTATTTTAGTTTCATCTGCACATCCCTTGAACAGGTGCAAATGACTGTATAGGGTGCAAAGCAGTGCAGAAACAAGTCCAATGTTTGGGCAGAAGGAAAAATTAAGGGTCTTTTCCAAAGCTCATGGGATGTCAACAGAGCCATTCCATTGACTTCAGTTGGATTTGGATCAGGCCCTCAGAGAATTAAATAGAAATAGTCTGGCTAAGATACAGGCTGGAAAAAAATCACTAACTAAAAATATCTGATATGAACACTGCAGATGAAGGATTATATAGAGTGGGATACGTGAATGTATGTAAAGACAATGAGCAGAAGCTAAGAAAAATAAATTTCAGGATGAAATTTGGAAAATCTTCTTGAAGATGAGCTCCATTAGCTTGTGATATAAACTCTAACAGTAGGGACTGAATCTGTCCAGCCATGTAGGAAAGTACTAGAATGTGAGCTATATTCTTCATGGAAATATAAAGGATGGCTCAATCCTCCAATAGCAGTGAAATGAATCAATGGTCTAATGGATCTTTTTCATCTCTAAATTCTGTTATTCTATGAAAAGCCAGCTAAGTAGTTGAACTGGTTTTCATTATGAAATATCCCTTATGTTGCATTATTGTACATTACTGTCTTACAAAAATCATCTTTTCAGTCAGTTAAGAGGGGCAATGACATTTCGTAGTGCCATACATATAAATCTTTTGAATCACCAAAATTATATCAGATCTCATGTTATGTCTGAGTCTCCTATTTGTTGCTGCACTTCACCTCTTGTCTTTTGTAGTTGCCTTGGTATTTATGAAGTCTTTGTGTTTAAGATGTGGTTTCCTACTATTTGCATCTTATTCTGAAATTCATCCAGCTGGCCTTTCATAGGTGGCCCTCCCACTGAACACGGAAATGGTACCATCTGGCTAAAAAAACGCAAAGACTTTTGATCTCCGGTGAAGATACTGAGGCTACAAAGCCAATCAAAAACAAAGAAACAACACAAACAGGAATCAAATTGTAGACTTTAAGCATTAATCATTAATTATGCAGTGCTAATAATAGTGATAATTTGGAAAAGGAACACAAAGACTGCATTGCAAAGGGAACAAAACCAGCATACACACTCAATAGCCTCAAATAATCCTAGGATAATGGAAAAATATGAAATGTTCCACTTATACTCTTTCCCATAATGTCTTATATATAGTGTGGTTAAAACCTTTCTTTTCAGTTAATAACCATGGATATTTTTAATAAATCTAGTAGGTGAATAGTTATTACTATGAAATCTTTTAATTAATCTTATTGAGTGAGATTCATCCATGCAAGAGGATTAAACAGATCTTTTCAAATATTTTCTGAATTTTAACAAAGAAATGGCAGTCATAAGTCCTATGATTTGAAATGATATAAACAATAAAGTATTAAAGTTTTACAGAGAGACAGCATAATGTTATACCTCTTAAAAATGATACTGTCTCTCTTTATATGTCTGCTTATATAGTGTGTGTGATATATATTCTACCTGAATGGATATATTATGAATATGAAGTATATATTTCATCTATGTAAACTATTCATAGTGAGCTATTTATCTGACACATATTATCTTTTTTTCTGTCTGATTTTTATAGATTTGATGCTTTTTCAAAATTTGTTGATGTACATTTTATGCTACTAAATTTCAGCCTCTGGATGGCTCACATATATTGTGATTTATGATATATTACTTCTGTGCGATTGATTAATTTAGAAACATAATTCTACCCCTTGGATTGCTTTTTAAAAAAATAAAGGTGTCTGGGGGGGGCAAACAGCATGATTAAGCAACTGGGGCATGGATTTTTTCAGGGAAAGGGTGATAAACAGGGTAAACCAACCACAAGCAAACCAACAGCATGCACACTCATGCATGAAGAGAATCTGCTTTTGATTCATAGAACTCAAATCCCCTGACGCACCATTTTGTTTACATGTGCACACAGTATTCCATTTGGAACCAAACTTCTAGTTGAAAACAAATCCTGCTCCTACTGGCACAATTCTCTCTCGTAGGTTCATGGGCCAAGCCATAAAGGAAAAGCAGAAGTTACATGATTTGAAAAGGTTATCTTCATAAACAAATGGTATGTACAAGTGTACTGGCTTGGACTCCTTTTGTAAGTTCATTTCGCAAGTATAGTATGTTTTGCATGACACACTGAAAAAGGAAAGCCCTATGCAAATACACAGGTCTGAACCAGTATGTGAACAAAATAAGGACGAACACACACAACTTCACAGGTAAAAATTATGTATAAAGGGGTTAATGTCTCTACTTTTGACTACAGAAGAACTGAGCACAAATTTTGAAATTTAAAACTTTGCTTGAGTTGCCATGGAGTGGATTTTATCTGCTGGCAAAGGGCCTGGAAAAAGGCCCTCTATACTATGTGACTCCTGCACAGGATTGTATGATAACAGTGGGAGTACTGGGCGATTGGAGAGTGTTACAGTTCACTCTGTGTTAAGAAATTATACTGAGACTGTTTGCATGTCCTAAAGACCTGTCATGGCAACTTGGGACATATAGTTTAAGCGCATTGAGATCTAGTGGTGGTTGATTTTATTATTAAAAATCACTTACAGCTTTGTATATTTATTCAATGTTTTACAGATATAAAGCGTGTACTATTGACTCATTGTGTAATCCATTGTAAATCATTTGACCTGCCTGTACCTAATTCAACACTACAAAATTATATGAAAATCCTCAAATCAGAACTAATTTACCCTAATTAAATAGCATTTTGAAACACTTGAGGATTATTTATTCCGTGAGTTAAGTGTGGCATATTTAGTGTAGTGTAGTTTCATATAAATTGTATTTAGAAAGTGAAATCCTGGCCCCAGGAAGCCAATGGTAAAACGCCCATTGACTTGAGTGGGACAAGGATTTCACTGAAAGTACCTGGAATGGTGCAACCAGACCTCTGATGTACTTGAATCGTTTTGCAAGTGTTTTGGTTTCTTTTCATGAGATGAATGCCCTCATGGGGTTGAAAATAGTCTTTCACCTGGTCAGTTAACATTTCTTTGATATATGACATCTGCAGCAATAATAGTAAAGAAGACTCTTGTTAGACAAAGAGGAGATAAGGGCTATAAGTATGCTCTAAAACAAATTATTTGTTCCTTTTCTCATACATAAAATTCTCCTTCCACCCTCTCTAAAGAATGTAAACCATCCATTTTGTTACAGAAAACAAACAAAGAGATGTGATTCAGTTTGCCTTGTCAAGCTGATGCTTTTTATGATGGGCAGATTGTCCTGGGTTTCCTTTGTGTGTGATGTAACATCGAAATATATTTTAGCAATCATTTCTAATGGAGAACAAGATTCTGCTGTGTCTGACATCCAACCAGCCATGAAGGGAGCTAAATACAGTGGCTACCCTGGAGAGAATCCAAGCAGCCACCCCACATGAGTGCTCTATATAACAGATGGGACTAGGATGACTGATTTAATTACAATATTTTAATAGAAGAATGGAGAAACATTGCACAGTTCTGTCAGTGAAAAAACTCCATTTAATTCCCCAAATTAATTGTTCCATAGGGAGAATATGTCAAATAAAGCATATCTCACTGTAATCTTTTTTTTTTAATTTGGGGAAATTCCAGATGATGATCATGAAAATGAATCAGTTACACTATATATTATAATATACCTAAAGCCCTACTAGAGAAATGAGCATTTAGAGATAGTCAAATATTTATCTACTGGTATTAATTAAAATGCTCAACAGCTTAAAACCTCTGTTTTTATCTGATCCCTGCAGTTCAGGCTTTGCTAAGATTTGTCATTGAAGGAACAGTTTTCCTACCCATGAGTTCAGAAAATAGAACCTCTAGTGATAAAGAAGTCAGTTAATGTACTTCATAAATATATAACCTTTGTCCAGGACCAAATGAATTCCCTTGAAGCTCATTTAATGTAAAAATAAGGGTTTTTTTTAACCAAAAACAATGTACCATT
This sequence comes from Mesoclemmys tuberculata, assembly GCA_007922155.1. NCBI lineage: Eukaryota > Metazoa > Chordata > Testudines > Chelidae > Mesoclemmys > Mesoclemmys tuberculata. Next base: position 13,519,309 of record ML675618.1, on the reverse strand, counting down.
CTATTTCTTTGAATTGATTGTTCAGAGTCAGGAAAATGGAATTATTATTATTTTATTATGTACACTTTTATGAATGATAAAAGACTTTGAGTTCTTCTCGTAAAAGCCTTACAATTGTCTCTAATGCCTTATTATGCAGTCACAGAGCTAAGGAATCTGTAAATTATTTTTCCAATCCCTAATAGAATTTGTATTAAATAATTTTAGCCAAATGTATCCCTATCATTCAGGTTTGAACAAATCCTACATCTTAAACAATATTCCAGGCCTACTGATGATAACGAAAGAAAGAAATACCACAAAGCTTAGCAACACAGTGCTTAACAGTAATTCAATTGTTGGAATAATGGAATCTATGTCAATTAACCATGACAGAATCTCCTATTCAGTAACTGTTCAAGTGCCAAAGAAAGGAACAAGAAGTCTAGCTAACAGCATTAGAAGAGAGCTGGTTGGTATTATTCTTGGGTATCTTCATATTACATGAGATTACAAAGGCCTGGAGATTGCTAAAAGTACATTGAAGGGAGATAAACAGGATACTTATGAATAAAAGAAAATAAGCTGAACCAGGGACAGTTTATTCTTTGTAAAAATCAATATTTTTGTATAGTCAGTAAAAACTCTCATGTACCTAGCAGTGGAGACTTATTTTTGTGTTTGTTTCTCATAATACAAGTGTAAAAATATATTCCCTGAATATGAAAGGCAATGCATTTAAAATTGATAAAAAGAGACACTTTGACTCCATCACAGAATTAATCTATGGAACTCATTGCCACAAGAAATCAGTGCGGCTGAGAGCCTTGGTAGGATTTAAGAGAGGATTAGGTGTTTATATGGAAAATGAGAATATCCACATTAAATAAGATGTGGATGTTTTAAAATGTATTTAAAGGGATATAAACTGTGCTTTGTGGCATAACCCAAGCACTTTTGGTTGATAATGGTGCAAAATAATTAAAGCCAGTCACTAGCAGTGTGGCAGCCTCTTAATGTGCATCTGTACACTAAGGCTAAATCTACAGTATCATCTAAGGTGGTGACTCCGCTACACTCATGGTAGCTTTCACTGAATATGTGTATATGAGTATGAATATGTGCATATGAGCAAGGGACTCACGCCCCATCTCCTTGTGTAGAAATAGCTTAAAAATAGAATTTGAAAAGCTTTAATTTGAGAAAGTTTTAAAAGAAAATATATCCTGACTGATTACTTTGAATCCAAACTGATAATAGTAGCTTAACTGAATTACTGAGGAAGTTTTAATAAGTTGTCTTGCACTCTTGCGTCATAACATAATATGATGTGACTGCCTTTTTTTATGCTATTTTGGGTCAAGACTTTTTTATTCTTCTGCATGGGTAAAATACAATGAAACCCCACTCAGATAAAATGTATAACAACAGCTTTGGCTAATTTCCTGATAAATATCCAACATTATTTTAAAAAGAGGCAAAACGCTATAATCTCTGCTTCAAATTCTGTTCTCAGGTCTGAACCCTGAGCCCTGCTTATGTGAAAAAAACAGGCAAGATAGCCATTTACTCCTGTTTAAATTAGTTTCAGACAATTATCAACTCCAGACTGAGGGGCTATGGAGATAAAGAAGGTCCATAGCCATTCCTCAGAAGCTCCATGTCCATTCTTCTCTATATCGACCTTATAGAAATCCATCTGGTCTGAGGACACTCTGCGCACCCTCTTACCTTGCCATGCAGTCGCTGTCTGGCTATGCTGAAAGGAAGACAGGAGACACTGGATGTGGTTTAATCAGGCCTCAACTCCCCTAAATGTCAGGGAGTATTCGGCAGATAAAAGGGTACAGTGCAGGTAATTTCATAATCATTTACATATATGTGGGGGGGTGTTGTCAGCCCTTGCCCTTTCCCTGTCTTGGTCCCAATCCAACTCTCTGCTGGGACCTCACCACTCTCTCCCCTCAAATGAGGGTTAATGGAGAACTTTAAAGGAGGGGTTGTCTCCCTGCCTTACCAGTCATAGGACCCCCAAACTCCCCTATTTCCATTCCTTTAAAGAATACCTCTGTTAAAGTCTTTACCAATCCGTTTTATCTTATTACCATTGGGTGGCCAGGGAGCAGCGGCTGCTGGCCAGGTGCCCAGCTGTGAAGGCAGCACTGCTTCCAGCAGCAGTGCAGAAGTAAGACTGGCATGGTATGGGGGGGGCATCACAGCCTGAAATATTTTCAAAGGGGGGTCCCAGCAAACAAAGTTTGAGAACCCTTGTTCTACATCCTGTTGTGTGAGCTAAACATCCTTTAATGGGCCATCAACTTGAATAGGCCATTCAGAATGTACTTGCAAGACTGAATACACTACCTTGTGGGTGTTACCTCAGGAGCAAACCAGCTAGAAATACAGGGCAGAGAGTCAATATTTATAAGTTCAGATACAAAGATAGTACATATATACAAACAGGACAATCATATTTGATAGATTGCAACTTTTCCATTGAAACCTTACATGACATACCTCATATAAGATTTGTCACAACAGTTTATAACAGTGGCAGCAACAATGATATACATGGACATATGTTAATCATACAACATCATGCCCCTATTTCACATTTGCGTCAACTAAGCTCCCAACCTAATGTGGGGAAGGCCAGAAAAACCCCAACTTGCCTTTGCCAAACTGGCAGTGAGAGAAAAAATTCCTTCCCATCTCCTGCAAAAGGAGCAACTGGTGTAATGGCCACAAAGGATCCTGACAAAACCTGAGGATTTCACATAATCATTCTTTTTAATTTCCTCTGATTGCCTATGCAGGTGGATCTTCACCAGCAAGACCTCTACAGGTAATAGTTCAATGTCAAAGTGTCAGCAGGGATTGGGGTCTGTGAGCTGTATGGATCCACTTTGGTTACCCTCCCTGACTGTCAACTAGCCAAAGAAGAACCCATCCTTCTACTGGGATCCTTCCATTATCCTTCCTTACCTAGGCAAAAAAAGAATGCCCAGGCATCATTCTCAAGTGCCCTTGATTATCATATGTGACTCGGTGTGTTGGGCTGGGGGGGAAGCTAAGACCCTACACCTGGAAAGGAATGGCTAAGTGCCTAGGTAGGACCTCTGTTTCCAACCATGGGGATACTCTTTCTGGAGAGGTATATGGTTTCATGGTTGTGAGGCACAGCTGGGCCAGCTAATGTACAGCCTCCAGCGGGGTTCTGTGCTGTGGAGGCTACAGACCAGGCTTTGCTTGAAAGTTGTATCACAGCAATACCATTGAATTCAGTGGGGTGAAAAAGGTGTCACTGAGAACAGAGTTCGACTGCTATGTTTGATCAATACATTTGTTCATTCTTTGACTGTGTTAAATCCCATCCCTTCATCTGTAAAAGGGACTGTCTGTTACTCAACGTTTGTACAGTTTGTGCACAATGAAACCCCATTTTCAGATGTCTCCTAGGCTCTACCATAAAACAAATAATACACAATAGTAATAACTTTCCACATTGGTCAGTGTTTTACAAAAGAGGGTAAGTATTGCCATGTGTACTGACATGCCCTCAGTACTTTATCCTTCATGTCTTATCTCAGCAGTATTCACAGCTTTCACTAAATCTTTTATATATCATAGACACATTCTGAAGTTAATCATTTTATACAGTACATCTAGCAACACAGTATCTGTAAAAATGACCAAACATTAATATTTTCATTGTTGATCCTGTTTTATTCCTTGAACTGCTTCTTCCTCACCTCACTCTCTCCCTCACACACACACACTTATCACTTTCTTCCACCCAGTTAGCTTATTTAGATCAAAGTCTGTGTAATACAATGTTGTATTTAGTTCTAGGCAGACAACCTACAATACTGAATGTTAGCAATCTAAAGTAACTATTTTTATATTGTGCTATTGACATAAACGTGAATGTGTGAAATACTGCTTAATTCATAAAGTAATGTGTAACACTAACTTGGAAACCTTTGGTTTTTCACCAGGATAACTGTGCTCGTAGAAGAGATAATGGCATCACGCTTTTGATGCCCAAGTTCCATCAATGAACCTAAATTTGTGACACAGACTTAATGAACTGGGTTTATCAGTGACTGGAAACAATTAATAATGAATAATTTATTCATTTAATGTAACTATTTTGCTGATCATAAGGTATCTGACAACTAATTTTCTCACAATTTTTATTATTTGAAATGTATTGAGTATGGAAATAGCTTTTGATCTGTAGATTGTTGGTGAACAAATTGTGAGCATTCAGTATTCACAATTCGAACAGGTCAGATCGGATATGCGGGTATTTTTCTTTTTCTTTGAATGTAGAAGCCTAAATCTTTGGATCTTGGTTCTGTTGAGAATGCTCATGGTTACAAATTTGAAATTGGCTTTTTGTGCATATTTTACAGTAATATCTTAAACTTCACTGATCTGGTGAGTATTCTGTCAGTAAACTTAGCTGTAAAAATATTCACCAAAAACTGCACATATAAATGCCAGTTTTATAGTTTGACATGCCAGCATCTGAATGGAGAATTTGGACAGCCTTTAATGACACCTTACAATTGAGACCATAGTATCAGCTCTGTAGATGTCTTCATTTATATGATCTCTCAGGAGCAGGCAGGTTTTCAAAGAATTTTAGAAGGGCAGTAGAATTTCTACAGTGAGAAGCAAGGGAAGAAAGGATTCTCATTAATTCTCTTACATTGGCACAATATTTGGTCTAGATATTACTTCTTCAAAATGCTCTGAGCACCCACTAATTTCAATAGAATTAAAAGGTGCTCAGCACCTTGAAGGATCAAGCACTTTTTTCCAAGTTACTTTCAGACAGTATTGGACTATGGTTGTGGGCCCCTTTGATTCGGGGATGTCAGAGATGTAAAAGGGCTTCACAGATTTCCATTTATTAAAAGAGTAAGCTTCTATCAAAATAACCTTTGAACCATGTGTCACTTTAAGTGCCCCTGTGTCCAAGACAGAGTCTGCTCTGCAGGCAGCCCTGGCCAGGAAAAGGCACGCTCAGGAATGCAGCAGGGAACGTCCCTTCCACCTCAGGGGCACCTGTTCCAAACCCCCCGGAGTGAACACACACATACTGGGATAGTACAGTGACTATAGGAAAGAGACAACTGGATAAAACAACAGGGGGAAAGATAGCGGGGAGCAGTTAAACAGGTATACATTCAACACAAGGCCCCACAGGCCGAATGGCATCACAGACTCAAAGGGCAGGCATCGAGCAATGCATCTGCACTCAGAGTTCAGGAATCCTGGGCAAAGTTCCAGTCTGGTGGTGAGTCTTGGGTGCCGCTGATCATCTTCAGCTCCAGTTAACTTTCCCCAGCAAACCCTTCTGGGGCCCCTCCTGGCTCCAGTCCTGGGCATCCCTGGTTAGCCCCTCTGTCCCTCCTTGGCTTCAGGCAGGTTCTCCCACTCCACTTTTGTGAGGGCCTGCTCCGCTTGCTGAAGCCCTTGTGTCTGGTGTTCCAGAAACACCCTGTCACTCTCCCCTATCTCTCCTTACCCCTCCCCAAACAGCACTTCCTCCTTCTGGAACAATCAGCATTTCCCCCCACCAGGACCACGCTTTCTAAAACCCCAAAGGGGTTACATATGACTTAATGTAAAGAGACTACTAGGCTTGAAAAGAAAAGGGCAGCTGGGTTCCACTTTTGGAAAAGAGGCTGGGGACATAAGAGGAACCTAAATATTTCAGTGGATGTTTTGACTATATGCAGGGAAACCCTTAAATTAGGGACTGTCCAAAGAATCATCTCACTAATGCTTCCCCAAATCTTTAGAGTGGCCATACTCATGGTAGTGTGATAATGGTGGACTAGAATTTGTTGGGCATTGAAGGGTACAAGAAACATTTGTCAGGTCTGCTTCAAAAATGTTAAGAATGTTTCTGCTATTTGATTGTCTCCCTTTCTCTGAAACTAGGTTGTTTGTCTTGGAATTAGGGGAGTGCACATACCATAAGGAGAGCTTTTGGGAAGAGCTTCACATCCTAAGTGAAGTCATTAGTCTGTTTTTGCCAGTTGTGATGATTTTTTTCTCTGTTACTGGAATGTTGTCTGCAGCACTTGACCTGACTTTTTTTCCTTCCTTTTTAGAATAGAGGAACCTGGGACTGAAGTCAGGCATCATTATAACTAACTTCAGATGTTATGTGGTATTACAGCTCTGCCATGGTTATAAATCTCAGTTAAAAAATAAAAACAACAGAAAGAGAGAGAAAGACTGTTGTGAAAATACCCAGGCCATTAGCCTTGATACCATAGTAGATTTCTGTAGCTCCATCATTACTTCCAAAAAGCGTTTATTTCAGTACTGTCATGCCCCCAAACAATCACTGTTGGCTTTAGTGTAAATAAGGATAAGATTTGCCAAAGGGGAGAACTTTAAATTACATAAACTTCTAATTGACAAAATACAGAGGTTCCCATCCATTGTATAGTCTGAATGGAAGGGTATATCTGAATATCAGGAGTAGCAAGCTTAGACTTCTCCAGAAGCAGTAAAAGGTATTTTAAAGCTATCACACTGTAGCATGGCATACACTTGTACAGGGAGAAGGGAAAAGGCAGAAATAATGAAAATCCCTTAAGGACCTCAATTAATGTCCAGTTGTGTGCATTTTTGGTTCAGATGCCATATCTAGGTTCAGATACTAGGTTCAGGACTATTTAGGACACACACAAGTCCATGGGGCCAGATGCAATGCACTCAAGGGTGCTGAGGGAGTTACCTGATGTGATTTCAGAGTCATTGGCTATTATCTTTGAAAGTTTGTGGCAACGGGGGAGGTCCCAGATGACTGGAAAAAGGCAAATATAGTGCCCATCTTCAAGAAAGGGAAGAAAGAGGATCCAGGGAACTATAGGCCAGTCAGCCTCACCTCAATCCCTGGAAAAATCATGGAGCAGGTCCTCAAGGAAACCATTTTAAGGCACTTAAAAGAGAGGCAGGTGATCAGGAGCAGTCAACATGGATTCATCAAGGGAAAGTCATGCCTGACCAACCTGATTGCTTTCTGTGAAGAGGTGACTGGTTCTGTGGATGAGGGGAAAATGGTGGACATGATATACCTTGACTTTAGCAAAGCTTTTGATACCGTCTCCCACAGTATTCTTATCAGCAAGTTAAAAAAGTATGGATTGGAAGAATGGACTACAAAATGGATAGAGAATTGGCTAGAGCAAAGGAGTCAATGAGTAGTGAGCAATGGCTCCATGTCTAGCTGGCAGCCAGTCACAAGTGGAGTGCCCCAGGGGTCGGTCCTGAGGCTGGTTTTGTTCAACATCTTCATTAATGATCTGGAAGAGGGGGTAGATTACACCCTCAGCAAGTTTGCAGATGACATTAATGTAGAGGGAGTGGTAGATACCGTGGAAGGGAGGGATAGGATACAGACGGACCTAAACAAATTGGAGGATTGGGCCAAAAGAAATCTGATGAGGTTCAACAAGGGCAAGTGCAGAGTCCTGCACTTAGGACGGAAGAATCCCATGCACAGCTACAGACTGGGGACTGACGAGATAGGCAGCAGTTCTGCAGAAAAGGATCTGGGAGTTACAGTGGATAAGAATCTGGATATGAGTCAGCAGTGTGCCCTGGTTGCCATGAAGGCTAATGGCATATTGGGCTGTATTAGTAATAGTATTGCCAGCAGATCGCAGGAAGTGATTATTCCCCTCTATTCGGCATTGGTGAGGCCGCATTTGGAGTATTGTATCCAGTTTTGGTCCCCCCATTACAAAAAGGATGTGGACAAGTTGGAGAGAGTCCATCGGAGGGCAACAAAAAAGATGAGGGGGCTGGAGCACAAGACTTATGAGGAGAGGCTGAAAGAACTTTTAGTCTGCAGAAGTGAAGAATTAGGGCGGATTTGATAGCAGCCTTTAACTACCTGAAAGGGGGTTCCAGGGAGGATGGAGCTAGGCTGTTTTCAGTGGTGGCAGATGACAGAACAAGGAGCAACGATCTCAAGTTGCAGTGGGGGAGGTCTAGGTTGGACATTAGGAAAAAGTTTTTCACTAGGAGGGTGGTGAAACATTGGAATTGGTTACCTAGGGAGGTGGTGGCATCTTCATCTTTAGAGGTTTTTAAACTGTGGCTTGATAAAACCCTTGCCGGGATGATTTAGCTGAGGATAGTCCTGCTTTGAGCAGGGGGTTGGACTAGATGACCTCCTGAGGTCCCTTCCAACTCTAATATTCTGTGATTCTATATAGACTGCTGAGACAGCTCAGATCAAAATCCCAAACCTGGTTAGAGTTTGCGTGGTTTAAATTCACCAGGTTGTAGGATTTCATTACCAAAGTTTCTTGAAGCTCTAGTTATATGCTGGTGGCTTGCAGCAATTAAGGTACCTCTCCTCATGCTGACATAATGAAATGAAAGCATCTGAAGCAGGTGTCAAACCAAATCACCTGCCTCGTTATTATAATATACATATACAATACATACACAATATATATACAAGCTTACATATAAACCCAATAGCATTCTTCTGGTCCTGTAATTTCTGTATGTTAATGAGCAGATAAATGTGCTTGCTGTTGGCACAATGCAAGAGGAAATCATAAATCAGTCACAGGCCAGGCTTTAAGTGTGGAACTGGCCCAAGTATTTGCTAGCATTGAAAGCAAAAATATTTTTCTTCTATTCTTTATTTATGATTAATTATTCACTTAAACATATCCTTTTTGCTTTACTGTCAGTACAATGCAGTGATAATTAATTCAATGGTGGGAAACGCCCAGTGTGTTCACCCTGAGGCACTAGAAAATATTCAAGTTCAAAATACTCTTTCAAAATCTTTCCTTTCTTCTATTTTATTAATCAAAAGACAAATGGGTTTGTCATCAGTGCATTGCAGTAGGGAAACACATTTATTAAGCAGTGCCTCATAATGTCTTAATCCCTTGTTTCCTTGTGAATGTATCCATTAAATTTACCCTCAAACCACTGACTTTCCTGAATCGTTCTTTCAATGTGATTTCTATTTTTTATATGTAATGAACTGGCAAATGTGAATTTTACCATTTCCCTCTACTGCTTGGAGTCAGAACTACTCGCCTGTGATTCCTAGGCTATATACTGTTTTGAAGATTTTCTTTTAGCTCAAGTGGCAGAAGCCTGTCTTTTGGGGGCCCAGTTCAATTTCCACTGCAATCGTTGGCAAAACTCTAATTACCTTTAGTGGTTCAGGATCAGATCCTTGAAGCAGGGGAATCTGAATTCTTGCCTAGCTGTCACAATTAATTTTAAAGTGGTCATGGTATCCAGCAGAACCATAAGGATCCAGGAAGCTACCAGCTTCTTAGTATTATTCTGCACATGGAGGATGAAGTACTTTCATACTTATGAATAGGGCTTTCTCATTTAATTTGTTGAGTTAATTTATCTGTCTTATAATTTTAGCCCTTGTTCTCTTTGTGAATTATATATGAGCAGGTGGTAATTTTTACACGTGTTTATTTGTAGTTTTATCTAATGTTCGATAATGTTTGCTTATTCACTATTTTTTGTATTTTCCCAATTCTGCTTATAAAGTTGAAAAATTTAAAATAAAGATATAGTAACATTTTTGCAGCATATCTCTTCTGTACTTTTCTTTTTGATTTATGTTTTTTTTTAAACTAACGGTCTTACGCTCTTAAAGCAGTACAATGGGAATGGAATTGGTGTCAGATGCTGCCTGACAATTCTAGGCTCAGACAGTGCAGAACTTTCAAAATCACTAGAAAAGAGTGAGCCTTCTTTATTATATATATATATATATATATAATATATATATATATATAAAATCACAAAACTGACTTTATTGAACTAGAATATCTTAACTGTAGATTATGACATGAAACATTCCCTACCACCTGTGGTCTCTGCAATTGCTATTGTCGGTGCGGGGTGATGTCTTGTATTTCTGGCTACTGTAATATTTTTCTCATGCCAGCGATAATAAAATCCAGCAACCACAGTTAAGTAATGAAATCTGTTTATACGTAAGGAGCTTTTTGCTTTTTGGTGGTTGTTTTTAATAAATATTTTATTGTGGTATTTGACTATATAATTTCAAATACAATCTACTGATACAGCAATGATTTATAAATCATGGCTAAGTACCCTGATGCTATTTACAGAGTTCATTTTTTGTAAATTTATATCTCAGGTGAAGCCCTGATTCAGAAAAGTGCTTAAACCTGTATCTAAGTATGTGCATAATCCCACTGAAGTCATGCCTAAACTTGCTGGGCTTAAACACCTTGATGAACGAGCCTAATCAAATACATCAGGTTAGTTAAATCTTATACGCAATAATGAGTTGCTGCAAACACACAAATCAGTGAAATGTTATAAGTACTAAATTGTTGGGTTTTTTTTAATAAAACCTTTATCACAAGGCTTCCTTTTTTGATGCAATACCCATTGATCAAAATCAACAGAAAAATCACATTGATTTCAGTGAGATTGGGGTCACAATTTTGAGAATCACTTGAAATGACATAACTGTTGAGGTGTCCTGGTGAGTTTTTGCTGATGTTGATAAAGTCCCATGTGTTCATTATATGGTAATGTGGTGGAATAAAGTTGTTTTCATTAGTGGGGATGAGTTTTACTTTCTTCTCCTTCAAATATTTGGCTGCTATAGCAGAAACTTTTGTGAGAGGAAGTACTTCCTTACAAGGTTTTTCTCAAAACAATGGGCCAGAGAAGACCATTTCAGAATAAGGGGGAGTTTGTGCTGATGTAGAGCCAACACAGAGGCTTATACACTGTCCTTTCTGTTGGACTACTCAGAAAAGGTGGTATGGCTACAGAAAGAGGATGAGACCAAGATCTCACTATACCATGCAATGCCTTACTGTGTTTCTGGACATAATGATTATTAAGGCCTGTGCGATTTAAGCTGCTGTAACACAGTGCATGGGTTCACCCCCACAAAGAGCCTCACCAGAGTTTGGGGATTGAAAGGAGAGCTTTTAAACCACTTTAGCACACATACCCCTGATTTTCGTTGTGTGCATTTTAGTCACACATAAGGATCTAGCCTGATACATTTGTTATTTATTTGAACTATTATCTTTCTATTTTTCATGGGTTTTTGAATTAAGTATTTCAGAAGTCTTTGTCATTTTTTGAGGCTCTTGCAGCTGATGCTAAAGATGAAGTATTATTTGTCAAGAGACAAACATAAATGGCTGCCAGCAGTCAGGAAATCTAGCACAGAGATCCTATAATGTTGGTCAGAGAGTGGGTAACAGGACTATACGGATTTATTGTTTATTCTGTCTAATATTGTACCCTACATTGATTTTTTTTTGAAAGGCTGAAAGTTTCAGCAACACTGAACATTTATAATCTTGAAACAGAGTTGAAATATAATGGTGTTTGACTGTTAACTTCCATTATTTAGATTTCTTGGAAATGTAAAAACAAACAGGCTGCCATTTTCTGAGGAAAAGTTGATGCCGCTTATTAAAAGAATTACACTTCCTCTTGAATTCCCTCTTAGACACTTAGCTTTTGTTCCTTCTTGAGGTACGTGTTGTTTGTTTTATTCTAAAATAAAAGTCATTGAGACTGAAAATGTATATGGTTGCTCTTTGTGCATGCAAATATACAACAAGAAACTTTTCTCTTTTTCTTATTTTCTTCTGTTTATTACTTGTCCTGAAAGCTCTTGTGAGAATTTTAGAAGCTGTTTCTTTTTCTGAAGCATTTGTTGTCTTGCCAACACTCCAGAGATGATATTTTCTGTCTAATTTGTTAATCATGGGCTTTTAGGAAGGAAGCTTTTAGTGGCACCTGGGAAGAACTGTTCAGTGCCAATTTGAAAGTTTACTATTACTCTACTTGACCAACCTACAATAGATGGTGGATGCATGTGGAGTGAAAATCCTAACCATGGGTAAATATATCTTCAACATTTATAGGCTTTTGACTGTTGTGAACTAGGTTAGGATGCCATCTAAAATAAATAAGCATCAGCAGTTCATAAATATTTGATATTGGTTACTCTTCATACTTCCTCAGGAAATGGTTCAGCTGGATAAAAAAAGACCCCTCAGGAACACTGGTTTGTCCTTGATGACACTTTTCCCTGATTCTTCTCTCGTTGTATCATCCCTTCCCTCCCCCATTTTTCAATAACTTACATTGTTTGCCCTTTTTTAGTATCATTACAATATTTCATGCCTACTTTCCACAGCCTATTTGCAATAATCTACCATTCCTTTAACATATTTCAGATAACATTTTTAAAATTAACAAAGCTATTTCCTGTTTGCTTTTTCACTTTGTTAGCATTCTTCAAAACTTAATAAAATGTCATTTTTAACTCAAAACTTAAAACCTCTTCCCCTCTACCACAATGATGATCATTTGGGCATATAATAGACAACTGCCCATGAGACCACCAACTTATTTCACATAGCTCATGAAATGATGGGTGACATCTTGTCCCTACTGAAGCCAGGGGGGCCAGGATTTTATTCAACAGCCATTATTCATGGCCTGTAAAAGTCTTTCTATCCTATTGACAATATTCTGAGTCATATACATTTTTATTTATTCCAAATAGCTGCTAGATAATCTTGGTTGAACTCATTTATTTAATGACTATTGTTGACAGTCCTAGATTCATAGATTCTAAGGCCAGAAGGAACCATTATGATCCTCAAGTCTCACCTCATGTATAAAACAGGCCATACACCTTCCACAAAATAATTCTTAGAGTACAGCTATTAGAAAAACATCCATTCTTCTTTTAAAAATTGTCAATGATGGAGTATACCACAACCCTTGATAAATTGTTCTAATGGCTAATTACTGTCATTGTTAAAAAGTTCTACCTTATTTCCAGGCTGAATTTGTCTAGTTTCAACTTTCAGCCACTCAATCCTGTTATACCTTTCTCTGCTAGACTGAAGAGTCCATTATTAAATATTTGTTCCCTTGTAAGTATTTATAGACTGTAATCAAGTCACCCTTATCCCTTTCTTTGTTAAGCTAAATAGACTCAAGGAGCTCAATCTATCACAATAAGGCATGTGTCAAATCCTTTAATTATTTTTGTGGCTTTTCTCTAAACCCTCTCCAAATTATCAACCCCCTTGATATGTGGGCACCAGAACTGGACAAAGTATTCCAGCATCGGTCATACCAGTATTAAACACAGAGAGAAAATAACCTCACTATTCCTATTCTAGATTCTGCTCTATATTTTGAAGAATTTTTAGGATCTCAATTGATTTGTTTTTTAGTTTAAATGTCATGCAGATTTTAATGTTGGATTTCACACAGCAGATATAATCTATATGTTTCATCATTAATAGTCAGTGTATTTGATGTTAAAATCTAAGGAACAAACTTTTGTACAAACTTCTCTTTTCTATCTAAAATAGACTTCTTATTGATCCCAGTTGGTCATGTTCCTAGTTGCAGCATTTTTCATACAAAATAGGAAGGAATGCTGTCTAGATGCACTGGAGCAGAGCACCATTTGGTCTAAATGAAAATAAGGTAGTCAGAATGTTCTAAACATTTCCATTGGATCTGTTTTTGATGAGAAAAAAATGGGTTTTTCACTAAAAACTTTTTTTTAAAAGTATTTGATTTCTACAAATAATTTCAACATTTCATTGAAAAAACAAACTTCCCAAAATTGAAAACTTTTGGTTTGGAAATGCTGTTTCAGTGTCTCAAGATATTTGTAGTTCTGGTTCCTCATATCCCTAATCTTCTCTGTGAGTTGACTTCCCCACCTAAACTACAACCCCCACGATGCACCACAGTGACTAAGCTGGTGTATCAAAAGAAATAGGAGGGCCACCTGGCAGATAGAGGAATGAGGACCTGGGAACAATGCGGAGATATAGCACCAGAACTACGACTCCCACGAGGCAATATGGCTGTATTTCTAAATCAATTTTTTCTGGTTTAAACCAAAAGTTTCTGGCCAACATATTTTAGTTTACAGCTGAAGATGTCTGGCTTTGGATTATTTTGCCAAAAAAGTAATAAAATAAAATAAAATAAAATATATATTAAAAGAGCCATAAATTAAAAGGCAAAATTGCCAAAAAAGATATGTTTGTGTTTGTCTTTTGCCAAAAAGTGAAATAAATATAAATAAAATAAAAGTAACCCAAAACATATACCAATCAGATCTAAAATTTAGTTAATATTGATGGTCTGAATATGAAAAAAGTACCATTTCTTCCTCAGGTTTTCAGAATCCTATTTTACAAGTCACTATAGTGTGTAGTAAATCGGTAAATTAACAAACTGGATTAGGTAATAATATTTATCAGTAATGTTTTATTTGTAAATTAATCTTTGTGATTAACTCGAAAAGATTGTTGTAGATACTTAACCTCCTCCCTAAAAGATGAAAAATGAAGTCCATCAAAATACTTAATATGTGGAAGTACATTATCCATTGGAAGAAAAAATCCCTGGTCTATCTGAACAGGAGTCCTGCTGGGATTTCAACAGCACACTCATTTTTATATTTAAGCAGTTTAATAGATTTGGCAGCTTAATAAAATCCATTTCACTCTGAACCTTATAACTCCCATTTTTTTTCTGTATTGCATGATGTAGCTCATACTCTTTTCATATAGAGGGCACTTTATACATCTGTATTGCAGTTCCACATGCCATTTCCATCAGCTTTCCCCCAGACAGACAAAACTGAGTAGAGTCCAAAGCATTATAATAACATTTGTCTCTGTTGCTGATGAGGGCTAACACATATTAATTTGTCATTTGCTGCATATTTATCAACCAGATTGCAGGCTATTCCCATACCGAGATTGTTAAAAGCCTTTATTAAAACTGATGCTGCTGATATTTAATGGCCTTCATTGTATACATGATATTGTTGTTATAAATATATATGTATTTGTGAAACACTATAACTATATATGTATATATAATATTGCATGTGACCACAATTATAGTGTTTCACCAATCAATAGCTACCAAAATATGAATTCAGAAATCCAACACAGGGAAAAAATTTGTACGTATTATAGCAATAAATATTTTCTTTCTTCTGCCGCAGTTCAAGCTCTGAAATATCTTTAATGAAACAGTATTACTGGTGGAACTGGAACATAGTATCTGGTAGTTACCATGGCAATCATAATTTTTTAAGCGTTCCATTGCCCAGAATCTTTATGGGACAGCATCAGTTGAAGGAAATCCAGTCAAAGTCAGGCAAGCTGACAGGACTAACAAACATTTGCATATTTCTTTTTAATGCACTCCACCTAGAAAAAGAGTGCAAATATGGATTTTCTTCCTATTTGTGGTGGTTCTTGTACCATTAGCAAAAGTCCATGCCTAGCTCATAGAATAAATGATTGTGCCCCTAATGTGATTCCTCTGGTCATGTCCAAGTATAAATAACAGTGTTGCCAGGTAGCATATGTCGTGGCAGCAAAGGCATGGCTGAGTCGTGCTGAGTGCATACCCACCGGTTACAGGAGAGCTTGTGCTCAGCTCAGCTCAGTCATGCCTTCACTACCACTACCTGTGCTGTGGCAGCTACACTGCTATGTAGTTGAGCTCTAATGTGAGTACGTATACAGAGGAACCTCACTCCTAGTTTGTAATGTAGATGTAGCCTAAGAGAGAATGTGAGACGAGGGACTAAAGTGCTTTGAGATCTATGGATGAAAATAGCTATGTAACAGCTAGGTACATTAAATATAATACCTTTATGCTTTCACTTGAAAATCATCCACTGGGAGTAGAATACTGTAGCTTCACAGAAGACATCCCATATTCTCTGTGTACTAACTTCCAAATATCCATTTAGGCCCTTCTTCTTGACAGTATAGGCAATGGACCTGTAAAATAAAAGAAAACATGCTGGATATAGTTCCATGTTAACATTTGGGTTAACATGAACAATATGACACTGCATTCTTACACTATAATTTCCTATTGTACAAAAACTTATTGTAATTACTAATGTATTGCCAATTAAATTCCCTATCAAGAAATACTAGTCTAACACTTTGCATTCAATTAATTTAATTAAATATTACCTAAATGCTTATCTGATTTATGGGTAATACCCTAGCAAAGGACATACAGCAAAAGAAACTATTAGCGCTGGATTGAGAATAGCTTTTTTGTCCCACAGGAAATTCCAGTATTTTAACATTTTTTTCATCTGAAATTGAGACAAAATATGGATATATCAAAATATTTCACAGAACAAAACATTCTGAATAGTTTCTAAATGAAACGGTATGACTTGTTCAGAATGAAGCATTTTGACTTTTTCCATCGGGAGCAGGAAGTCTAATAAGTGTCCATTCTGAATTCAATTTTCAGTGTGGCAGTTGGTCAGGGTGAGAGCAGGACAGATCACTGACTCATGGCCAAGCAAAATAAAAATAAATTAATAAATAACCCCCCTTCAGACAAGGATGGGAGATGCAGGGGGAGTGAGGTGGTACTGAAAGGGCAGGGAGACAAGGTGGAGGGAGGGAGTGAATTCATTCTCTCACCAGGCCAGTAGTCAGAGGTGCATCGGTGCTTGGGAACATTTGGCAGTAGTGGCAGGGCAGTATGATGTGGCTGCTTGCCATCACCATGCAGAAGGAGGCTCCCGTTCAAATGGTTAGGTATTCTATGACCAGTGCTTTGCTGAGCCGCCTGCACAAAAGGCACGCCAAGATCCTAAGGCCACACAGCACACCTCCTTTCCAGAGATGGCACCCATCAGAACAGTAAGCTGGCTCCACAGCCCTCATTAGACCCCTTGAACCATCTGCAGGTCCAGTGAAAAACACTTTGCTTGGGTCCCATGTTGGACAATGTCATGAAGCAGGCTACGCAGCTTCTCTTCTCTGTGCGGTGGGAGAGGGAGAAGCCATGGACATAAGCCAAGGGACAGCAAGACGAGCACCCTCCCTAGACCAAATGGCATAACCAAGACAGAGGAGCATCTTCAGCATCCTCCCCTTTTGTTAAACTTTTGAATGCCTTATGTTTAATGCGATTGTAGCCCATTTTCATGGCTTTGATGCACAATTTGCATGCATGATTTATCCCTGTCATATAAGACAATAAATATCCATGCTAGGATCTGTAAATCTGTACTTAGTCATGCCACATATAAGCAAATAAAAATGTGTTTCGTCTAAGTTTATGGAAACTTTAATTTTAAGAATAATTGAAATGCACTAACATCAAGAAGTTAAAATGTGCACCAGCACTGAGTGGACCAGTATTAAACAGCATTATAGTAGGTGACAGTCTAAGGAAGTTAGTCCTTTACTTCAAATGGTCATTTTTCTCACCTATGCCCTTGCCAAGTGAAGCACAGCGTCAGAGTGGCCAATGGCATTTTCAAGCAATAAAATAGCAAGCAATGTCAGTCTCTCATCAGCCATCGCTGACTGAAGATTTGAGCCTGAGCTTCAAAAAGCTGTCACTACTAGCATCTGTGACCAGCAGCATGAGCAGAATCCTCAAAACTATGCACAAGTTAGGAAAAATGTCCTTCAGCTATGCAACATGAGTGAATGGGAGAACTGGGAGTGAAAAGTGCTTCCCCTGCGGCAAAATGTGACGGATGTTGTCCGATTTGACATAGAAGTCTTTATCATTGAAGTCTGAACATTCCCCATGTGTCAGCATGTGGTAAAGTTCCATACAATTGATCAAGAGTGTTTTCCTGTCCAGCAGCATTTTACTACAGTCATACTAAAACCCCATTCTTTTCGTGTTGCTTCATTTGTCTGAACCTTTCTACGATGGACACTTGAGCAGTGCCGATGAGTGAGCAAAAAAAAAAGCCTCTTGAATTTTCTTCCGAGCTTCCCATCACCTCATCTCTGCCCTTGGAACCAAACTCTTTTCTTCCTATGAATATGAGTTCCCTTGAAGGCAGGCTCTACTCCTAAGTTTTCTGTCATTTCTTTGGCAGCAGTGGCAGCATCTTCAAATCTTTTGTCCATATGCATAATACCTGAAGCATTTGACTTCAAACATTCTGCTTTTCCCATAACAATAAAAACAGCACCCAAGCTGTTGCCTGGATTGCTTGCCCCTAAATCTGGCCGTGGGCAGGAGCAAGAAAGGGAGTGGGATGTAGCTGTTCATGAAAGGGCAATGGAAGGAAAAAGAGTACCTTCATGCCCAAAACCTGCAGAAAAGGAAGGGTTTCCTAAAATGGAAATATCAATGAAAAGCAAAGGAAAGTGCTCATGATTGTTGATAGGAATTCACAGCTTTTATTTGAGTAAAATAATCATGAATTCTGTTTTGAGGTATTCACACAGTTCTAATCTCTGCTAAGGAATAGGAACAATCTGGTTGGACATATGTGATATGGGCAATATGAGGTGGCTTTCTGTGCCAAATGAATCATGAGAAATCCCACTCTGTCTCTTTAAATAGTCTTTTTCATAAAGACAACAGGCAGTATCTGTAGGCATTATAGCATGCAAGATAGCACATTCATTTTAAAAGGCACTCTCAGACAGAGAAAACAACAAATATAACCATCTTGCCAAATCTCCCTGAATCCTACACAGTAGGGCTGAAATATTGCAGTTTTATCTATCAGTTGAATAGGTGGCCGTACTACCTTATTGCTTGATGGGCCCTGATGATCTATCAATGCAGTAGGGAGAGAAACTTGTGTTCCTGAGTGCGGGCAGTTATTCTTTTTTAGATGCAACAGAAGGACGATGTAGCCTGAAAACAGAGACATCCCCTGGGGGAAGGGCAGGCAACCCCAGAAGTGTTTTAGAAGAACAGGGCAAGAAAGAAGATTAAAAAAACAACTCTGCGTGTGAGGGCAATCACTGAACTGTGCCAGGGCATAGCACTAGCTATTGAAGAAGCCAGGCAGAGACAATTAGGCAGAGAGCAGCATGCAGCTCATTGAACCTATCCCCCAAAACCATATCTGCTAAAATGGAATATTTACTATTTATTTATTTATTTATTTACTAATTTATTTGGGAGATCAAAATCTGGAGGACTGTTCCAGCTGAGTAGTAGTTATGTTACACACTACCATTACTTATTAGTCTATAGAGGAGTCCTTTGGTAAAAGAAACCAGAAATCACCACTCACCAACGGTCTTTGTGTGATCTGCTATAGCTTAAGAGGTTATTGGATCTCTTTTAAAGAACAATAAGGAAAATATGCCAAAACGCTTATTTCATCCACATACTCCCAGTTAGAAATCCACAAAACGTAGGTGATCAGCAATGGTATACAGATACTGTAGCCTCTAAATCACTGCTTTAAACCCAACCTAAATCATTAATGACTGAAAGCCACTATCATCTAGCTCGGACTCTAACCAAGACTAATGATCTGAAAAACCATCGTTGTTATTCAACTACAAGAACAACCAGACAACACAAGACACACGACCCATAAAGCCCCACTAATATTAAACCATAAAAACCACAAACCCGCTATTTAAAATTGTAAACAATGCCTTAATCAGCCCCCCAACATCTCAGCCCTATGAAACTTCGGCTCCCTCCTAGGAGCATGCCTTGTACTTCAATTGGCCACTGGAATTTTCCTAGCCATGCACTACTCCCCCCACATCTCACTAGCATTCTCATCAATCTCCCACATCCAGCGGGACGTCCAATACGGCTGATTAATCCGAAATATACATGCAAACGGAGCCTCACTGTTCTTTATCTGCACCTACCTCCATATTGGATGGGGAATCTACTACGGCTCATACCTATACAAAAAAACCTGAAACACAGGCGTGGCCCTACTTCTCTTCTAGTGGCTTATCTACTTATCTACTTATCATCTAGTGGCTGTTTAGGGGTTTATGATATCTGCAATTAATTGGTGTTCACAGCCCAGTGGAGGTAAGTTCATAACACAGAAAGCGATACCACGGTTGCTGTCCTTTATATCATACAGGGACCAGGGATTGAAAAAGAATAAAAGAGAAATACTTTCTTTCACTTAGAGGTTATCCTTCAAAATCACAACTGGTGTGCATTGGGGGTTTGTTGTTTGAAAGCTGCTGCTTCCCATGCTGAACTTATTTTTCTAATAGAGGAATTCAGTTGTAGGCCGAGAGCAACTATTTTACTGTTAGGAATTATTTTACCAGTTTAAGAGGCAGGAGCTATTGTGACATCCTAACATCCTAGACTCTATTGTTTTAATCATGTTTACACGTTTGGGATATCTTGCAGTTCTGTGTACATTTTGTTTGTAACATCTCAGAGGTCAGTTTGTTGCTTAGAAATGTTTTGAGATCTTTTGTTAGACAAGCAACTGTCTTTCTCCTATCTGAGAACAGTTCCATCAATGTGCTTGGTTATTTTATGTCAGTGATATGATCCAAATTGATAGCTAATTCCAGCCTAACATTTCTAGTATTAGAGTAACTTGTACTCCACTCTTTTGTGGAAATGTACATATATTATTTAGGGGGAATGCAGCTTTAATTAAAACTTGTAATTTTTATTGAAAGTTTGCTTCTTTTTTTTTTAAGTGGAAGTTAGTGTGACTGAGGAATGAATGGTGTGTGTGTGATAATGTGGTAAAAGGCAGCAACTCTATGTCTTCCTGATAATAGGAAGAGTGAAGCAAGACTTTGTTGTAATTACTTTTACGACCCAGCTGGCCGAAGAATGCCCACCCTGATAACCCTGGTGTCCACCTCAAAGTGCGAAAACAAGATGGACTGTGATAGATAAGAACAACGGTCATACTTGCAAAATATGAGGGGGGATTTGATAGCAACCTTTAACTACCTGAAAGCGGGTTCCAGAAAGGATGCAGCTAGGCTGTTCTTAATGGTAGTAGATGACAGAACAAGGAACAATGGTCTCAAGTTGCAGTGGGGGAGGTCTAGGTTGGATATTAGGTGATTGATAATCACACTAGGATGCAGATGCAGCATGACAAAGCATGGTATGAGAGTGGTATGAGAGCTTCTCCCTATAAAAAGGGGAAGAAAAGATGAGGACTTTGGGCTTTGGTTCTACAATTATCCTCCAGGAGCATTGTGTGCACCAGCAGACCCCTGCTCCCTCCTCATGCTTTAGCCACCTGGACAGTGGACTAACACAAGCAACTGAGGTAACTATACTCCATCTCTGTAGAATTTTGTGTGTGTGTGTGTGTGTGTGTGTGTGAATGTATTAGCAGAAATGCATTTTAGAAATAGATGAAACTGCTTTTGTTGTAAAGAATTTTTGTATTCACAGTAAACGTGGTGTATTGCCTTGTCCCCTGAATAAGATTTTGCTGTTTATTTCATAACTATAACACAGTCTCCAAGGCTGTCAACCAAGTATCTTTCAGGAGTACTGAATTCAACTTTAAGATATATTAGGGAATACAATGTCAGTGAAAAATAACAATCTTAAAAACCTCTATGCAGCACCAAGTCAGGGTGAAGGTGATATTCGATATTGTTCTGAATTACATTCAGGTTTTAATTGAAAGCATAGAGGAATGGATGCTTTTAGTTAGCTTTTTTAATTACCTTGCACACATGGTTCTGTATACATAATGATTTTTGATTAAGCAGACTTTTCCAGCTTCACAGACAGAAAGTCAGCAGATAAACCCATCTAGATCTTTGCTATTAAATACTCTGACAGACAGGCCAGATGGCATAATAAATTGAAATGGCAGTGACTCTAATGATTAGAGTCGATCAAAAAACTGCATTGCTGTAAATTATAAATTGTAAAATATTTGTTGTAAATTTGGATAGGTTTTGTTTTGTCAAACCCTTGTGAATTCTTTTTTTTTTTAACTATTGAACCATCTCGAATGCGTGTAATTACTGGTGTTAGTTAACTGCACCTGAAGCTTTCAGCTACTGTAGAACGCTTTACAATCACTTAAAGTAGAGAAAAATGTTGGCATAAACAATTATCCTAGCACAATACTGTACTGTCCAAAAAAAAAAAAAAGCAGCATTTGGGCAACACGTATGGCTAAGGCTGTAGAATATATTTTCAATGTCTGTTCTGAAAACTCTCTAAAATCCACTGGAGATTTAGGCCCCAATTCAGTAAAGTCCACGGTCATGTGTCTTATGTTACCTATGGGAAGAGCCTTATTTTAAGTACATGAGTAGTCAGACTGACTTTCATAGGACTCCTGTGCCTAATAAGACACATGCATAATATGTTTCTTAATAGGACACTTGGTAAGTAACAAAGAATAAGAATAACACTACAGTTTTCTTCATGATCCTCATGTATTTCCTTTTTCATCTATGATAGAAATTACTTGTCCCGTTGCAGGCAATCATTCTGGGGTAACTGTAGTTTGACTTCTGGACCACTGTTCGGGAAGTGGATAGTTTAGATTACTCAGATGCCTGCCTGCAGGTGCTTTAGCAGTAGCTCTGAGTAATAGGTATTTTGACTCTGGGTCACATAAAGTTTCTGCCAGAAAATATACCATTTAGCTGGAAATTTCTGATTTTAGATGAACATGTCCTTTCCCTTCCTTTCTGCCCTGTTTATTCTTAATGGAAAGTATTAACAATGAATCCTACAGACTGCACAGTACTAAGGGCCTGATTCTCAGCCAGTTTGGGAGACATGCTTCAGCTTCATGCAGCAAATAGTAAAAGAGCATTAAAGTTTCTAAAAATATAGATGATGATTTCCTAACACAAAAGGTATTACATGCAACATGAGAATTTTATTATGATGGATAAAGATAAATTAAACACTGGATTGGATTTTGAAGACTGGCCAGGAATCAGTGATGATGATCTAATTACATTCTGTCTGGCCAAACAAAGGGCAATCCCAACTAGTAATATATTTATTTCATACTTCAAAAGGATTAATTAACCAAAACTGAGGGAAAACTATGACTAAAATTGTTTGGGAGGAAAAAATGTAGACAGAAGAAGGTGAATAAAAATTGGGGGGTTTTAAGAGGAGTTTATTAGAGTTCCAAAAAG
This sequence comes from Mesoclemmys tuberculata, assembly GCA_007922155.1. Classification (NCBI taxonomy): domain Eukaryota; kingdom Metazoa; phylum Chordata; order Testudines; family Chelidae; genus Mesoclemmys; species Mesoclemmys tuberculata. The sequence continues at coordinate 13,496,342 of ML675618.1, read as the reverse complement.
CCATGATTCCAAAAACAAAGAAGAGGAGAACTTTGACTAAATGCTCATCCTTGTGCAGTGATGAACTGAAGGCAGCAATTAGAAATAAAGAAGTAATGTATAACAAATGGAAAAAATGGGGGAAATAGATAACAATTGATATAAATCAGAAGTTATGAAGTACAGAAGATTGATAAGGGAAGCTAAAGATATCAAGGGAAACTCCATGGCTGACAGACCTAAGCAAAATAACGAGTTTTTAAGTATATTTGGTACAAAAGAAATCATAGCAATGGCATAGGCTCTTTACTAGTGATGGTACAATTGTTAATGATACAAAAAAAGACAGAGGAGTTGAACAAATAGTTGGAAAAAACAAAATGATGTACTAGTATTATGTAAGTGTGGTGAAATAATTTCCAATCACTATCACTGGCAGCATCTGCTAGTGATAAACAGTTTTAAATAATCAGTCCTAATAACTTGCACAGATTAATCCTACCAGAGTTGGCTGAAAAGATCTCTGCCCCATTAATGTTAATTTTTAGTAAATCTTATAGTACCAAGGAAATTCCAGAAGACTAGGAGAGTGGTAATATTGTGCCAATATTCAAAAGACAAGTGGGGTGACCCAGGTGACAATAGACCAGATAGCCTGACATCAGTCACAGGCAAAATAATGAATATTATTTCCCACCATCTACATGAGCAAATGACATCCCCTATTCACCTAACCCACTCTGATTTTCTCTAACATTCAATTCCTTTTTGGAAGTAGTTGCTTGCTGTGTTACAGTTACAGGGTAAATTCTTTCAGGTGTTCTTTAATTATGCACAAGATAAAGAACAGTAAGCATTTGTAGGATTTGGTTTGTGAAATAGTTGGGACACTGAACTGTGTTATCTTATTGCAGGGGCAGTGAATGAACACAATCTTGCATATTCTATTGGGGATTTGATTCCACTATGCAAAGCTCCAAGAAAAGCCATCTTCACTATCCCTTCCCAATAAGCTTCTGCATGGTCTTCTTTTCCCTTTGATGTTTCTACAAGAGATACTGACTGTTAGAGGGCTGCTGAGAGGAGGAAAGCACATTCAGTGGTTTTTCAGCTGTGCAACCCTTAGCCCATGTTTTCCAAACTTTTGTTAGCATGGATGAAGCTCATTAATGTATGCTGAACTGAAAGTAAGACTTTCATTTGAGGTCCGACATTTCTCTCAGCCCTAGTTTAATATTTCCAGCAGAGGACATTGTCACAATTTAATATAACCCTTACAACTGAGGGGTAGCTGAAGATTTTGGAAACTTCCTACTTGTGACAAGAGAACATTCTTCAAAAGCACTGCAAAGAAATCTCCCTTACTCTAGGTTGACCATGGCTGTTCATCCTGTTTATACTTTTCTATGAGCTGTTATTTCCCCACCCTACAACGATAAGAGTAACATAAATACCTACTCATTCAATCTTTCTGGCTACCTAGCTTGGTATTTGTACCACTTTATTTATATTAGTTTAGTACTGATTACTTCTCAGAGCATGGAATTTTGTATGAATAGAAAAATATAAATAGAAAGGACAGACATCATGACCATCCTAAAACAGAAAGTCTTCTTAGATCTCTCCTTCAAACAGATAAATATAATGGCTGCTGCATAGCAAGAGCTAATGCCGGCAAAGGGCCCTGCAGATTTAGAGTTAAGGCTGAAAAAATATTTGTAAAATACACTGACTGTGGGATTTTATAGCTGATAAAAGCATGGAATAATATACCACAAATAAATAGTAATTACATTGTAATTTTTATGTCATGTTCTGTGACTGTACTATGGTAGGTATGATGACTACAGTGATGTGAAAATCAGCTATGTCTGTTCATATATGAAATACCCCCTTTTTTTTTTATTTAGCTAGCTTCAAATATTCATATCGAGGATTACTTTGTTTTCTGGGGGTTTTTTTGTTTGTTTTTTGTTTTTACTTTGCATTTGAAAAAACCTAACCTCTCCAGATAACACTTAATTGATATCATTGCATTTAATTTCATTTCACGTCTACATACTGTTTCACACAGGTTGATCACAATACTACAAACTTCCTCAGATTCACTCAACTCCAGGCTCATGTTTTCTTGAAAGGCTTGCAAACTATTACCAATCCGCTTTGAAGTATGGATTTACTTTTTCTTAAACAAATCCCCAACTAAGGTAGTTCTGTATCCTTTGTGATTTTGTAATGAAATCCTCCCTAGTTTACCCCAAGGTAGAGCTTATTGTGGAGGGCTGCAGGGATACATGCCCTTCTCAGCTAATCATAGCCTAACTTTTTATGTTTGGCTATTGCTTAGTGCCCTCTAGATCCTGAGGCACCCCAGTCAGCAGAGGCTAGGCAGCCTCCCACCACTCTCTTAATGATTGGAAGGGCCCCCTGGATCTCTCTCTATTCTCTGTCTTGCCCACCTAGCCATGTGCCAGACCAAAGGATTCACATTTTACAGCTGATTATGTATGTTGCTCAAGTTTTCTTTTTGTTTGCTGCATTGCTTTCTCTGCCCTCTCATCCCTCTGTTTTAGGAAAGTAATATTTCAGTAGGTCATATGAATGTTATTCTTGTCACATATTGAAGTTCATAACTTTTGGTTGGCAGGGTAGTTCTTGCAGGAGGAATTTGCCAATTAAATTGGGATATGGGGGATTACAGAGCTCTACAACTGCTGTAGTTTTCCTTGGAGCTACATTAGACCCCTATGGATAGGATATTAGCAGGTTTATAGCCTAATCCAATAGGCTGGGCTTTAATAGGTTGTATGGCACAGGGATCTAATGGACTAAGCTTTTGGGGGTTCCCTGGTTAAGTATGTAAGTAAATCAGTTTATTTATGTCTGAATATCAGCAATATCATAGTGTTGATTCTGGATACTTTGTTATCAGTGTGAATACCAGTGAGACACGGTACACCCAATTTGCAGATCAATAAGGTTTAATGTGGAAGGTTTTCTATAAATATACTAGTTAGATACAAAGCCTAAAATTAACTACAATATATCATACTCACTAAGCCTGGAAATCTAAGCAGTTACTTAGAAGGCTGCATACAGGAACAGCTTTCTTCAGGGGCCTCACCAGGGAGTCAGTGGATCCTCTGGTCCAACTGGCAGCGCCTCCCGCAGAGTCAGGGGTTGATGGAGCACCCCCCCCTTTGTCTAAGTGATGACTTCTTATACCCTTCCATAAACAACCTTCACCTAATTATCTCTCTCATTATAATATATGCTAATTAATTACATTGGGTTTCACCCTTAACTACATTCCATTCTCACCATAATAATTGGGGTCGTCAAAACAACATCTGGTGATAGGAGGGGTGGAGTAAAAGTATGTCCCTTGGCAAGAAAACAGTGTACCCCCAGACGTTCAGGGATAACTTGTTGTTCCCATCACCGTTATCTATGTGCAGCTGCAAGCAATACAGTATCTGTATTTTGTCTTAAAATGTGCCACGCTATGCAGAAACTGAGACATCTATAAGGTTATTCAGTCTGTGCCAACTGGAGGGTGTCATTCTACAGGGGTCAGAATAGCCAAGCAAGCAACTGACGCTATGCTAGGCCTGTAGGACAGTGATCAAGCAAATCAGATTGTACTGGGCCTCCAACACATAATAGAATTTTTGAAGCCTTTAAGATCCATCACTAACTCTAAGCACTCAGCAGCTGACCTTCCAGTGATCTGCCATATACCATCTGTCTGTCTCCTTGCTGGTTGTGCTCTGTAATAGTGATCCACCACTATTCCTTCCATGATAACTTTCTCAAGGTTATTTCTATCTTTATGCTTAACGTGATCAAAGTGCATAAATTCACTTCTGTTAATTGCTGACATCAGGGACTGCTTCTCTGTAAGAATATTTCTAATATAGGCATTTATGTTTTTTTTCTATCCAGGAAAAAAATAAGAGTCTTTGCCAGCACCACATTTGAAAAGTTTATTTCCTTTTTCTCAGCAGCATTAACTTGCCATGGTCCCTTAAATTTCTGTGAAAAAATTAGGCCTTTTAACAGTTGAATCTTCATACATTTCATGATGCCACAATTTTTCTATGATTTCTCAAAGGAGGGCATAGCTGAGCAAGCCATCCCTAGTCTTCTTTGGAACATCCTCCTTGGCTGGATATAAATGATCCCACATAAGTAAGTTCATCTGCTGCCTTTACAGTTTGTCTGTTCATAGTGATGTTAGCTTGCATCCTGTTTTTGATAGTTGTGTCAATGTATGTGCATTTTGCTTCCTTTGCATTCAGTCTGTATTCCTCACTAGCTGTTTTTACTCCAATGCATCAGTGGTTGTAGCAAAGAGCATTGTCATCAGCATATCTAAGGTTGGATAAGAAGTATCCACGAATGGAAATCCCAGCTCCTTCCACTTTGTCAAGACCTTCCAAGGCTCATAATAAATTCTGTGTATATGTTAAAGAGGCTTGGGGACAAAGTACACCCTTCCCTCTCACGCTGGTCTGTGGAAAACCACTCATGTCACCCATTGCTGTTCTCGCCATAGTCTGTTGTTGATGGTAGAGACATGTGATGAGTTCAATAAGATGCTTTGCAATCCTCATGTCTGCCAATATCCTCCAAAGACAGTCATATCAGACAGTATCGAACACTTTTGAGTGGTCAGTGAAGCACAATGAAGCACTGTCTGCATTTTTCAGTGGTGACAGGTATTCATAATTTGGTCATGACTCAGCCTTTTCTGAAACTAACTTGTGGTAGTTCTGCTTCTATCCTCCCTTTTACACAATTCTGGATTATGTGGATCACACCTTTGCTTGTATGAAATATCAGGGAGATGGCACAATAGTTACCACACCCTATTATGTCTCCCTCCTATTGTAAGGGCAGAAAAATTGCCTTCATCCTGTCTTGTGGCCCATTTCTAACCATCCATACATTGTTATACATATTCCAAATAAGATCAGTACCCCATTTGTCAATCACTTTTAACAATGCTGCATGCATGTTATCTGCCTCTTGTGCTTTCCCAGACTTCATTGTCATAATAGCATCACCACTTCCTCTTGCACAATATATGGCTGCAGGTTAGTACCTTCTTTTCTGTCATTCTGAATTATGAGTGCTTCTGGTAAGGCAAACAAATTGGCCCAGCAATCTCTCCATCTACATTTAATATCATGACCCTCAATGAGGACTGTACCATCATGATCTTTTATTATGTTTGATCAGTGGGAAAACCTCTTGGTAAGAAGTCTGACCAAGTTTTTAATTATTAATCTCTTTATAATTCTCAAGCTCCGTACATTTTGCCTTTATATTTGTTCTTGTCTTGTCTAGTCTGCTTTTGAATCTGTCTACTCAGTTCCTTATATCCTCTCCTACATTTTTATGATTCCAAGCCATTCTCTTTCACTCAGCATCATTTTTCCACCAGTTCAAACATCTTCTCCGTTAACCGTGGTGCAGTAAAGAATGATTATTGTATTAAGAAGTAGTCACAGCTGATCTCCCAATCATAGGCCACCTTTTTCTTTCCAACTGGTAAGTAGGGGACTGATATTATGGCAAGATACAGAATGCTTTAATCCACAGTTCGTTTCTATACAATATGAATTCATTCTCTGATGACTGTGTTTTTGAACAGAGATATTAAATAGTAAGAACAAAGAAGAATGTACAACTCCTTTAGCCTACGAACACATTCAGAACTCCATAAATTAGCTTTGTAAGAGTTTCCAGTCAGATTTTCCACTATATAATTGCAAGCAAGACTATGTGTGTTTAGTCCAGTGCCAACATGTTGAATCTTTTCGTACTATGACCAGATACTAAGGCTGTCAATCAAATAAATCTGGTCAGGTGTTCCAAATGTCAATCAAAATTACATCTGAGCTCATGTTGATGAATCTGTATTTGTCCTTCTACACAAAAAAGAACCATTTGCAACTCAGAAAAATTCATAGTCAACTTCCTTACTTGACTACGAAGAAAGATTTCTACAAAGAAACTTCTGCCTGAAAAACAAAATGATTTTGTCTCTAGTATAGAATCTAAACTACTTTCCCTATGAAGATATATATGTAAAGGATTATGAAATGTTATATATTATTTTAATTTAGATTTTGGAATGCTAGTTCAGCCCTTTTATCCTAAATGAAGGAGAAAAGTGTTTAGGGTATTTTCCTAATCCTCTGACTGTCTCATCTTCTGAATGGGAAGAATCTGAACTCGTAGGGTAGATTATTCCTTGTTGAGTATAGTACGTAGGCTCAGCACATTCTTTTTTACTGTATTTTTCTTTGGCAATATGTACTACAGCTCAGCAAAATATTTTTTACTAAAAGATTTTTAAATAATTTATTTTTAGTCCGGAAACCTATTTCTCGAATTTGACTAAATGTTTCAATTAAGGGGGAAAGAAAATGAGAGGGTTGAAATGTTTGTGTCAACTCTTTCTAAACTTTCATTTTCAACCATTTTGTTTCAAAATGTTTTGAACTGACATTTGGACAATTAAAAAAAAACACACCGAAAAAAGGTGAAAAATACTCTAAACAGACCCGATTGTATGGAATAAACTCTAAACATTCTTCCCTGACTCAAGATGAACTTTTTTTGAATTCTTGTTTTACTAAAAAAATTTTCAGGATAAAAATTCAGTTCAGATCAAATCAGATTTTTTCATTTCACCTCTATGCCCCCATTTCAATCTTTATGCCCCATGCACATACCACATGTTAATGTTTTGAACAATGATTACCATAAAATATTAGTCAGTGTGGCACCAGTCGCTAACAATTGTATAGTACTTGGAAAAAGTTCAATTACAATGTGAAAGGCCCTTTAAAATATCCAGATTAAACAGAATACAGATGGCAACCCAGGAGATCACTTCCTATTCTGTTGTCAACTCAAACGACAGAATATAGGGCACATTGTCATCGTATTGGGTCCTTAAGCAATTATAAATAAATATATGCGTGTGGCAAGGTGCTGTGGCCTTCCTCAGAGCCTGGGCCCGAAGACCAGCTGCAACCCCCCAGCTGCACAGATCAAGTCTCTGCAAACCCCTCCTGCTGGGCAGAACAAGGCCCTGGAGGCCAAATGTCCCAGGAGAAAAGGGGTGGAACCAGAACAGGAGAGGCCAGTATAAAAGGCCAGCCTAGCAGCTTAGTCAGGGGGAAGCTGCTGCTGGAGGCAGATGTGTCTCCCCAGAGGCTGTGGTCTAGGCCTGAGCCAGGCCCTGCAGCTGTTTGGAGCAACTGCCCTGCTGACCGAAGCCTCCAAAGCCTGCCTGGATTGCTGGACCCGAGTGACCGGAGAGGGCCGCCAGACCCTAGTGACTGCATAGGGCTGCTGGACCCTAGTAGCTGGGAGCAACTACCTGACCCCCCAGGTGGGAGAAAAATCCTGAGGCCAGCCCTGACCTGTAGGAGCTGCCTGATGTGGAGCACGCACAGGAATGGACTGAACTGCGTGGACTGGAGGAACCCCTGGGACCTGGAGGAGCTGTCCTCCGCTGATGACCCGGAGGAGTTTCCAGACCTGCCACCAGTTGATGGTGAGGGACTCGCAGGATGCCTGCTCACCGTCTACCCCAGTGACCCGAGGGAGACACTTGAATGCAGGTACCCAGGGACTGGGTGGGATGAAGTCGCCCAGGGACAGCTGACTAAATAGTGGATGAGTGCGTGACCAGACCAGTCAGCATGGTGTGGCTGGATCCCCGCTGACGTTGTGGCAAAACACTTTGCCACTGATAGGGCCCTGGGCTGAGATGCAGGGGAGTCGGGTGGGCCTGCGTCCCCCTCCCCCGCTTCCCTAACCATCTCGGGAAGAGCCGAGGAAGGGTCGCAACACCTCTGCTGGACCATGCCACCAGCCTGCATAAATCTTAATGAAGGAATATGTTAATAATATAATTGTTTTTAAATAATCAATGAGTATAATGGAAAAGAGTATCAACTTACCTGGATTCTAGTAGACTCCATAGCAGCGTTGTTTCATCTTCTCCTTGATTTACAGTAGCATTGTCTGAATTCTGTTAAACATTTTCCACAACTATTTGTCAGAATTCTTAAATAAAATTGCTTTGACTATGTTCATACTCCTGTTTGTTTTATACAAATGGTCTAGCAAATGAGTTTACCGGAGGAAGAAAATAGTCATTTTAAGTGACTGTTACAAAATATGCATGTAGAGCAATTTTAAAATGTATAATTTAATTTGTACTAGGAAGTTACTCTGATCCAATCAGAGAACAGAAAAATACTGCATGATCTGTGTCTCTCTTTGTATTTGAAATATTGAATATTCATAATAAACTGCATATGAGCTACAAATCAAGAATTATTCACAGAAATTATGTAATGAATAATTTTGAAGAATAAATACATTAAAGAAAATTGCACTCTATTCACAGATGATTTGTGATTGGATCAATTATTTGTTCCAAATTATTAGCACATCTCTAATCTATAGTAAACTAATCTTCAGATTCAACACAATTAATTTAGCAATTCATATTTACAAAACAATCTGAAGGCTCAAAGCCATACATATAAAGTTGTCTTATTTTGATGTTTTCATTCACTTTGAAATTCAGTAGGTAATCTCTGAAATAAAACCATTTTTACCTGACTTTAATTGACATTTTACTTTATTTTAGTATTCCCACTGAAACCATGTAAATCTCAGAATTACATTTATTGCAAGCATATGGATCTACTTAACATGGTTTCACACTACATTTGTACAGTGCTTGATCTTCCTACTATAAAATGACTTGTTTTTTTTGTCACCAACACATCATGGCCTACATCTGACTGCTTTTATAGCTTTAATTAAAGTCTGAAGTGGAAAGTGTCTATTAATCAGTGTGTGAAGTCAGTCATAAGAAAGAGGTTGTACAAAACCTGTACTAGATGGATTGCAGTTACATCACTTTTCCCACCTTTGTCTTCATGATGGAGAGACGCTCATTCAAGTTAATTATATCATAGTGGGAGGTCTAGAAGTCAGACCTATTTTGACAAGTGTGCTGGATTATTAAGGACCGAAAAATGCATTTGCAAACTAGAAATTTTATTAGTCTTTCTTTGGTTTTCACAAAATTATTGAGGAGTCATTCTTATAGTATGTGGGTCAAATTTTATACATGAAGTCCTTTCCCTGTTAGAACAATAGTTAACCTTGTATATTATGTTGCAATCTTGCAGATTAGCCTTCTTAAAAACATAATTTTAAAATGGCAGGGATCTGGGCACAAATTCCCAACTTTATATTTGTAGAATGGGAACTTTTGTCAAAAAAAATTACTCAATATATTTCAATTGGGGCATAGATTCTCAACATTTTTTATAGTGTTGACCACTTCTTAATACATTGGTCTTTGTCCTTTTTTAGTGGGCACTTGTTTTACTCTTAGCTCCATTGATTTCAGTGGTATTATTGTTGATTTACACCCAGTAAGTGAAATTAGAGTCAATCCCCATCTCTATTGGCCACCTCTATTCCCATTTGCAAACACATGACATCTCCAGCACAGTTAAACCAGGCACTGACAGGTCATTTTTGAAAAAGTTAATCTTTCTTTTCTTTTCTTTTTCTTTTCTTTTCTTGTTTCGCTGTCTCCCCCCCCCTTGCTTCTCTTCACATACTTTTTTGCTATTTGGTTCTCTTCTTCTTTTCCCCTTTACATGCTTTGGTTCTGCATAGAGCTCCTCCCTCTATTGCTTCCTTGAACCCCTTCTTCTTTGGCCATGCTTCCTGGCTGCCTCATTTCTTCTCCTTTGCTCTCCTGAACATTCCTCTTACAATGTGGCTGGCAGCTCCAGAACTCCAGAGCTCTGAAGGTAACTCCTGTTTTTTCTGTCTTCACATTAGGCTGGCTCCTCCTTGCCTCTAGCTGCTTTTACAGGTCATCAGTCTTCACAATGAAAAAAGCAGTTGGAAAAAAGGAGAAGATGAGCACTATATGAGTGAACTTCTGTAGTCCACTATCAAGTGCTTCATAGATCATAGTTTGGAAAATGCTGTGCATGTAAGATAGATAGATTGATTGATTGATTTAGGGAAGTATTTGTGTAATACACGAGATTAGACTAGATGATCACGGTGGTCTCTTCTGGTCTTCTGAATAAGATGAGGTGTTATCTCCATATCTATTTTCTTACATAACTTGGTGTTTTCACAGACTCAGATTTAAATCTAAGTCAGAGCATGTGCATTCCATGTAAGAACAATACGTTTGTTTAATCATACTGTGTACGTAGTGATATTTTTGGCCTTGATTTCTCTGGAATGAAAGTGAAAGCTGACTCGCTCTTTCACTTGAAGGTTTTTTGTTGTTGTTGTTGTTGTTAAGACTATGCACACATATGTATTTTATATAATTCTGTAAAGACAAGCAAGACCTTAAATTTTGCTGCTAAAAATTCACCATACTTTTTTTTTTCACTACCAAAACACATCAATCATCTCTCTCTTAAGTATTCTGGGTAGTGTAGGCCAAAAAGCGTCTTGTATAGGAGTTAGTATAATTATAACCATCACAAGAGGATCTTCAAAGCACTCTGGGTGCATATGACTATAGTTCAACAGTTACATGATATTTTACTTGATGTTGTTCTGCTTGTCATAGAACATGAATCCTCTACTAATTAAGTCTCCAGAGCTTGCAAATATTGGATAATTACACCACAATTATATGTATCATAATAACTTCATTATGTAAACTGCCTGTAGTTTTTGTTAGTATCATTCTGTGACCTGAGATCATCGGTACAAATCTCAATGCCAACTCATCAAGCCAAGCCCAGCAACAGGTTTTTATATTTTTGTTTAAAAAGGCCAACTGGGGCAGAAAGAGGTTGATGATCAGAAAAAAAGACATGTGTTCTCCTTTCTCCTTTATGGGCTTCAAAATTCCTATTAAATGACCTTACAGTAATGGGAGAATATGTCCCAAATCTTTTTTTTTCTGGAGTGTTAAAATGACTCTGGTCTCTAAAGTCCAAATCTTCAAAGGCCTCCTGAATACTACCACATTAGACCGAGATCATTTAGCCTTGTTTGACACTAAGTACCATAGAAAATATGTCTTTACCTATATGAAAGAGATTAGTTTTAGATATATTTATCATAAAATAAAATAAATCAGTCAATATGATAGTGGTAACTTTTGTTCAAGTTCCATCTTATTATATTAACAGGTTGTGTGTGTAAAGTAAGTCAGGAATAGCTATTAATACTCAGAATTTAGGAACTATATGGGTCCATGAAGAATCTGGCTTGAAACTTGCATAACAGTCTGAGTGTTCAAAGATCCAATAACATTTCAGATGTGAAAGCTACAATTTCATTATTTAAAAATGGCTAGATCCAAAATGATCCAAAATAAAGAAAAAATTGAATTTCAGAGAAAAAGAGCTTGTGATACCTGACTTTCAGTGAATGAGAAATATTTGCTCAGTTGCAAAAGGAATATTGTTTTAATTGAACACCATAAAAGATTAAAGTTTTTTTTAATAATACACAAGACTGGTAATAATTTAATTACCTAATTCTTGATCAAAGAGTTTTAGGAAGCAAATGGCCAGAAAAATTCAATTATGTAATTTTCTAACAAATCTGTCTGTGCCAAGCCTTTCTATTATACAAAGCCGCTAAATCTAGGATTTCATATCTGGAGGTCAAACTACCAACTCAGTTGGGTAGTCAGGAACATGACTCAAAGAAAAGAGAAGGAAGGGATCTGAAGCTATTCTCACATATATTGAGTGAAGACAGTATCAGAAAGATGCTCTTCTTAAGAAAGGACTCACATAGATGAGATTATTTTACCTAACATACTTTAAAATGTATATTTTTGCTACCATTCTTGTCAGAAACTGTAGTCATTTTAGTATGAGGAAAGCCTGAGAGAGAGAATCATTGAGGATGTGCCTTCTATGCTTATATTGGTTTATTTTCATTGTTTTTGTTGTAAACCTTCTTAACATGAAGGGTCACATTGTGCTTTGTCCTTATCAGTGGGAAAAGGGAGGACATGCACAAAAAAGCCTTTCCATCCTTGTGTAGCCCATGCAAGGGCAGATTCCAGTAAACAGCATGGAGAAAGAAAGCATATTTCCAGCAGCAGTTAGGCCAGAAAAGTACCTAGGGGACAGCTTGGAGATCAACTTTGGATATGTGTGTTGTGTCTCAGAGACTGAGGAATTTGCATAGACTAGGGCTCTTATGAAAAGTTATCATCAAGATAACTCTTGTGTTTCCCAGCACAAAAAGGCAACTGTACCTGGCAGTTCAAGAGGGACTTGTGGATTGCACCTTTTCAAGTAGTTGTGGTCTGTATCTGCTGCCTATTATCCATTGTGTACTTCAAGCAAGCAAGCATCTAGTGTAGAAAGTGCTATAGTGACTGACAAGTGAATAATGTCTCTCTTCATGGAACTCAGAGAGGCTTAAAACAAGCTTATGCTGCCATGCAGGCATGCCAGGGGAAAAGAGGATGCGATTAATGTATCACACTGCACATAGCAAACAGGGACTTTCTTTCTGCAGAACTCAAGCCTTTTTTTTTGTGGCTTACTGACATTTTTGACCAAAAGGGGCACTGCCATTTTGTTGGTTTTTTTTAAATTGAGTAATTATAAAAGAAAAACATTTTCTGTTAGAAAAGCCTTTAAACAGTATGATCCTAATTTATTTAAATTTCCTCTAAAAGGTGCATAAAGGTTTTCTCTGCTCCCTTCTTAATATTTATAACAGTCTATTCAGCAAAGGAGAATTTGACTACACAAGGGAAAAGTGAAACCTGGTGTAAATAGTGTTCTCAGACACATTAACTGAACAATCCAAAAAATGTGATAGATGTTTATTTTTTGCCAACTTCTTTCAGTTATAATCATTGTAGGTGTCACATGTAACTTTTGTATGCCCCACATTCTCAGGCAGAAGCAGAGCGTACAAACTGACAGTGTCTCTTTAAGTTATCAAGTGAGGGCCACAGGAAAGGATCTTTGAAAGTAGATTCTGTGCAGCAGAGAGCATATTTACCAGCAACAGCTCTCCTTTTATTTGTTATACATACGACCTATTGTGGAAAATCACTTTGGTCTCGGAAGCGTCTGTGGTACATTACTGGGGAGAAGAGTGATGTATTGTAGGTTTATATATCGATTTGCTATAAGTTTATTCTGTGTGAGTTTGGTGCCAAGGGCTTAGCTAATAAAATTTAGGTACACACAGTGGGACAAATCCAGCCACTGCTTCAGGATCCATGGAAGTCTCTTCAAGGGGAACAAAGATTTCCCAGCACAAAGCCAAAGCAGTAATCCCATTACCAAATGGGCAAATCTGACTCCAGCCCATCAATACTGAGGGGCAGCCAAGCTCAGTGATACTAGCACCAGTGTTGGAAGTGATGGTCATTTGTGGGATGCCCAGTACTGATGGCAGCTCTCACAGGAATTCCCATGAAGACAGCTGTTTTCTTCTAAGTATTGTTATTTCTTCTTATGTAATGATTTGCTCTTCTGTAATTTGGTGACTGTCATTTGTGTAGTATACAAATCAGAACCGGTAGTTATTTGGTAGAAAAGCTGCGTGAACGCTGCAGAAAAAGTATTCACAAAACGTAGTCCAAAAAAACCCCTCTCAAATCTTCTTCAGTGATATTTAGGAGCCCTTTTATTAGCTTTCTGTGAACAGCCACACAAGAAATATTTTATTTGTAAAAATGTATGTGTTTAAAGACAAAGTATGAGGAATATATGCAGGAATATATTTGTGTCAAAAGTGTTCATGAAGTCAACTAGAAAGCTCGAGGTCAAGGGAATTGGTTCTGGAAAGAGCACCTTACCTGAGAGCAGGATGAGGTGTCAGTGTTAGGAAGGGATAAGAGTGGTTTCTCTTTCCTTTGCTGCTTCTGTGATCGAGTTGCTGCAGGATTTTATTGATTTTGTTTGTTTGCTTTCTACACTGCTGTGTTAGGGTTACTAATTCTCTCAACCCACCTGGGGCATGCAGTAACAGGTTGAGAAATGCTGCTGAACTAGACTACACTATCCTTCATGCTGTTCAACTGTTCCTTTTGGCCCTGTCTACATGATGGAAGTTTTCTGATAATTTCCCACCATTGCCACTGTTGGCTCAACCTCATGACCCCATCTGAGCATGTCCACTTGAGAGAGATCCCAAAGTACAGTAGTGGGCAAACCGTTTCAAAAAGAACAAAACTACAGTGAGAAGGGGGACGTGCTTGAGAAAATTGTCACATTTGGATGTCGGTGAAGGGTGGAATGGGAACTGAAAAGTGAGATAAAAGTAGAAAATCAGGTTGAACTAGAACATTTTACTGTAGTAACTTACGTAATGATTGGAGAAGCAACTATTGTAATTTTTATTTAAAAAATCCACCTATTTTAGATGCATTCTGTGATTTTTTTTTCTTTACTTGTTTGGGAAAATTCAGTAGATCAAATATGCCCTTCTACTTTCCATTGGTTTCAGTAGGAACAAGTTCACTCAATTGTTTTTTGCCTCCTAAATTTTGAACTCTTTTTTTGTTTTATGATTTTTTAAATAGATAACACATTTCAAATTCATTCAGTTCTCCTGCTGGTAGGGAAAGTATGTATTTTTACCTTGGCATGACACAGAGGCCTCTTTTTCTTCAGACCCCTAAAAATCATGGCCTTTGTGTCAGTCATAGTTGAAGGACATATTGACAGGTTTAATAGTTTTCCTATTATGAAAACTTCAGCTTGTCATATTTTCAAAATATATACAGATGTAGTTCTGTATAAACCATGGGTTGCACATTCTTCAGATAGTCATCAGTGTTAGGATGAAAGAACGAGAGTCCTGTAGCACCTTAAAGATTAACAAATTTCTGTGGGCATAAGCTTTCATTGGCTGCAACCCACTTTGTCAGATGCATGAAGTGAAAATCACAGATAAGAGGTGTATATATATACATCCAAGGGTAAGAAACATAACAATGGGGAGGGCAAGTGCTAATAAAGTCAGTTCAGTTACAGTAAATGAGGCCTATTTATAGCTGTTGATTAGAGGGTGAGAATGTGTGAACAGTGACAATTACTTCTTCTAATGAAATAACCATTCCAAGTCCCTATTCAGACCCAGTCTGATTGTGTCAAGTTTGCATATGAGTTCCGGCTCTGCAGTTTCTCACTGAAGTCTGTTTTTGAAGTTTTTTTGTTGAATGGCAACTTTCAAGTCAGCTGCAGAATGTCCTGGGTGTTAGGATGATAATCTAAGCACAATAGGCTATTTGTTTCTGTTTCAACATTGTTCCGATTTTGCCCCTTAAGTCCCATAGTCAACTCAAATTAAATGATAATATTAATGGCCTTAGTTTGCCATAGAAACATACAAACACAGCATTAGAAGCATCAGATGGTCATATGTTAACTGTATTATGAACAATTATCACTTCTGTAGCAAGAGAATCATCAGCTAGCCAGCCAGCCATTTGCCCTCCTCATTCTACAAGAAGTCTTTGAAATTAAAGAGGCACACTGTCCATGAAGTTTTAGAGAATCACATTTCCTTAAGAGTGAGAAGCATGGCTTATGGCCCATTTAAACCCTTGTAATCTTATATAAAGTTAAGTGTGTGTATAGTTGTTTGCAGGAGCAAGGCCTAATAACAAATAATAAGGATGTAGACTGTCAATTCTTTATTCTTAATTTACATGTAATATACAGTACCTTACATCATGTATATAGCCAGTGCCCCCACATGGTGGGGGGGAGGGTACACTTTACCGTGGCCCAGTCAAGGCTGCAATCCCATTACCATGAGGAAATAAATTTTTATGACTCATGAGATTGTATGTATGGGATGAGGGATTGTGGTACATGTGTGGGAGGGGGGCAAGGGTTACAAGTTTGTACTGGGCCTGAAAAAATTATTCTTGGGCCCTGTATATAGCACCCAAAGTAAGTTCCTTTATTATTTTCTTTCTCCACTGCCACGTTAGGACTGTGATAGAAAATAGCATGGACTATGTACTGGCCTCATTCCAGACTCTGCTATGAGATTAGTATTCAATTTAATGTTTTGGATTTTAGCCACTGTAATTAATCATCTTGCAACTGCACAGAAATACCTACTACGCAGTCCCTTTGCATTATTTAGATTTTTTGTTTTATAGTAAGGGGCCAGGCAAAAGATTAATTCAGTCAAACACTTTGGTGTCTTTTCTCCCATTGATGAGCAGAGGATTTACATGCATAACTCATGTTAGCATTTACTGGAAGATCCTTAAGTAAATCATCTGGGCTTTGATGGAAGACAGAAGAGCTTTCTTCCCTGGTTTGGTATATCACTCTTGCTCAGAAGATTGTTACTATAAATTATTTTTATTATTATATTTAATCTTACGTAAACAAAATATATGGGACCTACAATGTAATTGTAATCAAGAAGTCAATGTAAAAATTAACTATTCTGCATGCGAACATACTGCATTTGTTGAGCAGGAATTGTAAGTAGCCGAGATTGAGTGTTAAAATCTGAACAATTACCATGGAAATGTACTTGCTGGATTTTGTTTAGAAAGACTGCTGTGCATATGCTTAATAAAGGCCCATTGCCACAAGCACTTATGCACAGTGCCATTACAATCTAAGGAGACTACTCTCATGAGTAGCCATTGTTTACAAGTCTGACTGCAGGATCTGAACCTGACTAATCTGCAAGGTGAATTGTGAGTAGCGTTGCCGACTTTCCAATTTCTGCAAACCAGAACCCCTGCCTCGTCTCTTTCACCTGGGGCCCTGCCCCTGCTTCTCCTCTTTCCCCTGAGGCCCTCCACCCCCTTTCTCATTGCTCGATCCTCTCCACCCCCCTTCCCCCTCCGTCTGCTACAGGGTTGAGCTGGGAGCTGTAGCCTGATGTGGAGCCTTCTGCCTGCCTGCCCATGAGATGCAGGTAGGAGGTGGCCCCAAATGAGCAGAGAATTGTGCAGGTTGATGACCAGGCATCTCTCCCCCCACCCATGGTAAATGGACTTCTGGTGTCTGGTCAGTTCAACTGAATGGACACTGCCTGATCCCCTTTTTGAGCTGACTTTCCAGTTGAAAACCATACACCTCGTATCCTTAATTGTGAGTCTAAATTAACTGGAGCCAAGTCCTACCTTCCTTGTGCACCCAAAAACTCCACTGAAGTCAAAGGCACTTTTGAGTGCACAATCATCACAATATTATATGCTTACATGGGGTCACTTGTTTCTTTTTTTTGGTATTCTTCTGCTGTAGCTCTCTGTTTCTTCTTGTGTGAAATCCTGGATCCATTGAAGACAGTGGGGGCTTTGTCAATGTCTTCAGTGGGGACAGGATTTCATTCATAATTTGCCTAACTGTTCCTGCTTTTAGCTCTTAACAGTATATTATCTGCTAAATTTGAACCAAAATTCTCCACTTATCCCATTCTCAATGTTTTCTTCTTCACCTCTCCTGCTTCTTTGCCAGCTTATATTTTTTGTATCTATGGCCACTTGCGCGAGGATATTTTTTAGTGAAGGCTGTTTATTGCGTTTATTTCTCTCACATCTCTGTGGCTCCATTTTTATCATGGCTGGATGGTATACCTTGAGTTTTGTTAGAGAGACAAGGTGGGTGAAGTCATATCTTTTACTGGACCAACTTCTGTTGTTGAAAGACAAACTTTCAAACTATACAAAGCTCTTCATCTGGTCTGGGAAACGTACTTGGTGTCACAACTAAATACAAAGTGGAACAGATTGCTTAGCATAAGCAGTTAACACATAGTCTAAGAAACCATTCAAGGTGAAGCAGCGCATTAAGGCAAAGTAGGTTTTGTTGTCCTTTCTTGGCATGGCAGACTATATTTTGACTTGTTCCTGGTGGCCCTATTAATTTTCTTCTTTTTTTAAAACCATTTACGTGTTGACTGTCTGGTTTATTTGACAGATAAACTTGTGTTTTGAGGTTCATCACAAATGTTAAAAAAATTATAAACTGCACAGATATATATTTAAATTTCTTAACATTTATGTAATCAACTGACTGTATATGCCATTATTTTAATGGGGCCTCAGTCTGGCCTCTAATTTTACACCCACAATTTTGTAAATGGTGTCAACATCAATCAGAGTTAGCCTAGCTCTCCTGTGCTACATGTATCTTGTGGATATTGAGAATCCTTTTCTAGTCTGCTTTTGGCTGTTCCTCATCACATAGGTCAACATAGAGACAGATAGTGTGGAGGATCCCTTGGCTTGCAGGTCTTGCTGTGCCACATCACCAGAATCCACACCTCCTGCAGGACTGAAGTGGTGCAGATTGCGTCCCTTCCTTGGGCCTTGTCTACACCAGAGAGGTTTGTCAATGGTAATTACATCGGTGATCGAAAGCACTGTAATTACAGCACTTGTGCCTGTCCACACAGCAGTCATTGTGCTGCCAAAGAGTGTCCACACTTGGTGCTGTAGTATCAACAGTGAGAGCAGTGCACTGTGGGCAGCTATCCCACTGTACAACTCACCACCTTCTGCTGCTAGGAATTGTGGGAATGAAGAGAGGAGTGTGGAGCAGCATGCGTGCTGGCTCAGCATCCCATGATGCATTGTTTTGCTGTCCCATCATTTATTGCGTTTCTGGCAGCATTTCGTGCCATTTTTTCAATGGCCACCAATTTCCTGAACGCCCGCCATCTCTATCTAAAAGGATGGAACCTGCACTGCTCTCCACTATTGCTTTCAGCATTCTGAACGCATCGCAGCTGGTCGCACAGCATATCAATAATCAATATTTGAGCTCCTAAATGGAAGAGGAATCTGTGGAGCCTGATCTTCTGAGTGACATGCAGACAAACAGCACCACATTACTGTTTTCATTCATGGAGCATCTGCACACAGTGAATTGCCACTTTGGGGCACGTGAGACAAGCAGTGAGTGGTTAGATCAGATTGTTATGCAGGTCTGGGCTGGAGCTCGCTGTAACCATCTGGGGCTAAGAATAGCTCCTGACTCCCAACCTCACCAAGTGAACTGGTCCCTGACTGCGGGTAGTCCTCCTATTCCACTTCCTCATCAATGACTTCTTTATTGGGATTGAGTCTGGTGTCTGGTGGCCCCGAGGCAGTGGAGGTGTCCATGGGCATCTTGGAGGTGGATGTAGGGTCACTGCTGAGGCTGATTTCCAGCTCTTTGTAAAAGTGGAAGCTCATTGGCTGTGCACCAGAGTGATGGTTTGCCTCCCTGCCCTTCTGGTAGCTCTGCCACAGCGCCTTGATTTTCGCTTAGCACTGCAGTGTGTCCCACTCATAGCCCTTCTCTACCATGGGATGAGAACTCTGGCCTTAGGTATCAAAATTCCTTTGGCTGGACCAGAGCTGAGACAGCAGCTCCAGTGTGCTCCAAGTGTGCTCCAAACGGGAGAGTGTTCGGTGCGTGGAGCTGCCATTACAGGTGGGAAGATTAGATGTGAGATCTCCACACCAACCAAGCAGGAAGTGGAATTTCAGAACTTCGCAGGATTTTAAAGGGGGAGGGAGGGTGGCTGCAGAGCAGCAGAGTTCAAATGGATGGTCAGGATGGGCATTGTGGGACACTTCTGGAGGTTGTTTACTGAGACATGACTATACAGCAGTGTCTACACTGATGGTTTTTTGATAGAAATTGGGCAAAAAAAGCTCTACCATTCCAGCTGAGGTGGTTTCATTTTGTTGAAAAAACAGGGCAGTTTTGTTGGTGGGAAGGGGGTGTGATTGCAATGTGTACATCAGCTGACTTTTTTCATTAAAACATTCTAGTGCAGACCAGAATTGCTGAATTCCATTCTCTTTTTATTTGGTTCGAGATCAGTATTCAGCAGGATGTAAATGCCTGCAAAATGAGACAATCTATGCATAGAATGCATGTAAATAAGTGATTTATCACCTTCCTATACAAGCTAGCAGCTATTCCCCACCAATATATAGCCATGATCATAATCATGACTTTCTTCTGTACCGTTGCTTATGATAAAAAACAACACAGCTCAAGATTAGCTGCCTAACATTCATGCACTTAAGATTATTCTGTTTATCTGACTCATTCCAATGGATGTGGATGCTTGTAATGTTGGAAATATTCTTGCAAATAATACATTCGTTACTATCAAGAGTTTCATTTTCTGATTGTCTTGAGCATAGTGTGATGATTTTTTAGAGACAAGTGTCTTTCTTTAATGAAAATGCGCAAATGAGATATCATAAGCCATTAAAAGAAAAGTGATTATTATGCAAAGTGAAACAAATGTCTTGGCATTCCAGGTGTACATTTGTAAATCGTGAATTGCTTGGGGGATTCTTGGAATGCAGCAACAAATGTAAAATGTGTAAGAAGCAAAAAAACTTAGCACGTTTTGAAAGATGGATGTCAGTAATTATCATAAGCAACTCTATTGGTCTCCGCTTCCTCTTTTTTTGCAATATGCACTCCAGACACTGGTTTGCAAAATGTTAACATCTCTCAGTAATCTAGAAGTTCTGCTCTTTATTAACAATCCCCAAATTTTTTTTGTACTTTCCACAGGTCAGAGAATGTGTGTTCAGTTGTTTAATACACTAATAACAGCCTACACTCCAGGTGCCAGCTGGTACAGAATCACATTTCTCATGGTAAATTTTTTTATGATTTGGAGTGGTTTTAACTATTGGCTTTCATGACCGTTATTCCTTATCTAAAAGAAATGTTTGCATAAAGTAACTTGAAATGATGAACATTTTTGTATGTAAATTCTTAAGTATATATTACTTTATTTTCTCCTGGCATGTAATCTTTCTACTGGTCACACATTTGTGAAAACAGGAACTGAATATAAATTGGTCCTTTTTAATTTGACTTATTAAAGAAGAGCAATAAGAATTCAGCGTTCCTTTCACAAGGAAGAGAACATTTTTGTCACCCTCATTTTCAGCAAGTAAATGTACTAGCCTGGTAGATTTTCCTTGCCAACCTCATCACAGCTGTGGACAGAAGACAGCAAAAGAAGAAATAAACCTCCTTGATGATGAGCTACAAAATGGTATGTTCTCTCTTTCACTGTCTCCTCTTCTTCCCTTGACTAGCGTAAGTGAAGGGAAGCTAAAACCAGACATTGTTAGGGAAAGATCAATGAGGGGAAAGTATTGCGATCTCCAGTCATATGAAATCCAGTCTGCCAGAACTTCAAGGTGTGTATGATCTGAGGGACTGGTAGATGTGCCCAAATTGAGTTTGGGTGGGAATGATTGCTGTTCTTTTCCTCACATTCAAACATATTTCCTTACAGCAGATTATACTGAATCAATCAGCATTATCTTCCATGTATTCCCTGGTCACGTATTGAACCTCCCCCTCAAATGTGGGCTTTGAGAACAGCTCCTGGCAAGGAAGACATGGGAGCCTAGCAATCACTTATTTCTTTGCTACCAGTTTGTTATGCAGGCCTGATTAAATCATTCAGAAGTGTGCTTCAGAAAGAAGCAGCGTCTTCCCTCCTATTTCTCCTTCCTTCATACATGCTCCTTCCATCACCTTCCTTGCTTGCTTGTGAGCAGAATAAGTTAAATATTATTGAGAGAGATTAAAATTATCCAAACAAATGTCTGTAATGAAATGAATCGATGCAAAGGAGGCATGTTTCACAGAGGAACTGGCCATGAGAGAAGTATACCATTGGCTGCTTCATGTTCCACTGCCAGCAAATACATAGTCCTCCTCACACCACTCACATACCAGGGGAAGGGATCATGGGGGAGGAATTGAGGTGGCAGGAATAGATTTTGGGGGCCAGAGAACAATGTAGGATGGAGAGACAGGTACTGAGTGTGTTTATGTAGGGGAGAGGGAGGACCTAAGTTGGAGAAAGACAAAATCCAAAGGGGAACTGGAGATCAGAAAGGTCCAGAAGAGACAGAACAAGGAGGTTAATGAAAAGAGAGAGGACTAGGAGACAGAAAAAAGAAACATTGGTGAAACAAAACAAACTGTGGAAAGACCATACTAAGGAAAGGGAAATGGAGGAATAATAGCACTGATGAGGACAGTAGACTTAGACAGACTGGCTCAGAAAGAGCTCTTCTCCCTTAGCCATGAAAGTATTACTCGAATAGCCAAGCAGAAGGGCAGCTATGGAAGGGTGGAATGGAGCTCAAGAATGCTGGGAGGGAAATAAAGAAGGGATAGAAGGAGGGCCAAAGAAAAATAGAAAGGTGAGGTTGGGAGAAGGTAGAGATGTGGGGAAAACAGGAAATAGAATTCCCTAGGAAAAGGAAAGAGATTGGCAGACATGAGAGAGGGAATAGGCAGAAAGGAGGCCAGAAAGGAAAAATTACAAGAATAGGAATTCCAAGAAGGATTTTCAGCATGAAAGCTGGAAAGATGTAAGAATAAAGGTGAGAATAAATAGAGGTAAGAATAAAGGTGGTGGGATATTTCATACAAACGGCAAGAAAATATTGTTTGACAAGACATAAGAAGACAAAGAAAGAAAATGAAATGCAAGGGGAAGAGATGTGGGAGCTGGTAAGAGAGGAGGGAAATAGATGCAGAGAGGGTGAGGGGGGAAATAAATATATTAAGAAGATAAAACAGACCGAAAGTAGGAAAAGAAAATGGGGAAAATAACAGAAAAGAAAATGAGTGAGGAAAGAAGAGGGAAAGTAATCTGAAGGGGGGAGAAGGCCTCCCTACCACTATTGTAAATTAATATTATACTATCTTGCTTCTCCTCTCAACACTTTAATTTCAGACTTTATTATGAGGGTTCTCTGCAATCAGCTTGTTCAACACTATCTACGTCTCAGCAGGGAAAGGGTTAAAGATCACAGCTACCTGCCCTAAGTACAGGTCTGATAAGTGAGGTAGCAAGGCTAAGCAAACTGTCAAGAAGTAATCCATTCCTCCCACACAGGATAAGAGTGTGCTGCGGTGGGGAGTTGGGTCTGCCTTTTACACCCGCTACCCACATCTAGAGGGGAACCTGTTCATTATGTATTTTTCTTGAAGCACTTATCACACTTGTGAGTACTCTAAAATAATTAATAATAATAATAAATAATGTTCTGAATGGAACCTAACTCATTCTATTTATGAATAATTACAAGTAACCTTTTCTGAAATCAATGTCTAAATGTGAATTTTTTAAAAATTCCTTTGCATTGAAAATCAGAGGCACCAAACCTCAGAAGTTACTGTTGATGATAATTATTGAACTAACTTATAAAAATCAAGTAGAAGTTTTCAAAAATTATATTATCTTAATCAGCCCATGGGGATAAAGTGAAACAGAATAAATGGTAAGCTATTTATTCAGAATTTAGACATTAATTAAGACCAACAAGAAAGGGGTGAAAATACAAGCTTCTCTAAAACTTTTGATTTGTTCCCAGAGCTCAAACACCAGTAAAGCTGGGAATTAGCTTGAGTTGGAAATAGCATCAGACACTTCCCATTGTGTTTTCCCTCAGTCCCTTACATGTACACTTTTATATACATGAAATGTTTGCTATGATTAGCAATGCAGCGAGAAATGGCTTTCTTTGAAAATCAGTTTAGTCTTTTTACCCTTCTTCCTTCCTTTGTCTTGCCTCAAACTATGGACTAAAGAAGTAGGGTGTTAAAAATGGCCTGAAAAGCTGCTTTTGATTTTTTCTGAAACCTCTCATATGTTAGCATTTATGTTTTTAAGTCATCCTAATAACTTTAAAAATCAAAGCAAATTTTTTTTTTTGCATCTGTCTTTTATTCTTCCATGAAGTTAGTCTTTTGGCCACAGCCCTTTGCTCTCAACAGGAGATGTAACTCTGGGTATGTATAAATTGCAGTATCAGTCTTGGCTCAGGCTCAAGCCCAATCCCACCCTTCCATCTGCACACAAATCACACTAACCCAGGGCTCACACCCAGGGACCTATGGGGCTACAGAGTCTGAGCCAGAGGCAAGCCGTGAGCCAAGATTTGAACCCTGTTCAAGAGGCAAGCTGTGATCCCAGGTTTGAACACTATGCAGTGTAGGTGTAGCTTTCCTCCCTGTCCCCCACCTCAAATCATGTGAGTCCTCCAAAAATATCCCACAATTCTCTGGGACAACTTCCTCTTTCCTCTCTATTCCAAGACTATCTAATTGAGTGCAGTGAAAATGGAAGAAACCCCCTTGGCGTAAAGCATCAGCGCGGTGAGTCAGAGTTAGCCTTTCCACCGTCTGCTGTCCTCTGAGCTGCAAACTGTCAAGAGCTGTTTATGTTTGCAGTGGAGACTGAACAGAACAAGCTTTTTGCAAATTGAACTGCTTCATGGTTATGGGAGCACAGCCAGATTTTGGTAACTCTCTGGTGCAAGGCCAGCAAACTTGGACTTTAGTAAGAGTACCAGGATCTACCACACATACCAGCAAATTGTGATGAAGCTGGCAGCTCTGCAAATTAACTGGACTGGTGATCAGAGCAAGGGCAGATTAAGTCACTCAGAAGTGATTACCGGGAAGCCAGAGACAAGAACTGCATCTTGGGCAACTTGTTGTCATCAAGGCCATTTTATGAGGTGTTTGACCACGTGCTGGTACTGCACCCACCATGAAGCCAACCATGGTGCATGATGACCTGGTCAGCTTGGGTGGTGTCCTGCTGGCCCCAGGATCCAGCATGGGGACTGATGACAGCTAGTAGTAGGCTGAGAGTAAGGACAATGAAGTCCCTCTGTTGCTAAAACCAGTTCCAGAGCAGGCTTTGGAGCAGGAGTAGCGACCACATGCTCTGGATCCATATTCAAAGCAGTGGTTTGATTTTCCTTCTGAGAAACAGCCTGTTGCAGAGTCTGCAGCAGATACAGATGGAACAAAAACTGCCCCTGAGGCTAAGTTTCTGGTTCCACCTTCATATTTATTAAGACTGTCATGGGAGGGATTTCTGCGTGTTGAACCAATGCAAAAGTTGTGAGAAGCCAGAGTTAGCAGCATGTATCTGCTAATGGTGGATGGCAGGCCCACTGACAGAAATTCCGTGCCTCAGGGCAGAACAGTTCTGTCCTGCCTCTTCTGTCCGCAGTCCTCCCCACAGTCCACCCCAGCTCCCATCCAGACACTGCCCCCACCTCCTCCCCCACTTGGTCTGCCTGCCGCCGCGTCCCTCCCCCCCTGCATTCAGTCCCCCCCCCCCTCTGCCACACTCCACTTCCCCCAGGGGGAAAGTGACAACCAGGGTTGCTGAGCAGGTCAGGAGAGGAGGGACGCAAGTGGCAAGTGATGGCAGGGAGGCTAAGTGGGGGAAAGGAGTGATGAGGTGAGTGGCGAGGCTGGGAAGGGTCCGGGATGGAGTTTGAGTGGTGCCGTGGGCTGATGAGGGTCAGACCCTTTCAAATTGCTGGGCCACTTGGCAATTGTCCCCTCCCCCCATCAGCAGGCCTGAACAGTGGCTTGGCATTCCTCCTCTCCTTCCTCCCCACTGTGTGGTGTTTAAACTGGAAACTGGAAAATGCAAACAGTAAAGAACATCTTTAAAGTGAATTTCCATTGGAATGACTCAGACTTTTGCTAGGTCCATTCCTGTTTCTTAAAGTAAAATAACCTTGTATTGCCAAGCGTGTAAGCATTCCGCTCTGTAACCGTTCTACAGCCTATCGGCTGCCTCGAAACAGTGATCTGCGTGGGGTTAAGAGAGGGGAAAATGGGTTCCACTTACGAATCTAGTCCATTTCAGTTACAGGTAGCTTATGCAGTCCATAGTTAACAAAATCAGTACAACTGGGCTTTGAAATTTATCCAGCAATGTGCCTTGGATAGTGAAGAGGAAGAGTGTGGAGTACGGTTTGTTTGTATGCAGCTATAACAGAATAAGACCTGTAGAAGCTAATGCAGCATTCTGTTGATTTCATCATGAATTCTGACCCAATCCCAGGTGTTGATAGCTGCAAACTTTTCCTGAAGCAGTAACTCTAGATAGGTATTCACGTTTCAGGGGAGGGAATTTTTTCCAGTCCACTCAGCTCATAGATGTTCTGTTTTATACCTTTGAATACTTCTGTTACATAAACTGCAGGTTTCCCACCCACAACTTGGAATAACCTTTTGCCAGTTGGGCACCACAAAAACTGTTCCCTCCTCCAAAATGCTGAAGATCTGAAAGGACAGAAAAAGCTTTTGTAGCAAGGCCACTGATAGCCCCTCTTCCCTTAAGTAGTTTTTCAATTTTTAGAAACCCAAAACCAGCTTGGCATTTTGAACTCACCACTGTGATTGCAGTTCTTTCATTGAGATTAACCAGACTGTGTCCAGAGAGCTTCCCTTGTCTGAAGCCTCCTTCTCACAACATATTGAAATTCAGTTGGTAAAAGTAATATTTCATGTCCTTGAAATTCCACAAGGAATTTTTCTGTGCTCCTGCAATAAGCTATTTGAAACAATAACCTTGTATCCTATCCTGATCCAGGCCACTCGAGTTTTACTAGATGTTCTATCTCCAGAGCTCACCCACAGTGCAGCAGAAGCCTGAGCCAACATCCCCTCATCGACCGTTCCAAGAGAAGGTGTTTCTGGGATGAACTTATGGACAGGGCCAACAAGGAGATCCAGTGCCAAAGACAAAGGGACTTGTGGCTGGAGGCAAGGCATGGTGAGAGGCGAGAGGAGAGGCTCAGGCTGGCTGCACAACTTAAGGACAGGGTATCAGCAGGGGAGCAGGCACTTGCTTTGCAGTTCCAGGAACAGGAATGGCAGCGAAGGAAGGAGGAAAGAGCTTAGCAGAAAGAGCTTTTTGAGCAGCTGATATCACTGACTGCAAGAGTAGCAGCTCCTGCTGCATCACCTGTTGTGTATTTTGTGTCCTGCCTCGCTTGCCATAGCTAACAGAGCTAGACTGTTATGGGACAGCTCAGCCAGTTCTCTCTGGTCTTAGAGTAGGAGAATAAACCCAGTCTGTGTTTATATCTCCCCGTGTACCTGTCTGCTGGTTTCTCTCTGAGAGCAAGTAACTTCCAAGTATCCAAACGTGACATCACCCACACCACGGACTGAGTCCCCTGCACTCTATTCTGTGCAGCAGTCAGAAGCAGCCTGGAAAAAGTCCATGGCTGGGTAGCCCATGCAATTGTGCCCCATGAGAGGCAGGGAGAAGGCAATCTTGCCCCAAGAAGCCCACCATATTGACCTCCTTCTGTGGATTCCTCCATCCCCCTCCCACAGTGCCCAGTGCCTGGTAAATGGGGAGAGAAGAATGTGTGGCCAGGGGACATATCATGGTACTGGGTTTCTGTCTTTTGCATGGTTTCACTGTTTGCACTTGCTCTTGCACTTTCTTTGGTTTTTCCCCCTTTATGGTTCTGTTTTACTTGTGTTTTGGTGTGGTAATGGCACGTGGCCTGTCAGACAATGGGTGCAAGTTGCACTTTTCCAATACATGCTTATAAAATAAAGATTTTTAGTTCATTTGGTGGGAAAAGTGTGGGAGACTGTCCATGAATGTAGACTCCTGATTGGCAAAAAGTCCTGGCATGATAAACTTTCCCAGTGTGACTCACATTGAAGTTCATATATCACCGTCTGTGGTCCATGATGGCCTGTATAACATTGGAACTGTACCCTTTGTGTTTTATATACTCACACGCTCCTTGGGGATGGCAAACAACGGGAACAAGGCCCATTCCCCAGTGCAATTTGAAAACCCCATTTCCTCAAAGCCAACCATTACTTCAGGAATATCTTTTGTGCCCATCACTTTGGTGTAAACCACATGCCTGATTGCCTCAGAAAACTCTGCCACTACTTTATTCACAGTCAACTTTTCAACCTTAAATTGGTTGGCAGCCTGGGGTAGCCGGCTTCTAAATGACTTCTAAATGGCTATTGCAACCTGCTTCTGGACCAGCAAGGGTGGCCTCATGCATGTGTCTTTATGCTGTACTGGAGATGAACTGTAGATGGCTCCCATGAATGGTTTTAAACAATCAATATTATAGAAGCTACTAAAGTGGCATTCCCCTCAAATATGTTTTTGTGGTTTTAGTTATACATACAGTATGTACAAATAAGCTTACAATATGAATACAAATGCTAAGTGTGTGTGTGTGTATAACATATTATAATTAAATAATTGCTGGGGATAATGAGCAGCAAAACTAAGACTTTCTAATCAGACATAATGAAGTTGATGTTGATGTATAATATAATTGAATTTAAGATAGGGATTTATAAATCTATTGTTACTTGGAGTAAGTCACATAAGCTTTGTGTACAATATCAGTTTTCTCCCTAAAATTTCCCATTGTCTCTGTCAGTGATTTCAGTTCCATAATTTATCCATTGTGTCATGTAGACCTACGTGCTCTGAATATGGTTAGCCACAAGATGTAATTGTGACCCCACTGAAGTCAATAGACTGAAGTCATTGACTTCAGTAGGGCCAAGATTTCATCTACAGTACTTAAAGCATGATCTGAAACCTGAAACTTTGCCTGCATTATCATTCCTATTTTTTCTTACCAGTGGTGATAACCTGTGGACAAGAAGCGGGATATGAGTCAACGATGTACTCTTATTGCCAAGAAGGCTAACTGCATGCTGGGCTGCATTAGTAGGAGCATTGCCAGCAGATTGAGGAAAGTGATTATTCCCCCTGTTTGGCATTTGTGAGGCCACATTTGGAGTATTCTGTCCAGTTATGGGTCCCTGATTACAGAAAGAATGTGGACAAATTGGAGAGTGAACAGTGGAGGGAAACAAAAATGATTGGGGGCTGGAGCACATGACTCATGAGGAGAGGCTGAGGGAACTAGGCTTGTTTAGTATGCAGAACAGAAGAGTGAGGGTGGATTTGATAGCAGCCTTTAACTACCTGAAATGAGGTTCCAGGAAGGATGAAGGTAGGCTGTTCTCAGTAATAGTAGATGGCAGAATTAGGAGCAATGGTCTCAAGTTGCAGTGGGGGAGGTCTAGGTTGGATATTAGGAAAAAAATGTTCACTAGGAGAGTGATGACGCACTGGAGTGATTTATCTAGGTAGGTGGTGGAATCTCCATCCTTAGAGATTTTTCTGTCCCAGCTTGACAAAACCCTAGCCAGGATGATTTAGTTGGGGTTGGGATTGAACTAGATGACCTCCTGAGGTCCCTTCCAGCCCTAATTTTCTATGATTCTATGCTTCTGTGTTGGCGGGTGAGGGGAAGCTGCTCTCAGAGCTCTGGATATGTAGCTTTCTTCATGCAAAAGTTCAGGATCCACTGTTCATCATCCATGTCTGCATGACAATATGATCCCACCAGTATGTGCTTGTGGTCCTGCTCCAGAAGTGATGGTCTAAGTAGGGGGCATCAGCAGCTATAACGAATGTCATGAGCAGCATCAACCAGTTCAAGTCTGTCATGCTTAGGTGGTACTTCTTGTGGCAAGGTTGGGGCGGGGGGGAGATGCTCCGCCCTCGTGGGTCTCGTGCTCGCCCGGCCCAGCCGGTGGTGCAGCCGGGGAAAGGCTCCGGGGAGGGGACGGGGCCGGTTCTGCCCTGGGGTACGGCTACTTGCCCTGGGGTAGTCCGTGGTCCACTTCCTGCTCCCCCAGCTGGGTGCTCTGCCCCAGTGCTGTGCTTCAACGGGGAAAACCCCAAGCCGCTGTAGATCACCGGCTGCCGGCTGCAGCCCGCCAGCTCCAAGCTGCAAACTATCATCACTATCACTATCACTATCACTAATCACTAATCACTAATCACTAATCACTAATCACTATCACTATCACTATCCGCAAACTCCAACCTCCGTCCTCCTCTCCTCCTCACTCCAAACTCCACAACCCACAACTGCCTGCCTGAGCTGGAGGCTTTTTGAGTGCTGGGGCAGTCTCCTTGATTGGCCCCAGGTGGCCTAACTGCCTAAGCACCCCAGCTGAATCACCCAGGGAATAAGGCTTTGCTGAGCCTGGGGCTAATATACCTGCCTTCTAGCACCCTTGTGTAGTCGTCTGGCCTGACCCTGTCACATTCCCCTTGCTTTCAATTGCTCCATCATAAACTGTGTCAGGTGGCTTTGGTGGGTCAGAAAACACTGCCAAAACATCCATCAGCATCTCACATTAGCTCTGCCCATTTCCCCAACATAAACGCAAGCAAAAGAAATTCTTCAAAAGTAACCTCCTCCGTGTTTCTAGCTTTGGTAGCTGAGACCACACACTGGTCAGCAGGATCTGTTGGTGGGTTATTCAAAGTTCCTGAAATGTGCAGGTTGGATAGTCAAGTTTTCCCATGGTACAGCAGAGTCAAAAGGCTGGAGTGGCCACATTTCAGGAGAGTGCTAAGAAATCTGAGATAGGGTTAGTTTGACTCAGATCTGAGTGCTGAGGTTTGAACCCCCGAGCCCCATGTTCAGACCAGGTTAGAAAATTCTTAACGTAGAGTTAATCATCAGGATGCTCAAGGCCAGGTTTCTATGACCCAGTGTCAGCTGACTGAAGTCCCACTAACCACAGGATTAAATTGCAGCATAGACATACCCTCTGTTTTCTGTGAAATAGTGATGTCACAAACCACATGGACATGCTAACCAATGAACTTTAATCTGAGCTCTTGTTAGCCAATGAGATTTTCCTCTCCTACACTTACAGTGATATCACAGAGTCCTGGCTTGTGGAGCCATGCAATAGCTCAGATTCTGATGTAATTTTTTTATACAAGTAAAAATGGTAAAAGTGAAAGACGAGCTTGAAAGTATGAAGTGAGTGTAATTGATATAGCAATTTCAGTCTGTGTCTGCAGAGAGTCTGAAACGATAGATCTGAGATGCATATGATGAGTCCAGATCATCTCTATGGGATGTTAACAATGAAGACCCACCTCTCTGGGAAGTCTTGCCAACACCTACCCAGGAGAAGATTGAGTGTGTGGCAGGAGGAGAGGACATTTGTCCCAGATTACCCAGCCAAACAGAGATATTCCCACTGCTGAGATACATAATGGAGGGTGGGGGCTTGTACCTGGATCTGCTGCCTAATCTGGTTCTCTGGGGATTGAAGAGATGCACTCTTCCACTTCACTTGCTGCCGGTTCATGAGGAAGAAGGACTTCCTGCCTCCTGAGGTAGAGTAAAGTTGTGTACACCATTTCCACTGCTAGTGAGGGGTGGGGAGCCACAAGGCAGGGCACAGAGGGTTCTAGGTAAATCTAATTGGCAAAAAAGATCTATAAAACATCAAAGGGATAAACTGGAACACATCTACACTTCTCATATAATAGCTGCACGGTTCATGCTTCACTGGAGAAATACTACTGAAAAAATATTTAGATTCTGGTGGGGATGTGGAGCTTGAATGTTGTCTGGTTTTAGAGTTGGATTTAGGAAAGTGACTCACATGTATTGGACACAAATGAGTAACTAATCTTGAAATATAAACTTATTATCACCTCACTTTAGGATCTGGATATTTCTTAATTCTTCTAGCCTTCTTTGGTCTTACAATTTTGGAATCTTGTAACAGTAGCTCTGGATCTGTGGGTGGTGGCAAAATGCTATTGTTTTTAATTCAACAATTTCTCACTTCTTATTTTAAGCAGAGCAGGAATCTGAAAGAAAGATATGGGTTGCTTTCCTTAGTACCTTCTGGGAGTCCAATCAGTCTTAGAATTTTTTTTTCTATGACTCTCCCATTCTTACAATTTATCAGCCTAGAGCTTTATTTGCTCTACCATTCGGTATGTTGATTATCTGTCTATGTTCATTTAACATCGAGGGCACTGATCCATTGTTCCCTCAGACAGCTTCTTGTACTTCTGCAATTGTAGTGTTCATCTCTTCTAATTTATTGTCTATTTTAGCTTCCAGCTTGGCAATTTTTGACTCCAAAATAGTTGTAGGGTTAATGTTAATTTCTGTGACAATTTTCCTGACCATCTGGGAAATAAGAGGCTCATTCTGATTTGTCTCTGATTCTTGTGGCACATTTCTTTCCTTGATCTTTGTTTTAAATTTATTTGAGGATTTTTTGCACTGTATCACTAGTGTTTGCCCAAATTCAGATAATGACATGTTCCTACCCTAGCCAAAAGAATAATATAGTTCTTTAATTCCAAGAAGGAGGAGAATGCAGTAGACAGAAGTTCTTTTCTGCCTCTAATTTTCATGTGTCTCTGTTGTTTTATAAGAGCGTTATTTTTACTAGTGAAACAATGGCTACTGCAAACCAGTATCACATTGTATTACAAAGTTGTACAACCTGCTTATATCCCTAAGAAATCTATTCTTTATACAGACACACTTTTCACAGAATTTCAGCAGTAGAAACATGGGACTTCTGAAGTTAATGGAATTAGGAGTTATTCAGTTAATTGGTTCCAGTCTACTGCAATGTTTAACAAGCTCAGACATAAATAGGCTAATCTTTGAAAATTAGTCTATTAATTTCTGATTAAAAATAAAAAAAATATTGTATCAGTGGTACTCAAAGTATGTCCTGGGGCACTAACAGCGCAGCACCTTTTTCTCTCAGCTCACTCAGCTGCTTTGTAAACTTGGTTTGAATTGAATGTCCGAAGGATCTTCACAGAATTCTGAAGAACTGTAGATGGCTGCCATGAATGTTTTTAAACAATCAGTATTATAGAAGCTAATAAAGTGGCATTCCCCTCAAATATGTTTTTGTGGTTTTAGTTATACACACAGTATGTACAAATAAGCTTACAATATGAATACAAATGCTAAGTGTGTGTTGTGTGTGTGTATAACATATTATAATTAAATAATTACTGGTGATAATGAGCAGCAAAACTAAGACTTTCTAATCAGACATAATCAAGTTGATGTTGATGTATAATATAATTGAATTTAAGATAGGGATTTATAAATGTATTGTTACTTGGAGTAAGTCACATAAGCTTTGTGTACAATATCAGTTTTCTCCCTAAAATTTCCCATTGTCTCTGTCAGTGATTTCAGTTCCATAATTTATCCATTGTGTCATGTAGACCTACCTGCTCTGAATATGATTAGCCACAAGATGTAATTGTGACCCCACTGAAGTCAATAGAAGTTTTGCCATTGACTTCAGTAGGGCCAAGATTTCGTCTACAGTACTTAAAGCATGGTCTGAAACCTGAAACTTTGCCTGCATTATCATTCCTATTTTTCTTACCAGTGGTGATAACAATGTGACATTTTAGGAAAATGTCCTGGCATAGACACAGCTATATATTTTTCACCATAGGGCAGTAGGGAGTATTGACAGTTTTAACTGAGTAGCTGGAACAATAGAACACTTGGAAAGGAACTCAGAAGAAGAAAAGATTTTGGTCCAGCTTCTAAGCTGCTGTAAATCGGAGTAGCCCCATTGAAGAGGCCAGAATTCTCCCAGCTCCTTTAGCATAGGGATCAGGCTGCACGCCC
The DNA here is from genome assembly GCA_007922155.1 of Mesoclemmys tuberculata. Taxonomy (NCBI): domain Eukaryota; kingdom Metazoa; phylum Chordata; order Testudines; family Chelidae; genus Mesoclemmys; species Mesoclemmys tuberculata. The sequence goes on along the minus strand of ML675618.1, from coordinate 13,462,978 downwards.
AGAACACGGAGAGGGTGAGGCAAAAGAGAGGGGCTGGTCCAATGAAACTAGACTTTCCTCTTCTCTTGTGACGCAGTATTAAAGGGCAGTGAGTAGTGATGCCAGCAGACCTACTTCCAGTGGAAAGGATTGAAAGAAAGGCAAACTCCTGTGGAGTGAGTACCCTTGACCATTTCCCTTGTCTCTCCATGCATGGTCCATCTGTGGGCGACCACAGGGAGAAGAATGTACCAAGCCCCCACTGACAAACAGTGGGACTGGAGATGCTTAATCCTGGTCACATTCTCTCCAGACAGACTGTAGGGGGCATTTGCTTCTAATGCCTCTTCCTGACAGCTATTAGGCACCAATCCAGCTGAACACTTAAACATGTGCTTAACTTTAAAAATGTGAGCAGTCCCAATGAAGTCAATAGCATTACTCATCTGCTTTAAGTTAATCATGTGCTGAAATGCTTTGTTAGATCTAGTTCTTAAAGAATTCCTCCCCTCAGAAGCTTGGCCACCTCCCTTCCTGCTTCCATGGGGGCTTTAAGTGAACTCCTGAACATGTCAGTAGAGCTGGCTGGAAAACAGAAATCCCTTCCTGAGAAAAATTTCACATTTCTGGGAACAAAAATCCTCCTGAAATGGGATTCAAAGAAAAAAATGGTAATTTTTCCCAGGAAGGCATTTCCAGAAAAAAATCCATTTCAGAAAACAGAAACAGAATTTTTCAGCTTGCCATCTGATCACCTGGGAATCTCGACTTTCTCCTTGGCGCTCCCTCCTTGCTTTCCTCCTCAAACCAGTTGCCAGAGGGTGGGGGAGTTATCATTTTGATTTTCCTGACCAAAAAAAAAAGGAATTGTTTTTGAAAAAATGGCATTTTTCACTGAAGAATCGTTCTGATGGGGAGTTCCCAACCAGCTCTGCTCATCAGCAAGGGAAGAATCTTATTTCTGAAACCAGGAAGAGAGGAGCCTAGGTTCTTTGACTTCCAGAAATAATTTAATAAAAGAGATACATGTTCTGTGTTTCTCTCAAAGGGTTTTATATTGCCATCCATCATTACAGTACCTGAACATCATCTGCAAAATATGCTTAGCAATTAGAGTTGGTCAGATAATTTTTTTGATGGAAAAAGCTGTTTTGATTAAATTGAATTTTTTTCCAAAAATTTAAAAAAAAAATAAAAAATATTATTTTTTAAACTAGGGGAAAACTTTTTAAATATTTGGTTGAGTTGTGATGAATGAGAATGAAAATATTATAAAATATCAAAATTTCCTGTAAGATGGCCATTGTGAGTTTCAACCAGCTGCGGTAGTAATAATAAAGTCCTTGGTTGATTTCATAGAGTCTCTGTCTTGTCACCCATTTATTTAGGGGCAGGGAATTGGACAGAAGGAGGTTTCAATGTTGTCACAGGGTCTATAACTGACCCTACCCTTCATTTTTTGCAACCAACAGTTGGAGGATCTAGTGACACTTGCATTTAATGATGTTTCATTTAAACTGTGTAGTCTTAAATGGATTAACATAGTTCTTATTCCAAGCTCATCCCACAAAGGGGGAGTGGAAGGATCTTATCTACTAGTATGGTCCCTGTTCTGTATAAGTAGATGAATGTCTGCTCTGGTGCTTTGCTACTGTTGGGGGTGGGATCACTCCATTTTCCAGTTATGCCAGAATAGGGACAGAAGATGCAGTACCAGTCATAGGAACCCCTTGTTTCTGCTTCTTTAAACAATATGTCCTTTAAAACCTTTACCAATCTATTTTATCTGATCACTGTATCCCTTCCTTACAAGCACTTGGGATTGGACATCCGCCCCCCCATTCTTACATAATGAATTGCAACATACTAGCTTAACCCCCATTTCATGTTCACCCAACTAAGCACCCAACCTGCGATGGGGAAGGCGAAATCCCTCCACCTCTCTTTAGCCAATCTGCTGGTGAAGGAAATTTTTTTCTCAGACCAAAACCTGGTACAAAATACAAAACCTGGTGTTTTACCACTTCTGTTGGTGGGAAGGTGGGTGCTGCTTTATATGATGCAGGTAAAAGAGGGTTTTTCCTGCACCGGCATGGACCTAAGCAATCCACCCTCTCTTCCAGTCACCTGAGGGCAGGGATGGGTCAGGCTCCCATGCTGACCTGGTCTGAAGCTGCTGGAGCAAGTCACTCTCTGGCTATTTGGCCTTAAAGGGCCACCTTTTCCTACAGGCCAGACAACAGCTCCCACTGCTTAATCTGTGGTGAGATTATTTCCAGTTTCTATTCCCCAACTCTTAATTATAATCTCTGAGCAAAACCTGTTGAATTTGGCTTTGAATAGGGGGCTAGGATTTGGCCATTAAAATTCTCAATCTTTTATCACTTCACTGTAGTGACACTGAAAAGGCAAGTATTCAATTAATTGACTCAAAATACAGGTCAGTCATTAAAGAGGGAGTTACTATCTTGACAATGTTGTGCACAGTATTTTGTGCATTATTGTAAATATTTGTGTACAATATAGGAAAGAATGATACTGTTGAAGTATTGACTGTGTGTGTGTTTTTAGAATAGCTGGAATTTTGTATTATGCATCCATTGTAAAAATCCCCATAAAATATTATTTCATATCAATGCTAACCAGCTTTCAAACTCAAGTTATCTCTTAGCCATTTTGATTTGGAAATATCCAAAAGGCCTCTCTCCCCCAACTTGGGATTTGTAAACTCAATCTTGCAACATTTAACTTTTAAAATTGAAAGAGTTTTTGAGTTTGCAGGCAAACAAATCATCCTAAACTCACATTTTTTTTAATCTATTGCCATTTACTTAAACATAGTTGAATTAAATTTAGTCAAATTGAATTAAAAATAATGTATTCTCGATCAAAGATCTTGTAGGTGAAATTTCAGCCGGTAGCTATCTTGTTGTTGAATTATAAACTTCTAAAATTTGGGTTTTAATGGGAAATGCTGATTCAGCCTTACTTACAGCACAACCAGGGGTGCATCTATAATAAATTAAATCCAATAATAATCAAAGGAATGAGAAATGTATTGTTCTAAATCTTATTTACAAAGTGGCATTACAGGTGGTAACTAAAATACAATGTTGTAGAAAATCCTAATAAGTAATGTAAATCTCAACCTCTCTCTCTCACACACAATCTCCTGCATTAGTTTTATTACACATAGATTCTGAAGAACTCTAAGCCTCTCTAAAGGTATTGATCTGTGGACTTTCTGAAATTAAACTGCCAGGTATCACTGTGTTCTTGATATGTTATTGATTTTCTTCAGAATGTTTTGGAGAAATGTGACACAGCTGCAGGACAACTAGAAAAGGCTGTTTTATTTGGTAGATAACTTCATTATACAACAGCTGACCATAACATTTTTGCTGTCCTCCCTCTTTAGTTAAAGCTTTATGTAGTAGGTTTTTTTAGGGGGTCACATAAAATTAACACGTCCTTCCCCGAATCGTCAAATATTCATTGGCCTGATTTTTCAAGCAGAGTTCTCAGTTCTTGCTTCAGGGCAGCTGTACATTCCCTTTGTGTCACTGAAGATGTAAAAAAAAAAGAAAGAACATAAAGAGGGACCAAAGATCTGCCCTTTGTCTTCATTCTTCAGTTCCCTCAGAGCATGTGGCTGTCTGGGCCTGGATACTTGTAGCTTTTTAATTTATCATTTATTCTACCACTTTTGGTTTTGGCACCACAATTTCTAACAGGGCTTCATCTTCATTATCTGAAACAATAGGTTTAGGATATGCATCTCTCCAATGTCTTCCGTGCTGAAGGCTGCAAAATGTCATGTGTATGTGTGCGTGTGTGTGCAGATGCACAAACAAATTTATTTATTTGTATTTCAGTAGCAACCAAAGGTCCCAGTTACCTATTGTACTGACCATTCTACAGACACACAGGAAAACATGTTTCTTGTCCTGAATACAACTTAATTTGAAATAAGATATAGCAAGATGTAGCTTACAACTTAATTTGAAACAAAATGCAGTACAATAAACAAGAGGGAATAGTGAGAGAGGTCAAGGACAATGATAATAGAATTGTATAGTTCCATAGGTTAGCTATTGTAAAAATGAAGGTGATAAATCATTTGAAAGTTAGACCACACTTTCACAACCGCCCTGACTTAAAGGCCATGACATTTCAAAAACCTATATTGGACCAGGTGCAGACGGTGTCTGTAAACACCCCTTTTCTCGCTTCCCTATAGTAGTTTTGTAATTGTGTTTTTGTCTGATTTAGCAATAGACTAATGGAAAAACAAGTAAGGCCCACCTCTGGAAGGGGGTGTGAATGCTGTTAAGACATAAAGAACCAATCATGTTGTGTAAGGTATAGATGAGGTAATGTTGTGTATGCATATTCATGTAATCTTGAAAGGTATATAAAGCTGCGCCCCAGTATAATTGGGGCTCAGCCTTTGTGAAGCTATTCCGCTGAGCCGATTGGCGCCAATCAATAAACTGCTGTTTCCTCATATCGGTGTCCATCTCGTAAGTGTTCCTGAGATCATGCTACATCTTAGCTTTCCTAACTTCCAGCTTGCATTTTACTTGTTGTAGTTTATGTTTCTTTCTGTTTACTTCACCTAAAGTACACTTCCATTTCTTGAAGAATACCCGGTTGGCTTGAATAATATAACAATGGTGGCTTTTGATGTTATCCATCCCGCAACGATGTTGAACTTAAATATATTGTGACTTTTGTCCCTGTTTGTGGTTCATTTGTAATTACATATTGAAATCACTGCTATATGTTACTCAGGGCAATGAGTGTAGCCTCACCCCCTGCGTGATCTAGAACAAGCTGCAACAAGAAGCATTCAAAAAGGTGTCAGGAAGTTGCATCTCAAATCTCATCTCAGTGTGACATATGACCTGTTTATATATGAGTAAATGAAGGCACCTGTTACTGCTTCTTGTTAGATGTAATTGAATCAGTGATCTCTCTTGATGATGTGCACTCAATTTCACTTTGATTTGGAAGCTGGTAATACATTGCTACGTTTATAACAACAACAAAACAATAGTTTTCAATGCTACTTGTCAGCTGGCGGTATTTTAGGCTTTTCTCAGTCAGGGTTCAGGTTAGGGCATGGTACAAAGACAGCACGTGTTGCTCTGGTAAGATTATCTTATTTTGTCCATTGAGAAGGGAACTGCATCCCTGCTCATCTCTGCCTCATCCTCATTTTGTACCACTGAATACCAAATGCTCCTATCCCACATCCAAGAAACTGGGGACTGAAAGTAGGCAGTTGTTATTAGCTAGTTGTCCTCTGCTGCAAAAGTCCTCATCTCTGGTGTCTCTAATGACTGTATCCTATGCCTTATCCTGTTAGATGACAAGAGTTGAAATGTCAAAAATACACTTGTAATAACCAGCTTTACATCTCTATCATGATAGATGTAATCTCTTCCAATGCCAGCAGAGATCAACACCTGGAAGAACAGCTGGATGAAGCTAGATTCTGGCAAAGTGTGCTGCTAGGAAGAGAGAAATACATCAAAGAATTCCTTTTCTTCATATAATCCTTTTCTGTCCTGCCTCTTTACTGTAAAATTGTTTTGCAGTGTTGGGTTCTCAATGTTTGGCGTATTGAAATAACACAACTGGAAAAAAGCTATTTCAGCCTGTTTTGCCACTTGTGAGCAATATGATTATCTTAAACTCATGCTGATAAAGTCCTTCTATCACACTCCACCTAAAAGTACTCTGCATATCTGCATGTCTATCTATATATACCATGTGTGTATTATATTTTCCGTCAATTCCATCTTCAGTCTCTTCTAATATGTCATTTTCTGTTTTGTTTGTTTTTGTTTTTTATTTATTTCTAGCTAAAATAATTTGATTCTGCCTTCCGTAATGATAAAAATGTATAGTAGATTTTATATGGTTCAGTGCCATAGTGTATTTCATCTCCAGGAAAACTCTTTTTTTGTGAAATAATTGATGCTACTGGTGTAATTGCAATGAAGAGGAGACTGGTCTAAGGAAAGATTAGCACAGATTGTAGTTATTTTACAATAATGGGAGAAAACATAAATTTTCTACTCTAAACATACCCACAGGCAAAGGAAGAATTGAAATCTAATGTGTTTAGTGCAGCAGATATATGGAGAGCATTAGCTTTTGAAAGTTGGTGTAACTGCTTCATTTTCTTTCTGCAAGTGTCTCTATTTTATGACACTTCATTGTCATAGCTGTTGGTTAGGTCTCCAAATCTGTTGTTTTCAATATCAGCGTATCAAGAATCCTATCACAATTTGGACGATACTGTATTTATGCTGTGATTAAAAATTCTAACATAGTTAAATACATTATTGTACTTTGACAGAGAAAATGAAATCAACGTGGTTAATACTTAAAATCCATCCTCCAAAATATTCTATTATTTTGAAAATAAATAACAGCTGTATCTGTTTTATAAGCATTTATTTGGTATCACTGCCCCCAAAAGTGCTTTTATTTCCCAGACCAATTTCAAGCTATGTCAAAAGTGCAATTTCTTTTGGGTTGTTAGATAAGTTATATGCAGGTATTTGATGATACAGACACAGAGAGCTGCATTTTCAAATAAGAGTATCATATGCAACAATGAAATACACTAGAGCCTTTATTTTTCAGGCATCTTTATTCCTACACATATAATGAAGTCTGTGATATTTCAATTTCTGGAGGTGGTGTACACTGCACTGTTTTTCAGCACTCACTGTTGGTTAGCATATGACACAGACATACACATTTTTAGTGCTTATCCAGATAGAAATACCTAAAGGGAAGCCTGCCTAAGCGAGCATAAATTGGCTTAAGTTGGCTTAAGTATATCTTCCTAAACTGATCTGATGATTTTCATAAGAATGAAACATTATTACCCCCTGAACCCATCCCTGCCCCCCCAGCCTCCAATATAGGGAAATGTAAGATCTTATACTGATAACAGAGCAATATTCAAGGAAAGTTTTGACACCTTAGAACAAAGATCAAATTATGCCTGGCAACCAAATCAATATCCACTTCCCACACCTATGAATAAATTTGAAAATCATAATACTATTGAGAAAGAACCAGAAATTGAAAAGAATTTGTAGTGTATGTGGCTGTCAGATTTTGATTTCCTTGTTCTCTGTGCACTGCAGATTTACATTTCAAAGAATGGTGTCTGTTTGCAGAGACAGAAGCCATTTTTACTCAGCTTTGCTGCAGCCTGTTATAAAGGACACCCCCACACTGTGCTCTCTCATACAGACATTCATTGTTCTATTTTGTAGTTATAATCTAAACTAAGGAAATTTGACTGACAATCTTTTTTTCTGTTTCTGCATGGAAGCATAAGAGGAAGGAATCAGCAATAAGATGGTACACGGGCAGAATTCATAAACTTCCCACCAGTATAGATTGATACAAAATAAGTCTAGTGAAAACACTTCCCAGCCATGTGGTATGATAACCCCTTAAAATGTTTATAATTTAAAGCACTTTTCTTCTGTTTTCCTATGCCACATGTGTTAGTGATGTCTAGCTGATAACTCAAATATATGATAAATTGGGTTTCTTATTTGTCTTTGATCCTCCCTTCACCAGCACGTTGTCCTCCAGCACTACTACCATTCCAAATTTCCATGCTGTTTCAAACTGCTATCATTAAAAAAAAATCCTCTTTTCCTCTAAATGTGGTACTTCCCACTGTCCCAAAAGTACATTGGCTCATTGCATCCTTTCTTTGTGCAAAATATAATGTAGACAATTGATGAATAAACTACAGCAAACAGACCCAACATTAGTACACCTTCATCTCAATCTGCCACATCCCTTATATATAGGGACTGGAGTCTGGATGATCATGCCTAATTGCTTGAGTTGGGAGCCTAATTGCTTGAGTTGGGAGCTGGAGTCAGAGTCAGGTCCCAAGTCAAAGGACAGAACCAGAGACAGAGTCAGGAGTCAAGTCAGAGATTGAATCTGGAGTCAGCATTAGGGGTCCTGAGTAGGGTCAGAGACCAGGAGTAGATGGGAGTTTGGAATAAGGATGGCAGGAACCAGGAGTCAGACAAGTGGGCAAGGTCCATAGTAGCAAGCAGACAGGGATTCACTGAGTTCCTCAGACAGCTTCCTGTGTACATTTCTGGATTAAATAGTGCATCTTAGTCTATTAGTGGAGCTGGATATCTCCCCCAAACAGGAGCTTTGTGGGTGGCGCTTTTTGTGAGCTAGAGAGCGTTGCTAGCTTCCTTCGCTACCAGTTGGGTTGAGCTATTGAGTAGTGGTCATGGTGTGAGTATTGCTTGGAGTGCCAGATTTGGAGGCCCATGATCCCTCACATCATCCTCTCCTCCAGGGTGCCTTCTGGCTTGCAATGAGTTGCGTTTCCGAAGGTGTTTTTTTGTGGAAAGCTTTCACCAGGTCAGGAGAATGGACATTCTTCACTGCTTCCCAGGAGTGTTCTTGAAGAGAATACTCTTTCCTATCTATGAGATATAAGAGTCAACCAAACTGATCTGGGCATCAAGGATCTTATATACTATCTACTCATCATGGTTTTGAACACTTACCAGTAGGTGGGGGAAGTGGTGATTAGGAGCAGTGATGGAATGAGTCTTGAATGTGGGGCTTCAGGAGTGATATATGAAAAACTGGGTGTTTTGGGGGAGAACACAGTAAGTTGAATTCAGAGGTGACTGCGTTGCCAATGAGGTCTAGAGGGACCAAGGAACTGGTAGTTCAATTTACAAGATAGTGTGTAGGAGTTTTGTCAACAACCATACCTTCTGATGCACCAAAAGTGCAGGGCAGGCTCTTGTTTGTAGCTCTTCTTAATGTTCTTTAGGTAGAATTTTGGGTAATCTTGGGCTTGACATATCTGTTGTATCCAGTCTAGGGCTGCTGAGTTGTTGGTAGCTTTGGGTATAACTGAGGGTGGAAAGTATAGTTTAAAAAAAAAAAAGAAATAAAAAGGGGGACAGCTTTGCCCTGTGGAAGCATGTTCTATGTTATTGTACGCAAAGTTTTCCTGAGCTAGCCACTAGGATCAGTCATTCTGGTGGAAGTTTATGGAAGATACTGCTCCAGGATCTAGTTAGTTCTCTCCACTTGACCATTTGTCGAAGGCTGGTAGGTAAAGGAGAGGCAGGAGCTGAAGCCCAAAATCCAGAGAGCTTTTGCCAGAAGCGAGAGATAAATTGTGCACCATTTTTGGAGATAAGGCCATGAAAACAGATGACTTGGTCTACCCAGAGCCAGGCGGTTTCCTGGCAAGAGGGTAGGCCAGCACAGAGGATGAAGTGTGACATCTTTGTGAGGTGGTCCACTGTCAGAATGGTCATAAGGTCATTGGACTCTGGTATTTCTACTACAAAATCTAAGGCAATGAGTGTTCAGAGGCCATGTAGGTTGCAGGAGTCCAAGGAGTGGGCACATATATTGCAAAAGGCCACATATTCTGTACTGTGGTCCACATGCAAGACCACCAAAGAACATGAGAGAATAGGTGCTGAGATTTAAACAAATCACAATGTCCTACCAGAGGGTGTCATGGCCTATTTGTAGGCTGTAGTCCTCAGAGGTCATGTGGGTATGTATATAAACCCTTTTACATAGTTCATCATAATTCAAACATTGTGAGACTCCTTACTTATAGTGTCCTTCATGAGGAGAGATCCTGTGGGTTGAGACTGATCCTATGAGGCTGAGCAGATCTTGGTGGAGAGCTAGGCCCAGAAAGTTATTAGTCTTGTGGTTACAGGAGGTTTTAGGTTTTGACTCCTTTAGGTCAGCATAATATTTGTCCTCCTGGGACAAATCATCAGCCTTCCTATTTTTGGTTCCAGAGAATAGAAACTATGAAAACAAAGTGTGAGAAGAATACTGCCTACTGAAGTTGTCACTGGTTGAGGGCCTTGGCCTTATATATATTTTCAAGATTCTTTTGTTCATTGTATACCTGAATTGAATCCTGGGTCCTTTATAAGTAGGGGCACCACTATTCAAAGCTGGTCTTAATTGCAAGGATTTTTGTCCCAAATTCCATGATTTTGCTCTGTGGATGTGAATGCCCTGGAATAAAAGGGGCAGGAATGTAGTAACTGTTGTGAACCAGGCCTCTGGGATAGCAATGCTCTTATTGCCAAGTTGGAAGCATCTGTTTCAATGGTGCAAGCTTACATCATGTTGAAGTGGCCCAATATGAGTGTGGTAGCAAACACAAATTTTGCTCGAAGTTTCTGCTAGCCCTTGTGTGACCAGTGGGCGTGGTGTTTTTGCAGAGCAGGGTAGTGAGAAGAGCTTTCCACTCTGAGAATTTTGGGATGAACTGCCACCAGAAGTTCCTGAAACCCAGGAAGAATTGCAGTTCATGAACAATCTACGGAACTGTTCACTTGAGAACTGCCTTTACTTTGCATGGGTCCATTTTGATAACAGAAGGGGATAGGATGAACCCTAGGAATTCAATGGAGAACTGATCAAAGGCACATTTTTCTATCTTAGCACAAAGACATGCTGGTATAGCCTCTTCCGAATGGAATGGACAGGCATGGTGTTTTGTTCAACATTGTCTGAAAAAATAAGTATGCCACCTGGGTATGATCCCACATATTGGTCCAATATGTCAAAAATAATTAAGAAAATGTTGGAAAGTCACAGGTGCATTTGTGGAGTTGATGGACTTTCTACTGCATCTCCTGATTCTCAATGGCCAGCTGCACATCCTGCACCTGCAATGCTCAGTTGTCTGATGGGAGCCAGATCACCTGCTTGTGCAGTGCCAATACCCTTTGGGGCACTGGAAACTCTGCCTACTCTGTGGAGTTGGTAGTGATCCAAGCAAGCAGTATCGACTGGGATGTGTGTAGTCATAACTAATGCTTAGAGTCAGGAGCCTGGAATTGGAACCAGGGCCAGAAGTCAAGCCAGGGCTCAAAGCCAGAGTTAGAGTTGAAGTGGCAGGAACCATGAACCAGGCAAGTAGACAAGGTCCAAGCTAGCAGCCACCCATGAATTTATCTAGTTGCTCAGACAACTTCCTGGGCTTGTTTCTGACATAAGCATCATCTTCCAGACAAACCATGGGGCTGGATGTCTCCCACAGTCAAGAACATTTTGGATGGAGGCTCTTTGTGAGCTAAAGCTTCACTAGTCTCCTTCTGCAGCACTCTGGGTGAGCTGACACATGCTGAACACTACTGAGTAACCTACAGGCCTGGGTTCAAGGCCTGAAATACCTCACATTATGTTGTAGCATGAGCAGACACTACTTGTCATCTAAGACCATGGGGTAAATCTGGGGGCTTAAGCACATAATCACAATGTTTTGGCCCTGTGTGGTGTTTTTTTAAGAGGTGGACAAATAGAAAGCAGAATGTTTAATTTCCAGTATCGGTGACGTGATTTAAAATTATGTTTCCATAGTGGATGACTTCACAAACCTACTCCACAGCACTGGGGGTAGGGAGCGAGGTTGGGTAAATATCTGATGCAAGGAAATAACATATTACTAGTGGGAAACATTTGTGAGCAGCCAACTGTCTGCCCTAGTTGTAGACTAGCAAATAGATTTTGAAATACTATACTGTCTAAATGAGTGACAATGGCCCTGATCCTGCAAAATAAACACAAGCATTGACTTTAGTGAGACTACTCATATGCTGAAAGTTATACTTGCACCTAAGTATCTTGGAGAACCAGGCCAATGCTCCCAACTTTGTGGGACACAAACACTCTCGTATGTCATGCATTTCTAATTAAACCAACTGGATTTGTAGTTACGAACAAAGGGAATTCATATATCTTTATTCTGTCCTTGGATGCACATCGCTGTTAGTATCTTGGTACCTTGTTAGAAACTCACTGAAGTGTAGACATTGTTAAGTATATGAATTGCATATTCTTAAAGGCAGAATGTGGACCTTGAAAGTTGCCATCCTGTATTAGGGCTGTAACTCTAATATTAAAAAGACGTATTGAATACACATCAAAGGAAAAATCATCCAACTAGATTAGATGCTGAAGCTGGTTTACTACGGGTATGTCTACACAGCAGTTAGACACCTGCAGCCAGTCTGTGCCAGCAGACTCAGGCTCTCAGAGGTTGAGCTAAGGGGCTGTTTCTTTGCTGTGTAGACTTCTGGACTTGGGCTAGAGCCCAGACTCTAGGATCCTGTGAAGTGGGAGGGTCCCATAGCTCAGACTCCAGCTCAAGCCCAGAAGTCTACACAGCAATGAAACAGCCCCACAGTCTGAATCCTGTGAGCCCAAGTCGGCTGGCATGGGCTAGGTGCAGGTTTTTCTTTGCTGTGTAGGCATACTCTAATAGTTTCACTTAACTACACGCTAAACTTAGTTTTTGGTATGTAAAGGTAGTTTGTAACAGATTAGCTAAAACATTTGCTCTTTCCATTCTTTCAGATTTACAGTATAGTGTATCCTACCTCATCAGTTCAGTGTGTCTTCCAAGCTCAGCCTATAGAATCCAACAGCCACAGCATAATTAATCCTTATCACACATTTTAAAAAATCAGTTGTATAATAGTTTGATAATGGGGAAAAATTTGAGATAAATGTAACTAATTTTTACATGATTGGATCAAAGACATTCCATTCTTTGGGAACGCAAGCATCTAAGAGGAAAATACTAGTAAAGAAAAACTCCTTTAAATTCAATTGAGGTGCTAACAGTAATAGAAAATGGAGGTGTAATACAGTGGCAGACTCTAAATCCCTGATTGGCACACACATAAGTAGGCTATAAACTTTATAGTTGTCTCACTGAAGTTTGCAGGATTAAGAACTACAATATTTTTAGGAGTACAGGTTTTCTCTTTTTAGTTATATGATTTCTGGGGATGCAACTGTTCTTAGAGAAACAGAGGAATTATTTCTCAGTCATAGTGGCAGGTGCATCTTGTTTATACCAAAAGGACATCATAGGGGTTGAAGTGTTTTTCTTAAAGGCTGTGGGTATGAGGTATTGGCACAGAGGTCGTCCTGGTCTTTAGAGAAGATTATATGTTTTATTGTAGCTATCTGTGTTATTGATAAAGCAAAATCCCAGGGAAGAATTAAGCTTGGACTATATGTAGTGCGCGTGTTCATTCTGCTCAGAGCAAGGTGAGAACTCCACCCACTCACAAGAGGTTATTATAAAAATTTTTAAGCTATTTACATTTTGGGGAGAAAAAGCAGTCCCTAAAGGACCAAAAGACAAAAAAGTCCCTTAAACTGATTTCATCAGAAAAGAACAACCTGAACCTTTAAAAAGTTTGCATTCTCCAGGACTTTCTGTCTTTTGTAGGAGACAGATTGTGATATCTCTGACATAGATGGAGGAGTGAACTGTTTCTATTGCAAAAAGAGGACTTGTCTCCAGGGCTGTTATGATTTCTAGACTATATAGTATAAATTATGGGTTAGTATAACAGTTAGGGATGTAACAGGATAAACATTCAAACGGTGAGCAGCATTCTCACCATTTAGCAAACGAATCAAATGTTTAAATATAGAACGTTTAAACGATTCTTTTAAATTAACCGAATTTTTACATCCCTAATAGCAGTATGCTGCCATTATAAAGCTTCCTGCATGTTCTGTAAAGCCACTTTTCTCTTCCACCCCAGAAGCATATTTGGATTGGTTCAGCTTAATATTGAGATTTACTGTATTGACACAACTGGTCAATAGTGACCGCAGCTAAGGTGACTCAGATAATACAATTGAAACTGGTTAGATGCTTTATACATGTGAGGTCTCACTTCTTTAGTTTTTAAAGCTATTTGATAGGACTGCCCCTCAGACTGTCTCTCTGATTTACTCTGTAAAATATAAAGCTATTTTCTACATGTTTAATATATTAGAAACACAGTATTGTAAAAATCAGCCAAGTAGACTTAAAAAAATTATCCACATTAAAATTAAGAATCTGGGTTTGGTTTTAATTAGTTGTGATTCTCTTCCTCTTCCTACCTACTTGAAGTTTGGGAGTGAGAGAAGAACTCCCATTGCTGAGGTTAGCAGAAATAAGCTGACCTAAATACAATTAATGAGCATTGATGTGATAGAGGCAATAAAGATGTAGCTTGTTGATGACAGAATACATTTGTTGCAGTTTAATAATCTTCCAGCTATTTGGATATTGATACTATGCTGAGATATGAGCATTGTATTTACAGGTAAATTAATACTTTATTTCCACTCTTTAACAGTTGTACTTCATAACATAACAAAAGCAGAGGCTGATATGCTGCCTCCGTAATTTAGTTTCAGCTGCATCCTATGAATCACAGCCGAGTAATTAATCTTTTACCTAAGAGACAGTACTAGTGATATTAATAAAACAGGAACAATAACACATTTTATATAAGAAAAAAGACAAAAAGGACCTGTTTTAGGGTATTATTAATTCTTTGGCAGGAATGTAGAGAAATGGAAGCCTGATATCAGTGTAACAAATGTCTCTGTACCGGATAAGGCTAGTGAACAGCAGATGCAGAGAGGCAGAAATTTCACTCAGAAGAAAATATACTAATTTTGGAGCCTTGCAACAATGCGATTTTAGGAAAGTTCACTACTTTGTATGCTACATGTACCACATTCAGTCTAATTGGTTTTTCATGGATTTGGAAATGTATTCTATAGATAGCAGTGCATCTGTTTTCCCCAAGACACATTATTCTGATTAAATATTTGAAATTATGATGGAGTGATTTTGTGTGTTACTTTTGATTATGCTGGCTGGTTTAGTGAAAAAGAAATCGGCAACCTCTTGTAAGTGTTTCAAGAATCTGAAGTGGCATGACTTAGTGATTAAAATTGCTTAATTAGCATTTCCTGAAATACTAGGAATTGAACCGTAGAACAAAATTTCTTCAAGCGTTCTTTGTAAGTTTTAAGATAAAAAGAAGTGAATTTTGTACACATGAACAGCCTATGTGATCGCATTAACAGGCAGACAAAGTTGAAGGCTGAGTTAGTTACATTATTATAGGCAGGGCTGTAAAGCCACTCAGGGCCTGATCCTTCCCAATATATGATCCTTCATAACTCTTCATTCAGCTGCTTATAAAATAAATTTAGCAACCTTTCATCATTTGGACTAAAATTTTCTATGCTGGCTGTCTACAGTAGGATGACTTTTTGGAAATTTCCATTAAAACAGTTCAGCCATTTCCAAGAATGAGGCTAGAGAGAATCACATTGTTTTGTCCATTTACAAAATTCAGTGACCTTTTCTTTAAGACTCTTTAGCGTTCCCACTAAAGGCAGGGGTAGAGACTTAAAATTTGCCAGGGGGTCGCCTTTATGACAGGAATGTTCCTTTATCGTTCCTGTGAAAATCCACCCACATTTAATAAGTTATATTCCTTTGAAAACTTGAAGTTCATATATGTGAGTAGGTCCTTGCTAGATCTTCACAGCTGAAATCTTCAAATATTCCATCACTGTGATCATCCAAGGTATCCTCCTGTATAACATAGGCCAAGAACATACCAAAAATAATTCATAGAGCACATCTTGTAGGAAAACATCCAATTTTGATTTAAAAAGTGATGGAGCATCCACCTGGTAAATTGTTCCAATGGTTAATTTCCCTCTCTGTTAAAAGTTTATGAATTGCTGAGCAGGTCTTTCCCTGCAATTTCAGTTCCTTACTTTTCCAGGCTAGGAATTAGGAGAAGGTAGCCTGTTTCTCCAGTGCTGTCAATTGACATCCTCCAGACCAGGCAGGGTGGAGGAAGAAGCTGTCTGATTTGAATGTGGACGAGATGCATCTGGGCAGAGTCAGGGGGAATCTACTGGGACAAAGAGCCTAGGGTGGGGGTAGGGGGACTGAGACTAGAGACTGATGGAGAAAAGAGGAAACAGATTGTTTTTCCTTTTTTTTTTTTTGGCCTGGGAGCCATGGAAGACTGGGCCTTGGAACCATTAGGTGAGGGGCAGCCTGAGATTGGATGAGGAATCTGGGACTGGGTAGACATAGAGACTGGAACTGGGAACCAGTGGGGTGGAATGAAGGTGATGTGGGAAAAGGGAAACAGATCTACTGAGAAGTCAGGGCTCAGGGGGAGAACTGACCCTGGCTGGGGAAAGAGACTAAGACAAAAAGCCAGGGAGGATGGAGACTGAGCCTGAGGTTGCAGACTAAGGCTAAGAGCCACTGGGGATGGGAAATGTTGGTGAGGTGATTGGAGGCCAGTGGGGAAGAGATACAGTTTGGCCCGTTCACCAGTAGATGGTGGCAGAGAATTTCTTCCCTTTAGAGATTCAAACCACAGCCTTACATCTAGGAGGAGACACATCTCTGTATGTTCTTGCTCGTATTTTTAAAGGTATGGCAAGTTTTGCAGTTCGCTGCATCTTCCCAGTGCTCCAGAGGAATTTTGCTTTATGAAAGCATAGTGCCACTTTAGTAGTGCCCTCTTCCCAGGAAGCTCTGCTTCATAAAACTCCTAAAATATGTCTCTTTTAAAAATCATGTATAAAGCAAAAATTAGTTTTATAATTTATTACTTAAAAGATTTGCTTAAAAATATAAAGGAGAATTTTAAATATATATATTTGTATTAAATATACATATGTTTGACTGACAAAATTTTACATTCCTGTATCACACTTAAAAAGAAGAGAGGGCAAAATGTTTCAGAAAGAAATCAGAATCATCTCAAACTATTACTGAAATATCAAATCAACCCTTTCTGCAAGCTCAGAAATTTGATCATTGTTTTCCATATATGACATATCTGGCTAGGACTAGAAGTTCTTAAAAAACAAAAAAACCACATCTGTTAGGAAGATAATTTGCTATTTCCATACTCAGAAACAAGATGCTACCAATAATCTTACAAGAAATCCTGATTTGCTTGCTTGGCTCATATTTTACTGCATTGCATAAGTTCTGAATCTCTCCAAAATGGAATGGGTGGAGCTACAAATCTAGGTATGCAAATGAGATCGTCATAAAATATATTTGTCTATAACTTCCATTTCAATTGGACAAATTTAGATGACTAAAAATATTTTATTTCCTGAATAAGAGGTAACTGAAATGTCTGTAATTATCCATAATAGCTTCTAAGATGCCTTGAGGAGCATGCATTTGAAGACGTCCTTTCAATAGATTTAGGAGGTGAAAGCTAAGGATTTGATGCAGACATATATTTGCTGGTCCGATTTGGAGTTCTCAAAAGTTGCATTTGATATGAACATAGTGACTGTAATTGTAATGGGGAAAATGACATCCTTTATAATTTTTTGAATGAGTTTAATTGAACATGTTTTCAATTTAGTTATACTACTCCAAGGAGAAGTAATCTCTATACTTGTTTCCCTTTTGATAAACAGCTGCAGTAGCAAATTCTGCATAATATTTATTTGATTTGACTGACTTTCATTGTGCCTATTGCCTTTGGATCCAGGGGCTGCAATGCAAAATATTAAAATCAGCTACACATTACACAATGCTGCCTGCATTTGGTGGTATAGAGAGTCTCCAGTGCTGTAAATCCCAACTGACAGATCAAAACAAAATCAAACAGCCAGTCTGACTCCAATACCTTGAATTGAAACAAGAAGCAAACTTGAATCTAGTGCATTGAGCTCATGTGTTATGAGCTCAAATAACTGAAACTTGTTGATAGTCTGCAAGGGTGGTATTAATGGGAGCATACTACCATCACCTAGCCAACTCGCACAGAATGCAAGTCAGGGGTCCTGCACAGAGGTGACTCTAAAACTCTTTTTTGCACTTCCCTGAGCCTGGCGCTGTTCTGTTCCCCCTACCCTGTAACAGGACAGCTTGAGGACTGCTCTAGATTACACTAAGTTGCAATAATCACAGAGGGCGGCAAATGCCACCAAGGATTGGTATAGCAAAGGGGAATCCTGGCCATAGACTCCTGTTCTTTAGCCACCACACTTTTTTCCTTCCTGCCTTGGAAACAAGAAGGGTTGGTGCTGGAAGAGTCCTTATGTCAGCTGTATGCCACGGGAAGTTCACCCCTGCACCAACAGGATTTCTGTTCAGTTAACACGGGCAGTACACTGGAGAATGTGTTACACAATTTTAGAACATTTTTTGCAACTAAAATTTAACTAGTGAACAAAAGTAAGTTTTTAATACATGTATTTGGAATTTTAATATCTCCTTTCTACCCTTTCTCTCCACTAATAGTCATAGGTACTCTGTTATTCTGGCTCACTGTTAGATACTCACTAAACTGACATCATAGTTGTATCAGAGAGTCATAGAAAAATCACATGATTGTGATAAGTCAGAGAGAGATCACATAAGAACGGCCATACTGAGTCAGATCAATGATCCATCTAGCCCAGTATCCTGTCTTCTGACTAGTGCCCAGTGCCAGATGCTTCAGAGGGAATGAATAGAACTGGGCAATTATTGAGTGATCCATCCCTTCTTGATCAACCCCTCTTCTGGCAGTTGAAGGAGATTTGGTCACAAAGCAAATGACATAATTTATTTAAGATGAACTTGCACATTGCAACATTTGAAAGTAATCCAAATTATCTAAGCTGCAATTTAAAGTCAGTGGATGGGTTATGTTAATGGGAAAATAACTGCCCTACCTATAAATAGGCAGGCACTCCATGTTCTCAGTTAATTAAAATCTTTCAAACGACCTTACATTAGCCTTTGTTAATATCCCATATACAATATTTCATCAATACTCAGGGCATGAATGTACAGTCATTTTCTGTGAACTAGTTCCATGTTGCAAAATTAAAGCTCTTTCTAATCATACAAGTGTACCTTTGGTCCTGTGTAGTTTTTTTCTTAGCTTTTCACATTTATTTTCCTTTTGGTAAAATGTTCCATGAGCACAGTCTGGATCTGGAGACTTTATCTTCATGTCAGTGCCAGGGACTCACAGCTGAACCCAGATGCAGCTCACTGTCCTCAGTTGACGCAACTAGTGAACCTGGCCCCCTGATTGGCTGAAGACTCCAGCAGACACATTCTTTAACGTTGCAGTAGACCTCGGTCTCTGGCTGTTCCAAAGCATTTCATGTTTGCAGCTGTATTTCTGGTCTTGTTCCTTGTTCTCAGCTCTTTTCTTGCTCCAGGTCCATGTTCCTGATTCCAGCTCCTGATCCCTTGCCCTTGCTCTGGCTTCTGGTTTTCTCCACCTGGCTCCAGGTTCATGGTTTCTGCTCCTGGCTCCTGGCTTGCTTCAGTTGATACTCTGGCTCTGACCCCTGGCTTCTGATTCTGTGCTCTAAGCTCTAGCTTGGACTTGGTAACTTGACTTTTGATTTGGGCTCTGGGCACTCAGCCTGGTCACCTCTGCTTCAACCACTAGGTCAGCCTCATGCTTCGAACATTAGGCAACACCACCCTTGTCCCAGTCCCTAACAGTCAGAGCTGATGTGGAAAAGTCAACTGAATGAGATCACATTGTAGTGCTTGAAAAAGTGGAAGGAAAGTCAGTGTAAATGGAAAGGGTGACGAAAGAAGCGTTCACTCTTCAAGAAATTTTGGAACAAGGAATGAAATGTTAACCAGCCTTAGCTGCAACATGATGCATGCTAACCTCAGGAAGAGTGGGAGTGCCATTCAGTTCAATAAATTGGAACTGGAACACACAAAAATTCAGCCATTAAAAAGCTATGCCCGCTCAGTTGTCATAAGGAATATTTAATCTTATGGAAGTACAGTAGATTATTACTAAAATATATTGGACTACGGGACATGAGATTACAACCAAAAATCCAAACACAGAACTGGTAGGCGTAGAATAGAACACATAAGCATCAAGGAAAACGTCTGGGATAATCCAAACTTTACTGTAGTCAATAGCTGTGAAAAGAGGTATACTAAAAGAAGAGCACATAGAAATGTAAATCTGTGGTGGAACAGAGTATGACATAGATTATATTCTACTGTCAATCAATTTTTCAATGTCCCATGTCACAAATTAATCGTATTTTTGCATACTGAATGCTAGCTTTTGAGCACAAAGAGCAATAGTTTCACCTATAATTCCAGAACTGTTATATAGGAAGGGAAAGTGGTTCTAGGTAGGCATAATTGTAATGAGAGTCAGGATATTAGATTCTGTGGCAGGTAATGCTGTGCATATAATGGATTTTTTGGTTTGCTGGGAAGTTTGAAAAACTGAAAAAATGTTTTGTTTCCAGTAATTAATCATGAAATTAGGAAAAATAGATGCAATTAATTGCAATTTTAATCGCACTGTTATACAATAATAGAATACCAATTTAAATTTATTATAAATATTTTGGAATGTTTTTCTACATTTTCAAATATATTGATTTCAGTTACAACACAGAATACGAAGTGTATGGTTTTTACCTTATATGATTATTTTTATTATAAATATTTGCACTGTAAAAAAGATAAACAAAAGAAATAGTATTTTTCAGTACACTTCATACAAGCATTGCGGTGCAATCTCTTTATCATGAAAGTGCAGCTTACAAATATAGACTTTTTTTTTTTTACATAACTACACTCAAAAACAAAATAATGTAAAACTTGATAGCCTGCAAGTCAAAGCATGAAGGGGAATATGAATGTTTAGCATACCCGGCATATACATGCTTTGCAACCCCAGCTATGATGGTGCCATGCAAACATCTGTTCTCACTTTTAGGTGACAATGTAAATAAGAACCTGGCAGCTTTATCTCCCATAAATGTAAACTAACTTGTTTGTCCTAGTGATTGGGTGAACAAGAAGTAGGACTAAGTGGACTTGTAGGCAATTGATAACAATGAATATTCATAGTTTTTCTGTTCTTCTCACCAGCTAGATAAAGGAGAGGCTGCAGAGACCAGTCTCAGCCAGTCTCAGGCTGGGTCTACACTGACGGCGGCAAATTCGCCGCTGTCACATCGATTGCTCTGGATCGACTGAGCAATCTGTAGAGACGCGCTCAGTCAATCCAGCAAGCAACGCAGGAAAACCGCCCCAGTAAGCGGCGTAGCGCTGCGTTGAAGGGAGCACTGTTCCCTTCGATGCAGCGCAGTGTGGACGCCGCACAGAGAAGACGCTGCAAAGTCGACGGGAGATACGCAAGTGATTTATGTCACTTGCGTATCTCCTGTCGACTGCTGCCGAATCGCGAAGGTAAGTGTAGACCGGGCCTTAGAAATAACACAGTGGTCCTCCTGATCCACTAATGAGTTTGAAGATTGGTACCAAGGATTTGAATTGACAACGAAATTGGTCTGTAGGGTATTGCATCTGATCCCAGTGAGAGGTTAGACAGCCACAGTAATCTAGTCTGTGATGACAAATACATGGATCACTGCAGCCAGATCCTTATCTGGGAGGAAAGGGTGGAGTTTCTTATCAAGCTGTATGTGAAAACCTTGTTTTCTTCATTGATTCTACTTGATTATCTAACTTTAGGTCTTCTGTTTGATCTATCATTAGTTGGTGAATGGAGGCTAGATGCATTCAATAGATGCTGGGGTTGGGGGAAAATTCAAGTGTCTCAGCTAGTTTCTTTAGAGATACTACTCCTATTCTAAGGGTTAGAGCACTTTGTTCTAGTTCAAATAGTAATATGGGGAAAAGAAGGTGAAAGTTTTATCACTGTGTTCCTATGCCTTACTTTTGGATGTTTATAGAAATGTAGTGAAAACAAGGTAGTGGATGTTCTTAAAAAACAAATGGCTCACACAAGCTCCACACTTTAGTGATGTAGGGATATAAAAGCAGAATTGGATGAACAGGTTCAGATAAAACAAAAAACTCCTTGAACTTTCACATCAGACACAAAACAAACCTTTTTTGAAGTTTGCAAAATAGGTGACTAATGATTTTACTAGTAATGTTTTGATATTGTGCAACCTTGCACTTCCATACCTTTCCGTGCACATGTCAAAATGTCAGGAGGAAGGCTATTCTCAACCTAAAATAAGCCCATCTGGAAACAGGACATTGTGAAACATGTCTAGAAGTGAATCGTGCTGAGATATCCAGATCACTTCTCCAGATTCCAGTGTTGCTCAGATACATTGGATAAGATTCAGACAAATATTTTAACTTTAGAGTACTTATAAGCAAAGAAAGTCAGAGGTCTGAATCTTTCTGGATTCCATCTCACTTTGTAATTCACTGACTAGTATGTACGTGGACCACTCTACTTTACAAAATGGAATATCCAAATTGCTGAAGCTTGTGCCATATATCAGAATGCATAGAAGCCAAGGGTCAGATTGGTTCCAACTTCTTTTTCCAAAATAAGGGTCATTTTCATGCTAAGGTTATGGTGTTTCTACAACTGAGTATGTCAGAACAATAATTATATAATTAAATATGTTCCCAATAATACCCGTTAATTCCCCCCCCATTTCTTTAGTTCCTCATGACAAAGATTGTGGAAATCAAGACAGCTTGTGGGTTGGTAATTAGTAATTTGAATGTCATTGTTTCCTTTTTTTTTTAATCAGTGACCTATCCACAGAATTTCCTTCTAAAGCAGGTCTTCAGGCCCCAATGGCCAACAGTAAGGTGAACTGATCATTTTCAGAGTTCAAAGTTTAAGTGCAATGGATCAATCATTACAAAGTTTAAAGAGCAATACAAAGCAAACTGCATATTCCAGGTCTTGAGGGGATCTAGGATTAATTGTCAGAAAAACAGTAGAAAATGAAAGCATTTTAATCTTCTTATTCTTAATGAGACATATGTCAAGTTTCCAAATATACACTGTGTTATCGTAGCTGTGGGAAGAAAATTGTGTGTGGCAAACGAAAAGGAGTAAAGTGTTTTTATTTTTAAGATGAAAATAGAAGTGTTTAAAGGTACAATGTCCTTCTGATTGGGTGGTTTTGTACTCATGCCACAATGGTTACTGAGCATGTCTGAAAATCTTCCTCTAACTTAGTTGTCATAATGGAAGTTGTGCTCTTTTGAAAATATTTTACCTGCTGTGGGTGCTGAGCACTTGAAACTCTGATCCATATATTATGTCAGTCCTTAGTTTGAAGTGGTTTGGCACAAGAATACACAGATGCCTATGAGAAAACAATTTAGAAAAGGAGAAGTAGACTTCCA
The DNA here is from genome assembly GCA_007922155.1 of Mesoclemmys tuberculata. Lineage (NCBI taxonomy): Eukaryota > Metazoa > Chordata > Testudines > Chelidae > Mesoclemmys > Mesoclemmys tuberculata. The sequence continues at coordinate 13,439,928 of ML675618.1, read as the reverse complement.
GATATATATAACTTATTTACTGTTTTTAATAGCATACAGTTTTTACACAATTTTGAGGATTTTCAAATCACTTCTTAATTTTTTTTTAAGTCAGAACTCAGGAACAATTTTTCATTCCCTTATTTTCTTTAATTTAAACGAGGCACAAATTTCTCAGAGATTATATTCTTAAATAAAACATCTACTTTAGTTGAGTAATCTTTTTAAGCCATATTAGGCAGAGTGCATTTGCAACTAAGTTTAAGTTTCTATTTTCCTCAACAATTAGGTTCACAATTAGGTCACAAAGTTGATAGAAACTTAATTCTAAACTAATGGAGAAAATACTTTAAATAGTGTTATACACTGTATCTGCTGTTTGAAAATGGTTAATTGCATTATATCCTGATTCTGTAGTGTGGAAGCCTGCAAAAAAGTACAAGACCCAAAGTCTAACCTATCCTAGTTTTCTGACTCTGATCCTAATCATTAATTAGGGCAGTGTGAAGTTTCAATATGGCACACAACAGATCATTTTAGATGGTGTTTTAAATGTAGTAATTAAACTGTGGGAGTGACATTAAAAAAAATTGGAGGAAAAAAATCCTACTGTACCTATTTGGCTGACTGCCTTCTTGTTTTACCTCCCATTTTCACAACCCTGACATGTAGCAGTGCATATTTTAACATAAAATAGCACGTCTGAAACTCTGACATGCTGTATATTTATTCTTGTGCAAAGTAGAAGTCTCTCTTTTTTTTACATAGTACACAGATGATTATATCTATTTTTTCCAACGAAGTGTTCCTTTTTAAGTGTAAGGTTTATTTTCACACTTCTGATTGCCAGAGGAGCAGGAAACAGAAAGCTGCACATCAGACATTCGAATCCAGACATTATGCAATCGTGATAACAAGGATTAATAAAGATTAATTTAGCTTCCATTTAAATGCCCTAGTATTTCAGCAGTACAACTGTCGAGCTTGTAAAAAGAGAATAATTATCATTTCGTTTTGAAATGTGCCTCTTTGTTGTAGTGCTGAGCTGAAGCTTATTTGTGCCAAATGGTTCTCCAGCTACTTATTCTCTAAGATACTGCTGTTGTAATAAATGACAGTGCAAGAAAAAAGATCTTCCTTCAAGTTTGTGCAATAGATTGTCACGGTTTCTTCAAGGGCCTGAAACAACTTTTTGTAATTGTAATGCAATGAGATTTGACCTTCTTTGCATCAGAAATGGTACAGAGAACCCACTTGTCCCCAAAGATCTTAATTTTAACAGCTCCTTCCTTTAGAAAAGGTTGAATATTGAAATATTCAGGAATTGTGTTCCACGACTACTCCTGTAAACAGATTTAAATACCGTTTTTGTCTGTGAGACTGACAGAGCCAGACAGAGCAGAGGGATGTCATGACAGGAATGTGTGCTTGCAAACAAATTCACAAACTGCTGAGTCAAATTTTAGGTCTCCCACATTTAAAAATATGTCCTTGGTGGTTCCAATTGATCAAAAGACCAGACATATTTTTCCCTTTAAAAATACCATCATATTTATTTTCCATGGGATACTCAGTTTACTTTCTGCAAGCAGGTCTATCTCCCTCAGTGCTTATGCCACCATTGATAGATCCTCTTGCAATAGCAGAAATTGGAAGGCAAAACAAAACGTGTCTCAGAGTTGCCTGCTACAGGAGGTAACTGTAGAAAACTCACCATGTTTGGGTCTTGAAGCTGCACAAAGCTTGTTCTGATGTATTCCAGAAGACCCCTACATTTTAGATCCAGTGATCATTGTAACTGGCATGACAAGAAAACAAATCATTGCTGTTATTCCCTTCTCCTTGATTCCCCAAAATCTGCTGAGTTCATGGAGTTATTCTATTGTTCCAGTCACAAGGTATCGTTCCATGATGGCACTTATTGTCAGAGAGGTGACCAGCAAGTTTTAGCTCAGATGATCCCCCCACCTAACATTGTATGTCTTATGCATGTTTGCTCCTGACAGGAATGATGTTCATTGGCATGAAGGGCTGTGCATAGGGGCACAATTAGAAATAGGGACTGGTGAAAGTGCTGGCTTTACAGTGTTACGTGTGTTTGTCTTCAGGGCAATCGATTCAGGGCCTAAGATAGGGTGGATTTCAGTGATGTAGGTGTTTGCATGATGTTAGAGGTCATGGGCATGATGAAGTCAATCAGGGATCTTATGTGTTGACATCCTCCGCAGGAGATGTCACTCTATAGTCATGCATTATGATTTTGTATTTATTTTCTAGACTGTTTTCCATACATATGGATGATCACTTATAATGTGAGCGAAGTTTTAAATGTTTTCATTCAAAAATAAATGATTTTATATAATAAATGTCATGTGTTGAATATATCTATTAAAACTGGAGCCAGAAATGCAATTAAACAAAAACAATTATTGCATAAATCTGATCTATTATAAGAATAGTCTTGGAATATTTCTGTTCTGTTTGTAAGCAGAAATGTTTAATCTGCATAGCCAGAAAATATAATATAGTCTGTTCAGTTTCAAAAAAGTTGTCTCTCATTTTTATGTTGAATTTTTCAATGTAGCTGAAAATGTGATTGAATTTTGTAAATTTTTGCTTTTTACTAATGGTTTTACATAATCATTTTTTTAAAAATTGTATAATCGCTTCATGTATATCTGGGAAGGTTATTATTCTTTCCTCTGATGTCACCATATATCTCTCTCCTTCCCACTTACAGTAAATGTGCTCCTTCGTGCCCTTTGTAATGGAGGATGGATATATTTTTTTTTTAATCTGTGTCTACAACCTTTTCTGAAGGTCACCTGGTACACAAGCGCTGTGGAGACGAAAGGTGAAATCTAGGACTTATTGAATTCATTGGCAAAAATCCCATTATTTCACCAGAAACAGGATTTTAATGAAGGTGTCAAATTCTGCTTTTGTTTGCATCTCATTAACTTCATGTCCTTGGGTTCCATGAGATGGTGAGCATTGATGTCCGGGGGCTTGTACTGCATCTTTTCCCTCATAGAATCATACACATTTCAGTTACAATACAACAGTTAGATCATCTAATTCATTTGCCTCCAATGCTAAATTGTTCCCTATGATATATACTCCAGTACATTTTCCAGTCCAGATTTTATTAAATGCCTCGAACCATGGAAATTCCACTAATTTCCGGGAGAGAAATAACTTATCACAATATAATCAATATAATCATAAAAAATATTCATGGTATCCAGCCTACATTTTCCTTTGTCTACTGTCCATTAATCCTGTCATGATTTGCAACTTGTCCTGAGTTTCAAGTTGTTTTTCTCAGTTCTAGATATGGGTGTAGTTATTGAGGAAAAAAACTGGGGGTAGTCAAACCCTTCTGTAGAAAAGGGAAACAGTTACAGATAAAGAGATGTATGCCACTTTCAAATAAAACACATTTAAAATGTTTCTTACACTTGCGTTTGACATTTACCATAACTCTAAGAACATTACACAGTAAAAAGCATCATAATTAGCATTGTAATTAGCCAGAATGTTTAAAAAAATGTCGGAGTGTGTTGTTTAATATTGTCATTGTCTTAACTGTAGCAAGGTTCAACATGTTGCATATTTTACCACAAAGATGTGGCTGTACTTCCGTTTATGAAAGTAGTTCAGTAATCATGGGTTGGGAAGTTAGTGCCTTTTTATATTGCTCCAAGAATAATCACCTTGCAGAAGTGATGCTTCACTTCTTCAGATTTTATGCAGCACCATAAAGGGGACAGTTGCTTTTCAGATAACCCTGAAGACAAGCCCACTATACTGAAGGTCTTATGTATAAATAGATAACATGCAGATGAAGATGGGGGCAGGGAGGGAAAGGATGCAACAAAAAAACAAGTAATCAAGTGGTGATGTTAAGATATACATGTACATACGTCTACAAATTACTATTGTTGTATGGTATCAACCAAAAATACCTATTAATATCTGAACTCCCTTGTGCTTGGTGCTATTTCCTCTATTTCAAATGCTGCACTTTACAACCTTAAACTTTCTTTTTCATGAAATTTCCTGGAGCATTTTAAAATTATTCTTTATAAAGGAAGTTCTATCATATGCAGCTAGATATGCCATTTCCTTATCTCTGACCAAGAAGAAAGTTCTATCTTTTGCAAAATAGTACTTTGTCACTCAACAAATTCTAATGGAGCCAGAACATTTCTAAAGCTGCTATGTAGGATAAGTAATGACAAAATAATCAGGCCTCATCTTTATCCCCTACTCAGTGAGAACAATTGTACTTTATTCTGTATATTAAGGACACAAGATCTTCAGCACTGATGTTTTAGTGTCAGAGGACATTCTCAATTGTTTTTCTTCAGTAACTAAAATGAGTTCAAGACAAAAATCACATATCTAATGCTCCTGAACCCTGGGGTTTGCAAAATCTGGGTCTGAATTTGCAGGTTGAGTCCACCTTTGTAAATAATATAACAAAAGCTATATGTAGATTTTCCAAGGCTTTACAAATCAATTTTTTCCTGTAGCCCATTTCACTCTTGAGCTGTGATGTATTTGCTCACATGTTTTCCATTTTCATGGCAGCATCAATTAACTCCCTTAACTTTGCCCCTGTTTCTCTCAGAATGTCTTAATGTTCCCTTTGAAGCCTGTCTGCCCATTATCTACCATTTTCAATGTCAGGGGCTGACTTTAGCAGAAGTAAAGTTTTCAGTCAATAAACCCTGCCCTCTTGGTAGATGTTTGTTCAGATGAAAGAACTGAAATTACCAAATAAGCTTCAGTAGTGGGCACTGTCACATTCTATGATATTGAAGAGAAGAGACAGAAATTGAGCTTTGGTATAATAACGTCTACCATGCATACGCATACATACTTTCCCATAGTTCAACAGGTGCTTGGAACTAGTTCAGACTCATCTCTAGTAATTTATTTTAAATGCTGCCATTAAGTAATATTTACATGTTTTCAATTTAATTAGTTCTTACCATTTTTTAAGAAAAGGAAATAATCTTGTAAAAAAATTGCCCATACAGTAATAGTGAATTAGAATTTTAAAACTAAATCCCCAGACATGGAATCCATAGAAAATCTGTATATGATAGCAATAAAAACAGTCATTTTAGAAAAGTGATAATCGTGAATGCATTATTGGAAATAAGGCACAATTAGGGCTAACTTGATGTTTAAATTCACACTTGGGAGCTCAAAGTTAGCTGAAATATAGGTTTTTCACCTTCCTCTGCAGCATGGGTCATGGGTTACTTGCTGGTGGATTCTCTGTATCTTGAAGTCTTTAAACTATTATTTCTGGACTTCAGTAACTCAGTCATAGGTTAGGGGTCTATTGCAAGAGTGGGTAGATGATGTTCTATGGCCTGCATTGTGCAGGAGGTTAGGCTATATGATCATAATTGTCCTTCTGACATTAAAGTCTCTGACTCTCTGAGTTAAGGGCTTGTCTACATGAGAGGTTTAGTTTTCACTGAGTTGATGTGCACTATTTGCTGCACAATAAGTAAACTGCAGTAATAGAGTACATGTGGGAAGACTGTTCCTTCTTTCAATTTGCATCATTGTGTACACACAGCAGGGAGCTTGGAGCACACTTACCACTTACAGGCCATCTGGACAGAAGGAAGGAAATGTTTAACTGTATTGCCAGTAACCACAGGATGACCGTGGCATGTGCACCTGGCCATCTGAAAGGAAGATGGTGCTGTTTGTGGGTTATGCTAGAAGCTTTGGGAAAAAACTTACATAGGATTATAGCTGCATGTTGTATTTTGCACAGCATTTGTGGGAGTCAGAGAAAGTCTTAATGATGAGTGGGAGGCTGAGGTGCAAAGACTTGCCTCAGAGATTTTAGCAGCCACCAAGTTGTCTAGTAGACAATAGAAACCTGCAGGGCAATACTGTCAGGGATGCTTATTGCTCTTACTTTGAGTCTGAGGCCTGAAAATGTACATCTATACATCTGATACATCTATACCGAAGAGTTGGAGGGATGGGGCGGGAGGTGGTGGGGGAGAAGGAGCCAGATTATGAGCACTGCAGTTTATTTATGGGTGGTAACAGTGGCACATGGTGGAACTCCTTATTTTGTCTTGTGTCTGAGCTTTTATAGTTTTCTAAAAATCTATAACTCATGAAATGTACAGTGTGTGTGTACCATGAATTGCAGATTGCAGAGAGCATTTCTAATGTTTTTTTTAATTATTAAACCACAACTTATAAAAACACTAGAAATAAACCTTTGATTAAAACAACAGTGAAACGCAGCTCTAAAATGAAACAGTGCAATTGAGGTCAGCATATAATGATAGTGGAGGCGGCAATTCACAGGCAAATATATGTCTTGCTTCTGTTTGTTCTTCTGCCTTCTGCTGTTGAGTGTCTCGGTTAAAAGTTATCACGGGCATTCAAAGTAGCTAGGTTCCCAAGTGCAACTGTTCTCGCTGCCCTAAGCTGGGGCTGAGTAGAAGAATGGTACTTGGGAGCACAGATGCAGAGGTATGGCAGAGAACATATGTTGGTGTTCCCAGTTCTCTGTATTGTCCAGGGGCTGCAGAACATGGCTGGGTTGGGAGCACTGGATTGCCTGTATGCCCATTAACAACATGCACTGCAGTGGAGCATTCTGCTTCTGTATTGCCTTTGCATGCTTTCTGTACCGTGGATTTGGCCAGGGAAGTGCTGTCTCTGGCCACTTCAGTGCTCATGTTCCCTCTTTCTCTGACCTCAAAAGCAACTTCCCACTCTCCGTTATTTTCATTTGGGGGGCGGGGGGCATCTGCAAAGAGGTCTGTGAATATCTCATCCCAAATTCCCCCTCAGGTTAGGCAGCTGCTCAGCCATTGATAAAGGCCCTGTCCTGGAGGTTCTGGCCACTGCAGGTGCCATGGCTAGAGGAGTGTGCTGGGGAGGCGGGGGTAGAAGGGAAGAAAAACAGTCAGTAGTTATTTATGTTCCAGGGAGGCAATGATACATTTTTAACATGTATTTCTGATTTCCCTTCCTTGGGCAGACTTCAGAGACGGTGAGTGATGTGTGCATGCGGGCTCGATTGGGGTTTTGTGGTGAGCAGTATATTCTGCTCCTGGTTTGGCTTTGCAGCTCAGATTGTGCCTTGGAGAGACTGATATGGGGTGGGAGGGGTTAGCAGTGGGGCAGCTGGTGGTGGGCTGGATAGTAATTCTCTCTTCATCCCTTTTAGGCTGTCCTGACTCTTGATGATGATCCACTGAGGCAGGTGACTAGGAGGCAGGGAATGGCTTCATTCAAAATGGCAAAGGGAAGACAGTGAGAAGCAGGCTGAGTCCACAATTGTCACTGTGGTATGTAGCAACACACCACAGTGAAAGGCTCTGGGACGGGGAGGCAGCGGGACATTACACTGCTAACAATAGCAGTGTAGTATGGGAGTCACTGCTTGGGCAGATAGAGAGCAGTTTAGGGTATATACACTGGGGTTCAGGTGCTCAGGGCATGTTACTCTACCCATCTCAGCCATGCCTCACCATCTACACTGCTATTTATGTCCATGCTAGCTGGGCATGCAGGGTCTTTATTCCACACACCACTAGGTATAGGTGTATCCACACTTTCTCTGTGCCTCAGTTTTCCCCTGAGAGGGGATGTTGTAAGCACAATGCAGCAACGTTCTGTGAGTTGCTCAACTATTACCGTGGTAGAGGCCATATAAACACCTAGGCCCAATTTCAAGTATACTTTACAATTTTTGCAACAGAGAGATGTGCTGACAGAAGGAATGGGCAACATAGCTAAATTGCAGATAGAAGTCCAGCTTCAAAATCCCTATGCTGCATGTGGCCCAAACCTGCATGCCTGCCCAAAACTGGGTGGCTTACAGTATTAGCTTAATTTACGGCCTACCTAGGTTCTGAATATACCTTAGAAAACAGAGCCCATGCTGTGTGTGGAGAAGACTGCAGACATACAAGCTCAACAGTCCAGAGGCTCCAGAACTCATGTTCAACATTCATAAATAAAATGGTGATTAGCACCTTAGAGAAATTGTATTTATTTTAAACCCAGCACAATTAATTAAAGCTATTTGACTGGATAGAGCTTAAATGAAATATATTTTTTCAAGATTTCATTTACGCAGTTTGATTCATAGCATCACCCTTTTTTATGAGTATTGCTCTTGTTTTGTAGTGAACTGTGAACAGATTAGCAGTAATGCATTGTAGGTTAAAACCCATCAAACTGGTTTAAAACCAATCAAACTGAATTGAAAGACTCCCACTGACTTCAATGGGCTTTGGAACAGGCCCTGTATCTGTTCCTTGCTCATCCTCTTTATAGTATATTGATAACTTATAATTATACATTTACAGTGAATATTATTTTCTTATAAGAACCAAACATACTATGAACCAAATTCTAGCCAATCTAATCGAAGGTGTGAATATATGTAGACCCAATCAATGTAGTATCTGACTATTCCTACTCAAAGTCAATAGGAACTACAATCTGATAGCAGTATTGGGCATAATAGAAATAGCAAGAGCCATTAGAACTTACCTTCCACAGAGATACTATTAAAATGGCTAAACTCGTTTGCCTGTTTGCTTACCTCTTTGACACTTTGATATCTAAGTATAGTAGCTCACTAAAGCATGTAGAATGACAATTAGTGCAGTATCTAGGCTCCAGTTTTATCCATTCCTGTTGTTAATAATATGCCATGGGAGAAAAAGATACTTGATATTTTATTTTTATAGTAGAGACTTCAGTGACTACTTTGCTACTTGTTATTTCCTTCTCTGATCTTATTTTCCCCTAATTATTTGTCTATAAGTTTTCTTCTTCCTTTTTGTGCACTTGAAACATTTTCTTATAGATTACCATTTGTGTTACCTCTGTTTAAAAGAGATGTGGATATATTTATCTGAGAAACTAGGCAAACTTACCTACATGAGGAACAAGTATTGCAAGGAGATGAACACCATCTCCAATTTAAAATATGAAATTAGATAAATAATAGCATAAGAGTGGAGCTCAGTGGGACAAAATGACTTAGGTAATGAGCAACTGAAGTGAACATGTTGGCTGCATTTTTACTAATGTAAATAGCAAAACATATTTGTTCAGAAAGCAGCCCTTGAATGACAAAAAGTCTTTTACTATTGTGTCTTTTCACCTCCCTATATGGATGAAAGTAACAATACCATGTGCAATCATCTCTAGTATGTATTATTGCACATCTTCTCCTTATTCCATTCTTCAGCTTTCAATTATCTTTATTAACTATTGAGTTTTACAGCACATTAATGGCAAGAAAAGTACACATTCAATTAATTTTCCAAAAGGTAGCAAATGAATGGCTCCAGATATAATTCTGTGTCTGTTGTGTCTTTCCAGGATTCTGTTCCAACATATATCTTTTCAGAAGACATGAAACCTACTGAACGCAAAGAGAGAAACTAAGTTCACAGAAGTTAAGGCAACTGAAAGGTAACCAGAGTAAGTATCTGAAATTGCAATGCACATTACTCCTGTGAAGTATTTGTTAAGAAGCTGCATTTACTGTTAGATTGCAAACTTTGAACGGATTGCTTATCTTTATGTTTTTGCAAACACCATCATTTCATTCTTTGGGAGAATCTACCATTATTTTGTGTTTTTAAATGTTTTGTACTTCACACTGTAAATACCCTCAATATTTACCCTTTATTACAGCTTAGGTTTACAATATGACAACTAGTCATGAATTTATATCTACATTGGGTGAAGACTTCATCTCAGAGCTACACACGTTAAGAGATATCAGGTAACTTCATACCATCAAATAGACCGGTAAATCATTGAAATGAGAAACAAACATTGGTGTAAACAAAACCATTTTTCTTCACTCTTGGAAATCCCAAGGATGCCTCATATACCCATCAATAGCTATTCACTTCTTGAAAGGCTTCCTGTCTCCGTTCTATTACAGCTGTTCCATGCATTAACCAGAAGATTGCTAAATAGCTCTGGGAGGCACACCTCAAGCTTATTTTATTTAGGAGTTTGTGCTTGAGCTCTGAAGCTAAATGCAGATCCTTTGCATGAAAATGCTATTAGACTACTGTGTTGTCCATTAAATTTCTCTTAAAGCAATGCCAGTTGTTTGATTTAAGAATGCCACATTTAGATTTTGGTTCTGAGCTGTACCTCTCAGAAAGGCCTGAGATGAGAAACAAGGTGACTTCACGCTAGAAGCTAAGGGGTCCAAAATGACCTCCATTGTAAATTTCCACAACTGCCAGTCATTCCACTAATTCAAAATAGCTGGGACACTCCCTTCCCTACTGTACAGCATCCTGTTCTCAGCCAATAAGTAGCAAACCCTTCCATCAAGGACTGTGAGGGACAGCGTGGAGGGATGTTCTGCTGGGTTTCCACTATCAGACTAATCCTCTCCACTGGCTATTCCCATCCAGGGAATCTGGCTTCTACAAAACAAAATGGCAGGAATGTAGTCCTGTATCATAGTAATATAGTGCCCATCTTCAAGAAAGGGAAGAAAGAGGATCCAGGGAACTATAGGCCGGTCAGCCTCACCTCAATCCCTGGAAAAATCATGGAGCAGGTCCTCAAGGAATCCATTTGAAGGCACTTAAAAGAGAGGCAGGTGATCAGGAGCAGTCAACATGGATTCACCAAGGGAAAGTCATGCCTGACCAACCTGATTGCTTTCTATGAAGAGGTGACTGGTTCTGTGGATGAGGGGAAAGCGGTGGATTTTATATACTGTGACTTTAGCAAAGCTTTTGATATGGTCTCCCACAGTATTCTTATCAGCAAGTTAAAAAAGTATGGGTTGGATGAATGGACTATAAAATGGATAGAGAACTGGCTAGAGCAAAGAGCTCAATGAGAGGTGATCAATGGCTCCATGTCTAGCTGGCAGCCAGTCACAAGTGGAGTGCCCCTGGGGTCGATCATGGGGCCAGTTTTGTTCAACATCTTCATTAATGATCTGGAAGAGGGGGTGATTGCACCCTCAGCAAGTTTGCAGTTGACACTAAGCTAGGGGGTGTGGTAGATACGCAGGAAGGGAGGGATAGGATACAGAAGGACCTAAACAAATTGGAGGATTGGGCCAAAAGATATCTGATGAGGTTCAACAAGGACAAATGCAGAGTCCTGCACTAAGGATGGAAGAATCCCGTGCACAGCTGCAGACTGGGGACCGACGAGCTAGGCAGCCATTCTGCAGAAAAAGATCTGAGCGTTACAGTGGATAAGAAGCTGGATATGAGTCAACAGTGTGCCCTGGTTGCCAAGAAGGCTAATGGCATATTGGGTTGCATTAGTAAGAGCATTGCCAGCAGATCACAGGAAGTGATTATTCACCTCTATTCGGCACTGGTGAGGCTGCAATTTGAGTATTGTGTCCAGTTTTGGGCCCCCCATTACAGAAAGGATGTGGACAAGTTGGAGAGAGTCCAGCGGAGGGCAACAAACATGATTAGGGGGCTGGAGCACAAGACTTATGAGGAGAGGCTGAAAGAACTAGGCCTGTTTAGTCTGCAGAAGTGAAGAATTAGGGCGGATTTGATAGCAGCCTTTAACTACCTGAAAGGGGGTTCCAGGGAAGATGGAGCTAGGCTGTTTTCAGTGGTGGCAGATGACAGAACAAGGAGCAACGATCTCAAGTTGCAGTGGGGGAGGTCTAGGTTGGACATTAGGAAAAAGTTTTTCACTAGGAGGGTGGTGAAACATTGGAATTGGTTACCTAGGGAGGTGGTGGCATCTTCATCTTTAGAGGTTTTTAAGCTGTGGCTTGATAAAACCCTTGCCGGGATGATTTAGCTGAGGATAGTCCTGCTTTGAGCAGGGGGTTGGACTAGATGACCTCCTGAGGTCCCTTCCAACTCCCATATTCTATGATTCTAGGATTCTATGATTCTATCACGGCCTAAGTTTTTCTTTTTTCTTTTCTTTTTTTTTTAATATAACTGAACTTTTTAAAAGGTCCAGATATTGAAATGCAGTTGGAGTGAAGATTCCATCTCAGGGCCTGGAGTAAGACATCTGGGTTAAAAATAATTAAATAAAAGCATCCGGTATAAATTAATGCCATGGCATAGATGATCTCTGTATACCATTTTGGAGCTTTGATTAGTTCTAGAGGTCATTCAAATTCTGGGTTATAATTGTGTTCCATTCCCAAGAGTGGATGAGTCATATACTCAAGCTGTCGTGAGAACTACCAGCAAGTCATGGGTGATATTAAGTTCAGCAGGGAGTTATATTCCTTTCCACCCAATTAGAGAATGTTACTGTGACGTGAAGGTTTTTGGGTAGTGGTAAGATAGGTACCTTACTTCTGGTGAGCAAGTTATATGTCATGTCAGGGACAGGCAGAAGTAATTTCCTGAGAATTAGAGAAAAAGCAAAAGGTATGGGTAATCTGTATATAAATGATGTAGCAAAATCCTAATTGCTACCACTGGCCAAGATTGCATCACCAGAGGATCACCCTTTCTTCTCCTCAATCTTTGGACACAGAAAGCTAAGGAATAGATGAAAGAAGCCATCAAAAAGTGCTTTGGGTTTTAGTTAAAAGTGTTTGCTTTTGTTATTTAGTTTTAAAATAAATAATGTTGAATTTAACCATAAAAAGTGAAGGCAAGGGAAGGACATACCTGATGAAAACTATAAAGAGAGCTTATGAAAAAAGAGAATTAGGCCCTCCCTCCCTTACACCCCCGAAAAGAGAATTTTTTAGTTGCTTTGTTGTGATTTGGTTGTGTTAGATGGTTTATAGTAACATGGGGAAAATTAGACAAAATTAATATTTTGTTAAGTATGATATAATACTATATGTTCTTACTTTTAGGGTCTGTAGATAACTTCATAGGATTGATATTTATTTCCAGCAAAAGAAAGATTTTGGTTTTTGGAGGGAAGAATGGGGAGAAAAACAAAAAACAATGTCTGTAAAGAGTTTGAAAATATTCAGTAGACACTGTTTAAGACGAGTTGCTGCAAAAATCTTCTTGACTCAAAACATTTTTCAATTTTATATTGATACAAGTAATCTTATGTTATCATAACTTTTTATATTATTACCATAACTTTTTTTTTGGTACTATTTCTTCAGTTTTCTGAGGTAAATACTTGACATTTAATGCAGATATGTTATTCTACCCTGGTAACAGTGAAAGAATTATAGAGAATGTATTTCATTTTGATGTACAGCTCAAAAGCACATCTCTTGCTGACAGGGATAAGGTCGCCTGTCATAAAATTGTATTTGCTGTCCAAAAATTGATACATAACAGTGAAAATTGTGAAACAGTTTAAAACTTAAGATGTGTGATAGAGCTGTTGACCTTTTCTTCAGCAGAGGTAATACAGATAGCATCACCAATATGTTTGCTATTTTCTCAAAATATATGCAGCATTTTTGCAGAAAAAAAGTAGCAGCCTTTGGTTGGATGATTATAAATGTATTTGTTTATTTGTTGGCTTTTTATTCTTTTTACAAGTGTTGTACATTTAGAATGTGCAGATCCGATCATGGCGCTGTGTCATTCACCTCCCATAGAAGACAACTGGAATGGATAGTGCTTAGCCCTTTAGAAGAGACGCTCAGCACCTCAAGATCAAGCCTGATCCTGAAAAGAGATTGAAAGGATTGGGACTGTTTAATTTAGAGAGAGCTGATAAGAGGAGACATGAGTTATGCAAAAATATTGAAAGAATTGGCTACAGAAGGTAGATCAAGTACATCTATTTACCCTTTTTGTACAAGAACAATGATAAAACTGAAAGGTTTCAAGTTGTAAAACTCATAAATAGACATACTTCTCTACCAAAGTCTGAATCATCGTGTCAAGAGCTTCCTGTGATTTTAAAAAAGAATTATCCATGTGTCTGGATAATGAGACCATCCACAGTCCACTTTAGACATTAAAGGGATAGAGGGGAATATGAACCTGCAGGCTTCAGGGCCCATGCTAACTTTAACTGATAGGGACAAGCAAGAAACTTTGCCTCTGGTGTTGGAACTTTTTATGAGAGGCAAAATAGTTCCAAAGGATTTTACAAAGAAATTTATATACAAAGGACTCCAGGTTCATACCCCTTCCCATATGTCACTGGGAGTAACTACTCATGCAACAGAATTAAGTAAATCAAATAACATTTATTGGGCGATAACAAGGAAAATAGCTCAGTGTTTTATAACAATACAGGCAATAAAGCCAGAACCCAAATAATAACTGTGGGAAGCAACACAATGAGGTGACAACAAGAACCAGCTTGCTGTCAGGTTCGATTTATATGGATCCCTCAAATAAGGAGGGACAAAGATTGCTTTGCATACAATTTTGTTTTACTTGCAATAATTTATACATCATCAATTACAATTTAAAAATCACTATTGATTCCCATCTAATACAACGACTTAACTACTTAAAACACAATTACAATTACAACTATACAATTATACTTACAGAGCTAGCTTACACTATAGGGTTATACTTATGCTATTATACTTACACTGCACCAGTGAAGTTCGTCAGCAGCAAAGCAGCCTTCTCATTCTGCTGGTACAATTCCCGGGTTTTACATCTGAGTGGAACACACTGTCACACTCAGGTTACACAGCCACATGCTTTATACTCAGGTTTGAGCGGCAAACTGGGGAGAGACAGTAGGTAGATCACGCCTACATGTAGAACTATTCTGTTGTTCTTCCAAAGATACGGGACATCTCCAGTTTACTTCCTGTTTGTGACTACCTTTTATATTTTTCTTCCACACAGCAATATGCCCACTTAGCCAATTATGAAGTTTTTAAGAGCGATGAGGTGATTGGGGGATGTACCCGGACACAGCCTTGATTGCCCAGTTATGTACCAGACAGAATTCTGGCCCCCTGCTTGGGCAGTCGTACTCTTTTTGTGGATAAACTCCAGTTGCTGTCTGCTGTTGACAAAGGATCACTTATTGCAATACATGTCTGAATACAATTTAAATGAAGTTTACTGAGTTTCGAGTAACAGGTTTACCGAAACCTACAGGCCACATACTGATCTTCAGTACTTGACACCTTCTCCCGGTGCTTATCACAGAGATTTCTGACAAGACAAGGCTGGATGTTGTTACAAAGCAGTTAACATTTTACATCCAGGCCCAATGAGTTTATATTTCTATTAATTTAAAATGGAGTTGGGTCACTTTAATTATAAAATGAAACAATGTTACAACACACAAGAAATCATACATCATAATCGATGCCTTTACAACAGGTAAGGATCACAGGTGCAGGTAAAGATCTGGATCAGGACACCAATGGAACAGGACACTACGGCAGAGGAATGGGAACAGGAACAACACAGTCAGGATGAATGAATTGTTGCCCATTTCTTCTGTTTTTTGTTACAGATCTAACCCTCTGAGGATGATATTCCTAAAATCTCTTGCTGAAAGTGAAAGCCCCTCAGACACAAAGCAACAGCTGATGTCTGAGGAAGCTTGCAGAGCTAGAAAGATGCAGTTTTAGGGGGCTAAGCGGCGTATTTATAAGGCTTGCATTGGCATGGTGCACATATTAAAAGGCACATGTGGATCACTCAGAACGTTAACCCTGACGTATGTCTTAGGAGGCGTACTTGTTTGGATGTTTCCAAGCTGCTACAAGTCATTTGCTGTACTGGCCCCCCCAGTGCCTGTGGAGCTCCCTGGGTGTTGCAGGTTTCCCTTAGCCCAGCTACTCCCAGTGCTAGCTGGCTGAACAAGTAGGTGAACCCTTAGACCTACTTGAATCAGTGGCTGAAGTAGGATCCAAATCCACCTGCTTTCCCTGGTGAGGTCTCAAGTTTACTTGCTGTCTGGAGCAAGGTCCATGTTGCTCCTCTGGCAGCTGTCAATCTGGGGTACCTCTACAGCCTGTGCTTTAGAAAAGGTAGGGTGTCTGTTTGCTCTAAGAAGAAGAGAAGGGGCAGTGGTATTGGGTGAAGGGCTCTGGCATCACATATTGTGTACCCTAATACTACTGCAATCCATCTTTCCTTCCCACTGCTACTCCCCCAATCTCTGGGCACAAGGTAGGAAAATAAAATAGATTAGATATACATGGTTGATCCCCATGATAAATAAAATCTGTAATTGGAAACATCTGATCAGCATGAAAAAGAAAGATAGGCAGTAAGCAAAAGAAAATGTCTCAATAAAAATACCAGTGGATCTGTGGGCATTAATAGGTATCTGACGTTATTTTAAATAAAGCTGTACAAATGCATTAAACGCCATCAGTGCATGAATTTCCAATTATTTTATGTCACCACAGAAGTATTTAGCTGAGGACTAATTAAAGAATAAATAAAGCATTACATTCTAGAAAACAATTTGGAGGTTGGGCTGGGAAATTTTTTTTTGTTTGGTTGTATTTGTGTGTATGTGTTTGATTTTCTTTAACATTTCATTTGTCTATTTTATGATATCCAAAAGCGTTTTTGTACTGAAATGGTGGAAAGTATCAGGATTGGATACAATTAACAAATATGTGCATGCATGCACAATTTGTGATATTGTATAATAATGAGGAATTTATCCTCTAGCTTTATTATTGTTTAATTAGTTGTGCTAAAGATTCTAGCACCAGAGGTAAGAAGATGTGTAAAAGGACAGTTTTGACTGGTGAGTCTCTGAAGATATGAGTGCTTTGACGTCATTCCATCAGTAATGACCAGTTTTAAATGAAATGTGAAAGACACCCTGATTCTCACTAATGAAGACATTGCCAAAGCCAGATATCTTTATTTCTCTATGGAAACAGATTCTTTGCTGCCAGATGCCTTGTGCATAAGAACCAAAATTGTCTTTTATAATAATGGTTTTCATTTCTTCAGCAGCATCAATTGGGTTAACTAAAATTAGTAAAGGATGTAATATGAAACTTTGTTTCATAATCCCGTAGAGTTTAAACTGATGGTTTTAGTTAGATACAGACTCAGTAAAGATGCCAAAACTTCAGCTCTGATCCTTATTACAATAACTACAAAATTAATAATGTTGGACTATTACTTGAGCAAACAATATACTTTATGCTTTTCTTTTATTAATTCAGGGTCTACCGGAATAAGCATGAAGATGACAGATTTTCTGTGTTTGGAGAATAACTTGAAATCTTTATTAAAGCAATTCAATTATCCAGTTAAAAATATTGGCTAAAATAACTTTCAAATATGTTATTTACATACCCATTCACATTGCTTAACCTGGGCCTGTTCTAAATTCCATTGAAAATCGTTGACTACAATGGGAATCAGGTCCCTAATAACAAAACTTAAAATTTTATGCAAAAGGGGGAAGGGGAGGGAGTCAAGAACAAGGATATATCCAAACATAAAGGAGTAGATTGCTAGGGTGTGACCGAAGTTCTTTTTAAAATTTTTTTTTTTATTTAAGATCTATAAATCTTAACAATGTAATTGTTTATCTGGTATACAATCTTTAATCAATAAGGTCCAAATCTTCTTCCTACTGAAGTCAATGTCAAAATGCTTGCTGAATTAAATGACATCAGGATTGGGCCTGAGAATTTTAATAAATGATAGAGAGAGGTGACAGATTTAATAGATTTACCATGGCAAATGTATACAGATTTCACAGTTTTCCACAGACTAATATAAAAAGTAACAAAACCACAAAGTCAATTATGTTGTTAAAATAATTCTGAAATGTGGATAGTTAGTTTTAATTAATACAAATCATGGCAAATAAATGTTGGTTTATGTGCTGCATCTGAAATGTTTACGTTATGTTATAGTGAGTAGATTGACACTGATTGCTTTTGCTGACAAAGCTAAAAAACATTTTTTGGTAGCATCAAATTTTAAGATGTTTTATGGCTGCTAGTGCTAACTTTGGAACATACGTTATATAGCACACATGTAAATATCAATAACTCAGTTTAGCTGGAATTTGTCTGTCTTCTGAGTGCCTAAAACTAGTTTAATCACTTAGAAACTTATAAGGCTCCATCTTAACTGAAAATAACTTTATATAGATGTCTACAATATGATAGTCTTTAGTTATTTTAATTAGTACACTGTTTTTTCAAAGCAGGATTTCTTTTTGTGTGTGTCTTCTGTGTGTCTCCTAGCAGTATCATATCTAATTACACTATCCTTTGTGTGTGTTTCAAAGCATTCCTTACTATATCAATAGAGGAGGATGGGTTTCCTGTTCACCAAGAGAGAAATCCCGAATCTGTTTTAATATTTTCTGGAAGCTCCATATCTTCCTATATGCCACATTTTAAACATAAGTAATTAATTATATCTGCAGTCTTATGTTAGCACACATTAACAAACACATATTTTGGATTTTTCATTGCAGATCTTAACATTAGTAGACAGTACGGTATAGCAGGAGTTGTGGTCATGTGAAGAACTACTTATTTCTATTTATCACCATGTCTCCCCCACACTTCTGTAAGGGTGAAATTCATCCCAATCAAGAGCACCCACATAAGTCCTTCTATGACACTTAGGCCCCACCTTAAATGCACAAGAATGTGGAAGGAGACCCTGGCTGACCCATTCCTCCCAGCTGCTGACATGCAAGAACCTCCTGCTGACATACTGTCCTTCCAAAAACCCTGTCTATATACCTGAATCCACAGAGAACCATCTGAGAGAAGGGGTGAGTAGGAGCTTGGTGACACAGGGGTAGCTTGCCTCCTTTCTTAATCAAAAGATGGTCCAATCTGGCTGTCAAGCCTATAAATATTAGTAGGGTTTTTGACCCAATATTGGTTGTATTTTTGACAAAAAAAACCCAGTGTCTGGATTCCATGCAATATTTAAAAATTTTGTTTACAATCTGAAGCCCTCCACCACACTTTTTGGTTTCTAGTTTTGTTTTGTTTTTTGTCATGATTCTTTGCATCATGTATAGGATAAATGTGACACAACTCTAATTTTTCAGTGACTGAGTTTCTTCTCCCTTTCAGTAATTAGGCAAATGTTTTTCTTACTTAAAAAATGTGCTGTCACTCCTACTCTGAACATTTAATTAACAAAAATAAACAAACCAAAAACTCCTGTAACTTTAAGTTAAGATTTTTTATAATTATACGGAAAAAACCCCTAAAATATAGATTACCATAGTATCCAAGGGCCAAAACAGCTTCAATATAGTACAAGATATATAGTGTAAAGCAGTAGTGGATCATTATTTTTATATAATTACACATTAGCCCCAGTACTTGGTTGTTTGTCCTATAATGCAACAATAAGATAGCAAAGCAAAGCAAACTGAAACATTCAGCACAGTTATTTGAAGTATATATACTACACAGACAATGTTCTGCTATAGTTTCCCAAGCCTTTGTATGAGTTTATTTAAGACAGGAAATTCACATGTTATTGTTATTCACCTTATTGTTCTATAAAAACAACTTATCTCCTACAATTGTTCTGAAATTATTACCTTAGAAAAGTGCATAAACCAACTAAATATAGGAATTTAAACACTTCTGCAATTTTTTATTAATTGTTGTTTCCTGCTATCATCTTTGTACGTACTAATGGCTTCCTAGTTTGTAGTATTTAGCAGACTGTGAAATTTTGATAATCCTATTTCAGTAATATGTGAATGATTTTCTTTGTAAAGAAGTAAGTTCTGTGCTAAATCCTCAAGCTTCCACATTTCTGAACTTGTTCCAATCACACTTGTAGACATTTTGCTTCCTTTCTGCTCTAACATTTCAAGAAATGAAAATTTAACAAGTTCTCCTTGTTAATGTTTGTGCTTTGACTCAGCCCATAGCGTGATCTGGCAACAGTGAGAGGAAGACATGTAATCTCAGCAAAATCCGCACGAATTTTAAATCTAACCACCTTTAAAACTCCAGATTTATTTTATTTTAATTTATGACCATGACATAATTTTATTTGTATGATGTTTAAAGTGTGGGTAGGTTTTTATGTTCTAAAGTGTGTTTTTAAAATGGGTGAAGAGTTTTCAAATATTCCAGATAAGGGAAATGTGAGATACACATTTCTTTTGTTTATTATTTGTATTACAGTTGCATGTAGACTTTCCAGCTGAGATGGGGACCCTACTATGGTAGGCTTACCCAGAAACACATTAAAATTCAGAGTCTGAAGGTCTACACACAAAGTTGTAGCAATTTACTAAAGTCAGGGTGTTGCAGCAATTTAATTAAACTGCTGCAACTTAGTGCATGGACAATCCTACATGGGTTTAGCTTCCAACTCCCACTGACTGCAGCTACAAGCAGTGTAGCTCCACAGAATTCTCCAGTGCTTGACTTCTGCTTTTAAAGATGGTCCAAAGTGCAGCATGATAGTAAGACAGCCTGAGAATAGCTCTGTTGAAATGATAAGGCCCACAATTCTCCATTCCCATATTCATATCCCTAAATGGGGACTTGGGTAATTTATGGGGCAAGGAGAGAAACTCCTTATGAATTTACCAAGATCGTTACAAGAATGTAAGTGTCAAGATAAAAATTTACACTATATTGTTACTGCTGTGTTTCTATATGCTGAAGAAGCACAGGACCAGTGGAGGCGAGAACTCATTAAAGGAAATTGATTTGGTGATATTTGGTCAAGGGAGAGAATGGATAGGTGTGTGATGGATTTGGAACTCTGTAATAATTCATGAATACCTGTATCGTATTCTTGCCTGGGTTATAGTGATGTTTACTGTACACATATATTGAATTAATTCAATAGCCTAGTTGTCAGGAAATGCACAAAGTACGGAGGTAGATTCAGAGTTATACCTCTGAGCAACACTAAGAGAGTGCAAGAGCCATTCATTTTGAATCCCTGGTTCATCCCCTTCCTGGGCCTGCCACACAGATTTTCCCAGGAATGATTTGGCTCCTATGAAAGGGGGATAGGAATAAAATAATAATAATAATAATAAATAATTAATAAAAACCACTTCAGGAGGGTTTAAAAAGAGACACATACCATCAAGCAGAGTCAGGTTCTTTTAGTTAAGGAGACACTAGATCCTGCTGTGTGGGTCTGGGGAAAAGCTACAAGGGTCCCTATAAGGAGGATAGATATGCATGTAGACCTTTTGTTGTTTTTAAATCTTTTCTTTCTTGTGCTCTGCTTTGTTTCTATGGCTAAAAAATGTAACACTTTTGTTTTAAGGAGGGTTTTTGTATCATTTAAATCCACTGATCACAAGGTCCCACAGGGAAGAACTGGAAATCCCTGAACATAGTTGGACCTCCAGCATAAGAACAGTTGAGTATTAAGAATCACTGGATTCCACCCGAGAGAGCTGAAATTCAGAGGCCTCGGAGCTGAGAAGAGTACACTCAGATAGACCAGGAGGGTCAGAGGTTCAGATAGCCTTGTCACTTTGACACGGTGTTAGCTAATCTGGATCATCCTGAAATTTGCTCCCTTAGAAAAGAGGTAAAAGTGACTCCTCCTGGGTTAAAACTTTCTATCCACCTTAGAACCAAATCAGAGTTCATCATGTCATTATTCTCTTGTCCTTTTAAAATGAAAGAAAACTGGCTAAGGATAATTAATATATGCTTTTATAGCAATCTCCTGTCAGAAAGCACAATAATACTTTGTTCTTCTCCTCTCTACTTAAGATTTTCACAGCACTTGAACATTGTGTCACACCATCCCTGTGATTTAGGTTTAGTGTTATCTCCATGTTGCAGATAGAGAATCTGGGGCACATAGTCCCAAATCGACAGAAGTACTGAAGTCCCATTTTTTGGCTGCCGTCTAACCAGGTAGGCAGCTAAACTCACCTGATGCCTAAATTTTTGCAGTAGCAGTTCCCTAGGCACCTGGTTTTCTGCCTCTAGACATGCAGACCGCAGCCTCACTCTAGGCATTCGGGCACCTCTCCCCCATCTAAGCTCCAGAGAGATTCACAAGCTGGAGGAACACATTCATTCTCTTATCCTGCCTTCAGGGCCTGATCCATTAGGCATACTTAGATGCCACCCAGCAGATGGGTCCCATTCAAAAATCTGACCAGAGGAAGGGTGTCGGTGCCCTGTATTCCTCCCCTCCCCCCGCACCTGATAACTTTTAGCCTAGTGGATTAGCTCACTCACCTGAGATATGGGAAACGCAGATTCAATCCCCCCTCTTCTAGAAGAGGAGTGGAGAGAACCCTATTCAAATATTTTCTCTCCCATTGTCAGAGGCAATGTATGGGAGGGCCTGCAGGGTCACGTGTCCCTTCCCTCCACCAGATTTGCTGCCTGGTTAGTACTAAGCATGCTCACATGGATTGAGCATGGTCAGAAACACTGAGGAAGCTGGCTGCCCTCACTCTGCCCACTCCCCCATCCTGGTTTAAAGCACCCACCGGAAAAATGGGAGACCCAGAGATCAGTCCCCCTTTTCCACTGAATCTTTCATTATTTACTCACAGTGAAACAGCTTCAGCAGGAAAGACTGAGGGCACCCCACATCAGGCTATCCTATAGCTCAGTGATTAGAACACTTTTCTGTGTGCTGTGGGAGAGCTTTCTTTAAATCCTTCCCTCCATTCAGGCAGAGGGGTCACCCATATCCCAGATGAGTGCTCTAACCACTGGGCTAAAAGTTACCAGGTGGACAATGGCTCCTCCTCCTCCTCCTCCTCCTCCTCTGGCTATTTTGTGTGGAGTGAGATAAGCACCTAACTCATGTTCGCAAGAAACTACTTAGATACCTAACCACCTGACTTCAGAAGAAGGGTTCCTGGTTTTGGATTGCAAATAGGTGGCTCTCTGCATCCAGGATTTAGGTGCCAATCTCCATGAGATCTCCCCTCTCATCAGCGTCGCCCATTGTCTAGTTTAGTTAGCTCTCCAAATAGCAAGATGTCTTTGTGGATCACATTCTTAGGCATCTATTTCTCCCCATTCATTGCATAAGGAATCTAGGGACCGAACTGAGGCTTTGTAGATTCCATTGTTCCAGTGCCAAAAAGTTAGGCTTTGTGACACTGAGTGCTACAATACCTATGTCCCTTTGTGGATGTGGGCCAGTTATTAAATAGAGTGTCCAGTGTCATGAAGCAAGCCTATGGGGGAACTGAGAACTCAGATCTCCTAATTCCCAGTCATGTGGGACCAACCTTTTCTGTCATAAAAACATTAGGCTTAAGAATGAAAATGAAATGTCAGTGGCTTTACCTTACATTCTTGGATTATCAAGAAATTTAAGTTCAAAGAGCAGAACTTTTAATTACCCCCAGTAGGAAAGTGTCCTAATTGGTGCGACTTCTGTTCACATCTCAGGTCACAGAACATCACCCATCCATTCTGGTAATAGATCTCTAACTTCTGGATGAGTTATTGAAGTCCTCAAATCATGATTTAAAGATTTCAAGTTACAGAGAATCCACCGTTTACACTTGTTTAAACCTGCAGGTAACCTGTGCCCCATGCTGCAGAGGAAGGAGAAAATCCCCCATGGTCTCTGCCAATCTGATCCAGGAGGAAATTCCTTCCCAATCCCAAATATGGCAATTAGTTAGACCCTGGGCATATGGGCAAGACCCATGAGCCAGACACCTGGGAAAGAATTGTCTGTGGTAACTCAGAGCTCTCCTCATCTAGTATCCCATCTCTAATTCTTTTCAGAATCA
>ML675618.1:13374557-13416296 GCA_007922155.1 Mesoclemmys tuberculata | reverse complement strand
AGAGCTCTCCTCATCTAGTATCCCATCTCTAATTCTTTTCAGAATCATTTTAATTTTATTTTATATTTGGTCTAACAAATCCTAAGTATCTTAAAAGGGCAAATATATTTGTTTCACTTTGAAACTTGAGTTCTCTTTTGTCGAATATTGAAGCATAAGTTTATTATTCTTGGACTCTTGTTCTACAAACAGTACATGCTCCTTCTGTAATTTCCCCATTTATTGGGAAGTGCTTCAGTATTATTATCATCATTTAATATTTAGCTTGACATAATTTTCAGTGTTACCCAAGTTTTTGTGTTTCATCAGAATGAGGTCCAGTTTATAGTTCCTGTACAGAGGGCCTGCATAATCCTTTAAACTTGTAATACTGCCTTCTGCAATTCCCTAAGAATTTATTATTTGATATTAGTTTAATCTCATATTGTCTATTTTATCATGAGGCATGTCTTATAACAAAAAGAGGGACAGAGATTTTGGTGTAATTGTGGAATGTCCTCTAAAACGTTCATTCAATGAGTAGCGACAGTCAAAAAAGATAACAAAATGTTGGGAATCGTTAGGAAAGGGATAGATAAGAAGACAGAAAATATCATATTGTCTCTGCATAAATCCCTAGTACACCCACATCTTGAATACTGTGTGCAGATCTGGTCACCCCATCTCAAAAAAGATATATTGGAGTTGGAAAAGGTACAGAAAAGGACAACAAAAATTATTAGGGGTATGGAACAGCTTCCTTATGAAGAGAGATTAATAAGACTGGGAATTTTCAACTTGGAAAAGAGACGAGTAAGAGGGGGTATGGCAGAGGTCTATAAAACAACTAGTGTGGAGAAAGTAAATAAGGAAGTATTATTTACTCTATCTCATAACACAAGAACTAAAGGTCACCAATGAAATTAATAGTCAGCAGATTTAAAACAAACAAAAGAAAGTATTTCTTCATACAGCTCACAGTTAACCCTGTGGAACTCTCCTTGCCAGAGGACTTTGTGAAAACCGAGACCATAACAGAGTTAAAAATAAGAACTAGGTATGTTCAGGGACTCTAGATCCATCAGTGACTATTAGCCAGGATTGACAGGGATGCAAAACTATGCTCTGAAGTTTCTGTCTGCCAGAAGCTGGGTATGGGCAACAGGAGATGAATCACTTGATGATTACCTGTTCTATTCATTCCCTCTGAAACACCTGACATTGTCCACTGTCAGAAGACAGGGAAGTTGGGCAAGATGGACAATTGGTCTGACCTAGTATGGCTGTTCTTATGACAGATTCAGAAGCAGCAGAAGTGCTCCTTGCTTGGAAAGATGCAGCATGGTTAAGGGAACATAACCAGATGCAAACAATTAGGATAAGAATCACATAGCTTCCTGGGCATTCATCACCTTCCAACTAGATAATTCTTCATGCCACTCTTACAGAACTGCCAGAAACTTTATCTTTAAATTATCAAACCTAAGTGGGACCAAGCAGTGATCTAGGAGACATAGGTTAACACAGAGACTATGGACCTAGCTGGAGACTGTTAAGGATGCTCTAATGGTGGACATGAATTAGGGTGATGGGGTGGAAGTGCTGGAGGGCATAGAAATGATTATTGATTATGAAGCACCAAAAGTATACTAGGCATTTTTATGCACAAGTTTAAAAAAAAAAAGGTCCCAACCGTGAACAGTACATAATATGCTGCATGTAGAGAGGGGTAAAATCCTGTCCCCAGGGATGTCAAAGGTAAATATCTATACTGGAATTATTATTATTCATGCAAGGAATTATCACAACATTAATTTAACCATGAATTCCTTTCGTAAATCCAAAGACCAAATAGTATTTATACAATTGCTTTAAACATGCCTAAAAAGCTTAAATAATAAACAATTTACTACTTCAAAACAGTAAGAGAACATTTATAAGCATTTGATGGATATACTTACAAATGTGCTACAACCCAGGGGCACTCAGGCCTATATTGGTCTGGTCCAAAGTGCTCAGGCTGGTATTAGCAATGAATCCTTTAGCAGTTTACTTTTTCTACTCTCAAACAAACAAGTGATGTCATTGCCAATTACTAAGTACAGCTAAAAACCAATTTGAGACAGTCCACCCCTATTTCCAGTCTTAATTTGGATGATATTTACAACCTCCTTTTTCCCCAAGGCCTTTCCTTCCTATCTTTTCGCCATCTTATTGCTGACCAACAATTTTTCCTTTGCATCTGGGTTTACATAGACCTTAATTTTTGAGATAACACAGGTATGTGGGGTGGAAAGGGCCATTTTAAGACAGATTCTCTTTGTTTATTTAAAACAATCTTCAGTCACCCCTATTGGTGAAAGGTTTGGGATTTTTTAGAAACTTCCCATTATTTCATTAGTTATTCTTTTACTCCGACATTCTCCCCACTTCATTCCTTGTAACTCATTATTTTCAAGACTTTTTTTCTACCTGCTAGTCAGGACCATTTTTACCACATATATTTTCTTAACCAAACTTTAGCTAACCCCAAAACTTTAATTTCATATTTATCCGCTAGCCCTATTCACTTCAATGGGGGCACCATTTTACTCAGGCTGTTGTGGAGTGGATGCATCAAGAAAGTAAATGATTAGCCAGAGCAATCTGACATGTGTCTTGTTAGCTACATGACTTTTGTTAATTTTAATTATTGTTAATTACTCTCTGCTCTTTCATTAACACTTCTGTGAGGAATGCCTAGGGCTTATAGGCCTTTTGGAAGAAGTTATTTTTGAGGAGGCAGTTAAAGAGAAGTGAACAATATGCAAGGAAGTAGTCTCAGGTCCAGGGAAATGCATGGAAGAAGGCATAGGGCAAGAGAGGCAGACCCAAAGGAAGAAATCAGTCTGTTTTAGAGGGGCACTATATAGATCTGGTCAGAAAATTTCTGTCAAAACTGTTTTTACAGTGCAGAAATATTTGACTTTTTCATAAAAAGCTGAACTCCCCAAACAAAATAAAAAAATAGATTTGGAAATGCTGTTGCAGTGCCTCATGTGAATATAATTTCGGTTTCTTATGCCCTGCTTCTTTTCTATCACCAAGGTTCCCCAGTGGGACTACAGCTTTCATGATGCACCATAATGGCGCCGAAAGAAAAAAGAACATTGTGAGAGATTACTGTGGGCAGGAACTGGCAGCATAAGGCATCTAAACTAGAACTCTCACGAGGTATCATAGCAGGATTTCAATGTTCAGTTTTCAGCAAAAAGAAAAATGGAGTTTCTAATTTTTCACTGAAAAAGTGAAATGTTCCACAGGAAAGAGATAAAAATGCTGACTAATGCTAGTAACATAATCTTTGCTGTGCGGGGAGGAACAATGAACAGCTGGTTCCATTCTAACCTTGGATGCTGAGCTTCCACTTTAAATTCCTATTTCCACTATAGCATGCACAAGGCACTTAATTATGTTTTTGAAAATGTTGGAAATGAAGACAGAGAAACAAAAAGGAGAGTCTTGGTGTCTGTTGGTCACGCTAAACACATGGCATCATCAGTGGTGCAGAAAGGAGCCACATTGTTCCTTGCCGTCAATAACAATATGTTTTTCAGGTGGCAGAGACCCAGAGTAATGGTTATGTGCATGATTTTTTTTAAATGATTTTATGAATACTTTTACATATGCGGTGGAAGGTTACCCAGCACTGTGTCACTTTCAGAACAAACTATTCTTCTCAGAACATGGAAACCTGTGGGAAAATCTGTGGTCTAGAAGGTTGTACAGTCTACAGCTGGAGCAGGATTCATTTCTTTCCAAGTCATCTTCTCTAAGGCAAATGATTGTCTTTCTCAGAAGGCACAGGAGCATATCTGTCGTCCCTGAGAAAGAACAAATAGAACCAGCTGTATGACTCTGCCAAATCCTAATTCCTCACTCTATGTCAAAGTACTGGTGGATCCTTCCTAAGGGCATCCTTACTGCCATGATAGCTAAAGTGCTGGTACTTGTTTACTGCATGTGTGAAAGTGCCTAGGACACTTGCAGTGGCAGTGGCAAGCAGGAGCCACAGCAGTTGGCAGCATAGCTGCACTGTGTGCGTGTGTAGGGGATGCTTTCACACAATACCAATAATCTTTTGAGTAAACCGGAGACTGGTTTGATCAACTCCTCAGGAGGTTAGTCATAAATATCAATGTGATGTGTACCTTGTATGACTGAGGAAGTCTTTATGTACACAAAACTGACCTTAGTGTTTTGGAGTGCAAAACAATTTTTCTATCCACTCTGTCCCCTAAACTTAATATATTCCTCTCCCCTAGGACCACACTATTGGGCAGAGGGCCAACCTTATGATTTTAAGAAGGGTCAGTGAGACGATTCTTTGGAACTGTCAAACGTATCTCACACATCATATATAAAACAGAGGTATCTTCAGAACTCCTTCAGCCTCTTCCGCGGCCAGGGAAATGAAGCCTGCTGCTGTCTTGAAATCTGGACAAAGCTGTCAACATATTATCATGTCATTAATTTGATGCCTACAAAACACTTGTGAATGGCTGGGCAGCTGGTGCGCTGTGACTGGTGCTTATTATGCTAATCATAACCATCTTACTATTAACTTGTGCTCCCCACATCCATTCCCTGTAGCCACCCATCTTCTACTTAGACTGTAAACTCTTTGAAGCAGAGACTATCTCTTTGTTATGTGCGTGTACAGTGCTCAGCATGATGAGGCCTTGATCCTCAATTGAGGCCTCTGGGTGATGCCACAATACAAATAATAATAATAATTAATAATAAAATTGAAAATATTTCAAGGGAGAATTCTATTCTTCAAATAGGCCAGGGATCTTGGAATACCTAGGCTGTGGGACTGACTGCTTTCTGGTGGATTATTGGTTATTTTCTTTGCTATTTGCCCAATTATTTATCTATAGAATATACACACAACATTAATATATGTGTTCAAAAAAACCATTTCCATTAGTTTTGTCCAGAATGTACAAAGATCTAGGATATAAAGAATTACAGTAAAATGAGAGTGTAAATAAATACAATTAAATGCAATAGCATAAGTTATTTTGTAATCTTATTTCTTTATCCCCTTTTTTCTCTTTTACTAGCCCACCCCTTCCTATCTTCACAATACTTTATTTTCTCACTCTGGTTTGCTGTTCTCTTTTCATCCTCCCCTTTCTCCAGGTGAACCAGGATATGGTCACTGTGCGGAATTCACTCTGCACACTCTGGAAGGAAAGTCTGAACAGCAGGTGGCTTTTCAAAGTACCTGAGAAGGAGGCTATGTGACAACAAGGAGAACCTGCTTCAGTAAAGAAAAAAAAATCATTGACCACACACCCCTAGCTGTCATTGACCATTCCATCCCGGAAACCATAGAGGTACCATCAACAATTACAACCCGTACTTGACGAGGACCCCATCCTGAATGAAAATTTTCTTAAACTCCCTCTTCTGGCCTTCAAAGAACCTCCCAACCTCACCAAACTCATTAGAAGCAAGCTCCCCACAGACCAGGACACCCCATCACAAAGCAGCGCCAGCCTCTGCCAGAACAACAAATGCAAAGCCCACAGATGTATTTCCACTGCTGTGATGATCAGATCCCCACAAGACAACTTTCAAGATCTATGAGTCTTACTTATGCCTCTCACAGCATGTGGTGTACTTCTTCCAGTGCATCAAACGTCCCAACAACAAAAACAACACTCACTATGCTCTCGAATGAAGTAACATAGAAAAATGATAAAAGATAAATACACTACATCACCCGGGGTAAATACTTTTCGCAAAGCAATCAATATATCTAACCTCTCAGTCCTCATCTTTAAAGGAAACCTGCACAATGCCTTCAAAGACGAATCTGGGAATTTAAATTCATAACTCTGCTAAACACTAAAAATCATGGTCTGAACAGAGACACTAGTTCTATGGCTCATTACAACAATTTGTAACCTACTAACTTTTCTTTGTTCTATGATTGCAGAGGTGTTAATTGCCCACTTCATTTAAATTGGTTTCTTGCAACATGTGTTAACTCCTTAAGCTTACCTATCTGTCCCACCTTCTATTTAGCTTGCACACTCTGGTTATCTTTTCCAGGCCTGAGGAAGAGCTCTGTGAAGCATCAACAGAAGTTGATGCAATAAAAGATATTACTTCACCCACCTAGTTTCGCACAAGATCCAGACATAGAGGGCAACATGGGGAGAGGCTCAGAGGCATCTGCTGAAGAAGGAATCAAGGGGTATCTAAAGGGAAGCAGAGCTGGTGGACCGCAGGGCACAAACAAGAGTCATGGGGCTATCCAATATGGCAAATCCTGACTTTATATTGACTGGAACATAGCATGGAATCAAGGACATCTTGTAGACATTTGCAGTCAATGAGAGTGATTGCAATGGGCTGTGGATGAGACCCTTAGTGAGGTGCCCTCAAAGTTAGTTTTGCATGTTATGTCAAACCAGAAAAAGTAGGGAATACTGGCTATTCAAGCTCAGTCCATACCCTGAGGTAAGCAGCCAAAAGAACATTTCTGCTGAAAAAATAGGAAGCTATTTAAGAATAAACAAAAAATCCTCCCTGCCCACACTGAAGAAAAACAAACGAACATTGTTCACTGACTCCCACATATGAACCTATTAGAATTAATCTGTAAGTAGATGAGAATGGTACTATTTTGTACAATGTGTATGTCTATGTCTACTATGTAGTCTGCTTCTTAGATCTTTTTTCAACTACTTGGTGATCTCAGCTCCGAATCACTGAGGCAATGTGACAGATAAGTCTCCAGAATATTTCTTAGAGAAATTCAATTTAAAATCTTAAACCACTCTGTTTCTTTAATTATTTTCCTTTATCTGTTTTTCTTTATATTTAGTTTTATATTAAATTCTCTTATATAGGTGTAAATATATACAGCTATGGCCATCTAAACAAAACTACTGCCTTGATAATGGAATTGTCTTGAATTCCTGTAAACATCTCCCCCCCGACAATCCATTTACGTTACCATGGCTATATCCACTGCAGTCACGCTAAACAGAATCTTACTGTTTGTTGTTTATATTGTTTTAATATCCTGAAAAACAAAAAACAGCATAATTTGTAAAGGAAAAAATCCATAATGCATGTCTAAAGTCATAAAAAGTCATAGTTGTAAAAGCAGGAAGTAAATGAGAAAATATAGATTGCATTATTTATATCATTAGCCCCTAGTGATCCCAACTGAGAACAAGACCCCCCTGTGATAGGTTCTATACATATTCATAGTACAAGACAGTCTGTCCTGAAGAACTGACAGTTTGTCAGGGCCTATAATGTAGGGAGCCTGACCTAAAGATCAGAGCCCAGAGGAGTGGTCATGGTCAGAAGTCAAGCCAAGGGTCACAGCTGGAGTCAGAAGCCATGCCAAAGTTCAAGCCAGAAGATTCGCTAAGGCTCAAAGCCAGAGTCATTAATTGGAGCAAGAGTGAAGAAGCAGGAACCAGGAACAAGTCATGGTAACAAGAACAAGGTGCAGTAAACAGGAAAGGAGGCATAAAGATGGTCTCAGGGATGTTGTCAGCAGTAAACCTAGTAACTAATCCCTCAGACAAGGGATGGAACGGAAACAAGAAGGTTTACAGCCGGTGGTTTTCAGGCAGCAGTCTGCTGCTAGTCCTCTTTGCCCACTGAATCAGTGGGTGTAGCCTCTGGTGGTGGAGTGTTAGCAAAAGTTATCTTGTCTGACCCTCGTGTTGCAGAGGGTAGGATTCTTGCGTGATCACCCCATGGGACTTGATTTGAGACCTGTGGCACCTGACATCATCTCCCTCCCAGGAGTAGTGCCAGGCTTCTCAGGATGATTCCTGTGAAAGGCCCATACTTTTGCAGTGACATCCACATGTTGAGCCAGCTCCCATGAGCATTCTTCAGGCCCATAACTCTTCCAATCGGATCGTAGAGGGGCCCTCTATGCATTTGGGAGTCCAAGATGTCATGGATGATGTACTCCTCATGGTACATGAACCCATAGTGGAGGTAGCACATGCCACTGGAGAAAGGATTGTCAAAGAAAGGCTTCAGAATGGAGACATGGAATAGAGAATGGATGTCCCAGGATCAAGGGAGCTCTAAATCAAACAAGACCAGATTGATCCGCCAAGTAGTGGTGAATGGGCCTACACTCTGATGATCTAATTTGTGCACAGGTTGGCCAGTATGTAGGGGTTTTGTTGGCAGCCACATCTTTTAGACTAGTTTTGGAGGTGTGGTTTCTTCATGGTATTTGTCAGCATGGCATTTGTAGGACATTTTAGTCAATTCCAGGTGCTTTTTTAGATGGCTTGAATTTCTTGAGTGGTCTGTCCAGATCAGAAACTGTGGGAAACATTATGGACAAGGGAATAGAGGGATAGAGACATGGATGAAAACCATAGTTTTGAGTAGGAGGGGCTGACATGGGTAGAGGTATGCTCTTCATTCTTACAAGCTAATTCGGTCAGTGGGAGTAACACAATCCTTATCTTGATAGTAGTTTAGGAAGTAGTGCAGGTATTGTTTGAGCCCCTGGTTGACTCCTTCCAACTGGCCATCCATCTGAGTGTAATGGGCGATGGATGTTTTGGGGCTAGACATCCAGGAGGTCAAACATCTCCTTCCATATCCTGGGTATAAACTGGGAGCCACAGTCTGTGATAAGATGGGGAAGCCATGGAGGCAGACGACACATATAATTAGAAGGTGTTCTGTAGTTTCTGTGGGGGCAGGACACGTGTGCCTGATACAAAATAGGCCATGTTCATGACAATCAGTATGGTGCTGTGGCCTTCTGATTCATGATTCCACTAAAATACCAAAACAAAACAAAACAAAACACTGAGAGGTATGCAAGACCAGTTCTGGGAAGAGGTGCAATCTGGAGACCTAATGGCCTGCTCTGGGGAGTCATTGTTTTAACACAGGTGTTGCAGGACCTGAGTTACAACTGGATATCATCCTGCATTTATGGCCACCAGAATGAGGGGCTACAGCAAGCGAAATTTTGGATTGCTCAAAGTGACCTGCTCAGAAAATGTCATGTTGTGTGTACAGCATCTCCAGTCTTGGGGAAAAGGCATCAGTTTTGCCATTCTTGTTGCCTGGATACTTTGTAATTGTGAAATCAAATCTCAAGAATAAAGTTTACTGTTACTGCCTTTGATGCAGTGCCTTGGTATATCTTAGGTATTCTAGATTCTTATGGTCTATTAAGACTAAGATGGGGTCTTTGGCTCCCTCAAGTTAGTGTCCTCATGTGTCTAATCCAGCTTTGATAATAAGTAACTCCTTGTCTGCTGTTTCATAATTATGTTTGGCTGGAGTATGTTTTTGTGAAAAATATGCACATGGGTGCATCTCTCACTGGGGTCAGTTCTTTGGTACTGTTTCAATGGCTACATCAGGAACATCAACCTCAAGGATAAAGGATTGGTCAAGATCCCAGTAGACCAGCACTTGGGCAGACATGAAAGCTATCTTCAGGTGTTCAGAGTCTTGGTGGGCCTGTGGGGACCAATGAAACTTTGCAGGTGCAAGGAGGATGGCAGTCATAAGAGCTGTGATGTTTGAGAAGTCTAAAATGAGCTTCCTGTAAAAGTTGGCAAATCCCATGAGTCTCTGGAAATCTTGGATACACTCCTGAATTGCAGATACTTTGAGGGTTCATCAGTGGTCCATCTGTTGACAGGATGAACTCTAAAAATTCAACAGAGAATTGATCAAATATGAACTTTTCCAGTTTTACATATAACTCGTGTTGGTGCAATTGTGTGAGATCGTGTGGATTAGAGGGCGCTTAATGTCTCAGAGAACCATCTTTCTTTAAAAAAACAAAAACAGAACAAAACTACTGGGGTGCCTGAGGAGGAAGAAGAGCAATAGATGAAATATTTATATAGGTTTTCCTGGAGGTATTCTATTCTATCTCTTGTCTGGACATAAAATATATAAGCCTGAATGCAATTGTGACTCCAAGCTCTAGGTTGATGGGCCATTCTATGTGTGATCTGGGGGCAGCAAGTCAGCATTCTGTTTTTTGAACACTTCTGCTAGTTTTGGTAAGTCACAGAATGACATGGTTTCGTCTTGTGGGGTTGACATTTCTGTGTCTAACAAAGTTGCTGAGTGCCATTTGAGGGAATGTCTGTGTTCTTGAAATGGGATCCTCTGCTTTTGTTTCCAGGGATCCAAGTTCAGGAACAAGAAGGAAGTTCTTCCTATGGAAGTTTGATGAGAAGGAAATGACACAATGGGACCTCAGAATATGGGGGTCATGATGGATTAGCCAGGATGTCCCTAAAAATCAGGATGAAATGAAGGAAGGAAATAAGGTTAAATTGTAGGATTTCCAGATGTTCCCCAATTACAACTTTGGGACTGGTTACACAGGGGACTGCTCTACTTGAAGCCAGTGGAGACCCATCTATTGTTTCTACCGGATCTGGGATAAACTTGGGTTGTACTGGAAAACGGAGGACCCAGGCCATAGGAAAATTCCATAAACTTTTCTCCTGCTCTTGAATTTATCAAGGCCCATCGTATGGGAAAGGCCCAATCGACTTGTGAGATCTGCTTTTGCAGGGGTATCTGTAGAAATAGAGATGGATGAAGAACTTCTGATTTAACACAATCTTGGGTTTTCTCTCCGATGGTACCCTATATTGGGACCCCTGTTAGTATATAGAATAAGATATTCAGGCCTGCCTGTAAAGGCCCATGTTTTGTAAGTATATCCTTATCATTTAGCTGGTTATAGGGGTATAAAACAAAGAATCAAAACCACAGATTTTTTTCTCACTATGACAGTCTGAGGCCTTGTACTTTGGCTCAGATGCAAGCGTGGCGGCCATAAGCTGGGAAGCATGCAGTCACATATGCACATTCCAACATAACATCTAATACCAGGCTGTTAAGATGGTGATCCAGTCTAACACCTCCAGATAAAGAAAAGATCTTAGAATTTTTAAAGGAAACTTGATTTGATAGTATTCTGTCTGGCAAAAGAATTACTTATCAACAGTTATGATTGTAAAATCTACACTCCTTATTGATTTGTCTTTATGGTACCCAATTCTCTATTAGCTATTAGAATGATTTATGTCTGGTTCTTTGATTGTTTCTGTCTTTTGCATAGCTAAGTGTGAGCAGTTAGGGTGGTGGGATATGATTGGTTAAAGAATTATGTTTACAATATGCTAGGATTGGTTGAAGAATCATCTTGTAATATTGTTAAAGAAATTATTGGTTAAGATATATTGTAAAAACTGAAGTAAAGCAGGAAGTAGGGGGAAGATTTATTGGTGTAAAGGACAAAGGGGTCCTAATGGAAGCTTGCTTGAAAAGATCCCAATAAACCTGTCGTATTGTCTGGTGCTGGACTCTGGACTTCTGCTTCTGTCAGCGAACTAAGAACTGACCTGTGGGATCTGCTTTTTGCAGGGGAATCTGTAGAAATAGAGATGGATGAGGAACCCCTGATTTAACACAATTTTGGGTTTTCTCTCCGATGGTACCCAATATTGGGACCCCAACCAGATGTGGGGGCATTCTTCCCTGTCATCACATTAGCAGGGCTTTTGACACAACATGTGCTAATACAAGCTTTGCTCCTCCACAATAGAAACAGAGGTACTCCCATCTTCTTTGTTCTCACTTCCAGAGGAATACCCTGTTAGGCTGCATGGATTTGACTATGGCCAAGATCAGTTTTGCCTGAGGGCTGAGCTTTGGTACGTGCAAGTGGTAGGTGGGACCCTCCTACATTCCAGTTGCTGTTCATGAAGTCTGGTGTCTATCCAGATACACAGATCCATAAAGGCTTCTAAACTGGTCAGGGGTCCAGTCATCCCAGTTAATCTTTCAGTTATTTGCAAGAACTGCACCAAAACTGAAGGAGAAGTGCAGAATCATTCTAAGAGGTCTCTACAGCCAAACTTTTTGGGAAACATAAGAAATTATCCAAAGCTCTTGTAAGGTAGTCTCTGACTTGAAGGTTTATGAAAATAGTAGCAAATGATTGAAAGAATGAGTCCCGGTTAGTCAACAATGGATGGTGCTGCTCTAAAAAAGGAGCAGCCTATGCCACAACCTCCCTAATAAACAGGCTCAATACTATTTCCAACTTAACTTGATATGTGGCATACAGCTGGGGCTGCAACATAAACAGGAGTCAGCATTGGGTAAGGAGCCTGTGAAACTTACTGAAGTACTGTAATATCTTTCCAGTATAGAGACTCCAGAGCCAGTCACCTGAGCTGTAGCTGGCTCCAGCAAGGAGTGATTTTTGTCTGCAGCTGTAGTTACCTTCATGACAGCCATCTGCTCTTGCAGACTCACAGGCTCCTGGGGCTATGGCAGTGTGATAACCCCTGATATGTCCATACTTAGTCCAGAGGTTCAAAAACAAGTCTAGCAGGACACCGAGAGGGCCAATCATTTTGGGCCTGTACCGTGGGTGGCCTGACCTAGTTGTCAGAGCTCAGAATTGAGTCTGTCATGGTCAAGAGTCACACCCAGGGTCAAAGCTTGAATCTATAACTGGAGTTAGGAGAAGGAAGCAGGAACCAGGGACAAGGTGCAGTAACAGGAACGAGGAGCGGGAACCAGACAAGGAGTCCGGAACTTGGTCTCAAGGGTGTGGTCAGCAGTAGACCTAATAACTAGCTGCTCAGACAAGTGGTGGAACAGGAACAGGAAGGTTTATTCCTGGTGATGTCCAATCAGCAGTCTGCTGCTAGTCACCTGAACCCTCTGAGTCAGAGGTTGTAGCCCCTGGAGGTAGGGTATTAGCTGCAGCTCCCCTATATGACCTTGCATTGTGGTTGTGCTGTTGCTTGATGGGCCTGAGTTTGAGAACTTTGGCACCTGACAAAGTCTAAAGCTGGCACCGCACAAAATATTTGTACCAGTATAACTATGTTGGTTAAGGATGTGATTTTTTTTTCTATCAAAACAGTTATTCCAGTACAATCACTCGTGTGAATGCAATTATTCTGGTATAGTTTATTCCTCTTCTCATAAAGGAATAAGTTGCATTTTACACTGCTTAACTATACCAGGATGGTTAAAGTGATACTGCTTTTGTGTGCAGCAAGGCCAAAGCAGACAAGACAGAGAGTGTGGGATTAGGGAAATAGTGTTATTCCCAGTTTTCACATGGAAAACCAAGACTAGGAGATATTAAATGATTTACTCAAGGTCACACAGGAAGTTTGTGGTAGAGCACATAACTGAACCCTGATGTCCTGATATAAAGTTTCCTGTCTGACTTCCATAACCAACCTTCCTCCCCTCATGGCCCCTGTAATATTCTCCTGTAGTCTTATTACTACACGTCCTAAATTTTAAAATGCTGAAAGTTTAACTGCAACTGCTGCACTGATTTTATTGCATTGTAATTTATAATAGTCTTCACTTTAAACATCGGTCATTCTTGCTTGTCTTTAGTTAGATTAATAACTAAATCATTATAAATTTATGCTAAACAATCAGTTAATTTTACTTCAAAATTCTGTTTGCAATAACCTGCAGTTCTGGGTGCTTTCAATATCTGGGTCCTTCTTTTTTTTCCGTTTGTCTTTTGTTTTGGGATTTTTAATAGGCAGTTGCATAATTTCAAACTTGAGTCAAGTTTTAACTACCAACTTTTAATTTCTAAGATTGATTTCTTTGTAAAATTGCTTGGACTGTTTAACTGATTTGTACATTATTTCTCTCTGTGACAGAGTTGCCCCAAGGGCTGTGTTTACAGCTTATAGAGTAAAGCTTTATTTGAATTTGCAGAGAGTGACACTTCATTATCTGTTGGATCTCTTGAATTTGAATAACTTCAACAGAAGGATGAGATGGGTTTTTTGTTGTTGTTATTTTTAGCTGTGTTCATTTTATGGACCTTGGTTTCAATTACAAAGTTTGTTCCGTGGTTCTAACGTGTCCTGACTGGGGATGAATGGATATAAGTAGAGAGCTGGGGCTTACATTCCACTAATATTTCCTGGCTACTCACCAGTTAAATACCTTAGCTCCATGCAAATCTTGCTTTTGTAGTCTTCTATGCTTATTCAGTTGGGGGAATAGGTTGACAGATTGTTTTTTTAAAGCCAATCCTCAAATATACTTATTTGGTCAAGTCTCTGAGATGTTTGGCAGAGCCTGCACAGATTGCAGTGCCACTTGCCTCCCCAGCAAATGGACAACAATTATCAATAGCATCAAACCTTTGCTCAAAAAGTTATGAGTAGATTGAAGCTGAATGTTTCCTTTTCAATGAGTAGATTGAGCTGTATCCCCATGTCTATGATACATTTTGCAAGAGCATCTATTTAAGTTCATTGATTATGTCATAATCATCACATCTGTAGAAGAGATTAATGACAAAGTACAGAAAGATCCTTATAGAATTATATCATTAAATGACAATACTCTACACAGATCATACAATTCTGGGCTGAAGTTTAATGTGCGCACAGATTTTCACTAAAAGAACCCATTATTAAGGGGGGAAAAAGGTTATAGTTGATATTCGAGTCTCATTCTTACAGTACCCATTTCAAACTTTACAATTAAAATGTAATGGTTGCTGTAGCACTCAAATTATAATAGTCATATAAAGTTTGTAATACCAGTAGGTCCTTCACATTTAAGTCCTACACTGAATATTTTATGCATTGTATTGAACACATTCTCAAATTTAAACTAGTTAAGATTTAAAGAACCATAACATTAAAAAATCAACAAACCCCTCCCATAAGTGACATATGTAGCATATGCAACATATTGCATATTACATTTATATCTTTCCCTTGTTCGTTTTTTTCCTATATATATATTTTTTATATATTTGTAACCTCTCTATTTAGCGAAAAGCATAGCATGAAACCAAAATGTAAATTGAAATTACTGCCGTTTGACTGTACATTATGTTGCCATAACCATTTGTTTGGACTACGCATTACATTCTCAAGTCCATTTGTTCTGACTACTTCCTTTCCTTTCTTCTCCCCTTTTCTTTTTTTTCTTCCACAAAGGTCCTGATTGTGACTACTATTTTAATGATGATGATCATCAAGGCAAATCCAGAAAGGGTGTAGTCTTCTTGCAGATCTAGCACCACCCTGACTGGTCTCTAGCTATGGATTTAAGACTATCTGGTTGGATGTTCAGTCCACATCCATCACTGTCAATCATATCATGCCACTGAAGCTTTTGGAGTACATATGGTTACCAGCCATGTAGGAATATGGCTTGGTAAACACACTTTGTAATTTGCAGGTGTTTCATCATAATAATAAATCTGTACCAAAAAAGCCATTGAAACTGAACCAGTGCTGATGGATGCAGTTTGGCTATGAATATCCTCATTGCTCATTTGAATTATACAGGATTACAAAACAAGGGTTACATCCTGAAGACACATCTTATCAAGCACAGTATTTACTACCTGGAATAGCTATGGATTTAAGACTATCTGGTTGGATGTTCAGTCCACATCCATCACTGTCAGACTCCTTCTCATTAGGATTCATGGGCATTGGGGATTCCTTGTGGGAGGGTACCAGGAAACAAGATGGTGTGGGGGATGGGGGAAAGGAAGTTCTGAGGGGAAGAAAATGACTCCAAGAAGAAGACAGACAATAGCTGAGAGGTTGGGGGCAGGGGAGAAGAGATTGAGGAAAATAAGAAGTGATTTGGGGGAAAGAAGGAAGAAAGATTGGGAGGAAAAAATAAGAGAATCTGAGGAATTTGGGATAAAAAAGCAAGATAGGCAAGGGCTCTGAGGTGCATATTTGTGGGAAGGAGCACTTCAGCTACACCAAATTTTTTAGCAAAATTAATTCAGCAATAGTCTGATTGAACTCTAGCTGTGTAGGGTTATATCACTTAGGATATGTAGGGTTGGGCCCCAGAGTCCTAATTCTGCAACTGCATCCCTCTGGGTGGACCCTTGTGCTTGTGTGAAGCTCCACTGACACCCTCATAGACACAGGAGTGTCCCCCACAGATCAGTTTGCCACAAGCAGGGCCCACGCCCAGGATAATGTGCCATCTAATGTTCAACCAGTTTCTGACTATAACCAGCCATTTGGCTTGAACTTTGCACAGCTGAGCATTTCATCCATTACTAACAAGTCTTTGTTCCTCAATTATTGCATCTCTGATAGTGAAAGGGACACCTTTGCACAGGGCTGGTGATTTATATTTTCTGCTCCAAGTGCTGCCTCCTCTCTTTTCATTTTGTTTTAAAAAAAAATAAAAGCCTTAGACTTCAGTTCATGTTCATTTGCGGAGGAGTTAGTGGGAGGAAGCCTGGAAGGAATTGCTTAACTAAATGTTTCATTCCCTCTGAATTCACTTCCACTGAACACTTTGGTGTTTCTCTTTGTTACTTTAGCCACTGTTTCATGCCCATTAAATGCCATTGTTCACTTCTTCGTAATTTGATTCATTTCCTTTGTAATAAAAATGTGGGGGGTTTTCCATTTTTTATTCTCTATGGGCTGGAATAACAGTCAGCACCTCTGGTTTAAAGACACTGGATCCACTCAATAAACAGCTTTGCCTGCTCCCCTATGTGGAGATGCCACTGTGTGGCTATTCTGTACTGATTATTATTATTATTAAAATTATATTCATAGTATTCATCATATTCACATATTTATTACCATTCATATTATGGTAGCAATCAAAGGCGCCAGTTAGGATCATGTCTGCATTGTACAAAATGCTGTACAAATATGGATCGCACTGCTTTAGTCCATTCTCACTTTGTTTGTCATCCTGGCTTACCATATCACACCTAAAAACTCTCAGGGAAATGGGCTGTGTCTTTTTATGTGTCCTAAAAAACACAGAGCATGCTTTTGGGTGCTATGCAATAATGGATAACAATTATATTTTGTTGTAATTGTTTAATATTTATATTTTCTTCTGAAAAATAATTACTTCCTGGCTACGTCCCTGAATTCCAATATTTTCTCTAAAAACCCAAAACAAAATAACAAAAAAACAACCAAACAAAAAATGCCACATCATGGGCAGGAAAAAGGATCCTGGAGATATCAGCATGAAGAGTTCTAATAGAACCAGTTGAAGGTAGAGGATCAAGCATCCCACACTCACTAAGATGTAAAGAGGAGAGGAGGGAACATGCTGTCATCTTGACATTAGCAGAAGTTAACACTCCCAGTCTCCAAAAGTTAGGCAACTGGTGAGTAAAGGAGACAAGCAGTCTTCTCAGTGCTCACCTCTGCCCACCAAAGTAGCTAAGGGGTTGTCACAGAAGATACTTTCCCCTTAAGGAGTGGCCTGAATCCAGCACATTTATGCAAGGCTGCTCAGGAGTGTGGGTGTGAAAGAGGAGTTAGCCCGGGCCCCCAAAGTGAACTGTGTTGTGACCTAGCATAGGGGAGGAAAGGCCAGTACCAACCTGAATGGTGCTGCAACCCCGCATGGACAGGAGACCTGCAGGACAAGAGCCAAGCCACAGCTGCGGGATAAGTGCAGTGCATGCTCCGTCTCCAAACGTTACTTAATTTTGGTAGAAATATTTTTTGTGTGGCAGAGGAGACTATGTTTCAGATTTTGTCCCCAGAAGCTTTTGTGCAACCCTGCATTTCTGTGCCAAGTTCTGGCCCTTTATGAACAGAAGCTTTCTGGGAATTGTAGTTCCTAGAGGCATCATGTGATTGTAGGCTGGAAGCAGGGTCTTCTGGGCAAGGGAGTGAAGCTATAAAAGTTGCATTTTTCTAAGAAGAACATTAAGACATGTAGGAAAAGTCTGAGAAGCTGTCCTTTGTTGGCTTTGGAAATGGACTGTGAAAGGCTGGTTAGATAGTAGCAGGCTATGGAAGCTGAAAGTGGAGCTCTGGAGATACTCATCTGAAACATGAGAGGAGGCAAATCCCTAAGCATGGTTATTCCTGCTGATGGAGGTGATTTTATTATGCTAATGGAGAGCTGTCTCCCATCGACATAGAGCACTTACATGAGTGATCGTGCAGCTGTGCAGCTGCATCAGTACAGCTATGCTGCTATAAACTCTGTAGTCTAGACATGGGCCTTTGAATCTCTTCCCTTAAGACAGGCGGGTGAAGGTGTAGGGAGAAGACAGACACATAACCCCTTTCTTTTGCACACACACATACAGAAGTGTCACAATGAATAAGAGAGGAAAGCTTAAAGATGGGGAAGCAGGAAGAGCTGCCGCTGGTTTCACTGCTACTAGAAATCAGCTGTCTGTGTTCTGATCTCTCATACCCTTACACTGACAGTAAGGAGGCCTTCCCCAGCGTTTCTGCTATCTCCTGGGACAGCTCTTTAAATACCATGAGGGGAAAAGGAAAAACATAGGAGCTATGTCTGCTTAACTCTAATCCTATCTTTTTCTTTACCTCCACAAAACATAACTGTTCTCAGGGACCCTGAGACATCTAGGGAGGGAAGTCTCTCTTCTCCCTAATTTCCAGAATCCATCACCTATCTGCTTTGGATGTTCGACTGTGATTGGGGATGGCAGAGGTGTCTGCTCCTCTGCTATACATGGAGGTGCTGTTGCACTTCTGTAGGTTTAGCAATGTTTACATATATGATAACATTCCCACCCTCCCCTGTGGAAGAAGAGTGCTGTTCAAACAGCAAGAGTTGTTCATAGATTAAAATAATTGTAAAATTCTTTAATATATGTTGCACCTTTCATTCAGACAGATTCTTAAGTGCATTAAAAACTTTTACTCACTGATTGGGACACGTTTTCAGTATCTGTCCAATTATTTAGTATGTATCATCATGACAATATGAAGTAAGTGGTAGTGAATGTTAGTATTGTATGTAGCTGGTATACTGAGAAACTTGTCAGGGTCAGTTTTGTGCAGACTTGGCCCCAAATAAATCCAGATCCTGTCAAAAAAGTGCAATACAAAAAACGTACATCTATGAAGCTCAAACTCTCCTTCCAATAAATTCAGTATTCATTGCTGAACTTCTCTTCATTCAGTCTTCTCTTTGCTTTCTTTCTCATGGAGAACCCTGAACTTATGTTATGTATGCCGTAAAATCACATTGCAAAAATGTCTAGGATGATCTTTGGAAAATTGGGAAGCATTCAGAAAGGAAATATCAAGTAGGAAAGAGGTTATATTGTCTCTGCATCTGACATTAGTGAGGCCATTACTGGAATATTATGTCCAATTCTCATACATTTCAAAAACAATGTTAAAAATTTAGAAAGGATTTGGAAAAGAATTATAAGAATGGTTCTAGGTTTTGAAAACTTGCTTTATATTGAAATACTAAGGAAGTTTAATCCACGTAACATATCCAAAAAAAAAAGGAGATTTTGTCATGATCTAGAAGAGCCTGCTTGTGGAAGAGATAGGATTGCCAACTCTGCAGGATTGTCTTGGAGTCTCTAGGATTAATCTTTAATTAAAGATTATGTTATGTGATGAAACCTCCAGGAATAAGTCCAAAGAAAACTGGCAACTCTAGGAAGAGATTGCTGACAGCAGAAAACTCTTTAATTTAGCAGAAAAGGGCATAACAAGTTCCTATGACGGGAAGCTGTAGCAAGACAAATTCAGACTAAAAAGATGGTATAAATTAATTGATGGAAATTAATAAACCACATCTGAAAATTATTCTCACCTTCCCACCCAAAACTTG
This sequence comes from Mesoclemmys tuberculata, assembly GCA_007922155.1. Lineage (NCBI taxonomy): Eukaryota > Metazoa > Chordata > Testudines > Chelidae > Mesoclemmys > Mesoclemmys tuberculata. The sequence continues at coordinate 13,396,634 of ML675618.1, read as the reverse complement.
ACTCCTTGGTTGAAAGCCAAAATAGCTCAATTCAGAAATGCCAGTTAAATTATAATGGGACTTTTAGTTCAGGTGACTTGTGCTCCCATTCTCCTGTATAGGTGAGCTCCCTGGATGAACTACATCTCCCATGATACATCATCATCTCATCAAGGAAAGTGGTATATCATGGGAGTCTCATGTCTCCCAGTGCACTATGGGAGATAAAGTCTGGCTAGGGATTTTCTCCCATAGTGGAAAATGGAGACAGGAAACAGCCAAACTACAACTCATATCAGGTGCTCTACCAGCATATCTTAATCAAAACATTTCAGTTTTTCAGGCATTAGGGTTTTTTTCAATGAAAAATCTAAATTTTCTGTAAAAAGCAGACATTTCAAAAATTGTTTAGTTGAAAAGCCAATTTTCTGTTCAAATAGGATGTGGCGGGTTCTCCATAAGTTGACATGTTATCTTTATAAATGAGATGATACAGCTCAAAGAAAACGTATGGGCTTGACACTGGATGTATTGGGTGATGTTCTATGACATGTATTATGCAGGAGGTGAGACTAGAGGATCATAATGGTCCCTATGGTCTTAAAATCAAATAATCCTAAAAATGGTTATAGTGGCCACCACCTGAGCATCCCCTCCTGGCCAGGGTGCCTCTGCAGTGCCTCACCCCCATTTTCCCGTCTTCAGGGCTCCTTAAACAAACCCTGCACAATCTCTCTCATTAAAACACAGCTCTTCTTGGGGTCTGGTGTCTTTATTTACAAAATTCCAAAAAGAAACAAACACAAAATAAATCTTTCACCCAGCCTTTAGCTTGGGCACAGCCCCACTCCATGAGGTACTGTCTTAGCTGGGCCTTCTTTCCTCAGCCCCAATACCCTTCAGAGGCCATTGAAGGAGACCCTGTCTCTCTGCAGCTTCACACTTCAGTTTCCCTTCTAGCTCTGTCTTCAGTGAACTCCTTCTAAGATTTTAAAACTCAAGTGCAGCCGCAACCCCTTAATTGGGAGCACCTGCTCTGGCACTGGAGGACTGGACCTATTTTTAATGCGGGGCCTAGCCACCCTCTGCCATAAAATTTATTGAATTCTGTGCTTGCACAAATTTATATATCTCACTGTTTCAGAGATTCAGATTTCAAGAGTGAGCCTACCGGGGAAAAACTATAAAGTTTACTAGCTTTGCTTGCCAGCAGAAGAAAGGTTTGCAGTCACTCACTCTAGCCATCCATAAAGAAGAAAGCGTTGTTGACATTTCTTATTGATAAACTGTCAGGATTAAGAATTTGCCATCAAAACACCAATTGATGCAGTTTGCTATAATTTGGCCTAAAAGAACTACAGTATATAATGGATACTTTTTGACAACTTTTTATAGCGTTCTCGAGCTCAGCCCACACCACAAAATAAACTTGATTTTACTCCTATTGGAATTCGCTTACTAAAATGTGTTAAAACAACACAATAGCCTAATTTGGCTGTGAATAATGTGAAACAGAGGAGCAGGATCCCTGCACTAATATTAATGAAGTAAATGGCAAAATTGTAGAGATTGCAAAGGTGACAAGTATTTGAATTCTAACAAGATGTCTAACACAGATAGAGATGTGCAGCAGAGATGTCACAAAAGTAGTGGGGCGGAGGACTGGGAGTGAAAATCTGAGCCTTCCAGACTCCTCTAGGGGAATGATGGAAAAGGGTGTTATTGTAACATTGGTGGTAATGTTCATGGTTGATACTGAGAACAAAACTTTTAAAAATGGATATCAGGTATATAACCCCTGTATCTTTAACAGTAGACTAACCTGGCTGTAGGTTGACATCTCCAGCCTAACTACTAACATGGAAACTCTTGGGTATTAGGCAAGGACAAATGATAGATGGCCTTTTTAGTTCTAGTTGCTTATTTCAAAATCAGATTCAGAGGGATGCTGGGTGACAACTGTTGGGTTCACACACCTGTAAAAACATACAAGTTATACAGGAAAGAGAGAAACCCAATTATTTATACAAAGAAAAAAAACCACCTTCTGATTGACGTTTCAAAAGAGGTTTTGATCACCTCCTTACATAGGATCTATGTAAATACCTTTGTGTGGTGATGCTTGCTATTGTAATAGACAAGCTAAGATCAAAAGGCTCACTGATTATACCAGTGAGGGCAGTGAGTTGTCTCCCATGCTGTCCTACAAAATGGCATGGAGAGAGAGAATGGTTGCTCTAACTGATTTACTATGACTTTTTTCTCTACATATTTTTTCATAAGACCATATGAATCTTGAAACGTTTCCCTCAAGGATGTAATTTAGTAACTCTACCTCAAAACTATCTCTTGACCTCTTGTGAGGTTCAGTCAGGGAGAAACTGTACTTGTCCTGAAGAATGTGGCTGAGGCATACCCAGTAAAAAAGGCCACATGATAGTGGCTACAATCATCAGGGAAACTGGGAAATCCCAGTGACCTCAAGAAGTGGCAGGAATAGAGGAGCAAGGGAGTCAGCTATATCTCAACATGTTGTTCATGCGAATAACAGTATAACTCAACAGGTTATGTATTTATATATACTTTTATAATTTAAGCGGTATCTAACGTCTAATATAAATACTCTTCTGAAAGGATGAATTAAGGTAAAGAACTCCAAACAGGAAGACAAAACAAATGCACAACCGCTTTAACCTCTATTATTGGTATGAATATTTACTGTATTATACAGTAAGGGACATCTTGTTGCAGCTGATGAATACTAGAACAGTTTGGAAAACTGAATTTCTTGGACTATGACTAATGTAGATCCCATGCCCCTTCTGAATGGTCTTTAGCATCCCAGTTACCTTCTTTTTTAAAAAAAGATCGGTACCTCTGAATATCCCAGTTACCTCCTTTTTTAAAAAAAGATCAGTACCTCTGAATATCCATCACATTAATTTTGCATGACTGTGCTCACCTAGATATTTTGCACTTTTCATTTTGAAGTAGTGTATTTACTGTTGGTATCTGTGTTATAAATATGCAAGTAGAAAAAGAGGTGATGTGTAGCAGGCTTTTACCAGATTATTTTGTATGCTTCTTTGATGTAGAGGATATATATTTAGGGTTTAGTTTCCTATCAAGCATGAAGAAAGATAAATGCAGATACTTATTACCATGAAGTCTATACACTCTTGACTTGTCTCGTTCAGAAGCTCATACAGAACCTGCCAAATATGATGCTGCTTCCCAGCTGAGTTTTCACTTGAATAGCATTAATGGGGTACAAGAAAGGATCTGAGTATCTGTGGTTTCCAAGGACTTGTTGATTGCTTTGGATGAATGAAGTCTTCAAATACGTAGTAAGCTAGACGGCACAGAATATTTAATTTTAAACAGCACTCAAATATTAGAATTAAGAAGAAATGTAAAATATTTCTGTAGATGCACAGATGTTCTCCCACTTTTCTATAGACTTAAAAGGAAAAAAAAGAAAATATTTCATCTACTAATGAAAATTGAAAACTTACTAAAATCAGGATATATAAAGAAGAAAGTCTGAAGTGTAATATATTCTCTATGTGACATTCAGGATGTCTGCTTTGACTTGCAGGTAGGCTGAAAATTAAGCTTCTGCCTTCTTTACTGAAAAATCCTGAGGAAAATTAGTTCTTTTCTACTTCACACTTCACAGGCATGTGTGACTGTTCACTTGCTCGGCTTATTAGTACATGGCAGTATGAATATATATCTTTGGCATAAGTCACTGACAAAGTTCAGAGATCCTATGTGATATTTGCTGCTAGTCATTCATTATGCTTCCATGACACTACTCCAGTTTTTTTTATTTAGCTGAGCACTTAGTTTATTTACCTTAAGTCTGGCCATTAGTCCAGTACTGAAGTCGTTACTCAACCGAAATTCCTACAGACCCTGGGAATTGATTTATGCCAGCAGTGAATTGGGCTAAAAGAGTTTTGCCGGAAAAAGAATATCAGCATTTGAGCACAATGATTGTTTATGTTGTTGATTGACTATTATGTTTTACTTTACTATAAAATGAAAACAACTTTTTAAACATTGTTGACTTTGGATCTTGCATATTTGTGTTTTAGCATCTATAATCATGTATTGATACAACACTTTTTAACATTAAAGAAACACTTCTCTATATATTGCAAACTGACCATTGAGATGTCTGAAGCTGCCTGCCTAGGCTATCTCTATTTACCTCAATTTAAAATGAATATGTTTATGTCTGTCTGAAATGATCAATTGTTTTAGTAAAAACCCAAACAATAAGGGGTGCCTACAGAAATGTATAGGTGCCCAATTAAAAGAATAAAAATGACTGAATTTATTATAATCCTGTCTTTATTACTTCTAAAAATGTGATAATATAATGTTACTATTTGTAGAATCATATATAAAACATTATTTTCTAAGATTAAAAGCTGCTATTATAAGAAACACTATAATAAGACTAGATTATGGAAATAAAAAGTAACATCATTTACTTTGTGGGGGAAAAGTTATAACTAAGCAAGACATTGGTCATTTAAGTCAGAACCAGATATGGGCAAATGAAGAGTGTTGAAATGTCATGAAGTGCTCTGAAATGCGCAGTCACAGGGAAACCATACATCAAACAGAGCTCCACCCTCTGCTATGGATTTGCAGAAAGTTGGCTGGCAGCTGGAACTGGTAAATAATTCCAAATGCTTTGATCAAAATGTTTATTAAACCACATTTTTAATGAAAAAAAACTCAAAATGAGACAATTTTGACCAGTTCTCTTGATAACCAAAGTGCTGGTCAGATAATGATAGGAAGGAAACATTTTATGGAGATCTATCCCAGGTACTTGTGAAGGGCCAGTCCATTAGAACATTATCTATGTATGGAACAGAATGTTCCTGTGTGCTGGCTTTTATCTGGAGTGCAGGCAGGAATGTGCAAACACACACAAGTGGAGTTACATAGGCTTGAACTTTCATCCAGCCTATCATTGCAACTTTGGATGGCTGCAAAATTGCAGGAACAGTTATGTGTGAGCTCACTTTAGATGACTTGTACATTCTATGTACCTACTTGTGTAAGCAAATAAAATGTTAGGATATTCAAATGACAGAAACAGAGAATACAATAATTACACCCACACTTTGGAGTTTAAAAAATAAAAGCTGAGCCTATGAAAATAACAGAGAATACTATACTGTGGCTTGAAGAAAGAGAAACAACTGCATGCTGAACAATAAAGCTCAAACATCCCCAAGTGTTTCATATGCTCTGGCAGTTACCATTAGGACACCCATGTTCTCCACAAATGGAAATGAAAAAGTATTGCTGGTTAAAAGTGGGGGAAAGCTTCTGCAGGTAGGAATTTGGCTCAGGTATTGCTAACCTTGATGTGTGCAGTAGTCTGAAGTTAGACCATCTGTATTAAATATGTGGCCTGCTTATTGTGTCTATTCTGCTGCAGTCTGATGTTGTCATTCCTGCAATCAAGAGTCCTGTAATTATTACAGACAAACAACAATAATTTCTATAGCCTCTTTTTCATTAGGCTCTAAAGGAGCTTTGCAAATATTACTTATAAGTAAGTAATGGAACTCTGTCCCTGACAACTGTCAAAAGAAGAGGCGGAAAAAATTGGTTCTGCAGTTAATCCTGACGTTCCTCCATGCATAGAACTCCCATTGAACATAATGCAAGATCTATCCCTTAGAGCCAGATTGAGTATGTCCACAGCCCTGGTCAACAGTCTGCACTCTAAAAATAGGCTGTATAGACAGCTCTTTGAAATTGCAGTTTGAGCGCTGAAGCCTGGGACTGGAGAGGGGGCTTCAGAGCCCAAACTCCAGCCTAAGCCATAACTTCAAAGCACTGTCTATACAGCCATTTTTAGAGAGCTAGCATGAGACTTACCCCAAGTCTGTGACCTGGGTTGGGAGGCTCACTCCAAAATGCTGTGTATATTCTCACTATGTCCCCTATTCTGTACAGCTCTTATACATGTGCTTAACTTTAAGGATGTACTGAAGTCCCATTGATGATAATGCTTGTAGAAAAGCCTTTATCTTACCTAACTTCCTTCCTTCTGTGCAACTGACACATAGGCAGTCCAGTTCTTCCATTGATTATGGTTGCTTACTAGTTGCAGTACTCTTTCCAAGGTGGTTCAAACACATTCAATATCATGTCACTTTCTTCTGAAATTTTTTCCACAGCATTCCTCACTTTCCCTTTCTTCCCTCAGGTATTTAATTCAAAGTTTGCGTAGAATGTCTCCCATCTTCCAGATGGTGTACATGTTCCAGCCATCTGAGCCTTCTGTCTTTGATATTTTCTAACATGTCCTGTCAGCTCCGTTACTCACATATTTTTTGTTTTGTCTCTCCATTAAATCTGTAATATCCTTCTCAGCCATCTGTTATGGACAGCCTCCAATCTCTTTTTGTTAGTCACTGTCATCCCTAAGTCTCTGCTCTATACAGTACTGTGCTCAGTATACTTGTATAGTATAAATTGACCTTTAGTTTGGTGTGGAGATCTGTTTTACCAGATGAAGTTCTTCTTCCAAAACAATGTTTGCTTTATCTAATCTCATATAAATATTTTTATTACAGTCACCTTCAAATGTGTCCCTCTCCCCAGATAGCAGAACACTTCTACCTGTTCCATTTCTTTTCCATCCATTTATACCTTTGAATCTGTCCAGTTTCCTACCTTCATAGTCTTAATTTTTCTCTTCATTTACTTTCAATCCAATTTTCCTGTTCCAACTCTGATGCAAAGGTAATCATTCCATTCCATAATGTAAAGCAATGTCATCAGAAAAGTCAAGAGTCATGTAGCTCATTTCCTCTAACACATTTACACCATCTATGATGCCTTTTGTTGCTTGCTTCATCACCTGGTCTATTTCTAGTGCAAAGGATATTGGTGAAAACCTACACCTGTGTCTAATTCCAGTCACAATACTGAACCATTCACTCAGGCCTGTATCCAATCTTACTGCATATCTACTTCCTTCATATAAATGCCTTATTATGTTGATCAGTTTTCAGTTATCAGTTATTCCATAACTTCCAGCAATATTCCACAGGGTCTGGCTATCAAATGCTTTCTTTAAGTCAAGGAAGACAAGCTATTGCTAAGTAGTCGCTTTTTTGATGATCTGTTGAAGAGTGAATATCTAATCACAACATGATCTTCCAGGATGGAACTCAAGGTATGTCTACACTGCCGAGCGAAGTCGACTCAATTAAAGTTGACTTTCACCCATCGATTTTTAGGAGTTGCTGGAGCATGTACGCACCACACTGTATGTGCAGGTCTTGTGCATCCACACTCATCACGCTTATTTCAGCATTCAAAGCAGTGCACTGTGGTTTGCTATCCCACAGTGCAACTAGCCGTGGTGGCTGTTGGGACGAGTTTCATCATCCCATGATGCAATGTTGCTTCCCCCTCCCTTCTTCTCCCAAACAAACACCTATTTTTGTGCCGTTTTTTACACCGCACACTCTTGCTATTGCTGAGGAGACGAGCCAGCTCAACTCTGCACTATTATTGTGAGCGTCACAAATACATCACGGCTTATTGAGTATTTTTGAAAAATTTAAATTTTCCTGGGGCTTGAGGGGAGGGGATATTTCCGGGTAGCATGACCATGGTACAGCACAGCGTGAACGTCCAGAGCAGTCACAATGGTGCATTGTGGGATACCTCCTGGAGGCCAATAATGTTGATTTAAGTTAAGTTCTGTCTACACTGATGCTAAATCGAACTAATACATTCAAATTAGGCACTATGCCACTTGCAGAGGTTTTATTAAGTTGACTTTTGGTGCAATTTAGGTCGAGGTAACTGCAGCACCAGTGTAGATGCAGGTGTTCAGAGATCAACGTAAGTGACATAACATCAACCTCCGTTGCCAGTGTAGGCCAGGGCTCAGCCTGTACTTCTTATAATATTTAATGCACTATCTTATTCATTCTGTTCAGCATAATGGTAGGCATACCTGACCCAGGACTGATAGCAGTACAATACCTCACCAGTTTGTGCACTGAATAAGATCACCTTTTTTTGGAAATTCCACCGTAATATCATTTTTCCAATCTTGTGGAACTTTTTCTGTCATTCATATTTCATTAAATATTTATAAGGTACTTAATCAAAATTTTGCTTTCCATCTTTAGTACTTCTATTTGAATTCTGTCAACCCCAGGTATTTTCCTCTGTTTGAGGTCTTTGCTGGTTGCTCTCATTTCATCCAGTGTGTTTGGGCCCTCTTCTAGTTATAACTTAGTGTTGGAATCTGTGACTGACCATTTGCTCTAGACAGATTAATATGGAATAGAAATGTTTTTTCCATTGTCTGACTTGTTCTTAATATGCTTTTCAGCATCTGTCCATGAGAGTCCCATATGGGTATCACCTATAATGGTCTGGTTCCTCCTGAGACATCTCACTATTCTATAATGCTGCTTTAAGTCTCCCTGTTGTACTGCTTCTTCTGTCTCTGCAGCCCTCTTCAGAACCCAGGCATTTCTGTCTTACTATATTTATTTGTTCATCACTTGATGATGATAGGTGCAGAAGGAGCTCAAAACCCAGGTATGACCAATCTGAGTGAAAGCAAAAGGAAACTGAGATCATGAGCCATTACAGCCTGACAATCAAATCTGTGAGAGGAATAGGCACATAAAATGTAAATATTTAATATAGGACAGGAAAAAAGAAGTTATCTAGCTTTAAACATTTTTAAAGCTTTTTTTAGGGAAATAGAGTGACTTTGCTCAGTACATAGGATTGATTTTGCTCAAACTCATTCAACTCTAATGTATAGAAGTTAATGTATAATATTTGGCAAAAACATATTTCAGATACACTGACAAATACAACTCTGGCTGTGGTTGAAATCTATCTTATTATAGTCGTTAGAAGATCATGAAATTTGGTTAAAAGGTGTACCATGCAATTATACAATATTAAACTGCTTTCTCTTATTTACAATACTTCCAAATGATCAGAGCAATCTTACCACAAGTCAAACTGCAAGTCAAATCCAAGTATACCTTGCTGTGCAGTGTCAGGTTCAGATGCAATCTGGATTAACTTTCAAAATGGAGACGTATCTTGCAGAATAGGGTAAGGTCTTTGACCACTTGAATCAGGGTAGCATTCAGTTCTGTAATTCTTTAATTGGAATCATTCAGAGTCTTTGTCTGAGTAAAGATTAGAGGATTGTTCCATAGTCTGTGAAGGGAGGAAACCCATAAAGCTTCATCTACTAGCTTTATCTCTCCTTATAGGAAAACTTTAAGTTAAGAACAACATAGTTTCTTGTGGTCTTATTATAGACTCTAAGGTCAGAAGGGACCAATATGATCATCTAGTCTGATCTCCTGCACAACAGAGGCCACAGAACTTCACCCACCCTCTCCTGTAATAGACCCCTGACCTATGACTGTGTTATTAAAGTCCTCAAATCATGGTTTAAAGACTTTAAGGTACAGAGAATCCACCAAGAAGTGAGCCATGCCCCATGCTACAGAAGAAGGTGAATAAAAACCCAGAGCCTTTGCCAATATGCCCTGGGGGAAAATACCTTCCTGACCCCAAATATGGCAATCAGTTAAACCCTGAGCATGTGGGCAAGACTCACCAGCCAGATACCCAAGAAAGAGTTCTCTGTAATAACTCAGAACCCACCCCATCTAACATCCCTTCACAGGCCATTGGCATATCTACCACCAGTAGTCAAAGATCAGTCAACTGCCAAACTAGGCTGTCCCATCATACCATCACCTCCATAAATTTATCAAGCTCAGTTTTGAAGCCAGCTAGGGTTTCTGTCCCCACTACACCCCATGGAAGGCTATTCCAGAACTTCACTCCTCTGATGGTTAGATACCTGTGTCTAATTTCAAATCTAAACTTCCCGACAACCAGTTTATATCCATTAGTTCTTGTGTCCACATTGGCACTGAACTTTTTTTTTTAATAGGAGATGTTAAGAGCAGAGTTTGCTTGAGATCTTGGGTAAAATTTTCAAAAACACCTAAGTGACTTAGGAGCCTATGTCTTATTGAAGTCATTTGACTTGCTTATCTTTCTCCCTTCATCCGGGTGGCTCGACTAGCAAAGTGTGCAGAAGCTAGTGTACTGATTCTCTCATGTTTCATGAATACTTCTGCCTAGCTAAACCTGGTTAATCATAGTTATGTACTTTCCATTCATTACTCCACTCAGACGTGTATGAGAAGAAAAATAGCCTTTTGGTTGAAGCACTGGTCTGTGACTTAAGAAATCTGGGTTAATTTCCTAGATCTGCTACAAAACTTTCCTCTGTGACTTTGAGTTTGTCTTTTTAGGACCAAATATTTAATCAGTGGATGGAAAGCACTCATTACCTTTACAAATCTGGCCCTTAACCTCATAGCCTATGAGTTAGGTGTTTAAGTCCAACTTTTGTGAACACTAGTGGTGCCTAAAATACCTCTTCAGCTGCTGCCTAACCCTGTAGGTCCTTAAAGTCTCTAAATGTTTAAGTTTCCACCATTAAAGTTCCCAAGATACACAAATTTTAGCAATTTGGAAGGCTCACAGGTGTCTAACATTTAAGTCACGACATCACCTATCGGCTCAACATCTAGCTTGTACCTAAGCCCTAACGTGATTCACAAATTAGACATTTCTCCAACCTGTCTTGCTTTTGGGGTCCAATTCAGTTGACATCTTCTGAGCAAGACTAAACCCATAAAAAAGGTGCACAGAGTTGGTGGTGGTCCCCTTATAACTGTAATCCAATAGTTGGAGCACTGATCTCCCAGGAGAATTGAGCTAGGGGATATTCTCGGGCAAGTGAATCTTAGCCTTTTCTGTTGAAGCTTTTCCATTGTGAATAAATTAAATATTCATTGCACCTGAGATAGAGAGAGATAGAGAGAGACTCTACAGACCAGTGGTTAGGGCACTCACTTGGGACGTGGGAGACAGCATTGCAACAATTGTGAATCTCTCACCCTTAGTGTCCCAGTTATGGACTTTGGTCTTCTGCCATAAGAGATTGAACCCCATAATGTGAGCAACATCTTGGAGACCTTGGAAGATGTTGCTGAAATTTTCTGACTTCTCCACAAGCAAGGTAGCATTGCTGGCATAGTGTTGGCGGGTGAACACTTCTTGACCAATCTTGATTTTGACATGTGGAGCAGCAAGTCCTCACATCCACTCAACAGTTCAACAGCATCATGCCAGGATGAGAATGTATCCCTGCTGTACACCTAACGTTCTGTAAAAATGTATCAAAAGCCATGAATCAATGAGTGCTCTCACACTGGTACTATTGTGAAGATTTTGCACTAGACTTAGCAGAACATCTGAAATTCTGAGTCCTTTCAGAGCAAGCCAAAGTGCTGACCTGTCCACCATATCAAAAACCACTTTGATATATGCCATGTGGAGTGGACAATTAAATTCTCAGAGCAGCTCAGCCAGAAGCCAAAATGTAAGGACAGCATCCAGTGTTGACTGCCTAACAATTAAACTAATCGCTATGGATGACAATATCTGTTAAGGATTTTCTGTATCCTATGAAACAGAACATGAGCAAAGACTTTTTACTAGGAACTGATAACAATGAGATTAACCTGTAGTTGCCTCACTCGATGAGAGATCCTTTGCCCTGGTACAGGGACACTGAGGTGGCAAGAGAAGTGCAAAAGTATAAGGAAAGCCAAGAAAGATTTAAAATGCTAAAGACACAAAAATATACAGCAAAATAAAATTAAATAAGAAACAAAATTTGCATCAGAAGCAGAATGCTTGCCAAACAGTCAGTGGGCCAGTGAGTGATTGAGGTGCTAAAGAGGCAATCAAGGAAGAAAAGGCCGTTGCTGAGAAGTAGTATGTAATCAATTTTTTAAATTAGCCTCCATACCAGATGACTGGACGGTAGCTGTAATGACATCTGGTTTTGCGATGAGAAGTTAGAAGGCTCTTTATGGTTATTAACCAGGCATATGATTGCTTTGTAAATAGAATGGAGATTGTTGTGCTTTAGATCAGGGGTGTCCAATCTTTTAGATTTCCTGGGACACATTGAAAAAAGACGAGTTGTTTTGGGCCGCACATATAGCTGATTGGGCCGCACATATAGCTGATCAATTGCCAATTGAGCTGTACGGGCGGCAATTTTAAATAAATAAAATTATTTGAGAATGATTTTATGAATCTCTTATTGCTAAAGAATGTGTTAAATCCAAAAATTCTTCACTTATAAATCAATAGCATGTTAAAATTGTATTTGTAGTCGCAATTTTATAAAGTTTGTAAATTTACGATTTTTTGTTGGGCCGCATTCATAACGGACCTGGGCCGCATGCGGCCCGCGGGCCGCGGGTTAGACATGCCTGCTTTAGATGGTCCTCTCCTTCATCAGCTGGAAAGTTAACATAGATCTCATGATCACATTTTGCCATGGCCCAGAAAATGCCTTTCAACCTCTTAGGCTCTTGGACATCTCCCTGCTAGCGTGCTTTTCCTTTTTCACTAATATATTAGTGGCCTCTTCAGAAAGCCAGTGTTTCTTGCATGATTGTTCCACATTGGCATGTGATATAGCATTACATGTACCACTCCCGGTGATCTCCATGTTATCTGAGAGTTTATATATATTGATACTTGATGTCCTGTGTGTATTCACGGCTTCAACAGGATCCTCAGATAGATGTTGAATGTCTGACTTGTGAGAAAATGGAAAATACAGTGAGAACTGGGCAACAACTTGTCTGTGTTCTGAGTTTGCTGATGCTTCTGCACTGCCAAAGTTCTGGTGACATTTCACTATGGAGTGCTTTTTTTATTGAGGATGTGATCAGCTTCGTTCATGGTGTGTCCATTGTTTGAAATCCAAGTCCAGAAATGGTGGTTATAGCACCTAAACCAGGAGTCCATAACAGACAAACTTTCAGCAGCACAATGACAAATGCCAGGCCATGATGTCATTTGCAGAACCCATTCCAAAGGGACCTATCAACTTTCAAACCCCAATTGATGACAATCAGTCATACCACTGAAGTCTCCAAGCACTAACAGCGTCCCCTGTGGTGGAACTGACTAGATTTTTGTTGCTAGCTGCTGGTACAATGTGTACTTTTCCACAGGTGATTCATCTTCTGTTTGCACAAAGGCCACAACAACAACTAAGAGTCCATGACAGTACTGGAGCCAAGCATAGAGAAAGTGTGGAAAGGATGGGATTCCATGTGGTTAAATTCTACACTAGAGATTGTTTTATAACAAGTGCCTCACCTTGAGTTCGGTGTGGACCACCAGAATGGAAGAAGATTGCTCCTTTCACCGTAATTTGATTGCTTTGTGGCAGATGAGCCTCTTTGATGCCAGCTATTGTAAACTTGTAGCATGAGTTCTTTTGATAAAAGCTGTTTTGTACCTTGTGCCATTCAGTGTTAACATGTTCTGTGTGGTGAAATGGAGCAAGCCTCTACGTTCTGGTTTTAGTTCTGGTTTTAGACTTTGATGAAGATGGGGTTACCAGGGCTGTACCATGTTTACACGGGCTTTGGGTTGCACCCACCCTATGCATGGAGAACATTCTCTTCCTCCTGGACATAGTAATAATAGGAGCTTTAACCCTGGTGCTGTTGTTGTGGTCTGCTAAGGCTGGTTGCCCATTTATTTCACTCTGCTTCCTTGGGAGATGTAGAGATTTTTATTTTTAGAGACACCATCTCCCTTCCCAGGAACTCTTCTGCCAGATGTCATTCATTCCTGAGAGCATGGATTACCATTAAAAAGCTCTAGCTCTTTTTCTGCCCTAATTTGGTCCACTCTTTCAAAGTCATGGCTTATCCTCTTTCTCCACCATGTGGAAATTTGGGTCCTGTCCTCTTGGTCCATCACTGGATTTCTTTTGTTATCCTGAGTAGGAACCCTTATCAGGCACCACTGATTGGGTCCACTCTGACCTGAGGCTTGTGTGGATAGGGATAACCATTCCCTGAAGTAAAGCAGCATACACCACTACTATCTGCTACCTTAGTTTAGCCAGGGATATATATTTTTCTAGTCAGAGAAATGAAAATAGGGACTTCTATACAAACAGGTGCACAATTTCAGTCAGTGTAATAATCTTGAGTAAAAGCAAAGTGGCCACATTATTTTCAGTATTTATTCATTCCCCTGCCCTCATTTTGGCAGTAGTTGTAGTTCTACTAATAATTAATCCCTTACAGTGTCCATATTACAATAGATCAGTAGGAAGATAAGAGGCTATTTCTGTCTCTTCAGACATATGTACATCAGTCAATGCAGAGCTCTTCCTATATTTTACCATGCCGTTTGTTGGCTGTTGGAATAAAAGAGTTCAACTAGCATGTTGTGAGAGTAATACATACTGCTGCCAGGAAGGGACCCAAGAGAGGTTGGTGTTTCATTCTCATTACCTACTCTGGGCTTATGACTGTGTTAAGTTTGACATGTCTAAACAACACTTCCTTTGCAGTATTTACTGAATAATTTCCCAGTTGTTTGAACCTTGAGGCAGGCTCACAACATGTTTAGTCTGTTACACCATAATCACTGACATCCCAAAGGATGGTGTTGAATAATTTATTCCTCTTCCCTAAAGGTTCACATGTGAGCCCCCATATAGGGGTCAGTCTCTCGCTCCCTCCTGTTCAGTATATATCTAAGGCTGAGAGGATGACTGAGAATGTTGGCTTATACTGTCGTTAATATGCTGATGATATTCGGCTCTGCATTCTTTTCAGCAAACCCACATTCCACTTGTCTCTCCTTGTGAAGTGTTCCAGACTGAGATGGATAAAAATAAACTGAATGAGGCTCAGTCCAGAAAATAACATTAGTTGGCAGCAGAAAACAACTGTGGGAGTAGGCAGTGTAGAAGCTCAAAATGCTTTATTCAATTCAAGGCTGGCCAAAAGGCTGCAAAAAGCTCTCTCTTTGTGGTGAGAACTTTTCCATTGTTGCCTCCAGTCTTAAATTGCAATGCTCTTTACATGGGGTTATGCTAGAAAGACTTTGAGACATTTCAGGAAGTTCAGAATGCTGATTCTTAGCTATTAAATAATAATGGGGTGGATTGCCATGAACACCAATGATTCTTTACTCTTGCAATCTAGTAGTTTAAGTGCAGTTCAAGCTTTTAGCAGTAACTATCCTTAAAATCCTGAACCATTGGTAACTCAGCTACTGAACCAAACCCCTAGGTGCTGAGAGTAATTACACTTCCTCTCCTGGAATAAAACTTTCTAATACTGGTGGCAGAGCATTCAAAATTGAAAGCCTTCCCCTGTGGAACATGTTCCCTTTGATCATCTACTGCCTAAGTTTGTTGTCTGGTTATGCCAAAAGAAGGACAGGAGGCACTAGATATGGTTTAATTAGTCCACAACTTTATTCTGAACTGTCTGGCAGTACCTGGCAGATAAAAGTGTATGGGGCAGGTAATTCCACAGTCATCTTCATATAAACCTGGGGGTTTCAGTCTGCTTTCCCCCTTACTCATCCTGGACTCCAGTCAACCTGCTGCTTGGAACTCACTAATCCCACTCTATTTAATGAGGTGGGAAGGGCTATAAAGAGAGTGTTAGCGCCCTTCCATGCCAGTCATAGGAGCCCTGAACCCCAAAATCTTTTAACAATTACCTCCTTTAAATCTTTTACCGACCCATTTTATCTTATCACTGTATCCCTTCCCCATGGCGTACCCGCACCAGACCTCCACCCACATTTACATAATGAATTATGACATCATAGTCTTATGCTAGTTCCAAGTTCACCCCAACTGAACCCCCAAAAACCCGCTATGGACGAGGTGGAAAAGAACCCACCTCACCTTAGCTAATCTAGCAGTGAAGGAAAATGTCCTTCCCGGCCCCCTCAAAAGGAGCAAATAGCACAATGCCAACAGTGATCCTGACAACCTTGTATTTCACCATTTCCCTGGGTGGGAGGGCTTTTCATGCCTGCCATGAACCTATATAATACTCTTTCTCTTCCTGTCACCTGGGGGGAGGGATGGGTTAGTGTTCCACACTGACTTGCTCTGCAGCTGCTGTGAAATCATTCTTTGCCCTTAAAGAGTTAAATACCTTCCTCCAATAAGCCCAACATTGGCTCCCCCGCTTAATGTGCAATATAGTCAGTGGGTTCAGAACATGGTATAAAGTGTACCTGCTTCATTCAAGCCTTTAGTTCTTGATGGGACACAATGGATTCCTATATCAGGCACATAGGGGCATTAGGTAAATCAGGGATCTATATAAATGCATATCTAATGTGAGTTGCCAAATGGCATGGTAAAATTTAAATGACTGAAACAAATACATTTTTACCCATCTTTAGGTTCCTTTGTGGAGACAGATTTGAACTGTGGCATTTTACTTTCTATAGAGGAATGCAGTGCATTTGTGATATTAATTCTATGATGCTGACCTATTACCCAGAAGCCATTTGGTCAGATTTTATTCTTTTGCATTACTTGTATGTTAACTATAACACACAATTTGAAAATAGTCATTTATTTCATCCTATATGCTGTACATATCTTGGTCTCTGCCTCAAGGACCTTATGCTTTAAGGACCCGATCCTCTAAACACTTACTGTTAGATGTATTTCTTACTAATCTGAATAGTCCCGTTCACTTAAATGGGCCTAAATAGGCAAACTATACAATTCCCATACATAATGCACCAGCACTCAGTTATATAAATATCACACAGACAGAGAGAGATCATCTATCTCTATTTATATCTATATATTATATATCTCACATTTGTTGAAGAGTTTTTATTTTGACATGCAAAATATATATTGTCACATTTAACTGGTTACAATATATTTTCTCTTTTATATATTTGTCTCCATTAAATCTTGAACAGACTTTATGCACATGCAGATTATAGTATTTTCATGTATATTTTAATTGCATTCGGTGTCATATGTTTCAGGCTGCCTTTGGTACAATAACTGCTGCATTCATAGAAGTTACATATTATTCAGCAATTAATATTATTCAGACTTGGCATTCCGGCCCACATATTCAAAAATGTGCACAAATAATGACTGATGCATGTACTCAGGTTGCTTAAAGACATATGCTCTTGGACTTGTACATGGGTGTGGCGTGTCTGAAAGTCAGTTGAGCACAAATGTGCATGAGCACTGCTTTCAAGCTCTTTGCTTCTGGTGTTGGCTGCTGTAGTTTATCAAAAATTAATTTACTGAAACATGGGACACCGGAACTGGAACAGCTAGTCTTGGATCCAGATGAATAAATAAAATTAAGGAATGGAGCTCAAGGCTACTCTTTGAACTGGAAAATGAATCGTTTCTGCGCTGCTGTCATGTCAGGTGATAAAAATTAATCAATCTGATAACTGTTTCTTTGACTTTCTTAGAATATATGTGACATCACTGTGGTCAGACAAGGTGAATATCTTCTTGGTGGGTTGGAATAGTGAAAAAGCGTTCACCATTACACTGCCAGAATAATATGTATTAAAAGACTATTCTGTACAGGTCATTCAACTCAGAATTCATTTAACATATTATCAATTAGTTCAATAAGGTATGGAAAGTCTCTTGCCACCTTTTGTGTTATGTCATCAAAGGAGTTTTCTTTCCTACTTCACTGAGTGATGGAGAGTTTCAAATGTGCTCTTTCCTGCGGCTTTTCAATAGAAGAGAGCAACATGCTGCCAACATACAATTTACTGTCAATACTAGTGTATATTTAAGTTTAAACAAAAATAGTAGACGTAACTAGTTCAGATTATCTGACATACTTCTTAAACTGTTTTATGTTTTCAGTCTTAGAGTAGGACACAATGGATTCTGCAGCCAAAAGTGAATAAGTCATTTTTAAAACATAAGATATATAAGTATAGTCGAGGTTATTTTTTATTGAACAGACTTGTGCTATTTTCTTCTGGGGCAGTTATCCAGAATTGAATAAAGCTTTAATTTTTTTGACAGATGTTTGGTGAAGAAGGTTTTTTGGTTAATACCACTCCATACAAAGACTTTTTTTTATGTATATACCAAATCAATTTTATGGCCAGCTTTTCATCTTGCAAAGGAAAAGTATGTAGTTTAAAACTAAACTATCTATTAAGGAAATGAAAAAGTTACCCAGAGGGCTTCATGGTCCCTGAAATTAGTGCCTAAAAAATTGCAGATGTCCAATCTAATTTTTAAAATAATTTACAATAAATATAAACAGAAGGATGAAATCCTTAAATCTCTTCAGTCAACATGCTATGCTAGTGCCATTTGAATCTTTATTTCTGGAACCAAGCATGGCATTTGTATTTTCCATATAAAGTGATTCTGTCCACTGTTCCCTTTGGCATGTTTTTATGTTGGGTAAATAACAGCAAGTAATTCAGAGAAAAGGCATCTGAAATGTACTGAGAGGGAGGGAGGAATGGTGGAATGCTATAAACAAAGTTCTAGGAATCAGAAACACTCGATTCTAATGCCATCACTTACGGACTATGTTCTGGGAACATAATTGAAGTTCTCTGCTTCTTTCCCCATCTGAAGAAGGTGGATGATAATATTAACCCCACAAAGAATATTTAAGGATTATTTAACTAACATTTAAAAAGCATATATAAACACTAAGTATTATCAGAAAAGTACTTAGCAGCAAGGCATAGTTTGAGAAGAATGAAATGCATTTTTTTTCTTCCAAGTAGAAAAAGTATTTGTTCAGATGAAATCATCTCACTGTCAACTTATAGAAGACAGGGCTTCAACTAAATGAACAAATGGAGATGGTATCAGAAGGAAAATTGGTGGTGCTATGCAATGAAATGTTCTGTGTCCACTGCTTTTTTACTATTATTTTATTAATATTTTAATCTAAAATACCTTATTTGATGTATTGGCTACTTTATCTTATAATAGCTTCACTGATGTCTTACTACTTGTTCTATGAGTTACTATATGTTATTTATTTAAGCATGAGCTTTCAATATATATATAACAACGAAATGATGACCAAAGAAAATAAATACTCTGGTACTATTCTTTGAGATGTTTGCATACAATAGCTAACCATTAGTACAAAAGGAGACAATCAATAATGTATGACTAATGAGAGTTTCAGTGAATGAAGTAGGAAGTTGTACTGTTTATCAGCAAAACAAATAGTAAACAATGAAGTAGTCATTGAAGCAGGCCCAAAGGGATAAATTCTGTGGATTTAACACAGACAACTCTCCATGAACTGGGCAAAACTACCACTGAAAAGTCATGGGCATTTGTGTGATGCTGGCAGACAAGGTGACAGTTCATGCCAAGGCCCTAGGTATCACTGAACACTGACAAATGAATAGTTGGAAACCAGTCTGGCTTGCCTGTATATTAGCATTATCAAAATAAATATTAGAAATTAAGTTGATAAGAATGTGTTCAGTATCTTATAAAACGCTTGTATGATGTTGCATGTATTGTTCTCACTCAACTATACCCCATGTTATAATGTAACAACAAACATTTCCATTGTATGTATCCCCATAACTAAATAACTCAACCAACTAAAAAGGAGCCTTGTGTAATGCAAATGATGGTCTCTTACAAGAAGGTCTAAAATCCTGTTCATTACATGCAAAGGAGCCATTGTGTGAGATCAAGGATCAAAGATTTTACATTCATTCGTGCACTTAAAGAACAGTGCAGGAACTGTTGCTCTCAGCTTATCTTCTGTGAGAAGAAGCTATAAATATGGACATGAGGAAAAATTCTTCTGTTTGGATTCTAATAGGGCAGAATAACTAAATGAAAAGACAGATCTCCAAAGTTACTATGGATAAGCCTAAAAGATTTCTGAGAAACTGGCAATTTACTGCATCTCTGCTTTGTTTTGGAATTATAGACTGTGATTCACCTGTACATATATTTTTACCTATTTTAACCTCTCAATAACTGTCCTTCTTTTTCTTAGCTAATAAATCTTTAGTTAGTTTATTATAGAATTGGCTACCAGTGTTGTCTTTGGTGTGAGATCTGGGAGGCAAATAAACCTGGGTCAGTGACTGGTCTCTTGGAATTGGATCGTTTGTGACTTTTGGTATAAGTGACCATCTATCACATAGTTCAGCATGCTTGGTGGCAAGATAGACTGGAGTGTCTACGGGGACTATCTTTGACTCCATTATGAAACGGCTGTAGTGATTTTGGAGTTCATATTTATTACTGGGTAGGTGAAGTCTAATTATAGAACATAATACCAGCTGAGGTGTGTGCCCTGCTTTTTGACAGTCTGCCTCGAATTTGGTCATGAGCCACTCCAGGTAATGTGACAGTAAAGTTTACTGAATTGGAATGCTGAACTGATTTGTAAGCGCTAGGATACAATAAAATCTGTGAGTTATAGTAACACAAGAAACAAATGTGGTGAAATCATAATAGAAACAAGAATGACTTACTAGATCAACCAATCCTTCCCAATGACATAGTTGGATTGTTCCCTACTAACCTGTCCCTTAGATTGAGGGTGGATGTAGAAAACTTTATTCTCTGACCCAATAGATAGTGACATGCAGATTTCTTTGGATTCCAGAAGATCTTTGGTTTCTCTCTATCAGAAAAAAATCTTGAACTTTCATAGGTTCTACTTGATAACACCTTGAATCCATGTCATAGAAAGTCTTAACCCTTGAGTTCTGAGATTTATGGCACACGGCACCATTAGAGTACTTTTTGTGGGGCTTTCAATGTGACCCCTTCACATTCAAAGCAGGGGGAATCCTCTTTAATACCTAGCACTCTAGTCTCAATAGGATTTTTGTCCCCTCACTCAAGGAGCCAGGGTGTGATGATCTGAGGAATCTGTCTATTTACAGTTTATTAATTCTGTTTGATATTGAGGATATCTCTCTGTGTTAGACTGCAGACTCCATGTTTCATGAACGGTTTGTTTGCCTTCTCTGTTGTTGTCTTTTTACCTCCACAGACTGGACTTTGTGGCACAGGGGTAGTGGCACAGGGCTAACAAAAGAGGGTTGTTAAATCTTGATGGTCCTCTAGTCAAATAGACACATCCATAGAAAATAGGTTAACTCCCACCCAGGAGTCAGGGGAGAGGATGCCCAGCAATGAAGTCACCTGCTAGGAAGTCTGTGCTCTCCTTTTAAGGCTGATAAGGTGGTCACACGTCTGAGGAGACTGGAAGGATTATAGAAGGGCAGGAGCTACTCTAATTTGGTTATTTGGCTGTTTTCATTAGCTCTAGCTGAATGGAGCTTCTGCAGGAACCTGATGAAGCAGGAGGATGCCAATGACTCTCAATGAAAGGGTGCATGACAGTGAGGAGTACTGGGTTCAGGACTATTGCTAAATGAAGTGTATCTCTTTATGCTTTAATCTCTTGAGTAATTGAGTTAGACACCTTTTGCTAAGCCTGTGTCTATTTGTTTCTGCTACCATGCATCCTTGAAGAGGTAGACTATAAACAGGGAACACTGTACCTTTAGTGGGATTCTGAGGAATGTGTAAGAACACCTAAGGAGCCTTGAGGAAAATGGCACTAGCCTTGTGAGAATGCCTCTTTGGTTTGCTGGCAGTTCTGAAAAATCAAATAAATAAATTTCAGGTCAACTCAAAACCAATTTTTTTTAAAAAAATTCTGGTGAATTTTAAAGTTGGGAGAAATTTGTTTTGGGTTGAAAAAATATTTCATTTCAATTTTGGGCACATCTATTTTTTTAATAGAAGAAAAGGAAATGTGGAAAATCACAAGTGTGACTTAGATGCCAACACCATCATTTAGATACCACTGACAAAACAAGTGAAGTGTCTGCTGTGTACCCTACGGCCTAGAGGATAGGACACTCACTGGGGAAGAGGAAAACCTAGTTTGAATCCTCACTGTAGAGTAGGAACTCAAAACCGGGTTTCTCCCCAGCATAGGTAAGTGCCCTAACCACAAGGCTAAAAGGTATTTTAGAATGATGCTTAGTCTTGTTGAAGCATTTCCACTTTATGTGTATATATATATAAAGGGTATTGTAGGGTTGTGCTCTGTAGAAGCTGTTCCACTTTGTATA
>ML675618.1:13320574-13369557 GCA_007922155.1 Mesoclemmys tuberculata | reverse complement strand
AAATTGAAATGTGTCTAAAACTCCATTTGTGGTGGCAACTATGTGTATATTATTTCTATTAAAGCAAGAACGGACTTTATATAAACTTACATTGTCCAAAAGAGGGCTGGGTAGTACAGGACATACATTTCAGGGTGAAAATCTACAGCTGGGAGTTAATTGGGGTCACCTATCAGTATAATCCATGCTTTTAAGAGCTGCTGTAGCACACACAGACACAGTTGGAACTGACTGGAATGCTGGAGGCTGTTTTTTAGCACTCCATCCTGGAGGCTACTGCAGCAAAGCATTGTAAAGGGCATCCCAGGTAGATGGCCAGGCTGACACCGATGCTCATTATTCTGGATTGTATTCTGGATATATCACAGTGGGAGAGGGAAATGATGCTATAGAGATTGCCAGCACTTTCCCAAGATGCAGGACGGCATGTTGGTCTCTGCTTGCAGAAGCAAACAAGTGAACAAAAGTAAACTGTACTGAGCTTGTGGACAGAGTAGTTATTTAGATTTCCATCCAGGGCTATTAATGGGTTATGGGGCTCCAGGATCACAGAGTGGTCAGTGTGGATCAGACCTTCTCAAGTAGGTGAAGGTAATGCTTTAAGAGTCACTCAAGTATATGAGGTGGTGGGTTTTTTTGCAAGTATATAACTATTTTTCATGTAAAAAATATCCTGGGAGGAAAACAGCAAAATTATTTTATTCACTCAGTCACGAGACTGGTGACATAACTTTGGTAGGTTTTAATTTATATGGAAAGAGTTTTACACTGTTACTATGATCATCATTGTTTGACCTAATCACATGGAGACCTTGGTGAGGGAAAGACATAATCTGGGCACTGGAAGAAAAATCAGTATTATATTGATAACAAATTAACCAACACCAATAGATTCATTTCCTTAGCTCAGAAGGAGAGCAGCAATGCAAACTGCTCCTCTGCAAGATGAATGTTAGTTGAGGGAACACACATGGAAAAATCTGATGTAAGAACCTCTAGAAAAATAACATCCAGCTGCCATGGTATCCTGATAAAAGTCAAATCCAGATGGGTACCAGCCACCCTTAGTTCTCACTGACTTCAGTGGCAGTTGATAACTCTTAACACTTTTCAGAAGTCACTCAGCACTATACCAGATTAGATCCAAAGTTCTTACACATTTGTTTTGATTTTTCTTTTTGTCAGGTAATGATAATGGAAAATGGAAACCTGAACTCTATCCTTGGATATATTGCTTCACTCTCATTTCCTATACTTATCCTTTACCTCCTTTTCAACCCGCTTTACATAAAGAAAGCATCCACTTCTACCATTAAAGAGAATTCCTGCTCCTCCTGCACAATTGACATCAAAGGAAGTTTGACCATTGACTTAAATAGGACCAGGATATCACTCCTTGTATTAACATTCTGTTTTAGCTGGTAGGTGCTGCACATAGCACTGGCTTTTAATTCCTCTTCCCTGCTGTACCACTCACTGAAAAATAGACTAATTTCTGTCTTATATCTGCTATAATGTTCAGTTTTAGAGGACTTCACCTAGTTTTGTGAACATTAGAATCTCACTCACACTGTTGGATTTTTCTCAATGCCATTACTTGTGAAAATGTTGTTTTTCAGGTTATTCACTTAGTCCTCTGTCCGGAAGGCATGGGATTATTTCTATGTTGTTTGCCCCTTCCAAAAGAAAGAAAGAAAGAAAAAGCCTTAACTTGATTTGAATGTCTGAGGGAGGAGAACTTTTGTGCAGTTCTTTTAATTGAATTTCCACATTCCTTAAAGTGAATAGAGAAGAAACAGAATATGTTTAGATCATATGAAAGTAGTTTTTTTTCATCAAAAAAATTCTAAACTAATCCATTTATGAAACCTTAATAATTTATAAGGAAAAATGGCCACAGACTTTCTGAATGTGGAAAAACAGTTTCTCAAGAGCTTAGAGCACTTATAAGATTTTTTTTTCTGTTTACATTCAGAAAACAGAAGCTATTATTGTGTAGAGTGCTTCATCTGCTCAGTGTAGCATTAAATAAATATCTCTGCAGGATATAGTTGTGCCAGCAGGGATCTGGAAATGCCTGGGTGTACAACTGTTGTAAGTAGTAAAACGTTAATGTTAATATTCAGATTAAAAACAAGTAAAAGCAAGGAAATAGAGGAAGCCCTCTTCCATCTTCCCCTCATTTCATTGTGCTCTAAACCATGCAGCATATATTCTATGTAGTACCATGGACTATAATGAGATTCCTACGCTACCCATGAGCAATGGGGTAAGATAAGGACAGTGAAAGGCCTGATTCTGTGATTTAGCATGTGAAACTCCCATTAAAATCATTATCATTTTGCCCCTGGCATAATTTATGAGTCTACGTTAATTCTGAGTTATTTTGTTTCTGCTAGTTCCAGTTGGGCAAATTTCTACTGTTATGACCTCTGCCTACAGGCAAGGCTGCTAATGTTTACCAAATAATTTTCTATTGTAAAGATATCAAACTTGCCACCTCCCCAGCTCTGAAAATGATCTGGTCCAAAATGCAAGAGAAAGGCCTGATTTCTGCTGAAGGCTTGAGGTAGGCACTGTAGAACTTCACAGTGGGAAGAAACCCATACTACGGAAGTGAGCATTGCATGTGGCTTAGTCTACCAAACACTGAGTGGAAGGATAACAAGTGGTTTTTTGCACAGCACAAACACACTGGCCTCAGATCCTGTGTGGGAATTAGTGTACAACCATATCCTCTACTTCCTCCTAAAGGCAGAAGTAGCTGCATTGAACAGTAGCTTTTTCTGGTGAACTGGAGGGTGGATTCTATCACACTGTACCCTTGCGTCTGCTGGACTAGAGGACTCTGAGGCATTTATCCCCTCCCATTTCCAGTATGCATGGGTAGAAACCCATTCATTGACTCCCTGAGGGATGTGGCATAATGTTTCTGCTTCCTTGAGAGGAAGCAGATATGGACTCTGGCAGCCAGAGAGGAAGCAAAGCAGGGAGCAGGTTAACTGGACCTTCCCCTTTGTGACTCTAAGCACCCTGTAGTTACACTGTAAACACTATTGAAATACTATTTCTACAAAACATATCATTTGAAAACTAACAACTTGTTAGTCAATAATACCATGGTGAAATGTATATAGCACATCACATGTGAAGTTCTGAATTCCCCTTGTATGATGTTACTTGTTCAAAACCAGACTGTCCTGCTTATCCAGAAGTTGTTAAACAGACCTATATTAAGCCAAGACATATCAGAGCATAGGGGTATGGGTAAATTCGGGACTGGAGGTGAGTTGATGTCACCTACGAACATTAACTAAGTCTGGTAAAGGGAATAGTGTGTCTGTGATAACTGCTGGCAGGCTGTCAGATTCAAAGTGGTTCAAAGCATACAGCATACAGAACATGAAGTGCATCCTGGCTGCTGGCTATGTGTATTTCTCAGGCAGGGAACCACAAATAGCAGAAGAATTTAGGGCAATCAGGGTTAAAATACAAGCAGTGATACAACCTCTCACTAATTCGAATTGCACCCCAGAAAAAGACACCTACCCTTTTAGAACATGTGGTCAGGAGTCTTCCAAGTTGCTCCTTGAGGAATGAACTAAAGGCTCTTTCTTCTCCTGTTAGGCACATGTTAGGTCATTGGCGGACACAGCAATGGTAGGAGAGGCAGTGCTGGGTTTAGGGGCAGGTGACCACCTGGGATGTCAGGCTTCAGGGGCACCGACTGTGGACTCTTGTAGAATCTCATGGAACCTTCCAGACTTTCTGAGAACTAAATTTTCCTCAAACCTCCTAGAATGTTGTCAGACATGCCCTCACAGGTATGGGAAGGGGCATTGTCAGTCAATGAGTGTGATATAAAAATGAACTGAAGTGAAATGAGAGCACAGATGCGATACTGTGAACCTTGTTTTATTGTGCAATTATGGAAGTGTACTTGTGTTTTGAGACTCAAAGAATGTAAGTAATGACTAATAAAGGTCATATTAAATCTGACACTAGAGATATCTATCGAACCCCTATCTACACAACAGTATAAAAGAAATTCCAAGAGCTTTCTTTGTGCCTTGCAGCTGCCCTTCTCTTAACCTCGTTGTGTCAGATGCAGCAGCATCTTCGTTAGATTCATTATCTCTCTTCAGAGTATTGTAAAAGATACACATCCTGTTTTCAGCATCAACTATCAGCTTGAAGGTCCTCATGGAAATATGACTGTGATGCTGCTAAGTGACACTTGCTGGGAGAGCCACATTGACAGCATAAGTCTAATGAGGTACCAAGGGACTAAGGTTTAAGATTTATAAGGCCAGTGAGGAACCAAGTGAATGAGGATTACAACCTCTGATGGAACTGAAGCAGTCAAGTAAAGCCAAGACTGGAATCCAACATGATGCACAATGTCTGGCAAACCAGATCACTGACTTCAAATTTCTGGTCTCAGTTGTGGTTTGACAAGATATCCTATTCCAAGTAAATGTTAAAACCAAGGCATTACAAACTCAGTCGATGGACATCATGACGGCTACTACTTTGATGAGAAGCTGCCCTGACTTAATTGTGGCCTACAGAGACAACAGATACCATCCATTGAAAATGCCATCACTGCTGTAGAAGAAATGGCGGAAAACCTAGGAGTTGAGCCTGTCTTCAAGGAAACTCGTATTTAACGGAAGAAGATAGTTTAGTTATAAGGGCAGAGATAAGGTGATGGGAAGCTTGGAAGAAAAATTCAAGAGGGAGTTCCTTTTGCTTAGGCATTGCACTGCTTGAGTGTCCACTGAAGAAAAGTTTGCACAAATGAAACACCATGAAAAGACTTGAGGGGTTCTGTATGACCTTAGTATGCTGCTGGCAGACAGGAAAATCTCTTGAACAATTGTAGAGACCTTCAATGACACTGGACATGGGGAATGTTCAGACATCATTGGTAAAGACCTCAAATGTGAATTGGATGGCATCCATCCCATTTTGGCACACAGGAAGCACTCTCCACTCCAAATCGTCCAATTCATTCATGATGCAGAGCTGAAGGACACTTCTCCTAATGTGTGTATAGCTTTGAGAATTCTGCTCACACAGCCAGTCACAGTTGCAAGTGGTGAGTGCAGCTTTTTGAATCTCAGGCTCATTAAAACATATCTTCAGTTGATGATGGCCGATGAGAGATTGACATCTCTTGCTATTTTATCATTTGAACATGCCATTGGTCAGTCTTTGGATCTCTCTAATACTGTGATTCAATTTGTGAGGACTAAGACGCAAAAATCAAAGGATGAATCACTTGTTCTGTTCATTCCCTCTGAAGCACCTGGTACTGGCCACTGTCAGAAAACGGGGTACTGGGCTAGACGGACCATTGACGGACCCAATACAGCCATTCTTATGTTCTTACAATCTTTTGAACTAAAGGAATATGGTTAACTTTCTAAGGCTGTCACCTACTGTAACACTATTTAATAGTGGTCCACCCAATGTTGGTGCACAGTTCAATTTCGTGATATTAGTACATTTCAGTTATTCTTAAAATTATAGTTTCATTAAGCTTAGAGGAAATTATTTTTATTTGTTCATATATAGCATGAATAAATACAGATTTACAGATCCTCATGCACAAATTTATTATTTTATATGACAGGGATAAATCATGCTTCAAAGTCATGAAATAGTCTAAAAATGCAATAAAAAACAAGGTACTCAAAAGTTTAACAAATGGAAGTGTCAGGGCACCAAAGACGCTCCTTGCCTGGTGCACCATTTTGTCTAGTGCCAGCACTGGGGACAGGGGTTGCTTCCTTCTTCAGCGACTCTGGTCGTGTTCAGTCTCTTGTTACCAGAAGAACTGTGAACTGAATTATGAAACCATAAGGGAGAGAGAAGGGGATTGATGTGCTAACTAAGTGTTAAATCTACCATGAGGGGGAGGGGTAGGAAAGAAAAAGACAATAAGTAAACATTAAAGCAAAAAGTAGAAATACGTTAAGCAGTGTTAGAAGATATTGTGGAAGGGAGGTTACAAGCAATGGTTTAACAATAATTAAAATAGATATAAAATAAAATGTAAAAACTGGAAAAAAAACCCTATGTGTAATATTTACATAAAAAGAAGAGAAAAAAATCTGCATGAGGGTTTTCAGAGCCTGATACTTATATTAGAAGCTCTTTGGGAGTGTTTCAACAGCACCTAGTCCAATGGGGCCAGGAATGTGTTGTCATATTGTAAATAAATAACTTTAAACTTAGACTTGGGGGAGTGGTGGCTAAGGATTTGATCCATATCAAATTTGGAAATGGCTGTGGCTTCATTTAATAAAATAAAACATTAACATGATTCAATTCACAACACTGAGCTCCACAAAGTTAAACAGATAAAATCTAAAATCTGTTACAGGAAAAAGCTGTAGCAACTGCAAATGCATACAAATGCTAATAAATCATTTTAATTAAAAAAATGGACATAAAGAACCAGTCCAAAGGCAGGACACAATGCCAACAAAAAGCTAGTCTTTGTGAGATTCGAATGTGGAACCATTCACTGAATGATCACCATTGCTATGTTAGTGGGCAGCTCTATAACTAATCTGTTAAAAAGGTTTTTTATCATCTAGTAATAAATAATTGTGAACAGTTAGAGAGGCCCCATACCAGCAGAGAAGAGCTTAAGGAAAGCCTATGGACCAGCTAGCCCCACCTTGGTATAAATGCCACTAATGCCAAGCCTGGAGGAGAAATAAAACAAAAGAGGCTGGGTCCAGTCAGGGCTGATTGGCCAGGAAGGAGGCTGGAGTTCTGCCTCTACCTGAAGGAAGCTTTGACTTCTCAGTTGTGGAGAGAGGGCTGGCTAACCAGAGCAGCCTATGGAAAGATGCATTTAGACCCCCAAAAATGCATGATTAACACTCATTATCAATCTTCCAGAATTTCCTTAATATTCAAAGATTTATTAGAAAATTAACATCAGCAAGTTAGAGATATCCTCTGCCAGCTCTTTTTGGACTCTTGGGTCCATGTTATCCAGGCCTGATGATTCAAAAATATTTATCTCTTGTAGATGTTGTCTAACATCCTGTTCAATTACTAATGGTCTGGACACTTCATACAATATGAGTAAATCATCCTGCTTCTTTCCAAATATAGAATATGAATAAATATAGATTCACAGATCCTAACGTAGAACAAATATAGAACAGAAATATTTACTGAACACTTCTGCCTTTTTGCATTATTATGAACAATTTTACCATCTCAATCTAGTAGTGGGCTATACAAATGCTAAGGCTTCTATCGTTCCTAATATTTTATGCCTGTTGAAACTTCTCCACATAGTTTTATTTGGAACAGTGTAATTTTTCCTTTTCTTAAACTGTTGACTACTATTGCTGTGTACTGTGAAACAGCTGCCTTTTTTCATTCCGGAGGGGCTGTGGTTCAGTGGTGGAGGAAGTGATCCTTGTGTAATCTTTATCTACCTCACAGGAGTGCTGCCAGGCTTAATTACTAACCACAGTAGTATCCTGGAAAATGGAGTAAAGGTCAAATAAAATGGCTTGCTCTGAGGAAAATGTACTAAAGCAAAGCAAAGGAAAAAAGCCTCAACATGTGCTTCAAAACCTTTAACCCCAGTAAGGGGCTTCTGGAGGGCACTGATTAATGGATATATTTCTCCACCCAATAGGGTATTTAATGCTCCAGGATTTGTGCTGTGTGTGGACACTCTGTCAGTACCCTTTGCCATGTGAGAGATCTGCTACTTAGGTTTCAGCAGTAGGAGTAGGGAATGGAGTTAACTTGTTCAGGTGCAGAAGAAATGTTATTTATGATCCCTCTGTAAACAAGATGCATTTTGGGGCTGCAATATTTATAAAGCTCTTTGAGATCCTTGTCAAAAGGTGCTGTAGCTGTGAAATGAATGTAATATAACTGTAACTTTCAGATACTTCTGTTTTCTTTCTACCTGTTTTAACATTGCTGTTATAACACACACAGTTACAGCTATACTAAAAACATTTCTCAGATACAGCACCTGTTGATCATGTGTACAGCAGGTTCCCTAGGTCCCTAAGTGACAGCATTAAATTTACTCATGGGTCTAAGTGCTTGCAGGATCTGGCTGGATATTGCCAGTATAAAAATGTGAATATAGTCCATTTGACAGGTAACTGACGTATTTATCTCTATAAGTGAATTAACTTAATAAATTGTATATGTGCTACAGGTGTCTTATTTTTATTTTATTTTTTTACAGATTATTATTATATGAACATTGTTCTCAGACATCCATGTCTTTGCCATGGGCTCCCAGCTGACCAGCAGTAAGATACGTGGAACTCGGGCCTTTGCTTATCTGTTGAGTGCTGCCTGATTTGTGAACATCATTCCCGGAAGAGCTACTCTGAGTTGCTGAGAGTTATATTGCTAGAAGCATTGATCCACCATGTTAATTCATTCAGTGAAATAATTTCACGTTTTGATGGTGCCGCATTTGGGAATTGTGCTGCAACTCAGTAAGTTCCTTGCTTTAGCGTACTTGCAGTTACACAAGGCAATGAAGTACCAACATGCCTCTCAATGTTATCAGCAGTGACTAATATCTATGGTCATTTGGCAAAAAATAGGAATGATATTTTCTATCACAATGGGAATGCAATTATTTCCTTGTTTTTTAAGGTCGACTCATAGAAATCTGCACCTCAAAGCATAAAAAATTAGATATTTTAAGTAAGCTCTCCAGGTGGTGTACCTCAGTGTACTTCTATTGACTTTAGTGGAGCTGCATGAATTTGAACTAGCCAAGTGTCCCATCCATACACACATTTGTTGTTTCGTTAATATTTCTGCATGTGTGAAGACACATCTACTAGGCTGAGAAAATTATGCTTAACTGAATGTTAGAGTCTGAAAGACTCCTTTAGTACCTGGGTCTTCCACACACTAGCTACATGTGGTGTGAAGTGTTTTCCCTTTCCTTTTTTTTAAACATTATGTCATTCACTATGAGCCAACCCTTATTCTTTTATCATGGAACAGAATAAACAAGCAGCACTGTAGTTTTCACTCTATATAAATCATATCTCAATCCAACCTCCAGGTCTTCTCCACAATATATTAAAAAATAATAGTTTTATAATCAAGTATCAACAGAACTGCTGATAGTGATTCATGTATTTCTAATACATTTTGTTTGGAAGAAAAGTGACATCCAACCAGTATTTTGGCAACATCTGCCTTCTCTTCAGTCAAACTTCACTTCCTCTTTTACCTCCTGAAAACAGAGTGGTGAAATCTGCCAGAATGTATATAAAGAAAATCATGCTCCACATGGGCAACCCAAATGAGAACTGCCTTAAAAGATTTACGCTTACATTTTTCATGGAAGTGTCATTTTGATTTTTAATTTGCCCAAAAATATTAAATAATTTATCATGGTTTGGAGGAAGAAAAATCAAACACTTATGTAACATACTAGCTTTCTTGTGTTGACTTGTTCAGATCTGAAACAGAATAGATTCTTCTCTAATATTAAAATAATGAGCTGAGCTAAGAAACATTTATCCAGTCTTTGAAAAGTATGTTCTCCAGGTATTATTACTATAGATACCTAGTAGCAAAACATTTGCTATATCAACAAGTTGGGGAGCAGAAATGTGTTAGTCTTTAAGGTGCTACAGGACTCTCATTTGATTTACCCTAGTAATGCGATTGCTGGTATCATCTGTTGCTAATCAAGGGTGATGGCTTTTCCCAAGGATTTTCTCAGAGTGGTTTGTTTAACATTCAAAACTCTGCAGATAAGGAGATGGGACAAGGTTCACCTTAGCCCTACATTTAAAAGCAATGATGATGACACTATATAGGTCTTCCATAGGGTTTTCCATCTATAAATTGCAAAGCGGGTTTAAAGTGTCCCTATCTCCATCGCATACATAGGGAGATTAAGGTGAATTAAGATGACATGATTTGTTGAAGGTTACTCAGCAAGTCATTACCAGTGTTGTTCTGGGGCAACATTATATGAATGGTGCACTCTCAGATATATGAGTGTTTTACTGATAGAGTTTTAAGTATAGATTATAATCCAAATGCAAAATTATAAAAAAGTTTTCCGAGTAACATTATTCTATAAAATCATAAAGCATGATAGGGTGAATACCTCAATATTCCTGAAAAAGCTAGAGTCCTGTAGCACCTTAAAGACTAAAAAATTTCTGTGGGCTTTTGTTAGTCTTTAAGGTGTTACAGGACTCTCGTTGTTTTTGCTGTATACAGACTAACACAGCTACCCCTCTGGAATTTTTCAATATTCCTGGAGTGCAATGAAGAGACCATCCTCCTGTCTTGTATATCTAAGTTGCTGAGAGAGGAAGGAAGAGCAAATCCTGAGGAGGGAGATGCAATTCTGAGGAAATGAATTGAGACTCTGCCTATTTCATGCCCCTATTTAAGAATCCCACATGGTCACCATGTAGGAACTCGCCTTCCCCTCTCCGCACCCCCCACACCAGATATGAACAATTTGGGCCAGACGGGATAATGAAGATGACCAGGTACACAAAGACATCTAAAAATGAGGGCAGACGGAATGGCTAGTGAGTCTGGTTGCAGCTGAACAGAGTGTTGAAAGAGAGTCTGTTGGTCTCTGAATTTAGGAACGGTGTCTTAATCTGAATTTTGAGAGGAGAAGACTAATTCTTGGCAGTATGATATTTGTGAGCTGACTTTTTTCATAGTGGGGAGTCACAGTCACTGGGAGAGGTAGTGGTTTCTGGCAGGTTAGGTCAGAATTCCTGACGAGGAAGGTTTCTGGCAGGTTAGGTCAGAATTCCTGAATGGAGTACATGATTGCCATTCATCTACATTTACTATCATCTGTAGTAAACTTCCTGTGGTATTTCTGGGACTGCCCTTTCCACATTGAGAGACTATTGCAAATGTTTCAGTAAATACATAGATCGCCGTATGGAAAAGCCTGACTTTTTATAACTGCACCATTAGAAATCTTATTTTGTCACTTCTCAGCTGGAAGGCAGTTCAACAGTGGAATGCACTGGGATCTTAGTTCATGGTGGGAGAGTGAGCAGGCCTATAGCCAGCAGAGAGGTACCATGGGTTGCACAGGAGAAGCAGAGAAGAGGATGGCAAAAGTTCAAGAGTGAATCATCTTCTAAAGACACAATTTTCAAGAGGAATTGTGGGGGAGTTAGGAAAATAGGGGTTTTGTTCTTTTTTTTTAGGTTAGAGAAGGAAAAGCATCTGGAAGGTGAATAGATAACCGCTGAATGGGAAGATGAGAGAATAACACTTATTCATTGTCAGTTTCCCAGTCTTTAATCTTTTAAAGGTTAAAATTGAAAAGTCTGTAGCTGAAATTGCAGCCAAATCACAAAAAGCTATAAGTGGAGAGCAGGAGTTGAACTGATACTTGTCTGTGTCATTTTTCAGTTACAAGAAAGGAGAGAAACATCACAGCACAGATACAAATGGATTTGCAGAGCATCAAAGGAATTAACCAAATGAAACTGTTGGATCCACCTAGAAAAGCAAACCCAGCAATTTAGGAGGAGCTGCCAGGAAGTTTAGTCAAGATGCTTGAATCTCCCAAAATATTTCCTAACAAGCCAGGCAGCTTGTTCCTCATTCTCTTATTGCAGCAGCTGAGGTTAGCAAGATCATACTGCTGACCATCCCAAGGAGACAGAGCTATTTCTGTTGAAGGCCTTTTTCTCTGTAGGCTTCTTTCTTTGCCGTACACTTTTTATATATACCAAAGTTAATCTGTCACATTTTCTAATGCAAAGCTCAAGGCCTCTTTATTTGAATTTCCTTGTTAATATTTGTATTGTCTGATTATGTGGGTATATTTATACTTTGTTTAGAAAGAATGCATTTGTTTTTTCATTGTTCCCTCTTTGCTTTCTTGAAAAATGTTGCTTTTTTATTTGCAACAAGTAAGCTGTTTGAAAATAAAGATACACCTGTACACTCCCACTGCTTTTCACTTTCTCAGCAACACAGAGCAGCTCTAAACTCATCTTCACAGGTTTACAACTATTTTTGTGTTGCCAAACACCCTGACATACCACTGGTGAATTTGCCTGATGCTTTCAATTGATTATTTGAAGATCTGATGAACATAGGACATAGATAAGTTTATAATTTAATAACCTTTTTATTTTTATTTTTTTACTTTTATTTCTTCTCCATAGAATAGCTGATGTACTATGTGAATTCTGCAGAGCATCTGAAATGCTCAAGAAGTTAGTTTGGATATTATGATTTACTGGAGACCTGGAGATAGGAACAAAAACTGAAGGTCTAATTCAGTGATTATGAAGACAACCTGGGAACAGGAGGAAGTTGATGGATGGATGTTAGACTTTATTGTCATTCCTGACTTGCATCATTAAGAAGGCAATATTTCTGGTAACAAACAAAAAATTCAGCCCCCAGTGATGTAAGACATTTTCAGAAACCCTTTCCTTCCTTTTTATTGAGCGTTACCTTCTTCCTCTGAGGATTTTGATGTATATGTAAAGTTTAGGAAGAGGCTGTTGTCTGACAAGCTTAATATGCTGTTCTTGAAAGCAATTGTCTTCCGTTATCCAATTCCTGCTTCAATTACTATTTCTCTTACACAGGTATGATCTCTTATGGAAGGAAGGATTTTTTTTTCATATTGAGATAATGAAAGTGTTCTTACAGCCAGAGTGTTTGATGGTAGTAAGGGTGGGGTTGGAGGGTCTATACTTAAATGATACCCTCCCAAGGCATTTTGGTAGACTTTCCTTGCTAGCATTGAAGAGAAGGGTCCTGCCACTCTGAGAGCTGACACCCTTTGAATGGGTGCAACATTTGTCCTCTTGAACTGCTCTTCTGTCTATGTAAAATGGCAAGGCCAGGCATCTAGGTGTCTAGTGATGCTACCAGATCCCACTCCTTGTGCACAAGGGGTGCTAGCCGAGATTGTGATTCCACCTGTGCAAGGTATGTGTGCCTTTTCCCAGAGTTCACACAGCCATTCAGGACAATCCACAATATAATTCACGATTTTCTGGCTATATCTTCAGCCGGAATGCATCAGTGGAGTTATGTTGATGTACATTAGCTTTGGATCTTGCCCTTTGTGCCAGGTCTCATCATTTTGACTGTTTTCCCCTTTCATTTGTCCATTCTAAATGCAGGCACTCTTGGTACTAAAGAAGCAATAATTCATCATATTTTGAAATTGGATAATTGGATTTTTTGAAAAAACAGAGTAACAAAATCTGTTTTGCTGTTATCAGTCAATCTCCCAAACCATCTTCTTGCTTAGAACTTCTGTTTTCACTTTCTCAAGCCAGCCGCCATGATTTACACTGGAGTGTGTCCAAAAATCTCACAGGAAAAGGCCATTCTCATTCTGGCAATTTGCTGCAATTGTCAGAAACCAGAACAAATCACAACAAATTAAACTCTGATAAAAAAAAAAAAAAAACAACCCAGCTATGCTTAGAGAAATCTACTAGGGTGAGAGTAAGTAAAAACGTTTGTGGTTGTGAACAGATGATGCCTGAGAGAGGCTGGGTTCTTTCCCTCCCCTACCAGAGGTGTTACTCTTAGAATGAGACTCTCTGCTCATCAATTTGTTTGCTTTTTTAAATCCACACCATAATCCTAGAAAAAATAAAATAGCATGCAATATATTTTGAAAGGGCTACATAGTTATAGTTTTTGTGCAAATCGAGCATCCTGTCATTGCCGTGTTGTGATTAGTTAGAATCATAGAAAATTAGGTTTGGATGGGACCTCAGGTGATCATCTAGTCCAACCCCCCTCTGAGAGCAGGACCAACTGCAATTAAATCATCATTAGTTGGTACAAATGTTCAATGGAAAAATCTACTTATTCATCCTGCACATATTACTATATGTTTCTCAAGTTATGGAAACACTCCTAAGTAAAACAAAGACAGAGATCAATTGCTCGGCACTTTTCCTTACTGTTACCATCTATCAGCTGTGGAATGGCATTGTGGCTGTGTAGTTAGTGCTTTGGGCTAATTGCTCTATAAATGATTCAGGTTAATTTCTGTGTTCTGGGCAAGGTGCTTCTTGTGTCACTTCTTAAGATTTTTCAGCTGGGAGGTGTTGAGATCTGGCACCTTCTGACCCTGGGAGGAGAAGAAATGCTTTTACAAATCCTTATCTAATATAATGGTGGTTGTGTGCATGGCGTTGGTATATTACATGTGAGTCTTTGAGAAAGGAAATGTGAACAGAACAGCACAGTGGGGGATTCTCCACTGAGAATATAGTTTGAAGTAACTCTCATAACATGGAAATTGGTTAAATACATCTGGCTGTGTTATGAAGTTTGGCTCAGACCCAGTAAAACCCCATGTCAGCCAATACTACAAAGCATCACATACCTTTAACTGAGTACCTACAAAGCAAGACTCGAGGTACATTCCAGCTAGTCATTTCTATCTTCTCACATTTGCAAAAAATGTTCTTTTTTCTCTAGAAGTGGAGTTCTGGCACATATCCTGCATTTAACCAAAAAATATGCTTGTTATCTCGTTTCCCCCTCTGTGTCAATAAGAATCACTGAAAGAATTCAGCAGAAGGTTTAAGGAAACAAAACCAGAACCATTCATTTGAGGGTCTATAGTAACGTCATATGCTTTACTGTATAACCATGTATGGAACCTGATCCTGCTCTTACTGAAATCAATTAATGTTTTACCATTCTCTTTTATACCATGCTCATCACCTCTCTGAGTACCTGACTTCAGTGAATAAATAGGATGTGTCTGGTTTATCTAGTATTGGGTTCACAGTATCAGCTGTACTCTGCAACTCATCAGCTTCAACCTGCACTGTATCTATCAATAATATTACAAGAATTCCCCTAGTTTTTCCTTCTCTATTGAACGCAATTTCTGTATGCAAATATACGCTAATCCCCTAGGCTGGCATAATACATTCACTGCTTGTGTAAAAGCAGGTATATTTTCTCTAATTTTCATGAAAGAAGCTAAGTTATTCCAATATATAATTGTAATGGTATGGAGATCCTTATTCTGGCAAGAATTCCTCATGTCTGGAGAAAAATAAATAAAACCTAAAATTGTGGGGTTTTTAAAAGTAAATGCCTACTGTATAAAAGACAGTTATTTTATATGTTAAGTAAGATCAATCTGGTTTATGATATTTTTAGTTGTATCAAATCACAACATGCCTTACAGGAATGTTTTGCTACTGCAGAAACAGGAATAATGCAAGCACCCTCCACAGCTGCTGCTTGTCAATAGCGTTGCTGTATCAGCAACACGTTTCAACAATCTGGGTTGACAGGAATTCTATTTCCTTTTTCTCTCCAGGTGGGAACCACTCCTCCCTCTCTGTATGATTAAAGAGAATGACCCCTATGTCAATAGCCCTGGAATCAGGAAATATAATAGCACCTCACTGTAGTGGCAGTCCCAGGAAAATTATGGTTTCAGTGAAAGAAAGTAGATGGTGTTTGTGTGACATGTGTAACTGAGATGCTCACTTTGGCAGTCCTAAACATGTCTTTAAATCTATAAATCATGCATTTAAAGGTGTACATGGAGTGCAAGCATATGTTGATATTTTAGTTCAGTTATTAATTGCATTAATCATTATCTAGAATTTGTATAGTGCCTTTCATCCATAAGCATTTCTAAGCACTTCACATATAGAGGGCTCTTCTGAGCAATATTTCTATACATGGATAGTTTTCCTATTCCTTTTTGTTTCCTTTGTCACAACAGATGTATTAGTTGCATGGTAGTGATATTTTTGAAAAACAACAGAAATACACATGTGAGGTTTAGATGCTTGTATACAGACAGATATTATAAACAAAAAAGTATGTGGCTGGCTGCAGAACACTTGAAATTGGAAGGTGAAGATCTTGGGAATGTGGTAGAGCAGCGGTTCTCAACCTGTGGGTCGTGACCCCGGCGGGGGTCGAATGACCAAAACACAGGGGTCGCCTAAAGCCATCGGAAAATACATATTTCCGATGGCTTTAGCCGCTGAGAAGTCGCGCTACCATCTGTAGCAGCGCTATTCAGCTGGAACGCACACCGTTATGGATGCGCGTTCCAAACTGAATGCCTGCGCGCATGCGCAGACGTGATTGCATAATCTGTCTGGGGCCTAAGGGGCGGGGGAAGCGGGGGGAGCGCTCCACAGTCCATAGCAGCGCATTACATGTGTCCGGCGCTTGCTGACATCATCAGTGGGCGGACGCAGCAAGCGCAGGAGGACAGAAGCCTAGGAGGCGGAGAGCCAAGAGGCGGAGAGCCAAGAGAGCCTGCGAGACAGCCTGCTGGTGTAAAAAAGGTTAATAATGTAAAAACAGTATACACACCATACACACAATACTGTGTAAGTGTAAGGTGCTTTGTGTTATACATTCTCATTATACAATGAGAATACATAATGCATATCAGGTATTTACATTCCGAATCATAACTGTAGCAAAATTACAGTTTTGAAGTAGCCACCAAAATTATTTTTTGGTTTGGGGTCACCGCAATATGAGGAACTGTATTGCGGGGTCACGGCATTAGAAAGGTTGAGAACCACTGTGGTAGAGATTTTAGTCCGATAACCTTGCCTAGCCTTGATACTGTTCTTTTACGCGCTAAAGTTGCTAGCTCTCACTCTAAAAACTTCTCCCTTTGATTTTGCTATTTTGCTGGGAAAGTGTTAACAAAAACTGTATGGTGTTCATACCCTTGAGTCAAATTCAGATACGCGTGTGCAGATCTCACTGAATTACAACAAAAGTTGACTGTAGATGCCTACGGGTAGAACTTGGCCCCGGGAGACTAATAGCATGCAATCCGTGTTAGCACTTTTCCAGCCACCTAGAAAGATGAAAAGACGTTTTCTTCCAACTGGAATTGTATGGGAGCTACACATGACTCTCTGCTGGAACGATTTGGCATTACTTAGTGCTTAAAAAAAAAAGGGGTTGCTTGCATAGCGACAACAGAATGGGACTATGTGACTTACTACATTTGGTAGCAGTTCTGAGAATGTCACAGTGCCAATCTGCTAGCATTTAGCAAACTGCAATGTCATTCTGGAACTAGCATTGTTTTCAGAAACAGAGCGGCAAGAAAAGCAGCTCTTATACTTTCAGAAGACTTGGCTGGTAGAAAAAGATATGGCAGTCAACAGCCATACAGTTCAAGGACCTGATCCAAAACCCATTGCAGTCCATAAAAAGCCTGCCTGTGGCTTTGGGGGTCTGGATCAGGCCTTCAAGTACCAGATGTTTCCCTACACCTGTTTGACCTGTATTTCTTCTTTGCTAAAAATAAAACTACTGGCTGTACTTTGTTGAAGGGGCATGCAGGGTTAGAGGGATGGGGGTGGAGGATTATAAAAGGAGGCAACAACATGACCTTATTTCTACTTTAGTCATTTTCTGTTAAATAATTTCTTAGAGTGAGCAGTTGCCCCCTTGGTACTCATGGTTAGTATGTGGCTGGCTGCAGAACACTTGAAATTGGAAGGTGAAATTTTCGGGAATGAGCTAGAGATTTTAGTCCAATAGCCTTGCCTCGCCTTGATACTGTTCTTGTATGGGCTAAAGTTGCGACTCTCATTCTAAATTAATTTAGACTGGGAGAGAAAGAAGTAAGTTAAGGGGTATGTGAAAATTGAAACCAGAAATAAAAACAGCTAGAAATGTCAGATTAT
Source organism: Mesoclemmys tuberculata (assembly GCA_007922155.1). Lineage (NCBI taxonomy): Eukaryota > Metazoa > Chordata > Testudines > Chelidae > Mesoclemmys > Mesoclemmys tuberculata. Next base: position 13,351,837 of record ML675618.1, on the reverse strand, counting down.
TTTCAAACACTATGTAAAACCCAACAAGTGAGTATAAAGCAAGTCAGAAGATTAGCAAAATACAATGCTTCCTATTGCTGAAGAACTAATAAAAAGACTTAATAGCAAAGGAATAGAGATATGTTCACTTCACTTTCCCTCTCCGCAGCTAACAAACATATTACAGCTACTTTGGCTGGTCACAAAGGAAAATTATGCTGCCCTGGAACTGAATTTTATACCCTATTAAGAATTCAAATCCTGGCCTACCTGCCAAGATCTGATATATAGACGTTTTTCTTACATTTAAGAAAAAATCTTTGGAAGATTAGAAAGACAAAACCAGAACATTGGAGATGATAAATGTTCCCAGGTTAATCACCCAGATAGGACTTCTTGAACATTATTCTGACATTGAGTGCTGTCCCCAAACCTTAACGTTGTAAAACTGAAAGGCATATTTACAGCCCAATCCAGATGGACTAAAACAAAGTACAATTATTTCTTCTAAAGTCGACCTTTACATGCAGATTACAAATGGAATGTCTCCAAGATTCTGCTGAAGAAATGACCTCAGTTCCTCAATTGTTATACTTTCATTATGACATCCTTGGACTTGGTTTGGGCTGTGCTAATTAGTGACATGCCTGCTATAAAAGTTGGACTGGCAGTCTCATTTACAGAGCAGCAGCAGGAAGAGTTATTATGAAGCTAATTATAGCTATCAGCAGTGGTCTGTTTTAAATGGTCTATGAATTGGGCAGCCTTATAGAAGCACACAAAAGTGAATTTGCCTTTAACAATGAACAGCTCTGTGAAAGTAAAGCAGTTTAAATTTATTTAATCCATTCTGGAGGTAGGCAGACAAGTCTACTCTTATTTGTCCCCTGAAGTAAATTTCAGTTTAAAACTTAGGCCCTGTTACAATATATATTCCAATTGCAGTTACACTGGTGTAAACTGAGAATAACTCCATTGTACTCAGTGTCACTCTAGAATTACAACAGGGAAACTAGCTGTGCATCACTACAAATGAGTTCAGAGTCTTGCCATAATGTCCTACTTGACTATTAAAATGATGGGAAAAATACAGTTGTATAACTGGATTATGCAGTGTGTGACGGCGGCAAAGTCACCACCATGAGATCGACCTGTCTGGAGCAACTGTGCGGTCAGTGAAGACCCGCTCAGTCAGTCCAGAAATCGACACACTAAAACCACCCCCTCACGTGGCGTAGCACTGCACCAGCAGGAACCAGTGAAGACTCTGCACAGAAGGGAAGCACTCTGCATGACTTGGGTAACTCCCGTTGACTGCCACCAAATCGCCTAGTAAGTGTAGACCAGGGCTTAGCTTGAGGGTCTCCTCACTTTGCATTTTACTTAGTTAATTAGTAATCCAACAACATCTCTGACGATAAGAGAGAAAACTTAACACACCAATCTTCCAGCAGGAGGAAAAGACTACATTTGACTCCATTACTAGTCAGAACTTGGTCTCTCTGTTGCGACCACCCATTAATGCTAGTTGTGATTTGTTGTGTTCTGGACAGCTACCCAGTTACTGGGAACTCAGCTGAAACAACCATCCCTCTTCATATTGGTCACCAAAGAGCTGACAAATTACAGAACAACACTGGGCCTAAGGGATTTGCCCAAGATCACACAGGAAGTCTGCGGAATACTAGGGAATTGAACCCCAGTCTCCCAAGTTATCCATTCATCTTCCACTATGGAATTCAAAATAACGTGGGCCATTGATGTACTTGGGAGCGACTTTCAAAAGAATTGGGGAGTAAATTTGAGCCCTTTGACTACAAAGTTGCCAAAGACTAGCTGTGAATGTAAATTATTCAGAATGCCAGGAAGAGTGTGTTTTTTCCTTTTTTTTTCCTTCTAATTTTTACTGTGTGGAGACACTGTATATTATCAAAGGTAATACTTTTCTTTAGGGCTATGAAAACATTGAAGGCAATATGCCACTTTGTTGAAAACTGTAATACTGCAAATACAGTAGTTGCCATTTCAAAAATTAATGTTTACTCATGCTTACCAGCCAGCAATATCTGAGATTCTACAGTTATTTCCAATTCTAACTGTAGGGGGAGATTTACATCCTTCTGTCTCAAAATCTACAGTTTGGTAACTGGGAGAAATGTCAACAGAAGGAAGGAGATTTTTCTTTTAATCCTATTCTCACATTTGACAATGCAATAATTGGTGATAGGGAATGCATCATTGACTACAGAATCTGTCTGACATTTTTGGGGTTTGTCACAGTACACTACTGCCTAGTCACCAATAGCTATGAGTTTGCATTTACTGCAGCCTTCATCAGAATAAAAAATGATGCTGGTGTCCTACTTTCAGGTAAAATTCAGGAAAATAGCAGGTAACACACTCACAACTTGAATAAGTGGATCCTGCTGACCATCTCTTAGCTGTAGCTGGCCTTCAGCACTGATAGCAAAAGCTGTAATTCCAGGGAGGTAGCTAGGAATGGCTTTATAAAAGTTAAAATGTAATTTTTTTAAATTGAACTTGAAAATACAATTTTAAAGAAGAATAATATCTCTATTTCACCTTGACAATTATCCTATTTGGCTTTGTGTGTGTGTTTTGCCAAGTTTCACAAAGTTTTGACACTAAAGAAGATAAATGACAAAAGATTGGTATCATGTGTCCTTCAGTATTCTCAGCAATGCATTTGTTTTTTAGAATACTCAGCACAGAGATGGGCTGTGCTAAGCATTTTATTGAATTTGTAGTCAAGGTGCCAGTGTAATAATCATCATCTGTGTAATCTGCCTTCTGGGACAAAATTTGTTAGCCAAAAATCCCTTTTCCTCTTTTCTCTATCTGTAAAGCCAAAAAGCTTTGGGTGAGACTGCAAGCATGTGCTAAAACACTCCTGATTTTCTTATGTCTTTATTTAGAGCTATTTTAGCACTCCCTTGCATCAACTATCTTAAAAGAGCACACAAGAAAAAAGCATAGGACTGATTTTCCAATATTTTTGCCTGAAAAAATAGAAATAGTTAAATAGTAAAATAACAAAGAATAAGCTAAATGCAGTAGTTAGAATGATAAATGACTGAGATCTAAATATCAGGCAGTAATTCACTCAAGGGTTTCTACTGAGCTCGTAAACTCTGAAAGAGAAGTGTGAAGTGTGAGTTGTTTATAGTCATCAGCACACTTTTAAAATTAAATTACTACCTTATATTTGACTCTTCAATGTCAGTTGTCTTTTCTGCATCTATCCAAAAACTGTCCAAAAGAAGAGAGAAACTTATCTTTTGTTTCTGAAAGACCTTTTTCCTTATCTAATTTTGATGATATCAGGGAAAAAATGGTTGTAATATACATGTGAAACTACATATAGTCATGTAATGACAAGGGGAATAGACTGTTCCTTTTTTCTCATGGAGGCCATTTACCATCCAATAAATCTAAAAGGGACAAAATTCAATTCTGAATTACATCTTGTCTATTCTGAAACGATTCTGTTAAATTCAGTGGTGTTACAGGCATATAATTCAGCACAGCATTTGATCCGTTGGAGCAGAATTGTATGAGTAAGTAACAGCAAACAGGCCATCTAAACACATGACTACATGCTCAATATATTGGCAAAAGGGTATTTATGGAGCTGGCCAAAAAATGAGGTAGGTTGGGTAGTTGTTTAGGTTAGGAAAAAAGAGACTTAGTACTATTAGTGTGTCTGATAGTATCTTAATCAGCAAATGGATATCTACTCATTCTGCTCACAAACAGGGGGTCATTGCTTTTGCAGGAATGTCTTCTCCTCCCCTCCCCAGAAGGCTGTCTCCATAGGTGCACATTTCTGTGCAGGTGAGGTGGCAAGTAGAAGAAGGTCCAGGGAACACTGGATGGGTTGGGGCAGAGCCAAGGTACTGCATGTCTTCCCTCTCCTGCCCCTATGGAGATTTTAAGGGAAAGTTATGCAGCTGGAGATTGAGGTACTTCTCTGCATCCCCTGCCCCATGCCAATATTGATTTCACTTGGGATGTGCACAGGAATTTAAATTTCACTGTGTTGGGAGGAGCATGTTCTGTGCCCCAACTGTGGCCCCAGGCTGGAGGAGGTGCTTGCTGTCCCCATCAGAGCCCCAGGGCCACAGTTGATATCAGCTCCCACTAAGCCCTGGAGGAGCTTGCTCTCCCCACTGTAGCCGCAGGGCTGGAGGAGTTCTGTGCCCCTGCCAAATATTGGAGGGGGAGGGGGGTGGCACTGCTGCTTGCTGGCCTTTGTGCACAGAACTGATATCACTTTCCTCTCATGGTCCTAAAATCCCACTGAGGTGTCTAACACGGATTTAAACACTGGAATAGGAATTTAGTTGTCTAAGCTTAGACTTCCATATTTGAAAACTGGGTTTAATATTATCACTTTGAGAAAGAACAAGGAGTGTATGGGATTTTTGCTCCCATTGTTAACTCTTTTGCCTTTCAGTGTAGGAGATCTTAATTGATTTAAATTAATGTAATGTAAATGCTTAATTTAATGAGCTGGTTTGTAGCTTGTTAAAAAGCTTTCTATGGCACTCAGGTGTCCAACTCTCTTGTCTGTATTTGAAAATTCCCCCTACCCTTTTAGAAAACCTTTACCAGTTTAGATAATCATTTATTTTTTTAATTATAGTAGCACCTAGGAGCCCCAGGCATGGGCCAAGATGCCATTGTGCTGGACTCTCTACAAACACAGCACAAAAAGGATGGTCCCTTCCCCAAAGAGCTTATAATCAAAGTAACCATGTCTCTAAACTGCCTATTCTTGGTATTTTACTTACGTCTTACCCCAGAACGTGGCCTGAGCAGACACTCTGTGCATGAAGATCACTGTGAGCTAGGGAAAAAAGGGCCCCCACCAGTCATGGTGTAGTAATGGAGCCACTTCTCAAGTGCACAAGAGTAAGCAAGAAGCCTCCTTGTTCAGGCACTCTGCTACCCCTGAGAACAGGACATTTAGAGGGGTGAGGAAGATTCAGAGCCTTGTCTCTGCCAGGCAAAGCTTTGGTTGAGAAAACTCCCTTGTTGAATGGGTTGAAGCAGGTGGTTCATCTTCCCACAACTCTTTCACCACATGTAAGAAGCAGCCCTGGCAGAGACAAGACAGTGTAGCCTTGTAGCCCCCACCAGCACTCTGGGTTGTGACAGAAGTCACAAAACAGCCTTGTGTCTTTTAATAACTTGTAGAACCACACTGAATTTTTTATTTTGTTTCATGATCACTACTGGAAGTGATCAGGTGGGTATACAATCAAACCCTACAGTACATTCTAAAAGTCAGTTTTTGTTTTCCCCTTAACTCACACTGACCAATAAGAATTTTAGACACAAGTATCAGATCGGAAATGCTTTTCTTCAGCATTTTAATAATACTCAACTGAAGGAAATACCATTTATAAGCAATTATAACTTGACTGATCTATTTAACCTAGTTGAAATCCACCTGTCCTTCTAAATTGTCTACACAGCAAAAGCTGTGCATGGGCTAGCTTACCTGAGCTAGGTACAATAGCCCAGCATGGGCTATTGAGTCAACTACATACCCAGGGTCTTTGCCAGGCTTAGACTACCTATGCTGAAGCCCATGCTGCTCTGCCTTTACTGCTGTGGTTACTTGTGTTAGAGGAAGGCAAGCTAACTTATAGTAATAAGATATTTTCCTTCTGGCTGCATGCCTGATTTCTGGAAATTCATTGTTTTATGAATCTGTATATAGCGATCGTAAGCGATCTGGTTGTAAGACTCAAAAGGGGAGTTTCAAAAAACTGTCCATTATGGTCTTGCAAACATTTTGCAGCTGCTGGTCACAGGACTAGCCTCATTGACTTCAGTGGCACAAGTCACATTATTGGTCAGTAGGGAAGGATTGCTTGCAGGATTGGAGCCTATATCAGAATTCTACTGCATATAAAAATCCCATCCAGTGAAGCTGAGAAATAAAGGAACAGAGTCACAGGCAATGATCTAGTAGTTCTGGTGCAATGAATCTCCCTTTTGAGGTCACTAGTTGTTTTCCCTGAGTAACAACCGTATGATTAAACCAAATAGATATTAAATAGGATATAGAGTCTACCATTCATAACTCATTCATAACAATTTGGCAATAGTAGAAAGAATTTACATCTAAATTTCAGAAAGAGAAATACTTTGGGTAGAAAGTTCTTTTCTTGAATAAATTATTGAATAATGATGGCATACTACTCTGTGTGCTTTAATGGCTTTTCTCCAGAAACCTGCTAGGCTTAAGTAATTGTCAGCAAGGACTTACGGTTCCAAGGGAACATCAAAGAGAGTCTACATAATGCATAAAACATGTATGTTTATAATACATCACAAACATTCAAACAGTTCTGTGATTACAGCACATTTAGTTCTTTACTATGGATATGCTGTAGTCCTTAAGTTAAACCATTTGGTTTAGCTTGCGGCTTTGATTTTGAACATTTTGATTTAGGTATTGACAAGCTAGCATTGGTTTTTAATCTAACTGGATCAGTTTATTCATTGCACTGTAATCCTGTTTTTCATACTGTATTTTGACCTACAGAAAGACCTTACTGAAAGAATAAAAGTTGAAGGGATTGAAGGATTCTCAATCAATTGACATACTGCCATCAGCTGCTCAGTAATTTTCAATTCTTATGCATGAATCTCATGACAGAGCATAAATATATTTATTGCAAAAATGTAATATATATTTATAGTAAAATACATGAATAATGTTTTTTGCCATTTTGAAAGCCTATTAAGGCTATTGCTCAGCAAATTATTATTTATTTTTTTAAAATTCTATGGGAGGGAAGGGATAAAGAAAAAACAGAAATTTCTTATGAATTACAAATGAAAGTTTGATCCTGACAAGGCTTTATTTGTTCAAGAGTCAAATCCCGTCTCTGGCTCCTCAAAAAGCCAATTATGAGAAAAGAATCTCTGCTGCTGCTGTCATTAGCAGATAGACACTGATGACAGTTTAACTTGTTTTCAGCACAGCTCTTGGGCCACAGCTGCTTACCAGGCAATCTAAGTACCATTCGAATACTCAGTCACAGATTGACCTTGTGGTAATTGAGGTTATGAAAAGGCTCTTGTTCTCTAAAATCTCGAATGAACACCTCTCCCGGCGGGAGACAGCAGGATACTCAGCAATGGCAGGCCTGCTGAACCAGTCAGAACCTTTCCTCAGCTCCGGCCTGTACTGAGGTCAGAGAGAGAAACTAATGTGTACAGTGGGCTATGAGGAAGTAGTAGAGCAGCCAAATTAAAATTGAATTATCTAGGTTCTGCAATTATTTTACCTTAATCAAGCCTCATGCTACCACTCCCAAAAAGACCAGTTAAGGATGTGGAAACTCATCTGTTAGCACTTTTGCCTCTGGTATCACAAGGAGGTTTTCATAGTCATACTCTTGACCAGGTTGGCATTTTATTCTAAAAAGGTGTGGGAGTAATGGCTTGCAAAGATCTCATATGGTGTAAAGCTCACAACCATCTGAAGTCAGCAATGGCTTCTTGGCATAGTTTTGCAACAAGAAGCCAGCAGTTGAACATCTCTGACCTTGCTAGTGATTAACATTACAGTCAATAGGAATTAATGTAGAAGCTTTTAGAGGAAATGGGGATAATTAAACTAATCACAAAAAATACAATTTTTTTTTAAATTCCTAAATCAATTAATCATGCTAGCCACTCCCTTTGGCAAGCTCCCTGTTTACAGTATCTCTATATAAAGGTAAGAATAAAGATACAACATGATTTAGCTTATTTCCAGCTTCAGCAGAGAGATAAAATGTTATTTTGCTTTAAATGTTAAGTATAGATTGAATGGGCAGGATATTTACTTCTTTTCTTTCATAATCTGCTAATGGTTCTTGGGCCTGATGTTCCTTTCTCTCACACTGGTGTAAATTGGGTATAACTCCAAGGAAGTCACTGACATAGGCTGATACTGAATACCTCTGAATTAAGTTTAGGAGCCTAACTTGGGCCATCCAGATTTGAACATTTTGACCAATATATTAAATATATTAGACCAAATTTTATAGCCATTAATCAGCCTTAGTAAAGCAAAGTCAATGGGAGATTTGCCTAATAGAGGATTGATTAAGGGTAACTGTGTGAGGCCCATTGTGTATTATCCATAGTCAGTTGTTTGTTTGTTTGTTTCTTGTTTACTTGCTTTAGTTTTCTTATTCAGTCTCACGCCCATTTCTACTCTCTCCCCTTTCCATTGCATTGGAAGACAATGACTGTAATGACTTTGATGACAATTTGCACAATGGTACATCTGGTATATTTTATTGTTCTCATACAATTTCCATGCAAAAATGTTCAATTGTAAAACCACTAAATTAGGTGCTTTGTAATATTTCCTAAAGGAATATTACAATCAGAGATACCAAACATTAAATCCTTTCCCACATGATGTCGCCTTTGAGCTGTTCTGGTATTACAAAGGGGACATAACTTTATCCTAAAAGAACAGCAGGAGTTTCCCCTGACTTGGTGTAAAGCCAACTAACTCAGTTCTGCAAAACCCCATCTTCATACACTCCCTGCTCCGCAACAATGTAAAACCATGTTCATAAGGAAGGGGTGAGGTCAGAATTTGCTGTGGTGCAGGAATCCTCCAAAACATTTTGGGAGCTGTTATAAGCTGTCGCAACTTAGAACAGTCTTGAAACTGCTGATTTACTCTGAGTCTGCTCTAAGTTATGGTGACAGCTGAACTGTCCACCTTGCTGCTCTAGGGCTGAGATGGGAGGGAAAGTAGCATAGTGTTCACTGGGCCAGGTTCACTAAGTATTACTGAAGCATATCTGAGAATCTACTACCTTAGAAATCTATATTGGGATTGTTTCAGTTACATTTCCTTCTCTCACACACTGTTTTTCCACCAAAGATAGTTCTATTGTGTTTCATAAAAGGGTGAAGTAAAAGGAGAGATCTGATTGCCCTCTTCTCTCTGTCCTTGTCTCTTTTTCCACCTTATTTTTTCCTGTTTTATTACTCATAAAATTCAAGCAGTTACACTTCCTATGTAAATAGTGGCATTTAACTATAACAGATAAATCAAATTCCAGATAGTGCAAAGTAGAGGTTAGAATCCATTACTGCTCCCAGTGAATGACAACTGCCATTCACTTCAGTGGCAGCAGGGCTGGGCTAAACTATTCAACATTTTTGTTTTGAAAAAGAGTGGGTTAGCTGATTGCACCTGGTTGTCAGAAGTAGAATCAAAATTTTTCATTCAAACCTTTTTTTTTTTTACTTAAAAAATGGCTTTTCAACCAAAATAAAACTTTTGTGGAGAACTTCCAGTTTGGATGAAATTTTCAAGTGTTTTTTCCAAAAATCTGAAACCTAATTCTTTTACTGAAAGTGAGTTTGAAATCAATTGAAAAAAAATTCCTGGGGAAAAAAAGGTGTTTTTGTTTTGTTTTTAATGAATTCCAATTTGAAGTGATCTGTCGTCTTGTTTTTTCAGTGTATAAAGGCTTCTTTTATTTTTTTAGAGCACTCCTGAAAATTCTAGTTGCTAAGTATTAATCATGTTGAACTAGTCTCTAGTTAGTATCTGAATTGTAAGTGATGGCATTGTGTGCAGAGTAGGAGGGAGAAAATATTGCAGACAGAAAGCTTATTTTAATAAAGGTTTATGTTTAACCCTCCACTAGATTGCAGGCAGCCAATAACTAAAATAAAGCTCATTGTGCTGATCAAGATTTGAAATTTAGTTGCTAACTGATAGAATTTAAGGTCAGAAGGGACCATTATGATCAACAAATCTGACCTTCTGCATAACACAGGCTACATAACCTCACCCACCCACCCCGTAATAGATCTCTAACCTATGACTGAGTTAGTGAAGTCCTCAAACCATGGTTTAAACACTTCAAGGTTCAGAGAATCCACCAGCAAGTGACCTGTGCCCCATGCTGCAGAGGAAGGTGAAAAACCCCCAGAGTCTCTGCTAATCTGCCCTATGGGGGGAATTCCTTCCCAACCCCAAATATGGCATTCAGCTAACCCCTGAGCATGTGGGCAAGAATCACCAGCCAGATACCTGCAAAGAATTCTCTGTAGTAACTCAGAACCCACCCCATCTAACGTCCAATCACAGGCCACTGGGCACATTTATCACTAGTAGTCAAAAATCAATTAATTGCCAAATTAGGCTGTCCCATCATACTATCCCCTCCACAAGCTTGTCAAGTCTTGAAGCCAGCTTGCTTTTTACCCTCACTGCTCCCCTTGGAAGGCTGTTCCAGAACTTCACTCATCTGATCGTTAGAAACCTTCATTTAATTTCAGGTCTAAATTTCCCGATGGCCAGTTTATAGCCATTAGTTCTTGTGTCCACATTGGCGCTAGACTTAAATAATTCCTCTCCCTCTCTCGTATTTATCCCTTTGATGTATTTATAGAGAGCAATCATATCTCCTCTCACCCTTCTTTTGGTTAGGCTAAACAAGCCAAGCTCTTTCATTCTCCTCTCCGAAGGCAGGTTTGCCATTTCTGAGATCATGCTAGTAGCCCTTCTCAGCACCTGTTCCAGTTTGAATTCATCTTTTTTAAACGTGGGAGACCAGAACTGCACACACTATTCCAGATGAGGTCTCACCAGCACCTTGTATAACAGTACCAACACCTCCCTATCTCTACTGGAAATACTGCCTCTGATGCATCCTAGGGCCGCATTATCTTTTTTCACAGCCACATCACATTGGCAGCTCATAGTCATCCTGTGATCAACCAATATGCCCAGGTTCTTCTCCTCTGTCATTACCAACTGATGTGTCTCCTTTATCAAAAAGAAATCTAGATGACAGCATAGCTACTATTCTAGTGCCCCTCTTATCTACCTTTACCCTGTCTTCCTGAGGATTCTGATAGGGTCAACTACACTCAGTTCTTCTAAAGTGAACAATAAAAATGCTTCATACTCATTCTGGTGCAAAAAAAATTATAAGCTTCATTCTCCCCCTCCCAACACACTTCAGTGGTGTTATCAGTTTACACTATGAAGCACTTTGTGGGAAATTATGAATGAAAAGATAATAAAATGGCTTTCAACTGTCTCAGTAAAACATGCACACTGCCAACATTTTTGTCATCAATAATTCTCTCATAAACATGGGGCTCTCCTCTCATTATGCAGGCTGTCATGCTTTATTGAACCACATAATTTCATCTAATTAAAATAAGCAGTATGTAGTTTCCTTCCCCCTCCTTTTTTTTTTTTTTTGAGCTGGACAAGTGCCAGTAATGATACTTAGAGTATCCTAAGTGGACATCCTATTAAATATTCTTTCCCAGGCTCCTCTCTGCAGTCAAACATACAGTATTTCCTGCTGCTTTCCTTCCTGCATACTAAGTTTCATCCTATTTATATAATGATTTAGTATACAGCAAACACATTAGTACTTTCAGGTAAAAAGTCCAAAAATTGTTTGTTGGGCAAAGGTTGGATACTTTGTAAAACAGTTGGTCCATATCAAAACAGCAACATAAACCCTTACGTCCCTCATAAGATTTACACTATAAATCATTACATAATCACTCATCTGCTACTGCTGTTTCAGCTTCTTCCAGGTGAAAAATTTACTTTTTTTACATTAAAAGAATGATGGCTCCTTCATTTCACCAAAGGTCCAAATGGGAATTACGTCCAAGCTGACACATACTGTTTGGAGTAGAAATAAATATGATCCAGCAGAGGCAGCAGTCACTACACATCAGGCAAGGTGGAAATCAGTGGCTAACATGGGGCATGTGACTTTAAGAGTCTGCAGGGGGCTAATTTCATTCTATTGAAATAAATTGTATGTTGGAATACATGTGGACTAGAAATGCTTTTGCTAAAATAAAATCAGGTTTGGAGAAATGTTTGGTGAAAAGATTGTTGAGTTAGTGAATGTAGGGACATTGCAGTATAGTGTAGATTTTTAGAAATGGTTTACTGCCACGAATAAGACTTTTGGTAGATTATCTGCTCTGTTTTCCCCACACACAGATGAATGAAGATGGCAATGATGTAAGTTAATAATTTACCAGAACCTGCTGTGAGTCACCTTTGTGAAGTCAGTTTTATGAACAATGACAAAGTGCCACATGACATTTATTAAAGTCACAAATTTACTTTGTGCTTAAATTAAATGCTATTGTTCTGGAATAAAAGGAGCTAAAATTTACCATATTTCCACCTTTTCATTCCATTTGTTCATTCCATTAGCAGCTTTCATTTTCAAAAAGATTTGAAACTGCACTTAATTCCATTTATACAAATGGATAAGCAGAAAGAAAGAGCAGTCATGAACATCAGAAGACTGATATGAGTCATTGCCATCATCTACAGTGACATGACTATCAGAAATTCTAAAATATTTGGTTCTTTGGACTGCACTTGAATCCCGAACATGGTGCATTCAAGCCAACAAGAGTGCTGCCTTTTTAAAACAGGGCTGAATTTTGTCCCTTTTATACGTTCTATGGGATGGATGCTGCAAGAATCAAGTTAATGGAGCCACTCGCATGCTTAAGTGCTTTGCTGGACAAGGATGGGATTATTCACATGTTTAAAATTAAGCATCTGCATAAAGTCTCTCTGGGCTAGATTCACAACAGAATTTAGGTACCTAAGTCCAACATTTAAGTACCACTGACATTCACAAAACAACTCCTCAGCTTACCCCTTTAAGAACCTGACGTCCCATTGGTGCCTAAGTCTCTGCCGGTGGCCATGTGCAAAGCTGACCAAGTCCTGATGCCCCCACGCTCTTTGGGGCTTTAGTTCATGCCTAAACCCCAGTGGGATTCTCAGACTAGGTGTTCCCTCATCTATCTCACTGGTGTGGGCCCAGGAGGCAGCTTCTACCCAATGCCCCAGCAATCAGTGCACTCTCCTGGGGTGTGGGAGAGCCAGCTCTGAACCCCCACTTTGCCTGATTTGGAGTAGGAACTTAAACCCAACTCTCTCACCTCTCAGAACAGTGATCTAAGCACCAGTGTAGTAAGTATGCTGGGGTGAGTCTCTCTCAATCTCTTCTGCTGGAGTGGTTCCAGTTTGTATAAATAATGAAATATTCATTAGAGCAGGGACTTGAACCTGACTCTTGACATCCCACTGCACTACAAAAATTGTATTTATACAACTATAATTTAATTATTTATACTAAGTAGAACAGCTGCAGCAGGAGAGGTGGGGAGCAGCCCACCCCAGAGTACCCAATAGCACGCTGACTGGAAGACTCATCTGGAGTGTGGGACACCTAAACTCAAGTCTCTGTTCCAAATCAGGCAGAGCAGGGATTTGAAAACAGGTCTCCCACATCCCAGTTGAGTGTCCTAACTGCTGGGCTATTCGCTATAACAGGATGGGGATCTCTTTCTCTGTTTTTTCTTTTTTCATGAGAAGTGGCTGAGAAGAAGGTAATCTCATCCAGTCCCCTCCACTGAGGCAGGGCTACGTATTATCTAGACCAGTGCTTGTCTAACTGTTCTTAAAAACCTCTACTCTAGTGACAGAGATTCCACAACCTCCCTAAGTAATTTGTTTTAGTGCTTAACTACCATAACAGTCAGAAAGTTTTTCCTAACGTCTAACCTAAATCTCCCTTGCTGCAGTTTAAGCCCATTATTTCTTGTCCTGTCCTCAATGATTAAGGAGAACAAATTATTTTTATAATAATCTTTTATGTACTTAAAGACTGTTATCATGTCTCCCCTCAGTCTTCTCTTCTCCACACTAAATAAACCCTGTTTTTTCAATCTTTCCTCATAGGTCATGTTTTCTATACCTTTGATCATTTTTGTTGCTTTTCTCTGTACTTTCTCCAATTTGTCCACATCTTTCCTGAAGTGTGGTACCCAGAACTGGACACAGTACTCCAACTGAGGCCTTATCAGTGCTGAGTAGTCTTGATAACAACACTCCTGCTAAATACTTTCGATCTAAATATGGAACTTATATGGCTCTATGGTTGTGTATGTACCCCTCACAGGATCTCAATGGGCTAATGTGAACCTGAGAGGCCAACTAACAGGTTGCATTCGGAGGAGGAGTCAGGTTTAGCTGATCATGAAAACCAGCTTGACAAGAGTAGGTTGATTAATATAAAGAGAGGAAGTTTGTAGCAGCAAAGGGCTCACTGCTATGTGTAATGCAGCTAGCTACTTGGATATAAAGCACTATACAAGTGAAAGGTAGTTATCCATCTAAACGCAATAATGCTAATTTAAAAATGAAAATGTTAGATCTGTATGCAGTGTTGTTGTAGCAGAGTTAGGGTCCAGTATATTAGAGAGAAAAGGTGGGGATATATCTTATTGGACTAACTTCTGTTGGTGAGAGAGACATGCTTTTGAGAAGTTGGTCCAATAAAAGATATTACCTCACCCACCTTGTCTCTCTAATATTATATCTGACATTTTGGACTAAAATCATGGGAAATAGTGCAAATAAGAATACTAGACAAATATATAAGGAGTTCTGGGAAATAAGAAGAAGGAATGTTGGCCAACAAAATAAACTTCCACATGCTGTTAGGGTTAAAATATGGGAGGAAGAGTTAAGTGAAAGGGAAGGACTAGAAGATATTAAGATTTATAGCTATGGGGTAGTAAATTATACCTGAAAAATCATCCCTCCAGATGTGAATTTAGAATTATATAATAAAATAAAGACATAGAAAGCATCATCCTACACGACCAATAACGTTTGAATTTTTTACATGGCAAATGGAATGACCTTCGCCAGATATAGACTGATGGATCTAAAGATGAAAAAATAAGTAGAATGAAAACATCCTTTTGCATCTTTCAGATTGGAGTTTAGAAATCTAAAAGAATACTTAATTTTGTAGCCATTATGACATCTGAAGTTGTGGGAATAATGTAGTATGAAAATGGATAAAGGACATACAGCCTGCCACAGTTGTTATCTCTTTGGATTCGTTATCGGGTATACTGGCAATTAAAAGGGATACTTCAGAACGCAGGAGTGATTTAATAAATGAAATATTGTTACAGAGTTAGTATGCGCAGGTGTGAACATAGACTAGCCTAGTTTCCTGCACGTGCTAGGATACCTGGCAATGAAATGGCAGATAGGGAATAGAAAAATGTTTTAAAAATTAAGAATTTATATGAATATTCTCTTGAGTAAGAAGGAATTCAAAAGTTTTTATTTTAAAAAAAGGATTTACAAAGGTCAGGCAACAAATGTGGAACAAGGAGCAAAGAGGGAAAAGATTCTATGAAGTTTGTACCAAAATAGAGGATGCTGCACTACTCCAAAGTTATGCAAGGATCAGTGAAGTCCTCATATTTAAACTGTTAACAAGTCACTGTGGTTTGAATAATAATTTAGTTTTATTGAATAGACATAAAGATGGATTATGTAACACATGAAACGTTAAGGGAACAACTGATCACCTGATATGAGAATGCAGGGAGTGTTTCCAGGGAAGACAGCATCTTTATGAAGAATTTAGATGCTTTATGGTGACAGAATATAATATCTGAGGTTTAGTGAGAGTATCAGGAAAGTGCAGTAAAGTTAGAAAAGCTCTACTATGTTTTTTTAAGGATCTAGAACAGGATAAGACAGTGTAGTGACTTGAATATATGAAGAATATAATAGATAATGGTTATAAGCTCAGTAGGTGAGTTTGCTTCATCATAAAACATAATAATAAGAAAAGGGCTGTACAGAAAGAGTCTGCAGTCAATCTCTGGGAATAGAGGGGAAATGAGATGGAAACTCTGGGATCCTAGCCAGGCTAGTAGAAGGCTGAGAAGAGACATTGGGTGGTTTTGAAAATGGAGTTAAGCCCTGAACAAGCGACAATGCTAAGAAAGCTGGGCTAAGGAAGAAAGGCCAAGATTAAAGGGGAAAGGAACAATAGAGGGGCTTGCAGGAAGGACCTTGTGTCCTGTGACTGTCCTTGAAAGGAGAAGGCATCTAGGAAGAAGTCTCTTAAAGCAGGCCTGGGAGAAGAGATGCTTCTGAGAAGAAGGCCTGAAAATCAGTGTCTCAGGAGGAACTGGACTTCCAAAGAGAAGGCCCTGGGAGACAGCCCTCTGTGATGGAGTGAAGAGGAACTTTGCAGAGCCTGAAGTGGGGTGAAAGGTGTTCAGAGGATTGTTTCTGGAAAGGATAGAAGAGTTTTTGTTCCTTTGAGTTAGGCTGTTATTACCGCAAAGGGGTGAGCTAAATTGTTACCTGGCTGGAGAACCAAGTCACTAGAACAGAAATGACAGCAGCACCCGGAAGTAGGGGTGCCAGGTGGGGAGAGTTCCATTACGCCATTCTTGGTCAAAAGGAGAGAAGCCAGCAGTGAGCCTATGCAGGTCCCCATTACCATAGTATCTGAGTGCCTCACAGTCTTTAGTGTATTTGTCCTGACAACACCCCTCTGATGTTTCAGGTGCTCTTGTCCCCATTTTATAGGTAAGGAAATAAGCCACAGTGAGGTGAAAAGACTTGACAATAGTCCAAGGTCACATAAGAAGTCTATGGTGGAACTGGAACATGGACTCTTGTCCCCCAGTCCTAAGGTGGTACCCTAACTACTAGACCATATCTCCTCTCCTGTTTTTTGTATAACTTGTTATGTAGATTATAACGTATCTTGGGCTTGGATTGTCCTTTAATACATATTTGTATAATATTGCTATGGGACCCTGATATCAGTAGAAGATTTTATTATTAACAACAGTGATAGTATCATTATTGTATTTGTACAGAAATGAACGAACATGTCTTGTATATTCCTCCTTCATCATGTTTGGACTTTGGATGAATGCATTGACAAAAATCAGGATAATTTGTTCTTTAGAATATAAGCAAGTCTGGTTGTAGTTTGGTGGTTGCTTTCTGAATTTTAGGTGCCAGAGTTACAGTCTACAGGACTCTCGTTGTTTTTGCGGTATTTGTATTATTTTTCACATCCTAAGAAGAAGTAGAGTCTCTTGGCTGTTTTGAACCTCCCCCAAATATTAGATGTTCATACATTTTTGTTGTGTCTACTTCTAAAGTCTCTAGTGGCATAAGGCTGTGATTAATTATTCCCTGTTTCATCTGTTTCATAAATCAACAAGACATATGTTTTTATAATTGATAAAAAGTCTTTATTTTGGGACAGCATGCTTAATCTGTGATATTTAATAACTGACAAAAATACCCATTTGCTTTGTATTTCTCCTTAAACATTTGTAACAGAAAATTGATAGTGCTCCCTGTGTGTTTTAAAGTAGATAGACTATCATGTCCTTTCTCTGATCAGTAGTAACGTCTTTCAGCGCATAGCAAATCTAAATTTCAACTCTCCACGGCAGAATGGTGAGGAGTTACCAAAATGATTCATAGTGTGATGAAAGTATTTTAAGAATGGCATTTAAGCACCTTATTGGAAGCCCATTAATGGAAAAATCCTGATGTGTGTGTGTGCACGTGCATAATAGTTGATTAATTGCCTTAAACAAACAGACTAGTTCTATGTAAGTTTATATGTTTCTCATTTTAAATTATAAACTATTGGGGGAAGGAACAGAGTCTGTATTTTGTTTGTATCCCATCTAATACAGCAGGGTCCTTTGAGCACCATTATAATATAAATATTTAGTAGTAATAATAGTGACATTCTAATGTCTTGATTCTGAATGAGAATCATGACACCATAAGTGTTGTGAGTGAAAACACAAAATAGAGAAACCGAGCCTTAATCAACTTCTCTAAACATTTGAACTCATTAAATTAATCCTGGCTAAGCAATTCCAATGTCAATTACTATTTTTTTGATCCTCTGCACCCTACTGGAATGTCTTTTCTGATGGTCATTCTGCTCCCTCTTAAGCCTCCTCCATTTTTCACTGATATGTGACTTAAAAACAATTTTTCAACAGCTTTTCTGCAAATCCCACTCTAGGGGGTTTAACCTTGCCTCTTGGGGAAGTGTTGGAATAAAAGTAATGATGTCCTATTAAAGTCATTCCTAATAAGAACATTTCATCTCTGTCCCGTGGTGCCCTTCAGAAACAATACAAGATAGATCACTTTCCTGGGGTATGCTGCTGACACTAATGTTCTGAAGTATTCCTCTCCTTTCTTATCTGTTTTCTATTAGTCTGTACAACTTTTCTCTATTCATCTTTGTAAATGTTTACTTTTTTGTTTCCTTTCCCTTAGTGCTAAGGAAAATTATGTCATAGAAGATGTCATGGATCAAAAATAAAATGGCTGGATATTATGCAGAGAATTACTCCAGCTTAAAGGTGTAGGGTAATAATTACCTAAAGGGGTCTGAAAGGAATTTCCTCACCTTTACAGCACTGCATAATTGGCTAAGTGAGTTATAGGTTTTTTTCACCTTCCTCAGATATGGGATTAGATTTTTTTTATTGTACTTAAATCCTTGCTGAAGGAAATGATAAAAAGGGATGTAGAAAGAGGCATTTACAAGCACACAAAATGCATTTTCTTTTGTGTGGTTGATAAGAGTCTTTTTGACTAGATGAAAACCGTGCTGATAATGCCAAGTGATATGTATGAAAGAAACCTATAGTAGTTCATTTCCCAGCCAGGCACTGCTCACAGGAGGAACTCCCAGGATGTGAAAGGATATCAGTAATACTTTTCACTAAGATGTTGGCAATGGTGTGAATTTCCCTTCAGATCTAGAACTTCTCTTTGGAGAGTAAATTCAGCTTCAGAATGACAGGGAAAACAAACAAAACATGAAATGCTATAATTTCTCTAAGGATATTGCATATTTAAATATAACCCCAACTTTGAGTCTGCCAGCTCCTGGAACTTCTGACCTTCTAGAGGGTTCTATGCAATGGACTACAGACACCATTTGCCAGCAATCTTGTAGTCAGTGGTAGGGACAGAATGCATTAGAAACTCCTACTGTGACTTGCATGGAGAGTTATTCATAGATTTCAAGACCAGAAGGGACCACTGTGATCATCTAATCTTATGTCCAGTATAACACAGGCCATAGAACTTCCTCAAAATAATTCCTAATGCATATCTTTTAGAAAACAAGAAGTACACTTTTCATTTAAAAATTGATACTTACAGGGACTCCACTATAAACCTGAGTAAATTGTTCCAATGTTTAATTAATCTCACCATTACAATTGTACACCTTATTCCTAGTGTGAATTTGTCTAGCTTCAACTTCCAACCACTGGATTGTGTTATACCTTCTTTTTCTTCTACATGCAAGAGTCCATTATTAAATATTTGTTACCCATGCAGATACTTATCAATTGCAATCAAGTCATCCCTTAACTTTCTCTTTTGCTAAACTAAATAGATTGAGCTTTTTAAGTGTATCACTCTAAGGTATGTTTTCTAGTCATTTAATTATTCTTAGAATCATAGAATCATAGAATATTAGAGTTGGAAGAGACCTCAGGAGGTCATCTAGTCCAACCCCCTGCTCAAAGCAGGACTATCCTCAGCTAAATCATCCCGGCGAGGGTTTTGTCAAGCTTCCGCTTAAAAATCTCTAAAGATGGAGATGCCACCACCTCCCTAGGTAACCCATTAAAATGCTTCACCACTCTCCTAGTGAAAAATTTTTCCTAATGTCCAACCCCGACCTCCCCACTGCAACTTGAGACCATTGCTCCTTGTTCTGTCATCTGCCACCACTGAAAACAGCCTAGTTCCATCCTCCCTGGAACCCCCTTTCAGGTAGTTAAAGGCTGCTATCAAATCCCCCCCTCATTCTTCTCTTCTGCAGACTAAACAGGCCTAGTTCTTTCAGCCTCTCCTCATAAGTCTTGTGCTCTAGCCCCCTCATAATTTTTGTTGCCCTCCGCTGGACTCTCTCCAACTTGTCCACATCCTTTTTGTAGTGGGGGGCCCAAAACTGGACAATATACTCCAAATGCAGCCTCATCAATGCCAAATAGAGGGGAATAATCACTTTCCGTGATCTGCTGAAAATGCTCTTACTAATGCAGCCCAATATGCCATTAGTCTTCTTGGCAACCAGGGCACAGCTTCTTATCCACTGTAACGCCCAGATCCTTTTATGCAGAACTGCTGCCTAGCTCGTCGGTCCCTAGTCTGTAGCTGTGCATGGGATTCTTCCATCCTAAGTGCAGGACTCTGCACTTGTCCTTGTTGAACCTCATCAGATTTCTTTTGGCCCAATCCTCCAATTTGTTTAGGTCCTTCTGTATCCTACCCCTTCCTTCCTGGGTATCTACCACTCACCCCATCTTAGTGTCATCTGCAAATTTGCTGAGGGTGCAATCTACCCCCTCTTCCAGATCATTAATGAAGATGTTGAACAAAACCGGCCCCAGGACCGACCCCTGGGGCACTCCACTTGTGACCGGCTGCCAGCTAGACATGGAGCCATTGATCACTACTCATTGAGCCCTTCGCTCTAGCCAATTCTCTATCCATTTTGTAGTCCATTCATCCAACCCATACTTCTTTAACTTGCTGATAAGAATACTGTGGGAGACGGAATCAAAAGCTTTGCTAAAGTCAAGGTATATCATGTCCACCGCTTTCCCCTCATCCACAGAACTAGTCACCCCTTCATGGAAAGCAATCAGGTTGGTCAGGCATGACTTTCCCTTGGTGAATCCATGTTGACTGCTCCTGATCACCTGACTCTCTTTTAAGTGCCTTAAAATGGATTCCTTTAGGACCTGCTCCATGATTTTTCCAGGGATTGAGGTGAGGCTGACCGGCCTGTAGTTCCCTAGATCATCTTTCTTCCTTTTCTTGAAGATGGGCACTATATTTGCCTTTTTCCAGTCATCTGGGACCTCCCCCTGTTGCCTCAAGCTTTCAAAGGTAATAGCCAATGTCTCTGAAATCACATCAGCTAACTCCCTCAGCACCCTCAGGTGCATTGCATCTTGTCCCATGGACAATCTTTCTAAATAGTCCTGGACCTGTTCCTTCAGCACTGTGGGATGTTCACCTCATCCTCTTTCTGTGCTGCCCAGTGCAGTAGTCTGGAAACTGACCTTGTCTGTGAAGACAGAGGCATTGAGTACCTCAGCTTTCTCCACATCCTCTGTCACTAGGTTGCCTCGCCCATTCTGTAAGAGGCCCACACATTCTTGTGCCTCTTCTTCTTGTCTCCAGTTTATCAACATGTGTGTTTAATTGTGGGAACCCAAACTGAACACAGTATTCTGGCATTTGTCACACCAGTGCAAAATATAGATGTGAACTAACTTCTCAACTCCTACTCAAGATTCCCCTGATTATGCACCCCAGAAGCACATTAGCTCTTTTAAACACAGTGTCATACTGGGAGC
Organism: Mesoclemmys tuberculata; assembly: GCA_007922155.1. Lineage (NCBI taxonomy): Eukaryota > Metazoa > Chordata > Testudines > Chelidae > Mesoclemmys > Mesoclemmys tuberculata. The sequence continues at coordinate 13,330,525 of ML675618.1, read as the reverse complement.
TCCTGTTCTGCTGACTAGTCACCATGACGACCCCCAATCTTTTTCAGAGTCACTGCTTCCCAGAATATGTCTCTATCCTTTAAGCATAGTACTTTTTGGGTCTTAAATGTATACTTTTAAATTTAGATATATTAGAATGCATATTGTTTGCTTGTACCAGATTTATCAACCAAGCCAGATGGCTCTGAATCAGTGACCTATCCTCCTCATTATTTACTACTCCCCTTATTTTTGCATCATCAGCAAACATTATCAATGATGATATTATGTTTTCTTCCAGGTGATTGATAAAAACATTAAATAGCATTGAGTCAAGGATTGATCCTTGTGGGACCCCTTTGGAAACATACCTGCTGGATGACAAGTCTCCATTTACAATTACATTTTGAGACCTATTAGTTAGCCAGATTTTAATCCATTTAATGTGTGCCATATTAATATTATATTGTTTTAATTTTTTAATCAAAATGTCCTGTACTACTAAGTAAAATGACTTCAAGAAGTCTGTTATATCAGCATGATTTCCTTTTTCAATCAAACTTGTAATCTTATCCAAAAAAGATAGCACATTAGTTCGACAGGATTTATTTTTCATAAACCTATGTTGATTAATTACATTATCCTTCATTAATTCTTAACTGAGTACAATATCAGCTGCTCCATTATCTTGCCCCAGATTGATGTAAGGCTGACAGGCCTATAATTACTTGAGTCATCCCATTTACCGGATTTTAAAATGGCACAACGTTAGCTTTCATCCATTCTTGTGGAACTTCCTAGTGCTCCAAGACATATTGAAAATGAACATTGATGGTTTAGGAAACTCATCAGCCAATTCTTTAAAAACTCTTAGAAGCAAGCTATTTGGATCTGCTGATTTAAAAAGGTCTAACTTTAAGTAGCTTCTGTTTAACACCCTCCAGAGATACAACTGGAATATAAAGAGTGTTATCATGACCATATAATAGACCACAATCTTTTTTTTCTCCAAATATAGAAGAATTTATTGCATACTTCTGACTTTTTTGCATTAATATTGATAATTCTAACACTTTGAACTAGTAATGGACCAATACCATTATAAGGATTCTTTTAGTTCCTAAAGTATTTATAAAAAATCTCCTTATTGTTGTTAATTCTGTTGGCCATAGATTTTTCCTTGTGTCCCTTGGCTTTCCTTATCAATATTCTACAATTCCTAATTTCCGACTTATATTCATTACTATCAGCTTTCCCCTTTCTTCTGTTATATATAGCTGCCTTCACTTCACCTTTAAACCACTTTAAAGCAGATCTTTTTTTTTTTAACCAGAGGTCTTCATCTCCATTGTGGCTTTTTTTGGCATCTGATTCTTAAATAATTCCTAATTATCATTCATATTTTTCTGATTAAATTCTTCTTCCCAACTGATTTAGCTCATAATTGTTTTCAGCTTTGTGAAATTGTCCCTATTAAATTAACAAGTATATTAATAGTTTGAACTTTATTTTGCTTGCACAGAATAATTGTGATCAATTCATGATCACTTGAACTTATACTACAATTATTTTTTAGTTCTGTGATCAGTGCCTCTTTATTTGTTAAGACTAGGTCTAATAAAGAATTCCCCTATGATAGCTGCAACACATTTTGAGTTACAAAATTGTCATCTATGTTTAGAAATTCCAAGGATGTTTTAGTATTGGTAGTTTGAGACCTCCAGCATATGTTACTTAAATTGAAATACTCCATGATCATTCTGTTTTTTTCTCACTACACATTATAGTTAGGTGCATAAGAAGGCATCATTCTATTCCGAGTGTGATTTGGTGGTGTGTAGCAGACACGAACTAATACTCCATCTTGTGCTTTAGTTGTTACAACATTGATCCATAAGCATTCAAGATCATTTCCTCCTCCATTTTCAGTGACTTGGAAACAGGTAATTCCAGTTTTGACATAGTGTCACTCCCCTCTCCTTTTTTGCCCAATCAATCCTCCCTACTTAGTTTACAACCACTGATTTTAACATTCCAGTCTTGCAAATTAACTCACCATGGTTCAGTAAGACCAACTAAACTAAATTTCTGCTCATAAATGAACAATTCTAATTCCTCTTGATTTTTACCCTGTCTCCTATCATATGTGTATAGACAATTCAAGAATTTCTTCTCTGTATGTTCTTGATTAATTTTGTTCTCAACATCATAATTTTGTGCTGAGCACCCATATCTTCATTTTTTTTGCCCTCCCCTTTTGCTACTAGTTAAACACCCAGTCTGTCCCTGAGAAAATTGGTCCCATTTCTGATGAGGAGGAGACCTTTCAAATTATACAACTCCCTCTTCCCAGAGAATGTGGACCAATGTTCCAGAAACCCAAAAGCCTCCAGCCTACCCCACTTACAGATCCAGCAGTTCACTTCAAAAATGTTCTGCCTTTTGTCTTTCCTTGCTCATGGGATAGGAAGTATCTCAGAAAAGATTGCTAGGACATTCTTCTGCTTCATCATGATTCTGAGTGCTAAAGTCAGCTATTATCTTTGATATATCCTGTGATGAAGTGTCATTAGTGCCGATATAAACCATCACCAGTGAATCCTTGTCCATCAACTTCAGAAGCCTAACAAATCTTTAAGAGACATCTCATGTCTTGGTTATGGGAAGGAAGCACAGTGTCCTTTTCTCCACCTGTCCCTTACAGAATGCTCTTTTAATTCTTCTGAGTATTGAATCTCAGCTAGGAAAATCTTCTGTCTTCCTTGGATGTTTGGAGAACTCTTCTGCATGAGGTGATCAGGACAAGTATCTTGTTGGGCCAATGATGAGCCAGGGCTGTCCAGCCCTGTGGGAGGAAACAACCTAACTCAAAGATAAAGAGACTAGTTTTAATTTCAGTTTTGATGTTTGAGTTTGGGAGCTGACAAAGAGGCAGAACAGCTCATTGAGTCTCTGATTAACTCCCCTCTCCCCAACTGGAGTCTTTGAATTGCTGTGAGATCCAGTGCCTGGGTCAGGCAGTTCCAGCCCTGCAGAGACAGTATCCATAATGGCAGAGAGCCAAACCATTACTGGCCACCACAAGCCACTGAGACCTTCACAAGCCAGGAAGGTTTAAATATTCAACATTCACAGAGCTTCAGGACTTGTCTCCAGACTCATCCCCAGCATATCATCAGCCTGGGAAGGTGCCAGGGAGCAAAATGGATTATTGGGAAGATCACAAGTGATGGGAATTGTGGAATTTAGTGATGTTTTAGCACTTATTAGTTAACCTTAACACTTTCCTTCACTAGGTCTTATTTTTCAGCTCCCAATAAATAAAGTTATTTGACTTTTGGAGTGTGTCATTTCTTTTCTGCGGTCTGTGTTTCTCTACTTTATTTTTTCATGTTTATTAGGTGTTATATTTCTTGCCATTTCTTCATTTTTTGCAGGGACAGACCTCTTATATCTCAGTCACAGTAAGGAATGACCTTGTGTGGAGGCACCAAGCATCACAAAAAAGAACCCAGTACCAAACTTATTTGAGGTGAGGGGAAAAGTCACTCGAAATAGGAAGTGTTAGGAATGACATTTGATCTTTGCTTCTGGAGAGGCGCTATATCACTAACAGTTAATGGGTGGTCAAAGGCACTCAGTGATAGATTCTGCAGGGCATTTTGTTTGATCATCAAAAACAGAGGTTCAATGAAATTATCCTGTGAGGACATGTGAGTAGGACCTTGTTAGGAAGTCTAAAACTTCCTAAAAGATTAGGAAGATTTTTCCCACTAAAATCTACTCTGATCTAACTTAATCTAGGTACATATATCAGCTCATTGCTATTTTAGATCCTCAGAAACTTACCTAGTTTGATCCTTGCTGGACTGGACAGAAGTAGAGATTCCACTTTTTCCATCCCATTTTCTACCAGCAACACAAAGATACTGTCTTGGTTAAAAACCTTTCTTACCTTCCTAAACCATTATGGGACATGTTGATGGAAAATATTTTCTTACTGTGTAATTCCTTTCTGTAGACAAGTAACAGTACAGATAGATGAATGTTCCTTTTTTCACATGTCAGTTGATCAGGAAATAACCATTGGGAAACCAGACTTTTGGCTCAGCTCCTTACTGGGAACAATGAGAATAAAGTCAACCTGTGCTCTGGGAAGATGATAGCCTCTGATGGCATACAGAACACCATCTTCTCTGAGGGCAGTTTGGTTTCATTTTAACTGGAAACAATTGAAGATGGTGGCCTCTGTGAAAAGGGTAATCTAAGTTGAGGACCCCTGTAATCACAGGCCCATTCAAAATAAATGGCAGCCATTTTGAAAGATGGAACTCCTTTGTGGAATTCTCTGAAACTGAACATAATTTGTCAGCCTGTCAAAGAACAAACTTTCAGTTATAAAGAATATGACAAAATGACCCTTATCCTGAAAATTTCTTTTCAAAAACTACATGTTGCACCAGATCTCCAGTGGGGAAAACTTTGGGGAAGTGTGCAAGGGCACGTGAGTGAAGAGAAGGAAGCAAATGGAAAGAGGAAAATCCTCTGTATAGTTTTGTGAAGGAGGGGGGATGTGGTGGCCAGGAGCTGGAAAAAAAAAATTACTAGGAAGATCTGACTCTCAAAATAACCCAAACAAACCCACAAACAAAAACAACCCTACTAATGTAATATAACTGTTTACATACATAATTTTATAATTAAACATATTTAAGTTTCATTCATAACAAATAAAATTTAAGATGATTGAAAATTACTATTTTATATATGGGGGCAAAATTGATCATAGTGATGGATTTATGGAACTGGATTATTTAGTAGAAAAATGATCTTGTTGTAACTTTATAAAATAATTAAACCTAAAATGTATTTTAAGAAAGATTCCTGGAATTAAATCTTCTAAATGAAAAATAATCTGACAATCATCTTGCCTTTCTTCTTCCCAAAAGGTATATGAAGGGCCAAGACTATCTGGTGGTCTTTTCTTTAAGTAAAATTCCAGCTTCATTAAGAAATTTCAGTTTCAGACATAGTTCTTTAAAAAGTAATTGCACATGAAATCCATTTAGTAATATAATTAAAGATGAACAAATAATTTTAAAATGAATAACATCCAAAAATTAAGGTTTTTTTACTTGATTAATATACCTAAGCAAACTAAAATTTTCTCAACTATATTAATTATGCAGAACTCTAAAATTTTTTGCAAACTTTTAAATAGGGTATTGTGATGCTAGGTCCCTTCACTGGTATATGGTACACTGTCTATCATCATCAATCTAAAATATGGGAAATAAGGACAACCCAGTCAACTTAACTTCAGTACCCAGAAAAATAATGGAGCAAATTATTAAGTAATCAGTTCGCAAACACCTGGAAGATAATAACTAACAGTCAGCGTAGTCAGCATGGATTTGTCAAGAACAAATCTATGTCAAACCAAACTGATAGCTTTTTTTGACAGGGTAACAAGCCTTGTGGATAGGAGGGAAGCAGTAGATGTGGTATATCTTGAATTTAGTAAAGCTTTTAATAATGTCTCACATGAGCTTCTCATAAACAAACTAGGGAAATATAACTTAGATGGAGTTACTATAAGGTGGGTGCATAACTGGTTGGGAAACCATTCCCAGAGAGTAGTTATCTTGATTTGGAGTCAGGTTGGAAGGGCATATCAAGTGGGGTCCTGCAGTGATCACTTATGGGTCTGAGTCTGTTTAATATTGTGGTATAGTGAGGGCACAGGGCAGTAGGAGAGTAGTAGAAGGGCAGTATGTAAGTGCCAGAATGTTCCAGGCTTTATTTCCTGTAGAGTAGCCAGAGTCATTAGAGGGTAATTAGGGTCATCTGACACCAATTAAGGCCCCAGCCAGGTGCCTGATAAAAACCTTCTACTCCTGAGAGACAGTGCACAAGCTGGAGGGGTAGGGGTTCTACGTTACTGAGCAGAGGAGTGTGTGGAGTTGTGAAGTGGAACAGAATGGAGTACAGTGGTGTGAGGGAGAGAGGTGGAGTCCTGAGGCAGGTACTGGGCTCAAGAAGCCAGAAGGACAGAGGGGGAAAAGTAGCCCAGGGGAAAACCTGCAGTGCAAGTACAGTGCCAGCAGCACATAGCTGCTGCTCATAGGGCCCCTGGACTGGGACCTGGAGGAGAAGGCAGGCCCAGGTCCCTACCACCTCCCGGGGAGATGGGGGTAACTGGTGACACCCTGGCCCACTATGAGAGGCAAAGTGCGAGACCCACTAGAGTGAAGCTGGCCGTTTGCCACAATGTCATCATCAATGATTTAGATAATGGCATAGAGCATATATTTATGAAGTTTGTGGATGATACCAAACTGGGAGGGGTTGCCTTTTGTAGTTTTTGGAAGATAGAATTAAAATTCAAAATTATCTGGACAAACTGGAGAAATGGTCTGAAGTAAATAGGATGACATTAAATAAGGACAAATGCAAATTACTCCGCTTAGAAAGGAACAATCAGTTGCACACATACAAAATGGAAAATGACTGCTGAAGAAGAAGTACTACAGAAAGGGATCTGCGGGGTCATAGTGGATCACAAGTCAAATATGAATCAACAGTGTAATACAATTGCAAAAAAAAAGCAAATATCATTTTGGTGTGAATTAGAAGGAGTGTTGTAAGGACAACACAAGAAGTAATTCTTCCACACTACTCCATGCTGATTAGGCCTCAACTAGAGTATAGTGTCCAGTTCTGGATGTCACATTTCATGAAAGGTGTGGACAAATTGGAGAAAGTCCAAAGAAGAGCAACAAAAACAATTAAAGGTCTAGAAAATATGACCAATGAGGGAGGCTTGAAAAAATTGGGTTTGTTTAGTATGGAAAAGAGAAGACTGAGGCAAGACGTGATAACAGTTTTCAAGTACATAAAAGGCTGTTTCAAGGAGAAAGTAGAAAACTTGTTCTTTTTATCCTCTGAGGATAGGACAAAACACAATGGGCTTAAATTGCAGCCAGGGCTCTTTCGGTTGGACATTAGGAAAAGCTTCCTAACTTTAAGGGTGGCTAACCCATCCTTGCTTAGGGAGGTTGTGGAATCTCCATCATTGGAGATTTTTAAGAGCAGGTTACACAAACTCCTGTCAGGGGTGGTTTAGATAATACTTATTCCTGCCTTGAGTGCAGGGGACTTGATTGGTAGTCCTATGAGGTCTCTTCCAGTCTATGATTCTATGATGTTACTGGAGCATGATTAAGGCCATGTAAAGGTCTGTATGAGACAAAAAAAAGTCAGGGTACTTCTATTTACATATTAGCAGTAAACAAGGCAATGAAGCCATACCAGCAGAGATTATACTGATCTTGAACTCAAGAGATAGGGACTTAACAGGTTTCATGCATTACAAAGAGACACAGGAGACTGAATCCCACAGGAGGCTTTCCTGACTTGTAAGACAAAAACATTCCTTCAGTGATATGAGAGACTCCATCTATATCCTTCACCTTAGGCAACAGACAAACCAAGAGATTTGATCTCTGCAATGGATCCTGGCCAACATGGCCAGTCAAATCTGGAAACAAGACGGGGTGTGAAAGAAACCATCATGAACAAAGACTGCTAGATTAAAGTTTAGTCTTTCATTTTTATTTGCTTGTAAAGATGTTTCTATCTTTTATCCTTTTCACTTGGTAATCCATGTATTTTTGCTAATAAACTTGTTTTGCTTTCATTAGAAATCAGTGCTGTGTAAGTCCAATAAAGTGTGTGCTTTGAGAAAGCTGACAGTGTGGCATGTTCTACTGTCTCTATAGAGCCAGAAAATGTAACACTTTCTCCGTGAAGGTCCACTGAGAGGAGCCAATAGGATGATTTTAGTGGTAGGATAATTTGGGGGCAAATTTTGGCACTTAAAAGGGTCTAAGGAATAGCCTGCAAGGAATAGCCAGGTTCAGCAAAGGCTTGTTAACTGCTGGCAAACTGTAAGGGTTAGAGCTGTGGACCAAAGGTGTAGAGCCACAAGATACCCCGACTTACAAGCCAAAAGGTGACCAAACTCCTTACTAGCATGGGTGAACTCCAAAAATGTCATAGGTATACTATGAAAATAGCTCTGGATTTTTTTATATTCAAATTGTGTTGTGGTTGCTCAGATAAATCATATGATATTACTTCTACTCCATGGCTGAATGAGCACACAAGCAATTGTTTGCATGTGCAAATCGAAAATTCACCTTATGCACACTCACATGTGACTCAGGAAAAAAATCTGCTTTCTGTGAATGTTTCTTATTACATGAATATTCATGGACAGCAAATAGAAAAGGGGCATTAATATGACTGAAAAAAAATTAATTAAAAGTGGGAGAGAAGATTCATGGAAATTCTTTTTGGAGGCATTCACCTGAAAGTTATAAAACTGTTGTGTCAGGGTCCCTAGCTAATAGAGTTACACATAACCTTAGATATTATTTTTCTTAACATGAAAGCATGTTTTTAGTATTTTCAGAAATACAGTTCTTGTTAGTCTTGTTATGCAGTACTCCTTGGAAAGAAGCTGTGGTAGATAGCACAGTTTGCACTTTGATTTATTCTTTATATTGGAATGCAATCACTGAGACAGGACAACTTCCTAGAAACTGGGTATTGGTAAGTAGGCTGAGGTTTCTGGAATAGGGCATTTCCTGCATACTTTTTGTGATGCTTCTACAACAGTGACTTCCTCACCAGCCTGAGAAAACTATCAGTTGGTCTGGATTAGTCATAGAATCATAGAAGATTAGGGTTGGAAGACTCCTCAGAAGGTCATCCTGTCCAACTTGCCTCTCAAAGCAGAATCAACCCCAACTAAATCATCTCTGCCAGGGCTTTGTCAAGCCATGCCTTAAAAACGACTAAGAATGGAGACTCCACCACCTTCCTAGGTAGCCCATTCTAGTGTTTCACCACCCTCCTAGTGAAAAAATTTTCCTAATATCCTGCCTAGACCTCCCATACAGCAACTTTAGATCATTGTTCCTAGTCTGCCATCTACTACCATGGAAAACAACCTAGTACCATCCTCCCTGTAACTCCCTTTCAGGTAGTTAAAGGCTGCGATCAAATCCCCCCCTCATTCTTCTCTTCTGCAGACTAAATAAGACTAGTTCCATCAGCCTTTCCTCATAAGTCAGGTGTTCCAGCCCCTAATAATTTTTGTTTCCCTCTATTGGACTCTTTCCAATTTGTCCACATCCTTTCTGTAGTGGGAGACCCAAAACTGGATACAGTACTCCAAATGAGGCCTCATCAGTGCTGAATAGAGGGGAATAATCACGTCCTTTGATCTGCTGGCAATGTTCCTACTCATAGACTCATAGACTCATAGGTCAGAAGGGACCAATATGATCATCTAGTCTGACCTCCTGCACAAGGCATGCCACAAAACCCTACCCATACACATTTATAACAACCCCGAACCCATGACTGAGTTATTGAAATCCTCAAAAGTGAGATTTGAAGACCTCAAACTGCAGGGAATCCATCAGCAAGCGACCCATGCCCCACGCTGCAGAGGAAGGCGAAAAACCTCCAGGGCCTCTGCCAATCCGCCCCGGAGGAAAATTCCTTCCCGACCCCAAATATGGCGATCAGCTAAACCCCGAGCATGCAGGCAAGACTCACCAGCCAACACCCAAAAAGGAATTCCCTGCAGTAACTCAGTTCCCATCCCATCAACATTCCCACAGACCATTGAGCAGACTTATCCGCCGATAATCCAAATCAATTGCTCAAATTAAACTATCCCATCATAACATCCCCTCCATATACTTATCAAGCTTAGTCTTAAAGCCAGATAAGTCATTTGCCCCCACTACTTCCCTCGGAAGGCTGTTCCAGAACTTCACTCCCCTAATGGTTAGAAACTTTCGTCTAATTTCAAGTCTAAATTTCCTAATATCCAATTTGTACCCATTCATCCTCATACCTATATTAGTACTAAACTTAAACAATTCCTCTCCCTCC
>ML675618.1:13281570-13320174 GCA_007922155.1 Mesoclemmys tuberculata | reverse complement strand
CACTTCTTCTTTCTTTGCAGTCCAAGATGCTATTAGCCTTCTTGGCAATAAGGACACACTGTTGACTCATATCCAGCTTCTTGTCCACTGTAACCCTCAGGCCCTTTTCTGCTGAACTGCTGCCTAGCCAGTCATTCCCCAGTCTGAAGAAGTGCATGGGATTCTTCCATCCTAAATTCAGGACTCTGCACTTGTCCTTGTTGAACCTTATCAGATTTCTTTTGGCCCAATGCTCTAATTTGTCTAGGTCACTCTGTATCCTATCCCTGCCCTCCAGTGTATTTAACACTCCCCATCTTAATGTCATCTGCAAACTTGCAATCCACCCCATCGTCTAAATCATTAATGAAGATGTTGAACAAAACTGGCCCCAGCACCGACCCCTGGCACTCTGCTTGTTACTGGTTGCCGTCTAGACCTCAAGCCATTGATCACTACCCATTGAGCCCGATAATCTTGTAGTCCATTCATCCAACCCATACTTCTTTAACTTGCTGATAAGAATACTGTGGGAGAATATAACAAAAGCTTTGCTAAAGTCAAGGTATATCACATCCACTGCTTTCCGCACATCCACAGAGCCAATTATCTCATCATAGAAGGCAATCAGGTTGGGCAGACATGACTTGCCTTTGGTGAATCAATGCTGACTGTTCCTAATCACCTTTCTCTCTTCCAACTACCTCAAAATGGATTCCTTGAGAACCCATGATTTTTCCAGGGACTGAGGTGAGGCTGACTGGTCAGTAGCTCCCTGGATCCTCCTTCTTCACTTTTTGAAAATGGGCACTCTATTTGTCTTTTTCCAATGATCTGGGATATCACCCAATCACCATGAGTTTTCAAAGTTAATGGCAAATGGAACTGCAATGACATTAGTCAACTCCCTCAGCACTCTTGGATGCACTGCATCTGGCCTCATGGACTTGTGCTTGTTCAGCCTTTCTAAATAACTCTTAACCTGTTCTTTCAGTACTGAGAGCTGCTCACCTCCTCCCTATTTTGTGCAGCAGTCTGGGAGCTGACCTTGACTGGAAGACCAAGGCAAAAAAAGCTTGAGTACTTCAGTTGTTTCCACATCAGCTGTCATTAGGCTGTCTCCCGCACTCTATAAGGGACCCACACTTTCCCTGACATTCTTCTTAGTAACATATCTGTAGAAACCTTTCTTGTTATCCTTTATGTCCCTTGCTAGTTACAACTCCAGTTGTGATTTGGCCTTCCTGATTTCATTCCTGCATGCTCAAGCAGTATTTTATGTTCCTCTAGTCCTTAGTTCTGGGCTGCATTTATTATCCACATGACGACTGAAAAAAAAAAAAAAGAAAGAAAAAAAACCTTCTAGCTGATATTCTACTCAACCAGGAGTCCTAGAGATAACTTTCTCTGGGACTCCTGAAGGAACCAGTCCCTTCCTGCAGCTTCTCACTTCATCCCCTCTCAACTGAGGCATTTGCTGACTTTTATAAAAAATTAACTTCCTTTCCAGCTGGATCTGATAAGTGAGCAGGGTGGCTGCTCTAGGCATCTGGCCTTTAAAGGGGCAGGCCAACCTGTTACACTGTCTTTCTTTCAGGACTGGTAAATATGTGTAAATAACATATTCAATATACCACAATCTGCATTACTAATTTCTTCTCCACTGAAAAGCTGAACAGCCAGGCCTCAGAATTCTGCTACTGAAGACTAGAATTACTGGTCTCAGTACACTGATGCTGGAAAATGGGGCTAAAATACAATACAATTTAGATATGCTTGCGTTTAGAATGAAACTGTCCCTTTCCATGCTTATTTTACTTACAACCTAAATTGCACAGTTCCCTCTTTTTGTATTGCTAGCTAGCTAACCTGAGCACATTCCTCTGGTTTTCAAGTGCCACATTAGATTTGAGAGAGTATACGATATGAACAGATGGAGTCTAGCACATTTTTGACACTCCTGCTACTGAGTGCTTATAAAGTGTTTATGCCTAAAATTGTGTCAAATTATGTTAATTAGCACTGAAAAGATACTCTTAGTTTGAAATGTTTAAAAACACTCAGATTGTATTCTGTGTGGTCACGTGGGGCCTGCTCCCACTAAAGTAAATGTCAAAGCTTATATTAATTTTGGGAGCAGTCAGACCCTTGATGTTCTTGTCCATGGTTGTTGGAGGATGTTATATTTTAATTAGCCCTTGGAGCAGAAGGACTTGAAAGCTGTTGAACTGATGAGTTTCAGGGAAAGGAATGGATACAATTGGAACCCCTTCTGTGCTGGGGCACAGTTGGGTTTTAGGATGGGCTTGGGGAAGAATAGAACTTCCCACTGAATGTTTCACTGCTGCTCGATGTGAGTTAAATGGTATAATTTAGACACTATCTATGAGCTAGCCCAGCCCAGGAGAAGGGCATGAAAGGAACTTTGCTGCAGGCAGGCAGAATATCTACGTAAGAGCCCTTGTGCATAGGAAGAGGAGTTTCTGCCTGCTATACCGCTCTATCTTGCCTTGCCCTGCAGACCAATGCAAGGGGGTTGTGTTTGCCATTTGTTTCCCCCCCAGAGACAATGTGCGGATTAATATCTGCAACATGCTCTGTGAGAATGTCTCCAGTGGCCCAAAATACAAAAGTGCAAATACTTGCTTTCATCCCTGTGCGTATGGTACTTATAATGACACATAATTTTGTTGAAATGTTCTGCCTTGTGGCACATTAAATATGTTGCACAAACAAAAAAGGTGTGAAGTCCTGAGGGATCTTATCAAACAAATTCAGGGGAAAAAATGACTCAGAGATTCCCAAGTGTTTCTTTGGTGCCTCACCTTCTGCCTTTTGAGTGTTTCTAGAATGTTTACCTGAGTAGCAGTTAAGGACAATGTCATGCTAATGCCACTCCTAATATTCAAAATATTTTTATTCCTGTTTAAACATTACATTCAGACTAAGAATGCAACAGATCTGATACATGGTAATGGAACCCGGCCATCGCCATGTCTGAGATGTGTTTAGAGAAAAAAACAACAAAAGAAAAAGGAAGGCTAAATTGTGTCTTTAGGCATAGCCCTGAACAAGGTGTGGTCATGTGGTGGATATGCTACAGGAGTAACTCAGAGGGGCTCAGTGACACCTCTCTGAGGCACTTCTGTGTTTGGAGGTAAGCAATCAGCTACAGTCACTTTTACAGAGCACGACATGCTTAATTTCCACATCCAATCAGCTCTTCAGGCTAGCACACCGTGGGGGGTGGAGCTATGACTTTGCCCCATTCCCAGATGTCTCGATTTTATAGGGACAGTCCTGATATTCAGGGCTTTGTCTTACATAGGCCCCTAATACACCTCACCCCCATCCCGATTTTCCACACTTGCTATCTGGTCACGTTACCGTCTCCACTTGCCCAGTTGGGACAATGCGTGCATAACCTTTGCTATCCAACCTGTCCTAAGTCATGATCAGACATGTCTAACAAGGCTACATGTAGGGATAGTTGGGGTGAGATTCACTACATTGTATGAAATCACACACAAAAACTTGAAGCTGAGTCAATTAGAAAAATACCTATTTCAGACTCATGCATTGCCTTTTGAACTCTGTCCACAAAATAAATTTACAGTTTCTTCTGATATCAGAGGCTTGATAAAGTCCTTATTTTCTATCTTCTTTAAAAGAGACATTAAAAAACCTTTGAAACTACTACTTTATTTCACCGTTGGCATGATTCTTCTTCCACTTACTTACACTGGTGTGAATCTGGAGTAACTCCATTGAAGACTGTTGAGCTACATCAATGTATAATTGGTAACAAGCAAGAGAATAGGGACAAGATCTTCTTTACTCTGAAGTAAAGCTACTAAAGGGGAAATCCTGGCCCGAGTGAAGTCAGTGGGAGTTTTGCCATTGATTTTAGTGGGGTCAGGAGTCTGCCATAGAAGTTGAAAATCATATTACTTTCTCACATGCCCATCTGAACCTTATTCTAAAAACAGCATCAATATATTTATTACTGCATATTTTTACAGATCCATAAGTGTTCTAGGTATTTTACAACGATGTAGAAACAACGTTGCTGCTCCACAGGACCTACAGTCTAAATTCCAGATGTGACTTACTAAGTGAAGGTTACAAACACAGAAGGTGGCAAGGTGCAGGACAAAGTTACAATAATATGTTTTTGTGCTTGTGTTCAGTTTACACACTTGCATTAACAGTCAGCTGTAATGAATATCATTGCAATCTCCAGTACAATTGCTACACTTAAAAAATTGCCAATTTTGTCTCAGATAATGAATTGATATGATTACTCCAGTGTATTCCTATTTTCCCAGTATGTAGTGTAGGGACTACCTGCTAGCTGAAAATGCTATAGATATTAGATAATGTTATCGAAAGTACTATTGGCAGGCTTTTAATACATCCCATGGGCCCTTTTCAATGAAACAGATCTGAGTGTTTCTTATTCTTGAAACTCAAAACTGGATAGTGCCCCTAGGGATAAGCAGGCTAGATAGGTATTGCATACAGCAGCAGAAAAAGATGGCAACTGAACATTTGCTCATTTTGGGCCCCATCCAACTCCACTGAACTCTTTCCACTACCTCAAATGGGAGATTGGACAGCCCCTTGGTGACTTTCTTCTTTGTTCAGACTAAATTCTACCACCCAAAATAATAATAATTGTCATGAAATGATTCCCTGTATGAATTGTTCTCTGTCCTTTAAATTGGAATAATATGTATTTATCATTAAGATGTCAAATAATCACTGTTAACCAAATTTATTAACCCATGATTGTTAATCAAAGGTCAGTCAGCACAATATTAAATGATAAGAGTTAAATACTTTGCCTCTCCATCAATCTGGGGATACACCCAGGAGCATGGACTGTTCTGGAAATATAACTCTCTGATGAGAGGTATATAAGTCTTAGGCTGTTATCATTAGCAAAAAACTCCCCCAAATTACTTTGTTATTCTGACCCTAATATTTCCATTCCCATGCAGTCTGAGCTTACTATTTAAGGTTGTTAGAAACTCAGTTGTTCATAGTTTACAGCAACAATTATTAGTTGCTTATTATTTTCACAGACCTTAGAAAAATACTCCTTTATCTGTGTGTGTATGAAGAACAAAAGCTTACACACAGTTTTTAATGTATTTCATTATAGAGGATGCTAGTGAAAATACTTCACTTTAGCATACGTATGGATTCTCTTCACAATAAATAATGTTGGCTCAATTTTCGTAACAGATGTCTTTTATATAATGCTGTATTATTTCAAGTGGCAAAATCGTAATGACAGAGCTGTAATTTTCTCTATGTGGGTGGACAAGATTCAGCAACTAAATTCAAAGGCATGTAAAGGGCCGTTCTTGGCAGTACATCTTTGACAATAACAACACTGTGTTATTGACTACCCATGAGTGAAGTATTACAGTGCATGATGCATTTATTCACAGGTGTATTCCAATCATGTAGGTTGTTTCTTAAATAATAGAAAGGCCAGAAGGTAGAGCAGGAAACTAAACTAACATTTTAACCTTTATTCTTTCAATATTTCTGTTAATCATTTCTTCAAGATACATAACTAAAGCCAGGGAACATGTGACCTTTTTCTTGCAAATTAGCCTTTCTCAACCTTGATTTCCAGACTAGATATCTCAAGTAGTGCTGTCTCTGAGAAGCAAGAGTCAGATTTGATAAATTAAATAGCAATTGTGTTGTGTACTGCAGGCCTTTGTCCTTGAATGATTGCCTTAGGGAGTAGGTGATCACATTTTGGGACTATCAAACCAAAGGCAAGAAATGGTGACTTTAAACCTACGATAGACTTGATGGATAGTATGGGAAAAAAACATAACTTGGGGTTTTGTTTTCTTGCATTCTGAGAAACCACATTAGCTCTTTTATTTCTTTGCTTTGTCGAAATTGCTTTTCTAAAAGAAGCCCCCCCGCCCTCCTTTTTTTAGTTTATCCCGCCTCCCTTAAAATATCAGATAAAACCATTCAGTAAAGCTAATTAAATCAGGTTGCTGATAGCATAACTTTTGTGCATAAAACGTCTCAGCAAATATTTAATAGTGAGAGCTGTAGCAAGATCTCCATTTTATGGCAATTCAGTGTCTCCTCAAAATGGTTTCTAATTGTGCATATGCAACTTAGTGCAAATAAGAGATAGTTACTTGCCTCTAATTTTATTTCTCTAACAATACAATGGGGTATTTAAGTGCACTCACTTTATTGAACTGACTTTGATTCCTGGTCTTGGACCAGTGGCTTCCTAATATGAGGTAGATGAGGTAGTTTTTTCTCTCTTTGAAAAACTCCATAGGCATAGAGTCAACTCTTGAGCTGGAATGTAAGATGGAAATCCTATAGGGCCCTTGTGTATTTGTGTGCTGTTGGTTCTTCTCCTTGAATAAACTACTGTGAGATGGGGATAAGTAGAGCTAATTAGAGTTGGGCAAGAATGGATATTCCATTTTGTGGGAAATACTACGACTTTGATTTTTTCATTCAGAAATGGAACAAAAACAAAATACTGAAATCTGGAAACAAAATTTAAAAAAAAAACATTTTGGGTTGATCAAAACATTTTGTTTGGATAAAATGAAAACATTTGTTCTAATTTTGCCTTTTCAAACATTTTGAAGTGTACTTTTATACAAAAATATTTCATTTTGAAATGAAAAACTGAAAATGTTTGTTCTAAAATGCCAAAAGATGATGTTGCAACTTTATCAAAAAGCTTTCTTTTGGGGACTGGGGAGTGATGGTGGAGGAGGGGATTGGTGGTTCAAGCAAATTTTGTTGAAACTGACTTCTTTTTCTAAAATTTTCAGTTTTGACAGAAATGTTTTGATGAAAAATTTTCTCTAGAACTAATTCAAAACCCTGGGTCATGATGAACAAAGACTGCAAAATCCCTATGTTTACCAGTTCTGCAGCTGCTCTCCCTTCATGCAGCAGAGTTGCAATGATTCCATTGCATTGAAAAGGCTTCTTTCTACTGCCTTTTTACCTTGATAAGGGAATGTCACTCTGACTTTCCCTGGTGTAAATTAGAATTTTGTAAATGAGATTATGATCTATCCCTTAATATAGGATTTGCTGCATTTTCATAAACAAGGAGAGTTACAAAAATGAAATCTTCATTTAAGAAAAATGTTGGCCAGCTAAGGTTTTGCATAGGAACATATTCTGGCTTCAAATAGGTGGGTATCTTATTAAAGTTAATGGGAACAGCGTATACATGTCAGACGGTGACCTGTGGCAATAGGAAGTTAGAAAGAGTGCTGTCTTGTGTTGCTTGGTGTGTAATAAATAAAAGCCTATGCTACTGTACATGGATTTAATCAGTTTTACACATAACTCTTAGTGACCCTTAGTCACTCTATCTTTAGTCCATTAGCCAGGTCATATTTCCTGATCCATTTACCCATACTAATTTTTTTTTTAATCAAAAGTGATTGCCTTGCCTTTTGTTCAAAAAAAAAATCCACAAAAATAAAGTGAACATTTGTGTTAGATGCAGCATTTGCGGTATGATTTGTGCCACCAAACCCTCCCAGAGTTTTTAAGTAGAATCATTTTGTTACTGGAAGGTACATTTCTTAAAAGAACTCTGCCTTTGTATTAACATACTTAACTTTAAGCATGTGAATGGAACCATTTAATCTTGAAATTAAGCATGTGCTTTCCTGAATCAGGGTATGCTACCCTCAGCTAAGGGAAAAATCACAATCCATTTAAAAAAGGCAAAAAGACTAGCTTTCAATGTACATTTTGCTGTCAAAAGTGAAGCTTGTGCACTAATGAGAACTGAACTAGCCTCTGTCAGGAATTAGAGGAATCTGTCAGTCTGTTCATTCCTTTGGATTAATTGATCAGGGAGCATCTTTTTAAATGTAATAGTGTCAGGTAAATCTTAGATTAGATGGATTGACCTAGAGATGTCACAAGTCTTAAATGGATTGTGGCGATTCCCTGATGTTTTGGTTGTTCTTTTATTTAGTACCATTAATACATTGACCTTCAGTAAACAAATGCACATTATCACCAAATAAAAATGATTATCATCTTCTCAGTTTCAGGTTAGAGTATGAACCTGAATAATAAGAAAAGATTACTTGTGTGGACATTGGTGTATGTGCACCCATTTGGAAATGTATACTCTACATTTAACCTCCAACTCAATCCAGCTGAGCCTTATGTACACTTATGTACACTTCCCTAATACAGTCCATGACCACAAAACATGGATTACCACAGATGAAACCTGCCATTCTGAACTCCCCTATCATCTGTCCCCATTCTCAATAAGTACAAGGATCATCTTGGAGACATCCCAGTAAGAAGGTGGTGGTGTTGGTCCTAGGTATTGTTGCAAGGAGACATAATAAGGAATTGGACTCAATATTCCAAGCAACTATTTGAAACTCCTGCAAAATAAATTGTTGATTACAATTACAATATATTAAGTGTGATCAAGGAATATTTATCATATTCTGGATTATTCTTATATATGGATATTTTGACTGATGCAAAATTGGGAGTAAGAATTAAAAAGACCATTCATAAAGAAACATATAGGGTTAATTCCATTTTTGGCAGAACTTTATTGATTTACATGGTGTTAGGTCAGTGATAAATTTGATCCACATTCTGTATGATCTAATCTTAGCTTTTTAGTCCTTATATTCATCATGAGTTTATTATAAGCAAAGTTGGTAGTGGAGCCTATAATTAAGGTTGCTTAACTCTTGCCATCATACGCTGTTTTGTGTTTAACTTTTCCAAACTTTAACCATTCAGGCTGAAATAGTTCGTACCGGGTATTGACCTCAAGCTGATATTATTATTATTTACTGATTGGGGAAAGTTTCAGCTAAAACTATTTAGCTGTTTCTGATCATGAGATTAGGGGAAAATATGTTCTTTTGCCCATGATAAAAACATACTTACAACAGCATAGACTTGTTAGAGTATGGCAGCTAAATTCTCCAAAGATTTCATCTGCACAAAACTTGCTACAGTCCACAGATGCAGGGACTGAGCAAGACTTTCCCTGAAATTTCTTATTTTGGCTTCTACGAGCTGCTGCAGTACTATTAACTAGAACTAAAAAACCTCTCCTTTGCTTGCAATACTACCTCTGGGATTCTGGGCAGTAGGGAAGAGAGGAGGAATCAGTTATACTGGAATACAGAGGGCTGAGAAGTATGGTGGGGAGAGGTGGTTGCAGGATCCTGAGAGTGAAGGAAGGTAGTGAAGGAAGTGGTGAGGAACTGTGGAGACTGGATAGGAAAGGAGTGTAGGGACAGGCAAGAGCCAGGATGGAGGGCTGCATAGCAGCAGAGGTGTGAGGTGGTAGGAATTGGGAAGGGGTGGACAGCAGAAGAAAGGGACAGAAGCAGGCTACAACTATGGGGTAGGAAGATCTATGACCACTAGAGGACACTCCTATACAAAACTTGGAGATGAACCCAAGAGTTCAGAGTTTCTACAATTTTTCATTAAGAGAAGATAGCTGTGAAATCTACTGGCAAATTGTGTGCCTCATCACCCCTCTAGTGACTGGTCAGAAAGAAGATAACAGTCTACTACTTACATCAGTTAGACCAGTAGCCTAAATGGTAGAAATCTTTGCCATAGATCTAAAGAACTGAACCAAAATGGGGGGCTCAAGTAGTGGAGTTTGTTGTTGTGGTGGAATTTTGTTTGGTTGATTTTTTTTAATTATGAGACTTCGAAAAAAATAAGCGTGAGAAAAGAACATTGAGATTGCAAAGTCAATCATGCAAAAATTAGTGTTGCCAAAATTAATGTTTCACAATTTTACAGCTTTGTTCACATGCATTATGATTCAGTCTTTGCTTGCATGATCACATATTCATTTTTTAACCACTGGACTCTTCCTCATTCATTGCACAAGATGGATCTGCTCTGGAGATGAATCAGAGCTGTTAAGTTAGTTAACAGTAATTAGTTAAGTTATCAGAGCTGATAACTTACTGAACAGTAATTAGTTAAGTAAACAGAGCTGTTAGTTAAGGAGACTGTTCTCGGTAAGACCCTTGCTTTATTTTTGCAGAAGCTGGAAGGTGAACAGGGCAGGGGATTATAGAACGAGAAGGTATGTTCTCATGGTTAGTACAGTTAGATGCCACCCTGGAAAATGTAATACTATCTTGGCCTTTGCTGGGAAAATCATTTAAAATAAACATTCACAGTTGGCCATTGATTGGGTGTCCAAACTGAGACTTAATGGATACTTCTGACCATTTCAGTCTTACTTTCTCTGTGGCTCAGTTCTTCAACTATGAAATGAGGATAATATCAGACCTAATCTCACTGGTGTCTTGAAGATAAATTCATTAATCTTAGTAAAGCACTCAGATACTTGAGAGCACCACAGAAACACTTAGGAGGAAACGAATAGTTCAGTAGTCAACGCAGGTTTGGATTGTGTGTGTTAAATAAGACTAGAACCCACACCTGAATATGGTGGATACCAAGAAATATTGAATAACTGGCCATTCACTGAATCAGACAGGGAAAACTAATATGTGATCATTGAATTAGACTGTCATAATGCATAGAGGTAACCTTAATTCTGCTATTTCCTAATTCTAAGTGCTTCACTTGGCAACCTTGACTTTTAATGTAGTTTTTTGGATTTAATGGAACATACTACTCAGGAGAAACAAGACAAGAAAAAGAAACTAGAAATAGAACAAAATGTAGCAATCTTGCCTTGTTTCACATGGCAAGTGCTTGTAAAAGAATGCTTCTCTAAAATTAGTCTATGCTTATGTCAGGGAAACACTTAAATATGATCTGCAGATGTGACTGTAGCAATTGCAGTTTCTCTTACTATGAATGTTCTCAAGCATACTTGTATTTTTTGAAAGCCAAAGTAACATCAAACTAAAAGTCATACTTGGACACTTGCTTATTTATCAGCACCATTTTATCCATATAGAAAAGTACATTGCAAACATTGCTGCTGTCTGTGATGTCACACCATGGCACTCAAAGCTATTTGTCGAGAGAAAACTTGTCAGATGTAAAAAGTGCTTTCTCACTGTTAACATGTGTTTTGCATCACCATTAAATATGTCATTCAGTTCAGTGATAAAACTAACATATCCTGAATCTATAAAGTGTTATTACTGTGGTTTACCTGAGTCTTTTTGAGTATGCCCATGCATTATGTTCCTTTTTATTGCTAATAGCATCTATAACATCTATAATTGAGTAGATGTTATAATGTTATAACCTTGTAAATTATAATGTTATAATGTTATAATGCATTGTTATAGCATCTATAACATTGGGTTATCCCCAGAAGTGTGACATTTTATTTGTATCCAAAACACTTAAAGAAGTAGAAGCTAACTGAGCAGTATCTCTTCCTAGTATAAATCCCAGGTTTGTTTCTGCACCATTAAATTTGCAAATTTTAAAATATGGTTTTTCTGACAATCCCAGCACCCATAATTACCTGATGAGCTGAATTTTCAAGATGTGCTTGTGATCACCGAAGTTTATGGTTGTGTGGTTTGGTATATGCGCCCTCTTTTACAATGATGTTTTCAAAGGATTAGGTTTGAAAATCTGACTCACTTTAATTCTCAGAGGCCCTGTCCGCAAAGGCAGAATTTGGATTTCCTAAAGGACTCGATGACTCTTGTTTGTTGTCCAAGATTAGCACCCAGAGGCATTTTGTGCCTGTCTTTTCCTTCTTGTGCTCCTCCATCTCCTCCCCCCTTGCTCAGTCATAAATTTATGATAGCAGCAGTGGCAAATCCATACAAGATGACAGCAATATCTCTCCATGTAGAACCGATGGGACATCTGGTCCATCTGGCAGGGCACAGTACTTCTTCTACAGGAGGTTTTGACTGTTATGGCAAAAATGCTGCAGTCTGGCAAAATGCAAGCTTCCAAAGGAACTTAAAACACTCCAAGCCTATGATCCAAAACCCTTTGAAGTTCCATTCACTTCAGTGAGTTTTGGAGCAGGCCCTAAGACAGGAGTGTGATGTAAAGGCCAAGAAGCAGCTGATATTCATTAAAGGGAAATAGTAAACTAGGCTTTTGTGAATGCAGAACACAAGGTTTCCCTGAGGCCCTGACTAGCATGGCTGATTCAGACTTTTTAGTAGTCACCGAGCACTAGATGTGCACAGCTTTTTTGGCAAGGCACCCACTCAAGGAATCAGGTGAGTCTGACTCATACTATGGTGTAGCCATCACAATCCTTCATTTTTATGTCCCCATTGATCAATTACTACATCCTTTTCCCCACTCACTCCACAAGGTTTTCATATGTCATCAGCAACAATGGAATAGCCAAGCTCCTCCACTGAGTCTACAAAGAATCATCCACACACCTTTCCAGGGGATCACCATGACACAGCTCAAGCATTTGAAAAGGAAAAAAAATGAAGATTTCTAAACATGCTTTGTCACCTAATTTACTTAGGTATCTGCCTTTTGTCTATGGTTTCTCACCTTAGTTTGTTTCTTCTATCAGTATTTTTTGATGTTCCCCACAAACAACTTCTCCAGCACTGATCTAGCACCAAGGACAAGCCTGCCTTAACACTGAAGTGGGAGGAAATTAAAAAGAAACTATACATGAAATTTTCAGAAAGTAAAGGTTCTATTCTGCAAGACAGTGCACAAAGATACATTGATTAGCCTGATCATCAATCTTTGAAGGATCAATTTCTAGACTTATCTGTTATGCTTTGTCTTATGCAGGAGTCAGATGATAATGACAATTTTTTTTCTCTGGAATCAACCTGTCAAAATTAACGGAAAAATAAAAAAGAAGCTGTGTTTCTGGATGGCTTTGTGTAACTGATTCTGGTCACTAGGTTATATAGCTCTCTTAGTATAGACTTTATTATGAGGTTTAAGTTTCAGAGAAATTAAAATCATATTCTGCTAACTGTATAACTTTCACTTGTATAGATCAGCTGAATGTATGTTATTTGCTGATGCAGCTATCAATTTTATTTACCATCTTCCCCTAATATTAATTTTTTTTTCTAAGTGTGATGGGGTTTTCTTTAGAATTATAGAATCAGAGAATATTAGGGTCGGAAGGGATCAGCTAGTTGAACCGCCCGCTCAAAACAGGACCAACCCCAACTAAATCACCCCAGCCATGGCTTTGTCAAGCCACACCCTAAAACCCCCTAAGGATGGAGATTCCACAGCTCCCTAGCTAATCCATTCCAATGCTTCACCATTTTCCTAGTGATTTTAATTAATTCTTATGTGCTGTTGGAAAGATTCCACTACTCATAAGTGCCAATGTCCTCCCCAAACTATGTTACTATTTCATGTACCTTCAGCATGTCTGCACTGCAATTTCCACAAAATGAACTACCAGCTCCCAAAAGTCACATTTGATGCATACAGTATGAACTAAGTGAAAAATTATTTCATTTTCACTCCCACCCCTCCATTGCCCAAGTGCGAGACATTTTAGGGAATGTGGATCAGACGGATCCTGGAAATATTATTCGCTTTTACATTGTCTACAAATGCAAAGGCATCATTAAAAAACCAAAAAGAAAATGAGATGTTTGGGAGACAGTTAGAAAAGCAATAGCCAGAGCTGCAAGAAACTATCAATTCAGTCAATGCACTGTAGAGCAGATCTTAGAGGCACAGGAGAAATTTATGAATCCAGTGCAACCTCTTTGCACCACATTTCCAATGGAAACATAGAGTGGATCCAATATAACCAGCCATGAGAGGATAACCCCTGTATACAGGGATTCACTGCTCACATATAGCTGGTGTAAGGAGGCTTATATACCACCACCTCTGATGACAACAGAATAAGGACCATAGCTTTAATTTCTCTGCTTCTCACCAGCCTCTGGTATCATCTTAGCCTCTTGAGGCTGTTGCAGCTATTATAACTTAGAGAAATCTTCAGGATGTTCTAACATGCCAGAAGACTGGACCAGCACATAAGGAGTCCTACGATCAGGGAAGCAGAAAAGTGATCCTCACTTTAGCTTTGTGTGTGCACTCATACATTTGTGGCCCTTCTCATATGCTCTGTACACTCCTCAACTGAAACTGAGAATCTGACACACTGTATTTCCTATGGTAAATCAAGATGCACTGGTGTTAACCAGAAAAATATTTTTCATGTGCATGAAATATGCAAATATGCAAATAATGCCTTGTTATTCCAAAAGGTCTGAACAATGTAGATTGCTCTGTTAGTATGAACAAAAAGAAGAGTTCTGAAATTGACCTTTTACATTCCTTTCTTGAGTCCTGAGTTTCTGGCATTCTTCTTCGATTTTTGGAAATTTTTTTTAATTGAAATCCTTCAGGCTCATTAAATTTAAATAAAGCAAACTTAATGGCAGTATATACTAGGACTTGTTAGGTGAATATCGCTTTGTTCATTACAAACTAAAAAAAAGCCAATTTACACTTGAAAGACTGCTGATTTAATACACCAATACAGCTCTTACTCTAGATGAGCTAAACGTTTTCAAACATGGATATGGCAAGCTGAGTCTGTATCAAGTTTTCTCTTGGTGAGGTAAGAAAATAAAGGTGTTTGAAGAATCTATTAGAAATATAAACTTATGTTACAGAAAATGATCAGTGTGATTATACACAAATTAAAATATTTACTTTTATCTGAATTTAGTCTTTTCTCTTTTTTTTTTTTTTGGTGCATAGCTCAGGACAAATGTCCTGCAGTATGGTGTATCTTGTTGGATCAAAGCATTTATATCTTTCTGTTTCTGCTAAACTATTATAGTTTCATTATTTATTTATTTATTTGTTATTATTGTCCACTTTTCATAGGTGACACTGCAGAAGTGTTTTAGGAAGAATTTGAAATCAGGGAGGAGGATGACTTAACATGCAGGTGTCAGGAGGCTGTTCCATGTACAGATAGGCTTGGAAAGATTACGTTTTATTGGTAAGTGTCAATTTCACTGTACACCCATAAACCAACAAAAAGCAATTTCCAAAGACAATAATTGAAAATTTACAGAAAGCCAAAGCATGAAAAATGCTGTTTAAAAACTTATTAGAGTTTGTTTTGTATGCTTTGTTGACAAGTTCTGTTTTAAAAATTATAAAGCTTTAATCTTTTGAATTTCAACAGCTACAGTCATTAAATAATTATTGTCTGATTCCCCCCCCATCCGCATAATTTCCTACAATTGAGAAAATTTAAATTGGGAAAAATGCTTAAAATGAATATCAGTATTATTTATCAAAATTTATATGGAAAAATTGAATTCTGTCATTCCTATGCATAGGGGAACACTGATATGTATACACAGAGATGTTTAAACTGGCATAATCAGTGAGTATTGGAGACAGTATCTATCAGGATCAAAATCAGCGTCACATTACTTTATTTTCTTTCCTCATGTATGTTTGCAACACATCTCAATTTAGCATCAGCTGCGAATTTAATTAATGTGTTATTTGGCCCCCCCTTCTAAATCATTAATGAAGATGTCAGATAAGAAGAAAGTTGAAACTTGCCTCAGTGGTATGCCCCTAGACACCTCTCTCTATTTGATAAGTTGTCGTTCATCATTAACTACTGTTTATGGTTATTCAGTCACTTTTCATGCCATATAAAAGTGTTCATATCCAAGACAATTTGATTTTTCAGAGTAAGGTTTTGTGAGACATTACCAAATAAAAAACATAAACATGTTTTGCCTGTAAAAAAATCAATCTTTATAAACTAACACTGCTTATTTTTCATGGTTGCATTAGCCTTATTGACTCCAAGAGGAGGGGGAATACATCAGGTCAGGCCCTAAAGAACAGTAAAAGCCCTAGATGATTCACTTTTGTTACTCCTTTATAATATGGTTAATCATTGAGCTCTGTAAACTTTTACTTTGGGTTGAACGAAATGTTTCCTTCAACCTGAAACACAATGTTTTCTTTATCAAAAACAAATTGAAGTATAATTTTTGAAGGTTTTTTAAACATGGGTTTGCTAAATGTTTTGGTTGACTCTAATTTGCATTTTTGTAAAAAGTTTCAGCTGAAAAATGTCACTTAGCTCTAGTTACTTCATAAACAATATAATTTTTTGGTAGTCCAACTAAATAGATAGATCATCCTAAAATAAATGAAGTTTTTGGTTTAGATTTCTTACTAGTTTGTGAGAAAATGTCCCTGAAATGGCAGTTCATTCTTCTACCTATTGTTAAAATGACTTGGCTGGAAACTCTGTGGAAAAACTTTAAAACACAGTCATATGACTTTACTGATACATTATATTTAATGGCATGTGTAATTAGCTGGATGCTTATGATGTCCTGACTCTAGTTTGTTATTGTTCCTCATGATTATTTTTAAAAGTTCCTTTATGTTTATTACTTTTGCTAGTATATGGAATGTCCCATTTCACTTGTCTTTTTGAAAGCTCATTAGTTTTTATTTGTAATACAAACCTAACTACAGTCGTTTGTGTTAACCAAAAGAGATTTCAAGTTCAATTATAGCATCCAATTCATAAATGCCTCATATTACTTTTTTAAAAAATGAGACAATGCATTTTAAAAAAACCTAACATACTTAATTGCTTTGTGAAGTCCACAGATCATTTGGGGAGAAATAATGCATATCATGCAAAGCAACAAGAAGAAGACAAAGGGGTCATTATTGCACTGCTACTTCTACTAGTAAATTTAGACATAATATAATGATTCTCATGTATATAGCACCTTTCATCTTGAAATATTCCAAAGCTCTTGAACTAAAAAGACTAGTGCATCACAGAAATGCTCAGTACACATAAGGAAGGGATTGTGGGTGGCTTCCAATGGATGGGGAGCAGTTGGGTATATTAGGGAAGCTCTGAATTGTGCCTGAACATAGGCCACTCCACTGGCCTTGATCTCAAGAGCATATCATACTCTGATTCTAACCCTTCTCTCCACCCTCACTCTGGAATGTCCTTTCTACCAAAAAGCCAGCTCTAGGCTACTGCAAAATACTCTTAAGAGACTCTTACACCATCTGAGGATTCCCCTGCTCTAGTGGAATTCTAAAATGGTGGCATTAATTCCCCTTTGTACTACTAGAACAAGAGGCATCAAAGGGCTGGCCCAGAGACTAGAATTTGAGGTTAGTTAGTAGTGTCCAGCTGTCCAAGGACCTGAGCACCTTTCCAGAGTAACACTTCAATTTGTTTTTGTAGTTGTTCGTTTTTTTACAGCAGATCATACTCTCATTTTGTATGAAAAAGCTGATGGCTGAGAAATTAGAGAGAGTGAGAGCATTTTGCTTGCAAAAATGTTTTAGAAATGAGTATATAGTAGTTGCACTTTGTTGGTTTTGGATAACTTGTTTAGGGGATACCATTGATAAAATAGCAACATACAGGTCAGGGAAGCGGCAGTAACACATGCTTCTCCTATCATATCCTGTTGGGGGGAGGTAGTTGTGATTACTGGTAGCAAATGGAAAACCCGATTGGAACTCTAAACAATTTTTTTTTCTTTTTCTGTACTTTATCTTTATTTAATTGTTGTATTTCTACTAGTTCTTTTCTGGAATTAGGCATAACCAAAAGAAAACAAAAATTGTCACAACTTAATTCTATGAATGTTGAGGTTTCTTAATCCTCATTTAGGCACCTAAGTAAGTATAGACTAATTTTTAGAGATGTGGAACATCTTTAGGGTATATAGATTTCAGTGGGGTTTAAAGATCCTCAGCACCTCTGAAAATGAGATTGCTTCATTTAATTGCCTTAAAAATATGGATTTAGAACCCTAATTTTAGGCATCTGTCTTTGGAAATTTTAGTAAAAAATTCTTTGTTCTCGATATTTAGTCAAAATTTACCTTTATTTCCTAGTTTTCTTTTCTTTTCTTAAACATTTTGGTAGTCATGACAGATAATATCTAGTATACAAAAATCAAATGACATATGAATACCAGCCACTGAGTGCACCAGGTATAGTTTAATAGTTTAATACAAATAATATTAATAAAAGGAAATATACTTAATAACTAATACAAATACTAAGACAATCACAATAAAGGCCACTAGCAAAGTATATTTGATACTTATTCGTTAAAAGACATTTGGTTGGCTGTTTTCATTATTGGCTTCAAAGATATTAATCCCATTACTTCTAATTATATCACTATGTACCTCTTAACAGGTCCTCCTTGATGCTAATATCATTCATATACTCATATCATGATCCATAAGTAGTCATCATTGTTTAATCAAGCTATACTTGTTTAGTTCTCTTGTAATGTTTCTTCATTAACCAATCCATCCAGGCACTTTTCTTGTTTGCATCTGAACTTTCTAAAATTTGACAACATTTCAGGTACTGAGGAGCCCAGAATTGCCCAGCAGTATTCCAAGAGCAGTGCGACCAGAGCTATATAGAGTAGGAATATCTACTCTGCACTCCACTGCTTGATACCTCTATGAATGCTCCACGGAGCTCAAAATCTCAGAGGAATTTATAAAATATATTTAAAAATATAACACAGTTTGTACACGTAGACAAATTGGAGGGAGTCTGGAGCAGAGCAACAAAAATTGCAAAAGGTTTAGAAAATTTTACATATGAGCAAAGCCTTAAAAAATGAGCATGTTTAGGCTTAAGAAAAAAAGACTAAGGAGGGGACCTAATAAATCTTCAAATATTTTAATGGCTGTTCTAAAGAAGATGATGATTAGTTGTTTTCCATGTCCATTGAAGATAGGACAAGAAGTAATGGGCGTAATCTGAAGCAAGAACAAATTAGGTTGAGTATTAGGAAAAACTTTTTAACTACAAGGGAAGTTAAACTTTGGGAATATGTTTTCCAGAGGAATTGTCAAATCTCTGTTATTGGAGGCTTTTAAATGGAGGTTAGACAAACACCCATCAGGAATGGTCTAGGTTTACTTGGTCCTCACTCATCAGAGAGGTCTGAACTTAATGATCTCTCATGATCCCCTTCAGCCCTAATTTCTATGATTCTATAACCCCCCCCAAAAAAAAAACTTCAGAAGACCCAAGCTTGCAAAATGATAGTCAGCAGAAGGGCTGACATATTGTAACAGTCATTTAGATATACTTGGTACCACTAGATCAACTTCAATACCTAAAAATGAGATGCAGCATAAAATTATTAACTTCAAGTGTTACGTCTAAAGAGGTGTAAAAGGGAAGAGTTAGATAAATGGAAAGCAAAAGAGTTATCATAGCAAGATCCCTTTGAGAATAGAATGGTTTAAACACAGATTTAATTAAATTATATTCTCAGGCCACTGAATTATTCTAATTTCCAGCCAAACTTTTAAAAGCAGTTGAAAGTCCAAGAGATATTAGATTGTTGGTGTTAAATAGGAGTCAATTTCTCCTTCAGCAATAACAGCTTCTTCCAGGAGGTGACTGGATACAAAGGTTGAGTCCTGTTAATATCTGGATGGGACACTTGTATGTGCTCAGAAAAATATTGTGCATACCAATCTCTTCTTGCTTGAACTATTTCAACATGATTAGATGGAGAACTTAGGTTCTCACTCTGTTTTTGAAGACACTCACAATACTTTTTGTAAGAGTAGATGTTTGTCTCTGTATCCAGGTAAAAATTACTCAGACTTTGTTAGTTTAAACTAGGGATGAATGAATCCGGTGAAGTCTGAAGATCTGTGAATCTTCTTCTAAGAAATATTTAATATAATATGTATAAGATGCATAAAATTAAGCTGTTGCTGATGAGCCTTCAATGTCAAAATGCACATTCCTATGGTAGGTGCTGCAAAAGTCAATACATGTTGGGTATTAGGGTAATCAGCTTCTTGCTACAAAGGAGGCAGTATTCAGCACCGTTCTGTATCTCTCTTTTGGGAGAAATCATACAGAGTTCTCACAGAAGCGGGCGTGGACTGGAACTCAGGGTCAGTGTGGCATTTATGATGTGATACATGAATGCCTACATTCAAGTTATAGGTTTGCAATTCCAAAGGCAGTTTCATCAAGGGTGGCTGTGCTGTGTGAATGCATTTTATGGTTGGATGGATTTTGTTTGATGTAGAAGGAGGGTATTATAGACTATGCAGGACGCTATCTGCTCATATGTGTTTCAAATTGATGTTGAGACGAGAAGTTTGAGTCTCTTGACAGCCATCGTGAGATAACATGAAGCCAAGAAAACATACCTAGAGTTCACTGATGGAAGTGTTGGTTACAACAGTGTTTGGCACGAAGCATTTCTGGATCAGAGATGCTTAGCCTTATCAGGAGTAAAAAGATTCTTCAAATGGTACACTTCTGGGGATGACAAAATCTGTCTTTCTGTGGAGCTAACCTCGGTGTTATATATGAAGAAGCCTTTGACCATTTCTAAATCCTTTCTTAATTTTAATTAACACAGTTATTTTTCACTGCTGCTAAAAAACAAAAACAAAACCACAAATTGTTGTATAATGCCACTCCAGCCTCAGTGGATACAGTTTGGATTAAATGATTTCTGTGTCTACTGTACAGTCTGTAAAACATTTTGGGATCCTTTTAAAGAGGGTGCTAAATTAATGAAATAGCATTGGAGCCAAAATAATAGTAGAGAAAAGGTTTAGTCAAATACTCAATCAGAATTTTAAATTGATTTGCTTTTGCCATGTCCGTGTTCTTTTTGTGTTCACTTTCCATGAACTGCCTTTGAGTTTTAGTGGGACTAATAATCACAGAAGCCAAATTTCAAAGTTGCATGCATGAGCATTAGTATGAGAGATGCTTCTGGGTTTGTCCAATCACTAAGTAGAAACAGTTCTAGTTAATTTATCTGACCAATCACAACTAACCAACACATCTCAAATAGCAAGAATCAAAAATCAAATATGGACAGGAAAATTGTTCACGATTAATTCACAGAGTAAAAATATTCAAAAAAAGAAATAATCAAATAATTTAATGCAATGCAATCTACTTGTAGTTGTTTCATGTGCATTAAAAAAAATGCACCCTTCAGTCTCAAAGGCAGGGCTTAAGAAGTGAAACTGAAGGAAGAAAAAGGCTGCTGCCCTTTTTAGGGAGAGATTATCTGGGAGACAGTAGAAGTGGCAGGAGCTCTGTGGCAGCCCACTGGTTTGCACATATCAGATGGCACGGCATATAAGCCCTTTCCCTGCTGTCTAGATGCAATTTCAAGGTGGACCAGCAGTTCCCACCTCTCAACCTTGGTATTAGTGTAAGCCAAGGCTTTTGAGGCTGCTCTGGGCATCTTGCTATAGTTACCTTTTGAGGACTGCAAAATAATTTTTCCCAGGTTGGCCAGGGTGGGATTGTTTGTTTGTTTTTTCACCTTCCCTATAGCAGCTCAGGAATCCAGTGAGTAGGACATGAGGTAAAGCTCAAATTGTCACAATTTGTCAGTTGTTCAGTGCAGGTATTTGTTTAATAGGATGTCCAGTTCCCTGATAAACCAGAACTGGAAATGAATTATAGGGAGGGTGTCTCCTAAACAAACTGGGGAATGGGGATGAGGCTCCTAATATCTGGTACGGTGAAGATACAACCCCGTATAGCCAGTGTTTTAACCCTCCTATGAAGGGGTGGGTGGCAGGGTGCCAGCACTGGGCTGGGGACCAGCTGTGGAGGGATAGAGGGATGTAGTCTGACTAATTATTGCAATTATAAAAAATTTTATTGGGGTGCAACATAAACCTCTCACAAGAGGTTCTTTTTCACACAGTTACTTAGAGTTAATTAAGAAGATGAAATTGGTGAAACTTTATGAGCTATGGTAAATACCGACACATATAAATGAAATCATGGGAAAAATCAATATACAACTGAATAAGATAAGTGCAGTAAATTGGTTTCCTTCATTGATCATACTTACATTGTGCATACTTACAACCTTATGAAGACTATTAGAAACAGAGATGGAAGGAAAAGTAAATAGTAATCACTCCAAGAGGATGGTCCTGAGCCAGGCATCCTACCTGGTTGTCTCATGTCATCCCATATCTCAATAACAGGTTGGATTATCACATCTTTTATACGGTTTTTCCTATTCCATCCACACAGGTCTGGGAATATATTTAATACAGTTCTGTCCCTTGCTTATGTGTGGTTTTTCTGGCTAACCATAGTTAAATTCGTTACCATTAATACCTCACTTGCTTCAATTAATGTCCCAATAGTTTTGATACATCAATGCAGTTAGCTCCATGATTATCTTATTGCAAAAATACCCTAAGATGTTACCATATGTTCATTTACACTTTGCTTGTTTATCACAAAATGCATCACTAAACTATCACACAATACACATTGCTAAATTTGATGACCTTAGGTCAGGTTAGCTTATGCCATCTGTCAACTTCTACTGGAACTTGCTTTAAGTCCTTACCATTTAATTTATTTAAAAACTATAGCCAAGCCTATTTTAATACATATATTTTGGTTCTTCACTTGTTGTTATTATGTCAGTAACTTCCATTATTATTTCTATATAGCATTCTTAGCAAATAGATTATATTTTATCCAAACCTGTATACAACCCAAGATAAGTTCAGTGGTTAACAGGGCTGATGGCAGAACTCCACCAGGTTGAACACAGTATAGAAGGAAGGATGATCTATTCTGTATGAGTTATTGTTAGATAGTTCTCAGATGAGTTAAGTTAATAAATTTGTGGTCTAATTTGTGCCTTGTGTCTTGTATTTCTTCCTGAATGTTCTGGACAGTGATTGCCAGTCAATATTTCATCTAGCTCTAGACACTCACTGTTGATATCTGCTTATCAATGCAAGTGTGCCCATCCTGATGTATTTATATAATCCTCTAGGCCCCAATCCTTTACACATTTATACATATGCTTAGCTTCATACATGTGTTTAATCTTAGAGAGGTAAACGGGACAACAAAGTACATGAGCATTTGCAGAATCAGGGCCAGATTTACCCAGGGACTTAGGCGCCTAAAATTTCCACTAATGCCTATTTACATCTTAATATGCCTAAATAACTTTGAAAATCTGCCCCTTAGTGTATTAACAGAAGAATCATATCTGAGTTGCCTTAAATAAAATCAGTCTGAGTACCTCAGGGATAATTCTTGTCTCTTACATGCTGTCTTTTCTATATTCACTTTCCTTCTGTTTTTCAGCATCTCCTTATTCTTTTGTGAAGTTAATATTTTTTTATCGGAGCAAGGGAGTCATATACCTGAACTGCAAATGAGATCTTTTCATGATCTTTGTGATTTCAAGCTATTGTCTGATAGTGCATTTTCACTTGCTGTAGCATTACATTTTTGCACAAAAGATTAAAGAACATATTGAAAAAGAACCCAACAGCAGTGCTAAAATAAACTCTCCTCATCATTAACTGTAATAAAATCAAAAAACATGGAGAACCTTGTAGGTGCTAAACTAGCTGCAGAGCATGACAGCTTGAGCTCATCTTATATTCAGTGAAAGTTGCACAAATCTTACTAAAAACCCAGAAGGATTCAGCTGTTACCTTTTTCCAGGACTCACATTTTTCCATTTTGTGTAATTTCAAACAACAGAGGCAGGAGCAAATTAAAATCAGAATAAAGAATAAAATAATTGGGTTGGGTGCAACCCAATTTGAAAAAGCAAGGCTAGATGAACTAATTGGGCCCAATTTTTAGATCTCACTCGGAAACCAGGAGTTCCAGCCTTAGAGTCAACCTCGTATTGTGAGGTTCAGGTTCTGTTTGACTCTGCCAAATTGTGACTTTCCTTCTGCTGCACAATTTATTCCTTTGCTTCTCCTAGAAGCACTAGAAGAATTACATTAAAGGACAAATGTTTATTCTTTTCACAGCACAGGCTTCCAATTAGCTAAAATACATATTTGTTTGATTGCATTTTGCTTTCACATCAATGGCTGAAGTTAAGTGAAGATATATATCACAAAACAGTTCATGAAAACAAAATAAGACTCTCCCTTACCAAGTTCATATCAGAGATGCTGGAACTAGGCATGCTGGGGGGAGGGCTATCACACCACCTGGCTTGAAGTGGTTTCTTTTATATATAGGGTTTACAGTTTGGTTCAGTGGTTTTCAGAACCCCTACCATAAAAATTGTTCCATCACCCCGGTTCAGAACCAGACAAATCTCTGTTTACTGTGGATCATCTTTAAACCAAGGTGCTGAGAATTAATTGTGAGGTTCATTTTTTTGGTGAGACTCCAGATAAGGTCACTGTCCTTAATCCATGGCTGATAGGTCAGGTCAGGAAATTGTTTCATTATATTCCCATTGTTTCATTATATCCCCAACAACAGGAGAAAGTAAACAGTCCTTTTCCATTGTAACCATCACCTAAACTAAGTACCAGTGCCCCATAAATTAAAGTCTAGATGGTTTATTTAGGCAGTCTTCTCAAAAGAACATAAGAATGGCCATTCTGGATCAGACCAAAAGTCCATCTAGTCCAGTATCTTGACTTCTTGACAGTGGTTGGTGCCAGATGCTTCAGAGGGAATGAACAGAACAGGACAATTTTGAATGATCCATCTGCTGTCATCGACATCCAGTTTCTGGCAGTTGGAGGTTTAGGGACACCAGAACATGAAGTCGTATTCCTGACCATTCTGTCTAATACCCAGGGACCTATCCTCCATGAATTTAACTAATTCTTTTTTGAACCAAGTTATATTTTTGGCCTTCAGAACATCCCATGGGAATGATTTCCACAGGTTGACTGTGCATTGGGTGAAGAAGTATTTCCTTTTATTAATTTGTTTTAAACCCACTGCCTATTAATTTAGTTGGGTGAGTCATAGTCCTTGTATTATATGACGGGATAAATAACATCTTCTTATTCACTTTCTCTATATCATTCATGATTTTATAGACTTCTATCATATCCCCTATTAGTCGTCTCTATTCTAAGATGAACAGTCCAATTCTTTCTAATCTCTCCTCATAAGCGAGCAGTTCCATACACTTAATCATTTTTGTCATCCTTCTCTGTATCTTTTCCAATTCCGATATATCTTTTTTAAGCTGGGATGAGAAGAACCGCATTCAGTATTCAAGGTGTGAGCGTATAATGCATTTATATAGCGGCATTATGATACTTTCTGACTTATTATCTATCCCTTTCCTAATGGTCCTAACATTCCATTAGCTTTTTGGACTGCCTTTATACACTGAGAGGTTGTTTTCAAATACTTATCCACAGTGACTCTTTCTTGAGTGGTCACAGCAAATTTAGACCCCATCATTTAGTATGTGCTATTGGGCTTTTTGTTTTTCCAATCTGCATTATTTTGCACTTGTCAACTTTGAATTTCACTTGTCATTTTATCACCCAGTCACCCAGTTTAATGAGATCCTTTCTAACTTTTCAACTTGAAGGATTGCTGGCAGTGTGGTATTTTGGGTAGAGATCCAAATTTATATTGATCTGATAATGTGACTGACTCTTGGGGTCAGGAGAACCTTTCTGGTAAAGAGCATAGAGTTTTAAATAACTTATCCCTGTACTGGACCTAGTGGCTGATTGGAAGCCAGAGACTGAAATGCACTAAAGGGGACCGTGTATATTTTTGTTTTAGCTCCTTGATAACCAGTGTGAGGAATCAGAAGGACTGTTTGTGGCTGGTTGGGAAGTTTGATTTCAGCATCACCCACCAGTGCTGGGAGAACCTGCTTTCCTTTTGAAGCCTGCGCTGACCTTTGCATTTTCAGGTGGTCTACCCTAGGCACAGATGGGTCACATTAGGTTATTAAAAATTTCCATGGAAAAAAGTTGTGTAGCATAATTACATTCATGAATCATAGGGGGAGATTAGTTGCTGTACTTTGAAATATGTTTTAGTGGAATATTGTTCAATATGAAACTCAAAGGATGAAACCCTGGTCCTTTTGCAGTTAGTGAAAGCTTGCCATTGCCTACAATGCAGCCAGGGTTTCATCCCATGCACAGAGATTGGGATGGAGAAATGATCAGTAAATAGAAAGGCACATTTAACTTTTTGTGCCATGTGTTTTAAAGTAAGGGCCCATTAATGACAACACCTGCTAATGGGTGTAGTAAATTGCTACCATTGACAAGCAATGTATGTTTGCAGGAATGGACCTACAAATGTTCAGTATATGAATAGTTAATTATAGCAGAAAGAAATAGTGGCTGAAATCAACTCCTCATTGAAGTCAGAGAGTTTTGTCATTGACTTCAGTGGGGCCAGGATTTCACTCAGTGGCACAAAAGTGTACCAATCAGATCTACTTTA
Organism: Mesoclemmys tuberculata; assembly: GCA_007922155.1. Classification (NCBI taxonomy): domain Eukaryota; kingdom Metazoa; phylum Chordata; order Testudines; family Chelidae; genus Mesoclemmys; species Mesoclemmys tuberculata. Next base: position 13,293,926 of record ML675618.1, on the reverse strand, counting down.
GGGATGCCTGGCACACATAAACTAAAATATTCCATTTCTTGTAAATAAACAACAACTTTCAAAATTAAAAGAAAGAAAAATAATCATGTTTAAACGTGCACTGAAATGGGACAAAATGTTGCCTCCTCATTGGATAACTATTTCAGTTCTATGCCCTAAATATAACAACATCATTTTAATTACACATTAGTAAATGGGTTTCTTTAGGAAGGTGCTTCATATCTCAGTGAAGCTTCCATGCTATGTATTGTTGTAGCTGTGCTACTGTCTTTTTTATTTTTAATGATCAGAACAAATAGATTCGTAAGAACACACAAAAACTGTTGGCATAGAAGTGATGTTTGCCCCAGGGTGCAGTATCCTATGCAGTATACTTGGAAGACTTTCTTCATACTTGTATGAATATGAGCATTGTCTGTATTGACGGTGTTTTGCCTGCAGAGTCCTCCTCCTCTTTTCAAGCTTCCATCACTCAGATGTGTCACATTGCATATGAAAGATGGGGATTTATTGAATTTTCAAAAATGCATTCCATATGTAAGAAGTCAGCAAGAAATAGTGAGCTCAATTGTTCAAAGTAAGAACTTCTCTTATTCAGTTCATTTGTGAATGCAATATCTGTAAGCAATTGTTTTGCTTATTGGCAACTCTGATTTGCTAGCTGAGTTATTGATTGGGTTAGTAAATGTGGGTGGTAGTTAGAGAACTTTCATCCCTCAGTTCTTCTGTGATAAGGCAAATATCATTTTTTACTATGAGTATGGTCAATTCAATACAAATAAGTTTCAATAAATTAGGTTTGTTACAATACTTGACCAAAAAGCTCAGTGAAATTCACAGCTAGAATAGATGCTCCACTTAGTTCAGGCCACACATAGAAAAATGACCTAACAAAGAAAGTTGAAGCAGTGTGTTAGCTTTAACTTTAACTCTCAAGTTTTTTGTCAATTTGGATTAAGAAGACTTTCATATAACATTAGTGGGCTTCTAAAATGTATTATTATTTGGCAGTGAATAGAATGTTACTGTTTCATGTGTTTATTTTCTTACAGAGGGTTAAAATGCTGCGCTAATCTTTCTTTCCTGGAAAGCCAGGAAAAAGGAAAAATATGTCTTATTTAACTCAGTTTTCCTACACTCGTCTTTTGGAGTCGTTCTCAACACTTGGGTAAACTCACATTAATTTGGGTTAGTTCGATCCTTTTTTCTTAAAGAAAGACTCTTCAATAAAATAAAATGTTTAAAAAAAGAATTAGAGCCACCCTGGCTTCTTTTTTGAGTACATAATTATAACTATAAACAAACTTGACGTTCACCTGAAACATAGTCAACCAAGTGAATATTCAAGTATTCAATTTCTAGCACTGGCCATGCAAAAATTCTCCAGATTTTGTAAATCTCACTCACAAAGGATTAGGAAAAGATGTTGGCAACACAGGCTGATATATCATTTAAAATGACATTTTAATGACTAAGACAGGACTAATAATGGAATGTGTGTTACATATGATGGATGAACAATTCTAAATAGATCCAATAAACTGCTGGAAATAAAGCAGGGCTAGATGAATATTAAGAACATCATAGTAAAGAGTAAAAATACAATATATAATGCATTCTATGGTTAGAATAGAAAAGGTTATGGATAAGTACAGATGAAATTACTCTCATAAGAGTCACAAATTTTAGCCATGTATCTAGTTCTTCCATGTTAGAAGCTGAAGAATTCAGAGGCTATGGTTTTGTTCTGTTTGTAGCCCTATCTGGGGCAGATTTAAATGGACAGTACATGCTCCCAAATTCAAACACATTCACTAAAGTTTCATTTACAGCAAAGACACAACACACACCCACTTTAGAACCTCCTGCTGAAGCGCTGTAAAACCCCCTCCTTTTGCCAGGTTTCGTCATTATCCCTGGATTGCTAAGAGAGCTTGCCAGATAGAATTAAAATTAAATTAAAATGCTGAGATTTTATTGTGTCTTACAGTGATGAATGATTTCCTTGCTGGGCAGAAAACCGAGCCACACTATACTTTAACCACTGGAATGTGGAGACATGAAAGAGTTTAACTTGGCACCAAACAATACAGGATATTAGATGCACCGTAAAGTTCCAGATCTCAGTAGAGGTTTTAGGCAACTTTTCTGTAAAAGAAGAGATTCTCAGGGATTTCCTCTTTATCTTCCTTTTGCTTCACTCCCCCAACTGTCATGGGGTCAGCATTACCTGATTGCTCTTCTAAAGCTGAACAAAGTTCTTTCTGGCCTTTCCAGTGTCTCTAGCTACAGAGTGCTTTGTGTGTGTGAGAGAAACAGCATACAGTTGCCATTATATCTTTGTTGTCAGCACGTGTCCAAATTAAGTGATGGAGCTACCGGTGGCAATCTCCAGGTTCTCCCCACCTTCCTATGATTGATCATATTTGGAAAGAGAAAACTGGAACACTGTGGTCAAAGTGACACAGAGAAGGGAAGGAAAGCTGGTGAGTAAGCAGGAAGAAAAAGGAGCATCCTCTCTCTTTTAGAATGGGGCACCAGGGAACTCTACAGAAAAGGACGGAGTGGGAGAAAATAATATATATTTCCACGTCTCCCCTATGATCTTCTCTCTGAACTCAAATTTCTCCCCCTCCAACCTCTCTTTTGCTGTATTACCTTTTCTCTTCAAACACACACCACCAATTTGTCCAGAATCTCATTTACCAATGCCATACCAAAGTTTTGTGTAGCTCCACATTGATGTGCCATGAGAGTTATTTAGTTCATTTGCATATTTGAAAATGAGTTGCAGATTTTAAAAAATGTTTGGATGCACTCCTTGGTGAATGAAGACCTGTATTTAAATACAGGCCAGAGGTATGGCAAGTTAACACACATTGGCCTGCTAGCATATCTCAACCCTGATCTGGGGGCAAACTTGCCTATAGCAATAACAAGATTAGTCTGTTTTCCCATGGGCCATTAAATTCTTCCCTTCTCTGCCAACATTGTCAATCTGTGCAAAGCGTGGTGATGAAGTTGTGATGTGGAAGCTGAAAGTGACACTCATTTAGGAGCTACCAAATCTCTGTTAGATGAGAACAATTTTTACTTTCCACCCATCTGGGCTGGATTCAGACTAGTAAACTAATGCATCTAGACCCCAATTAGTGCTAAAGTAAGCAGGGTTTGTATTTGTTATACATAACATATAAAATGTGTGTTAAACAAACACAAAATAATGTTAGAAGAATGTTAAGGTGGAAGAGTCAAGCCCTCGAAAGTTTGAAAATGTCAGGATCAAAATTGCCTTGATTTGGCCCCCTTGTGCATGTCCATTATGATGCAATTTTAAATATCCGATCATACTCTATTGTGTAAGAAAGATCATCATCCGGAGCGGATCCCAGACCTTTAGCTCTAATTCTTCCACTAGACTTGAAGATGTAACTTATAGTGAGCGAGAGTACCTGGAACAAACTTAGAAGGTTGTAATAAATAGACAATGAGGTCCTCAGTTTTGCTGACCTTATAGGGGAACTAAGGCTGCCTCCTCCATTCTTCTCCTGCCATCAGCATCTCCATTATGTCGTCTTCTTTTTCAACCTGTCCTCTCTAGCCTCTGTATGAGACCCTGCATTATTATGTCCCTCATTTATCCCTATTTGCTCCTCTTAACCACTGCAGCTATCATGATCAACACTGTTGTCTTTGCCTCAGGACCACTGGGGTGGGGGGGTTGAAGGAATAGAAATTTTGGTCCCTGCAATCTCCCACACCAGGGACTCTGTTGCAGTCCCTGCTTGTCCCCTCCATCACCTGCAGGGAACTCGGGTCTCCCTCAACCAGGGAATGTCCCCTCTCTCTTACCCATACAGTGCATGAATCAATGCTGCCTGGAGTCAAGCTCTCAGTAGATTCTCCTGCACTTCGCCATATGGGAACAAACTCCCTGTGTGACAAGGTCCAACACCACTTGGCCCAGCTACCCTCCATCTGGATGCAGGGATTGCTGGGCCAAATTTGAGTGGTGTTGTGACCCTGTGCACCAGAGTTCAATGCCACTCACTGAAATTTGGCCTGGCTGGGTCACATTTCAGTGGCTTTGCTACCACGCAGCCAGGGTGACTCTCCAGACCACCCCATCAGCAGCCATACTAATTTAGTATGGGACCACTGCCAAAAGTAGTCATGCCATGTCCTCCATTTCCTCCTCCTCCTTCCCTCCCCCAGCTGGCTCTGAGGCCTAAGGAGCTTTAAGCAAGTGCAAAAACCTTGAGGGAAGAGCAGCAATTGGTGCCACTGCTCTTAATTCAGGCATTATGTGCAATAGAGACCTCTGGCTGCCACAGGAGGACCACAGAACATATAGGCTATGTCCACACTTCACACCACTTTCAGCAGTGTGAAGGATATGCAGAGGTAGATGCCACAGCAACGATCAGGCTTCATCCACATCGAGGTGTGTAGCTACACGTGTCAGAGTAAGGCTCTCAGAGAGGGGGAGGCAGCAGGAAAAAGGCTCTGCCAGAACTGCTGGAGTCTGTCCCTTTATTGAGGAAAAGGCTCCAGCAGTAAGGAGCTGCTAGAGCCTTGCTCTACTGCCTCTCCCCTCCCAGAAGCCTTTCCCCACTGCCAGAGTCTTTTCCTTCAGTGGGAAAGGCTCCAGCAGTTGGGAGGCAGTGGGACGCTACGCAGCTAAAAATAGCAGTACAGCTGACAAGGCACAGCATGGGTGAGTAGAGAGCCACATATGTACAAATGAGTATGTCTGTACTCTACTCATCTAAGCCATGCCCCACAGTCAACATTGCTACTGAACCCTTGCTGGGAAGCTACGCAAATACATACTCTATCTGCGGCTGAAAGAAGCATGTAGTATAGATCTAGCCTAGATCTATAACACCACTCCAGACTGAGAAAACTCTCTCCTTCCTACTTAGGCTCTTGACAGCTCAGAACGACCCTACATGGCTCTGAACCTTCTGTGACCAACTACCGTCAGGCTCAGAACTCTCCTTTTCCCAGAAACGTACACATCCACCCACCACGGCACTCTCACAAAGCCCACCCCACAAGCTTAGAACTCTTCATCCTTCTACATGACACCAGCTGACATCTGGTCAGATGCTTCCCGGCTCTTGCCACCTCATCCCCTTACACACACACTTTTTGCTGGGTCTGGAAAAACAAGAGCAGAGGCAGCAGGCGCATCTGATCAAAAATACCGCACAGAAACTTGTATTCCCGCCTCTCTTCTTCCTCCCTATGCTACCTGCAGTCTGTGACCTGCAGGGTAAGACGTTCCCCAGTAGCAAATAGGTTTATTGCTTTCCTCCAGAGGCTAAAGCATCTAGTCTCACCAGAAACACCGTAGTAGCCGCAGGTGACACTGCAGCTTGTAATAAATCAGCCATGCTACAGTTATGAGATTATTTGTGGTGCTTAGCTCCACTGACTTATATTGACCAGCTGGCTTACTTTCAAGTAGGTGGTAGAATGGAAGTGAGTTACCTAGTCACATATTACTTCAGAGATCCATGTGGTGTCTTGTTATTATAATGCCTCAAGCAAGATCTGGGATGAATTATGGGCTGCTTCAGACATTGGACACAAGAACTTGCTTTAAAAAGCTATGAGACACCTTCTATCTTCATCCCCAGGCTTCTGCTGACCTGGTGAGTGAAAAACAAATTCAGAACCTGCAATTGGATCCCCGTGAAGCAATGCATTGTTCTGCCCCTACAGCACTATGCTGGCCCTCTCAGGGAGTCTGCCTTCATTTCACTTTTTTGAGGCACAGGGTTATTTTTCTTTTCTGATTTAACATTACTAGCACATCCCCCACACCCCACACACATAACAGAATTCACATACCTGTAAATTATGAAGAAATAATTTGTTTCCTTAGCAACTGAATGCAAAGTCTATATTAAGAAAGAAAGTAATTAACCTACTAATGTGAGATAATTCTGGAAACACATGCTTAAGTCTGCATGAATCTTTGACTATACCTACAATATATCAAGTTTTAAATGATAAATGCTTATCTTGATAGCCATCCTATTAAAACAAGCATAGAAAATTCCTTAGAAGCAGCAATAGGTGATATTAATGGAAATATATCCAGGAAGTGGGTTGGAATTGTCAATCCTGGGAGAAGCAGCTGTGGAGTTCTATAATTTGATTCCATTTGATTCCTATAATTTGATTCCTGTGGATACAACTATGATTACTCCCAATAGTTGTTCAGAGGGGCATATTTTTATAGATTTCCTGCTTCCATTTCTCTACACGATTTTTCTTCATCACCCTGAGGTTGGTAAAGTTAGGTGAGTAGTGTGTGTAATATACAAGAAAGAGAGAGAAAGTTTACTCATGTGCATACACATACAGAAAGATAAAATATGTACAGTAATATCATTTCTGCTAGTGAAAGAGAGAAGCATTTGAGCTTACACAGAGATCTTCAGGTCAAAGATCTGTGAAAGCTCAGAAGTTGATTTCTCCCACCAACAGAAGTTGGTCCAATAAAAGGTATTACCTCACCCACCTTGTCTCTCTAATATCCTGTGACCAACATGGCTACAACACGACAAAAAACATACACATTTAGGTAATTTTTTAAAAAGTGGATACCCACAATTGGCTCCAAAATCCATATTGAGGTACCTGGGCCCAGATACTTCAACTGGAAGGTAGGCATCGAAATATCTTTGAGAAGCTGGGCCCTAAATCATTATTCAGCAAGGTTCTTAAGCATGTGACTAACTTTAAGCACGAGTCGCCCCATTGACTGCCCATGTGCTTAAGTACCTTGCTGAATTGCATTCCTAAATCAGTGGCCTGAAGGTCAACATTGGTAAGTACCCAAAATATCACTTAGACTTGAATGGAAGCTTCCAGGTACTCAACACATTTAAAAATCAGCCCATTTATATTGGTGCCTAAGTATTGAATTAGGAGATGAATTTTAGGCACCCATTTTTCAAAATCTTGGCCATATGCTTTAAAGAAATGACTACAGTGGCAAACAGTTTCTTCCATTCTAGAATGGGTAAACTAGTCCTTTTTAACTATAAAATGTTTAATAGTTAAAGTTTTTCTGCATAGTGTTGATGTCCCTGAGAAACAGTGTGCAATTTAAGATTTCTTTGTTGTTAAAACGAGAGTCCTGTAGCACTTTAAAGACTAACAAATTTAATTTCTGCAGGCATAAGCTTTTGTGGGCTGCAACCCAGAAAACCATTTTTTGCTGTATACAGGCTAACATGCTACCCTTCTGGAACTTTGTTGTTAAAACATTTTTAATATAGGAATTTGTTTACCAGCACTGTCTACTCCATACCCCAGTGTATATGAAAATAAAAATAAATAATTTTGGGGCTGGAAAAATGATTCATGTACGGTTTTAATAAGCTTTCAATTCCCCTTATGTCCAACATTGGCTAAATAATATCCAAGTAGTGCCAATTCTACCTTCAATTAGTTAGCTAGTTAGTTAATCCCTCATTACACCTCTGGAGTTTAGGGAAGTGCTGAAGCTCCTGTCTGTTTTAGGAAAGTCTTTCAATGGTTCAACATAGTGAAAAGCTATGGAAGCTGAGCTGAAAAAAACCTGAGGCACAGCTGGAGAACCTTCAGTTACATGTAAACTCACTGATTTCTGTGGGATTTCCACAGCTCTGTCAAAGGGCAGAATTTCCCCAAGGGGCCACGTTCCTCCTGGTGTAATCCCCACTGATTTCACTGGAGTTTTTATACCAGGGATACATTTGGCTCCTGATCCTTCCAGTTTACTATGCTACAATGTCTTTTTTTACAGCCAGGTGTTTCAGAAGAAAAACAGACTCTACGCCTAAGCAATGCCAAAAGCTTTCTGAAAATCTTTAATCAGTCTGGTTGAATTTTCTGTGTACCCTTATTTCTAAACTGCATATAAGTGTCAAGATGGGTAAGATTACATATTAGATATGGTCATACTTCTACCCGGTCTGGTTGATGAGATCTTATCAAGGTGAGGCTCTTCAAGTTCCTTTTTTTTTTTTTTCTTTTTTGGGAAGTGGGAACTCCATTGGGTCTTCAGGCTATAAGCAGTGTTTTATAAATACTGGAACAAAAATAATTCTAGATTTATTTTTTTCTACATAGTCAAAAACAGACTCCTCTCCTGAAGCTTTATACCACTTCCTCAATATGAAAAACAAGCTATGGCCAATTTTACTGTAACCGTGTTAAGATGAAAACAATCATTTGTGCTTTCAGCATTTCTTTTTCTTTAGAAAAGTTAGCGTCCTTTTGGTAATAAAGAAAACTACTTTGGAACCGGAAGCAATTAAAGCCTATTTGATTTTAGATCCATACATAGTACACGCCTAGTGAAACAAGTACAAGTATAGACAAGTTTAGTTTTATTCATGTGACAATGCCCCTAGGTGAGTCATCCGCCAGGATAGAATGAGCATGAACATCAACTGAGAGAGCTAAGGTCAGGTCTACCAGTTCTGAGGCATCAGAAGTTCGTAAACCCATATATATGATCTATCTGAAAGATGGGGACAAAAATTCACACTATGTTACTACAGATTACGTACAGGCTGGATCAATTAATTAAAATTAAAGTTGGTTGAATCTTTTCCATAAAAATGTTTTTTTACAGGAAATGGCTTTTTGACAAAATGAAAAATTAAAATAAAAGTTTTGTCAATTTTTGTGTGGAGAGAAGAGGAAATTTCGTTGTTAAAATTATTTCAACTGGTTAATGAAAACCAGAAAAATATTGAAGAAAATTTATACAAAAGCAAACTTTTTTCCATTTTCAATTAATTTTTTTGTGGAGGAGAAAAAATATGTCCTGACCATCTCTAAATAAAATAAAATAACACAGTGGATAAACTTGTTCAGAAAAATACATATACTTTTATTTGCCACACATTACCACACTTGTATGCTCCATCCCCTATCCCTACCACTCATCAGTCTTTTCCAATTAAACTTTAAGGTCTTAGAGATAAGGCCTGTCTCTTACTATATGTTTGTACAGCCCCTAGCATAATGAGGCTCTCAATAATAAAAATAATCAACAACAAAGAATAATTTTCTTGCCAGTTTACCCCCGCCCTCATCAATAGGTGGAATAATATGGAATTATCACTGAGCCCATTGTACTGGAATTGTGGCAAGCATATAAACTCCTACATCTGATGGGTGCATTACCCATCAGACTTCTCAAATCTAGCACTCGAGTTGATTCTTATAATCTTTTTCTTTCTTGGATAAACAGAAGAGATTTAGATTCTTTCAGGTCTTGGGTTCAGATCACATCTTATACTCCTGCATTTCTGCAGCAGGAGCCATGATTTAGTCCCTTCTTTCCTTGTTTATCTTGGATGCCTGAATCTCCACACACCATCTTGTACTCACAAGCAATTCTCTTCCTGGATCCAGTTAATCAATTAGACCCTTCCTGGCTTTTCTTAAGATGGGCAAATTAAGATAAATTCACTCCCCTTCGGAGTGAAAAGGCTTAAATATTCATGCATTCACTAACAATGATCTACTGTAAGACTGACTTTTTATTAATGCTCATTGGAAATTTTTCATCAAAATGGATTTTCAGTGGAAAATATCATTTCTGTAGAAATCAATATGTTTGGAAAAAAGTGTTAATTTCAACAAAATCTTATTTTGAACTCCCCCCCATATACAAAACGAAGTATTTGATAATGTTGAAATATCCCATTTCAACCCTCAGTTTTTCACTTCAAAATGACATTCCAAAACAAAATAAATTGTTTTATATAAAAAAGTTAAGTTAAAATTGGAAAAAAATGTTTCAATTTTGTCAAAACAAAATTTTTTGATTGACCCAAAACAACATTTTTTCCCCAGAAGTTTATTTTCTAGGAAATGTCAAATTTTCTTCTTTTCATTCTGTTTTGGAACAGAAATGTTTTTGAAATTGCAGGATTTCCCACAAAACAGAAAATCCAGTTCCCAAACAGCCTTTCACCAACTGGCTCACTATCTGTGTTCCTAAGCCCCACTGATTGGCTGTGTCTGAATTCTGATCCCATAAACATTCCAAGAAATGAAAACAGCAAAACATTAATGATCTGGTAGGTCCATACAAAATAGTTGGTAGTAATTGTTTCAGTAATGCAAGGTGATCAGGTTAATAGCAAACTACCTGGGTTAATAGCAAGGTAAATAATTTACAGTATGTTACTAAACATGAAGAGTTGAGTTATTATACCTAAAAATCATAAATTGTTTATTATCTCTTGTAAATACAGATAGAGCATCACAAGAAAGATACAGAGATATGGTCAATCTCAGGATTTCAAGAATCAGCATGAAAAGAGAGTGAATGTGACACTGGAGGGTTTTGAAAACCTAAAAGGCACTTTTAAATTGAATTCACTGAGAGACAGGTAGACAGTTAAGGTAGATATAATACGATTCTATTAAAAGATAGAGATGATATGATTGTGCTGTCTAGTGTAAGAGACAAGGTGGATGATGTAATATCTTTTATTGGACCAACTTCTGAGAGAGAAGTCTGGCTGTGGCAATCTGCACTGAGCTGACATTTAAAGAGGGGAGATTTGGTAGGTTCATTAAATGATTCCAGAATAGTGGACAATAATGTAAAGCAAGTATACAAAATACACAGTAAATACATAATTTCCTGCCTGCTTTCTCTAATCTGTGTCTGTGACCAAATCCAAATGTGTCATTTTAAACTTGTAATAGTTTGAATGTTATGTCTAAGTCCATCTCCATTCTGATTCTGTGAAAGCCAAGCAGTATTTTCAGCCTCCATTTTGAGACTTTATTATGACCTTTTCTATATAATGTAACTGCCATGTGGGATTGCTACATCACTTTTCTGGGGGGGGGGAGGGAGGTTAGTGCCCAGGTGTCTGACCCTGAATTAGAGAGCCATTAAGGGGCACTCAGCTTTGAACAATTCTCTTCTAAGGTAATAGGGGGGGTTGCTAAAGGGAGTGGCCAAGCTACCAGAACCTAATTTCCCCTGTTTGACTCCAAGGGACTGGGACTTTAGCTACCTGACAGGCACTCTGAAGCCAGTCATTGAGTCACATGACAGAGCGACCAGGTAGGTGAGGTAATACCTTTTATTGGACCAGTTGGTGAGAGAGACAAGCTTTCAAGATTACACAGAGTTCTTCTACAGGTCTGAAGAAGAAGGTATTTCCTCATCCACCTTGTCTCTCTCATGTCCTGGGACCAACACAGCTACAACATTATACATATAACAGAAGACACAGCATCCTTGGTTAAAATCAAGATCTGGTCCTCTCCTCTGCTCTCACCTCAAGAACCAGAAGGATTGCAAGAAGTAGAATTCAGGAGGACCCTTCCCACCTCATACAAGGACTGGTACTACGGACTCACAATAGGGAGTGAGCATAAACTATGCAGCGAGAATTATTATTATCTCACTTAAAGATCTCTAACACTTTTATGCTTTGAGAATACAAGTTACTGTGGTTTTAGAACGCCTGTGCAAAGCCTGTGTTTTTTATTTTACCAGCTATGTGGCCCCAAAGAGTTAAACTGTGAAGTCCACAGAGTATGATGGAGCATGCATAAGTGAATGTTGACATTTGTGACATTCATCAGTGGTTTCAGGGCCTAGGGCATACCCCAAAGAATGGGTACCCCATACCCCATACCCCAAAGAAGGGGGGGTCAGAGAGCAAGTCTGCATACCAGGAGTACACAGCTAGAAGCCGGAACTAGAAACAGTCTCTGGACCCTGCCCAGACCCAGCTGACTTGGAAGTATGTGGGATCCAAAGGCTGGGTCCAATACATCAGATGGTGACCATCCACCTGGGGAGGGGATTTGGCCAGGTCTGTAACAGGCCTCATCTTTATAAAGGGTATAAACTCTCACCCCAATCCACCCCTGAAATAGACACAGGAGGAGTCTGAATCGGAATATTATTGTTTAGATGCATGTCTAAATTTTTTTTCATTTTTGAAATCAAAGTATAGCTGGCATAGGTAGGCACATCTTAGTATAGTTCAGAAAATATTCATGATGATGGGGCCTAAAAAGAATAAGCACCCTTACCGCTTGTATGTACCAATATAACCCCATAAACTGCTTTTGATTTTGTGATCATTCTAAGTATAAGGAATAACAGAAATATCACAAAGTGTTAAAGTGGTAAATGACAATTTTGAAAAGGCACAGATTGATCTGGACTCCACAATAATAGTTCTTTGGGATCTTTTCACCCACCCCTACCAGACAGTACATTAGTAGCCTAATTATAATCATTATTTAAGCACTTTAAATCACTTGGCCTTCACCTTCATACTCAATAACACTACTTAGAG
>ML675618.1:13205132-13281170 GCA_007922155.1 Mesoclemmys tuberculata | reverse complement strand
AGAGTGTGCTATCAACTCCCAACAATCCACAGTCATCTTCTTGATTACACTACTTGTCTTCATTTAGCATGTTTAATATGTACATTGGCCCTTAACCTTTCATATCTGCCTAGCTTAGGTGGTTTTACTGTTGGCACTCTGGGCCATGGTATAAAACCTGCAAGTATACTAGGTAGCTCATAAACCGCTAATTCTTTTTGTCCTGTATGATTCTTTGTTTATCTATGCACATTTCTCTGTGTCAGCATTTATTACACAACATTTTAAGAAAAAATAAAGTAGTTTTTCCGAGGTAACCTGGGATTACCTAACATCGCAGAAAGCAGATTACCAGCATATCTAGGGTGCATAAAACAAGAAAAGACAAGTACATCACAAAAGATAGTGAAAATAATGTTAATGTGAAGAACACACTGATGGTTCTATGATCACAATACATTCATCCCAATTACACTTGTTTATATGGTAATTAGTGATTTCTAGCCGTAGTTTCACAGATATTTAAGTAGATGAACATCTTTCTTCCTGATAGCCCATCAAACAGGAAAAATTAAAAGGTATGAAAAAAGAAAGCATTTTCACTGGAAGTAAAATAAATTGAGTGCCTTGTTAGTAGTACAAAAGCTTTGTACCTGCTCTTCCCAGTGTAGGAATGTTCCATTAACATTATATACAATTTTACATGTACCAGACACTCATTTTATCCATTTTTAGGGCTAGAAAAGTTATAACAGGGTTACCATTTTCACAAAAAATCATGAAAACTAAAAAAAAAAAAAATATTGGAACTGACAACTGATTTATAATACAGTACAGCATAGCCACTGTGAATCTTGGAAAGTTTATCCACTATCAGCAAGGTACGAGTGGTTAAAAATGTGGAAATGAAGGTGGGGTTTGTTCTTTGAAGTTGTATATCTGACACATAGAAAAAAAGAAACTTTCTTACATTGAAATATTTCATTTTTTATTCCTTTTGGCATAAGTATGGTCTCTTATCTGATCAAGTCTCTGAAAGTGTAATTTAAAATGACAAAAGGAAGTGAGCTGTGTGGCTCTCTAGAAAGGGATATCCCCTTTGGACCCTGTCATTCCAACATCATCCTCTCATCCTGTTATGTTGTGCAAAGTGCTAAATGAAGATTAAGGTAGGGCCAACATATTTTTCACAGCAGATTGAGTATATAGAGTTTGGGGAATAGAAATGTAAAAGAGAAGAAAGTAAGTTTGAATTGTGGGGAGAAAAAATAACATGCTGGCCATATGTGGCAGAAACATATAACAATTTTGTGTGCTAAATGTTGTCATCACAAAATTACATTATAGACCAAGTTCTGCTCTGAAGTCCATTCAGAATTAGGCCTAAATAATTCCAAATTAATTTCAGAAACTAAGTTGACACTCTAGTGTGTCTTTTTAAAATCCAAAAAAACTCATCAAGACTGCGAGCCTATTCAATAAAGCTCAAGGAGGACATAAAAGTGTGGGTAGCAAGAAATTTTGAAAATAAATTACAGGGCTATCCTAATTGGGAAATTCCTGATCCCTGGCAGCACAGATGCTAAGGGCAATTGAAATTCATTTTTAAAGCATGGCATACATATTTGCTGCAAAACTCCCCTGCAAACTTTAATTTAAAAAGGCATGATTCTGATTTAGAAATGTAGGGCTGGAAGCAACTTTGAGAAGTAATTAGCACAGATACCTGTGCTGAGGCACCATCAAGTAAAGCTAGGCCATTCCTGACAAGTGTTTGTGCAATCTCATCTTAAAAATCTCTAGTGCTGAAGATTGCATAACTTCCCTAAAAAGCCTATTCCAGAGTTTGACTACCATTATAGTTAGAAAGTTTTTACTAATATCTAACCTTGGAGGTAATGTGGGAAATGTATTGAGGAAACAAGATAGGTAGATTCTGAACTCCACTCTCATCCTCTCATAGCAGTGTATATGAATATTACATTCAAAGACTTGATGCATTTCTTCCAGGAAGCCACCTGATATCTTGGTAGAGATCTTTAGGATTACAAAGGACAGGGCAGGGAAGGAAGGATGGTCCAGTGGTTAAGGTGCTAGCCCATGACTGAGAAAACCAGAGTTAGTTTACCTGATTGTCCACAAACTGCTGTGTGCTAACGGAGGCAGAAGTTCTGTGGAAAAAATACCATGTAATTAAAAAGTGGCTTATAATGCATATGCCCCAAAAGCAGAGGGTGCAGAAGCAGTTTTAATTCTAGCATTTCTTAACTTTAAAAGAAAAAAACAAGGGACAGGGCAAAAATGGATCAGTGAACACATGAGAGTGCCTGAGAGCTGTGGAAATTCCTTTTAGGTGTATGTGTGGGGTAGGATGGCCCTGAAATATCCCAGGAAGGAGAGTGGGTTGAGGAATACCAGGAAGAGGTAGGTGTTCTGGGTAAAGCTGGTGAGGAAAGGGACTTCCAATTCCACAAATAAACATAGCTTTTGGGGGAAAATAATTTCCTGAATCAGGCCAAAAATCCAAAAGCTCATTTTTCTTCACAGAACAGGAAGTCTGCAATATTTTGTTTTGGAAATGGCAAAACATTCACACAATTTGAATGTAGCAGTGTTTCCAAAATGAAATATATTTCCAAGATCCCAGCCCTTGGAGCCCGGGTTCGCAGCAGCCCACCTGAAGATCTGCCAAGGATCTAGGGAATTTGGAGCTGCTGCTTCCAGAAAAAAATAGAAGAGCAGTCCAACATTAAATTTCCAATTATCTCTAATTCTGGAATACTTTTAGAAAAAGACAAGCAAAACGTGACAAGGCAACAGTTTTTGGGAGTCTTAGGAACAGGAGAAAAGGCACTGGAAGGAAGTGTGATGGTTTGAGGTGTATTGTTAAGTGATTATGAAAAGCAGAAGCAAACATAAGATATTCTTGGCCTGATTCTCCTCTCATTTATAACATAGGACTTGCCCTATTGATTTAGTCCAGTATAATGTCTCCAGCAATGTCCAGTACCAAATACTTCAGAGGAAGGTGCAAGAAACCTTTAAATATAATTAGTAAATATACTCCTTTCACAGTGTGCATTTCCACTCCTTCTGAAATTACTCTTGATGCATACTGATATAAGTGAGAGAAGAATCAGTTCCTCTATCTAAAGAGTTCTAATTAAAAGCCAAAGGGAAAGTTTTTATTCTCTTCTGGTCCCTTTCTTTCTTCCTCATTTAGATTGTTCTCAGGAGCCTTTTTTTCTTTCTGATTCTATATGTTTAGTGGCTGAGGCGTAAGTGTTGTTCCTAGGCTTTACTTCTTGTGTGGAAAAGTTTCAGACTAGAAATTGTTATGTTTTCACATTTTATGAAAAAAAATCTACAGATGTCACTGCAAACACCTCAGTTGCCTTTAAAATTTGGCTATTAGATTTTGGATGTGTTTCTCAACAGACTGATGAGGCATATTAAGTGATTTCCTTTACACTTCTCATGATATTGTACTGCATTTCACAAGTTTTAGCAGCATAGGTAGACTGTGTTCTTCTAAGAAATTTACAGGCTTTTACCAAGTGCCTAAATAGTTTAGATATTTTTTAAGTTTCTGACAGAAAATGTCTAACACTATCACCTCTCTTAGGAAAATCATATAACAGCAAGCTAGCACACCATATAAAACATGGCATAGCGTGAATAGACCATCTCACACTGCTCTCACTTCAGTTCTTTCATTGTCAGTAATAATAAACTAGCAGAATGACTTTGGGAAGTCAACTGCATATTGATTCGGTCTTTATGCTGAGATAGTAGTTGGCTGCTGTGTGATCTTTGTTAAACAGAGATGCAAAATGCAACTGCCTTTGAAAATCACTGCTGGTGGCTGAGACAGACACATTTTCAGAATGATACCCATTGAGCTTGTAGCTTGTGTAGTCAAATGGATGTCCATATATCTGTAAATGTTTTCATAGAAGAACCCTTTTACTTTGTTTTAAGGCTTCTTCTATTAAGATGGACACAGGATTAGACAGGGTGGAACAGCACTGCATGTGAAAAGACTTTTACTGAATCTCAAACCGACAAAACTGACCCAAGCCAATCTAGAGTAGAATACGCATAGTATTGCTATGTAGAAGTGTAGATAAAAGGAGCTACAAGTATATGAAGTGCAAGATGGCATTCATTTTAGAGATAAGAAAGGGCTTAAATAGCAGTGGGTCTTTTAATAAGTACTAACCTTCATGTGAATCAGTGGGGTTAGTTTTCTGCCATTTTGCAGACATAATCCTGCAGAGTTCTTATTGTGTTATATGCAAATATTGTATCTTGAGGGATATAACCTTCCAGCAATGACTTCATTTCTCACACCCCTAGGTGCACTACTGCCACCTCAAAAATTGAGAAGGTAGTTCACCCTGCTTGCTCATTTAATCCATTGCTTTTCTACTGTGGTTGGCAGCAATGAAGTGTAGTGTTTGTCTTGGTTACTTTTATAAAGGTGGATCCTTCAGGTAAGAACTGGACTTAGATTACCAACTCATTACACATAGATCAGAAAAAACAAAAACAACCCCCCCCCAAAAAAACCAACCTTCCAACAAGCCAATCAGAGATAATCTTATTGACTACAAACTTGCAATTAATTTGAATCAGTAACCTTATAGAGACTCATATTCCAATACCTGCTCCTTAAGCCATCTAGTTTTTTAGTTTCACGTATGTAGTAGGGAAGGAGAGCTAAGAACTAATGACATTAAGAAGACTGAAGTGGTTAATGCCTATTTTATTTCAAAAGGTTAATGTTGACCCGATACTCAACACAGTATTAGCAAAAAGGGAGAAGGAATGCAAGTCAAAATTGGGAAAGAACAGATTAAAGGATATTTAGATAAATTAGATGTACCCAAGTTGGTAAAACCTGATGAAATTCATCCTAGGGTACTTAAAGACCTAGTTAAAACAAACTCTGAAAGAACTCCTGGAGAATGGGTGAGGTTCAACAGGCTGGAGAAGGGAAAACATAGTAGCTATCTTTAAAAAAGGGAACAAAGAGGACTTGGGAATTATAGACCTGTCAGCCTAACTTTGATACCTGGAAAGATACTGGAATAAATTATTAAACAACGAATTTTTAAACACCGAGAAGATAACAGGGTTATAAGGAATAGCCAGCATGGATTTCTCAAAAAAAAAAAATCATGCCAAACCAATCTAATTTCCCTCTGTAACAGGTTTACTTGGCTAATAGGTGGGGGAAGCAGCAGATGTGATATATCTTGATTTTAGTAAGGCCTTTGACACAGACCCATTTTCCATTCTCATCAGCAGTAAACTAGGGAAACGTGGTTAAGATGAAATTACTTAAGATGGGTCCACAATTAACTGAAAGACAAAGACTATCAAACTGGGAGGCTGTAACTAGTGGGGTCCCACAGTGGCCAGTTTTGGGTCTGGTATTATTAAATATTTTCATTAATGACTTGGATATTAGAGTAGAGAATATGTTTATAAAATTTGCAGATGACAACAAGCTAGGAGGGGTTGCAAGCACTTTGGAGGACAGTACATAAATCACCTGTGAAGTCACCAAATGCTACCCAATTTTACTCTCTGGGGTAATTTATCAGAGAGAGAGTAAGGTAACAAATTCCCAAATTGGTTGTCTAAAGTTAGACACCTACATCCATATTTAGGCATTTGATCTATGCGCCTGACTTTAAGCAACTATGTATGAATATTCTGCCCTAAACAGATGGCTCTTCTGTGAGAGGCCCTGTCACCACCATCACCTCAACCAGGAGTGATCTAGATGGGGCCCTGCTGGATATATATTAGGGGTCTAAACACTCTGATATATTCCTTGTACATGTGGAACTCGCATTGCTGTCAATAGAAGTTCTACATACAGAATGAATATAGAATCTGCCCCATGAGACCCTGTCCGGTTTGAGGAATAAAAGCCCAACAAATTGCACTTTGATGCCCAATCCATGATCAGGCACGTGACTGGCTGTCAGAAGATATGAGATCCAGTCTGACCTCTGCCACAGATTTCTTATTTGACTTGGACAAATCACTTAACATCTCTGTGCCATAAATTCCTCATTGATAAGATAGGATAATAATGCTTTCTCATCTCACAAGAGTGCTGTGAGACTAAATTCACTACTATTTGTAAAGGACTTGGAGATCCATGGATGGAAAGTTCTATACACTTTCAAGATATTATTTATTATTTTATTTTATTTGAGCTCTTTTCGTCAAAGCCCCTCTGATGCTCAGACTTTGGCTCCCATTCACAGAAATTCACATTAAAAAAAACACTTTGAAGGAGACTGCAATGAAATGATCTCATCTTAAACTTTATCTGTTGGTTTTAGCAGTTCTGTTGGCTCTAGCCTGTAGAGCAGTTTGAATTTCCCTGTGGTTCAGTGGTGCCTTTTAGCAGATTTTTTTTAGACTCTCTCTTCATTGATATCCTAATGGGAGAACAGCAGTAAGCGTGACACCTAAAGATCACAAGTCCACAGGGGCAAATGACTCAGTGCAACTATAGTTTAAAGGTACTTACGAAAAGAATGACAAGCTTTTGGTAAGGAATGTGGATAACGCTCATTTACAACCATACTATCTATCTGGATTTTTTTTTCTTTTCTTTCTTTTAGTATGTGTGTTCTATGTGGTGCCAGGGTAAGGAGAGAAGACAAGCTTCCATTTATTTGACATAAGATTATTTACATAACAGGCACAAAGTAGAAATCAAAATTGTACTGCTTTAGTCCAGGGCCTACATTTTAAAAAGTGACTAGTGATTTTGGCTGCCTCCATTTTTCTTATGACATTTTAAAGGGGCTTGATTTTCAGAGGGCAGGTACTCAGCATTTCTGAAAAATTCGGGCCCCTTCAAGGCAACTTTGTGTAGATGAGCTCCATGTCACCCATACTACATACCCTTCTGAGGTCCTTCCATTGCCCCACATCCAGAGCCATGCAGGAAACGTCCTAAATAGATAAAGATTTGCTGTAAAAAAAACCTGCCCCTGTTTATTCTTAAAGTACTGATCGTTAGTTGGCCTGCCCTAATGTAGTTCCATTTACTTAAATGCAGATCCAGAAATGAGGATCTGGTCCTTGATAGTTGTTATATTGCTAGGACTTAATTTGGTTTCATCAAAATAAAATACAACCTATTTAAGCCATTTAGGTTGTTTCATATAATCCCTGTGAGATTAGTTGGACAGAATAGCTCATGGGGACATGAAGACTTTCATTTATTTCTGACCAGAAGTCTCTAGCAGCTGGTGCTTGTTTGGTAGTATCTGATTAAAGGGATCCCTCAGTCGACTTTAGGAAAACTTTTGCATTACTTGACAACCCTCCTGGAAGTCTCTGCAGTAGAAAGGGCAAGGATTCCATGAGTAGAGAAACTAATTTGATTGTGTTACTTGTTATTCAGCAAATGGACCAGGACTGCATAATGAAAGAGGCTGTTCTCCATAGAATCCTTTCCTCTATAGCAGTTGGCAGATGTTTTATGCAGAGAATGAGGCAGGGAGACAAAGGGTAGCCTGGAGGTTAAGTTGACTTCACCTCCCTAGGGGTATGTCGACACAGCATTTTGGAACCTGCGAGAGAGAGCCTCTCAGCCTGGGTTGACAGACTTCGGCTAGCATTAAGAATAGCTGTGTAGACAGCACTTTGGTGTTGCAGCTGAGACTGTAGCTCAGGCTCTGAAGGCCACAGCCTTTCCTAGGCTTCAAAAATGGAGCTCTAGCAGACAAAGGAGGCACCAGCAACATCCTCAACTGTGATGGCTATATGAACGAGGTCAACCAACAACTCTCCAACGTTACCTACAATAAAAAACTCAAAGAAGATCATATACCACAATTTTATCCAGGAATTTAAGGACATCACCAAATCCTACCTCAAACAACTCCAAGAGAAACTCTACAAACTCATCCCCCATGAGCCCACCCCAGGGACCTTCTACATTTTTTTCCCAAGATACACAAACAAGGGAACCCAGGCAAACCCATCATATCAGTTCACAGAACTCTTACGGAAGAATTATCAGGACTCATAGAAACCATCCTCAACCCCTAACCACACAAAGGGCCAGTTTCTTCTAGGACACAACTGACTTCCTCCACAAACTCTGCAACATTAACAACCTCCCTCAGAATACCATCCTTGCCACCGTGGATGTCACTTCCAATACACCAACATCCCTCACAATGACAGCATCACAACCCACCTCAAATATCTACAAGACAATGGACATCCCTCAGATATCCAACACAAACACATTGCCAAATTCATCCATTTCACCCTCACCCATAACAACTTTACATTGAACAACAAACACTTTGTCCAAACAATCGGAATAGCTGTAAGTACTAAGATGCCTCCCCAATATGTCAACCTCTTCATGGACCACTTTGAAGAAGAATTTCTGAACAAATGCACCACAAAACCAATGATATACCTGAGGTACATCAATTATATTTTCATCCTCTGGAAAGACAACTTAAACTCCTTCATAGACTTCCACCACAACTTCAACAACCACCACCCTTTCATTAAGCTCTCTCTGGAACACTCCCACACTAGCATCAACTTCCTGGACTTCAGCAATAGAACCCTTCAGACAACTACATACAAGAAACCCACAGATCACCACATCTAGCTTCATAGATCCAGAAACTACCCCAAACACACCAAGAAATCTGTTATCTGCAGCCAGGCACTTAGATAGCACCGAATGTTCTCTGAGGAGAAAGACTGTGATATACACCTTAACACATTCAAAAGCACTTTAACCAAACAAAGACACTCCACCAGAGAAGTATATCATGCCATGGAAAGGGCCATCCAAATACCCTGAGAGAAACTGCTTCAATACAGAAATAAACCCCTCTCTTACTGCACACCTCTAGGTGTCACCTACCATCCCACACTGGAATCCATATGGGGTATCATCAAACAGCTACAACCCATACTCAGTGGGGACCCCACCTTGAAATAAATCTTTCCTGAACCCCCTCTTCTGGCTTCAAACAACCCCCCATTTTTCCGAGCTCATCATCAGAAGCAAGCAAGACCAGTACACTCCAACTCCAGGCAGCACCAGACCCTGCCAGAACAACATATGCAGAACCTGCAGACATACCTTCACTGCTACAATGATCAACACCCCCCCGGGCCCTACACATGCCTCTCACAAGGTGTGGTGTATCTCATCCAGTGCATGAAATGCCACAATAACAACTATGTGGTGAAACCAGACAGTCACTGCACTCTCAAATGAACTCACATGGGAAAATGATAAAGGACAAAAATACCATCTAACTAATGAGTGAACACTTTTCACAAAGCGATCATTTTGTATCTGATATCAGAATCAGTCCTCATCCTCAAAGCAAACCTGCATGACACTTTCAAAAGATGAGCCTGGAAGCTTAAATTCATAACTTTGCTAAACAATGAAAATCATGGTCTTAATAAAGACACTGAATTTATGGCTTATTATGACAATCTGTAAACCACGAATCCCTTTTTCCTCTACTATAGGGGTGTTAACTGGGCAATTCACCTTAAATGGTCCCTTTGAATATGTGCTAACTACTTATTCTAAATCATCTCTTCAACCTTGTATTTAGCTGTGACACTCTCAGAACCTTTCCCAGGCCTGAGGAAGAGCTCTGTGTATCTCTAAAGCTTGTTTCTCTCACCAACAGAAGTTGGTCCAATAAAAGTTATATTACCTCACCCACCTTGTCTCTCTAATATCTTGGGAATGACAACAGCGCATACTTTCTTCCTGAAAACTTTCTATTATTGACAGCTGAAATAGCAACATGACATAAACTCAGATTAAGCTTTTTCCCCCAAGCCAGGGGAGGTATTCCCTCCTTAGCCTCCCTTTTTTCAGGCTCTACTATTTTTCCACAAGACAGCCACAGACTTGAGACTCTATTTTGTTGGAAAATTTACAGACAATTCTAGTTACAGTGTCTAATTTTTAGGCACGCTATCACCTAGTGAAATTTATGAACCTGAGTTAGCTCCCTATAGCTATATACAAATATATACAAATAGCTGGGAGGAGTTAGGTGCTTACAAATGGGATCCACAAAAGCCAGATAGCTGAGCAGGGCAGCCACATAAACTAGCCAACATGAAATGCTGAGAAGAGGTGTATGGCCTAAGCTCCTTTCTTAAAGGCTGATAGATGCTGAAGTCTAGACTGGAGAACTAGAAGTCCACCCCTGGAATTATGCACCTAAACCAAGCGAATAATTTTTCAAGAAAAAATAATGAGGAGGCAGCCGTGCCCTGCTATAAACTTTAGCCCAGTGGTTAGGACACATACTTCAGGTGTAGGAGATTTGGATTAATTTCCTCTCTGCACCTGATGTAGAACAGGTATTTGAATTTGCATCTCCCATCTCCTAGGTGAATGGCCTAATCATGGGGTTATGGGATTGTCTGGGATGAGATTTTCGTAATTTCTCCTGCTGGAGCTGCACTGTTGTGTGTGGCTAATTAAATATTCATTGGGCCGGAGAATGAGTGAGACTGACTCTACCGCCCAGCAGTTACGGCCCTCACCTAAGATTAAGGTCTCAGTCCTACTGCTCCAATACATTGTTAATTATCTATACAAAATAGAACAGTTTCAACAGAAGAGATTGAGCAAGAACTGTTCCAGAATACCGCATAGTCCAGTGGTTAGGGCACTCCACCTCATGCAGAGGGGGCACTTCAACTCAGGTCGCCCATCTCTTGAATGAATGCCCTAGCTTCTGGGCTACATTTTATAGGGATGGGGTTTATACCCTTGTTTTAGTATAGGCTTAGACCTGCTCTGAGCATGCCAATTGGATCAGTCCCAAAGGCAAGATAGGCAGGGAAACCTCTAGTTTGTGGCTGGGCACAGGTATATTAGGCATCAAGTTGCTGGGTGGCATGAAGACTTAGGAGTCTGTGCACATGTCCAGCCACCAAAATTTAGATATTCATGGGATTTTACCACTGTAATATAGACATCAGAATTAGGTGGATGCTAAACTGGGATTTTACGAATGCCAGTGGCGGCAACATGCTTGATTTAGATGCCTAACGTGACAGTCAGGCATTTACATCCCCTTTCTGAATTCCACCCAAAGTTTCTTCTTGCTAGATCAATCAGGAAAAGTAGGATTCTGAACATTTTAGAGTGTTCTATAAATAAATCTTAATAATCTCTATGGAGAAATAAATAGCTGTCATATAAATGACTCTTCTATGTTATTTAACCAGCTTTTCCATCTCATCGAATGGTGGTTGTTTTACAGCGGACTGTGGCTATGACTGAAAATAGGACTCCAATATGCTTGTGAATGGCAATTATGATAATTCATTTATCTAGAGATATTATCTGGGAGAAAGCTGAGGTGAAAGTAAAAGCATGCTAAGGTAACCCAGATTTTGCCAAAACAATTTTACTTTCAGAAGGCTGTTTGTGAAGCCAGGATTGCTACTGCTCTGACTGATAGAGGATGTCACTTTGTAGATATGTAGCTAGGTAGCAGAGACAGAACTGGTAGAGTAAGGAGAGAAAAACAATCAGTGAATTAACAAATATGTACTTTTTTAGAATTGTATTAAAAAGAGACTGCAATTATAATTTTAAAAGTGAAAGGGCTCTATCTAATTAACATCAGTGGGTTAAGTTAAGAATGAAACGGCACATAAAAAGAGAGAAAGAAAAAAACACTGCAGCATTTTATATTCAGGTAAAATTGTTAATATTTTGGTGCTTTTCGTTTCTTCTGAAAAATTCAATTTCTGCTACAAAAAGTTTAACCCTTTGTGCCTCTATAAAAATAAATTAGCTTGATCTTTCAAGGTGCTGTACAAGAGGACCAATGAGGTCCTGCAGATTTGCAGTAAACTCCCATGGAATGTCTGACTACAATGGGATTGGAGAACCAGGCAGTTAGTATCTCAGTGACAAGATCAGACTCATTGAATGGTGGTGTAAGTGGAACAAAAAGAGGACACTTGAAAGCAAGTAGCTGAACATATAGAGCACTTTTCAGGATTTGTTGCTACATTTTAGTATACATATGGTACAAACAGCTTATGTAGTTTTCTACAGCTTTCTGGTCAAAGCCACAGAAAAAATTGCAAATGAAAATGGCTGAAATTTTTATCATATTTCCCCCTGCAAAACATTTTGATGCTTTCTGACAAAAGGTGTAATTCATTTTACATTCATTTTTTTGGTTTTAACATAGTAATTTCACAGCCAAACAAAATCTATTGAAAATACTGACAAATTATGCTGAAGGTTTACCAAAAAGTGCGTGCAATATTATAATTCAGAGGTCTAAAGGTTAGCTAGTGTTTACATTTATTTTGGAAGTATTTCCAAATGAACATATACAGAAGGTGTGAAACAATGTAGATCTATGCATCAATCAGTAACAGCACACTAAAAGCAAGGGTCCAACTCCTCTGTGAGTTAACTGCTTTGGCTATAGTAGTGTTACACTCACAGAGAATTTGACTGTGTACCTAAACCAAGAATTCAAGTGCACATTAAAGTCACTGCCACAGTAAAGGACTTTGGATGGGTGACCTTCCCCACAAGGAATTAAGCAGAGTTCATGGGGATGCCATTCACAAAATGGCAATGAGCTTAACTGGCCTGTGTGGAGGGTATAGTGGGACAATGCCTCTATCCATTCATGCTCCCCCTGGCAGGTATAGAATCAGAAACATGTGCTAGACTTACATAAAGTAGGGGCTCATTCAGCTGAGCACAGAGGTTGGGAATGTATTCACACCTTGACCAGGATGCTGGGGAGAGAAAACAAGTTATACTTTAGTCCCTCTTCCTAGCCCAGTGAATCCATGTAGGATGGAGAGCAGCATTTAGGGTAAAATTTGCCTACATGTTGCTTAGGACTCAGTGTGGTAATTAAAGAGGACACAAGTGATAGAGCTCTGTGTGGGCCTTATGCATGAGTTAATTTCAGGATTTCAGAAGAATCCAAGGGAGTTTGAACAGAAGTTTGTCTGACAAAAGATATTACCTCACCCACCTTGTCTCCCTAATATCCTGGGACCAACACAGCTACAACAAAATTGCAAAGAACAAAGGGAGCCATGTCATTCAGCAGCGCATGAGTTATGAGATTAAGTGTGCCACTGGGCTTTCACTCCCCAAATCTGTAAGTATCCAGGCATTGTAAGGTATCCTGGCTCTCTCGAAGGAAAGTGTGACTCTTGAAATGATACAGCACCACCTGCTAAACAATTGCACATCAACTTTCACAGGAGTTAAATAAATAAATCATTTGTCCACCTTCTGGGGTGCAGAAGAGGCATCCTATGGTAGATAGAGTAAAATGAATGCAGTAAGAAACCCCAGTCTTTGTTTTACTTTAGAAGTTGAAGTGTGAGGGTGAAATCCTGACCCCTTTGAACAGGATTAACAGCAATACCCCAGCTGACTTCATAGCATCAGGATTTTACCCTGAAAGTCCTATGTGAAGAATAATTGGATTCAGAGAGCAAGGCAAGGGTGGGATGAAGTTAGAGAGAGTATTTACTTGCCAATAGAAGCATTTATCATATCTTGGTAGGCTTTAAAATTAGTATCTCATATAAGTAAATATTAGTAATGAACCAATGCCATTCAGTTTGGTTCCAAAATTGCATTGATTCAGGAAGCTATGAATTTTTACCAATTTTTCATTTCCACATTTTCTTAGTGACTATTGTATTGATTAATCAGTTATTCCATCATGGTACTTTTGGGAAAAGAAATAGGTATTAGTAATTGCAGGGATTTAAAACATAAACTGCTTTAATTAATTCTCTAAATTTCTTCTTCCTCTGTATGTAGCTGCACTAAAGCAGAAGAATAAAAAAATGTTACATTGTTGTTTAACATCCTTTCTTTGTATACTTCAGAGAAGGCTTAGTTGTAAACATCCAGATAGATTTTGTGGTTCTGAAATTGCCTTGAGTTATAGAATCTTGGTCAGGCAAAAGAGATTATTTGAGCAGCTGCACGTGAACAGGCAGAAAGCAAGCTATATTAATTGTACAAGAAAGATATTTTATCTATAATAGATGACTAATGTCCTTCTTGATTTTCAAATTGAAGGCTGGAAGTATCCCCTTTAAACCCTCTGAAGCTTGCTTTTTCTATTTTTCTATAGTAGTTTGTGGTCAGAAACCACAGGTATATGGTTTTGTTTATAAAGTGCTACAAAAATGCACTACCTTTTTTATATATTAATAATGTTAGGAATTGAACTCATAAAACTAATGTTATCTAGTTATTTATACACCTACACAAACTGCATGGATCAAAAAACTCACTATGCACATGTACAGTATTAAAAATACTTTGACTGAAGAAGTTAACAAAAATAACTCAAAGACAATAGAAAACTTAGACTGCCAACAACCTCCCCAAAATAAAAAGAGCCTCAACCTCTCCTCCCCAATTTATCATAGAATCATAGAAGATTAGGGTTGGGAGCGACATCAGGAAGTCATCTAGTCCAACCCCCTTTTCAAAGCAGGACCAGCCCCAACTAAATCACCCCAGCCAAGGCTTTGTCAAGCCAGACCTTATAAACCTTTAAGAATGTATACTCCACCACCTTTCTAGGTAACCCATTCCAGTGCTTCACTACCCTCCTAGTGAGAAAGTTTTTCCTAATATCCAAACTAGAGCTTCCCTGCTGCAACTTGAGACCATTGTTCCTTGTTCTGTCAACTTTCCCTCAGGAAAATGCCAGTTTAAATAAGCAGATTCAGAGGTGATATGTAACTTTTGATAGTGTGGCGCACAATTTAAAACTTCATGGTGGGGGATACGACTGCCCCACCCATCACCTCTGGATCTAGAACAGAGGTTTTCAGAATGTGGGGCCCGACATGTGCCCCGCCCTTCCCTTGCCCTGACTTGCAACTTACTTAGAAATCAACAAATGTAGGCTCTGTTCCATCATTGAGGAGAGTGAGATCCAGAGTTAAGGGTTTCCTTGGAAACACTTTGCATTTAAATCTGGTACATTTGAGTGCCTGAGCAGTTAGAGCCATTTCATAAACAATGCTAGCCTGGGACCCATGTATATCATAACCAATGCACTGAATTGTACCTGGCAACAACTGAAAGCAGCACAGATGTAGTAATTTTCTTGTGAAAAGTACAACTAATTGAGCAGACACATTCTGCATTAGTTCAAGTTTCTAAGTACTTTTCAGGTGCAGCACTTTGCAAAGTGGAATGCATAATCCAAGCTGAAAATGGCAAAAGTAATGAATCATAGACTCATTAATTTCAAAACCAGAAGGGACCATTGTGATAATCTGGTCTGAGCTTCTGTTTAACACAGGCTATAGTACTTTTCAGAAAAGATTCTTAGAGCATAGCTATTAGAAAAACATTCAATCTTGATCTAAAAATTGTCAGTAATAGAGAATCCACCATGACTCTTGGTAAATTGTTCTAATGGGTAATTATTCTCACTGGTAAAAAATGTACACCTGATTTGCTATCTGAATTTGTCTAGTTTCAATTTCCAGCCAATGGATCACTTTACACATCTTTCTCCTAGATTGAAGAGTCCATTCTCAAATATTTGTTCGCTATGTAGGTTCTTATAGACTGTAATAAAGTCATCCCTTAACCTTCTCTTTATTAAGTTAAGTTGGTTCTGATCCTTGAATCTATTACTCTAATGCAGGTTTTCTAATCCTTCCTCATTCTTGTGGCTCTCCTATAAACCCTCTTCAATTTACCAGCATCCTTTTTGAACTGTGGACACCAGAACTGGACAAAGTATTCCAGCAGTGGTCACAAGTAAGCCAATTCAGAATGGTGCAATTTTACACTCACATTTTGCAGGTGCTAGTGACTAAACAATGTATAAAACTGTGGATAATCAGGCCCTTTAACTTTGGAGCTGTCCATGAAATTGCATATAAATAGTATAGTACAGGTTTCTTTTTTAAGGACATGGAATATTGCTAACATTTTGAACTATGTGAATCTTACTGAGGCAGAACACTTAATTCATGCTTTTACTGCATCAAAAATTGATTAGGTAATGCTCTGTTTGTTCAAATGCCTGATTATTTGTTAATGTGACTTCAATCTTTACAAAATGCAGCAGTTCATCTGCTGACTAAACATAAAAACCTGAGCATATTAAACCTCCTTTTGTTACTAGTTGCTTTTAGGATTGACTTTTACATTATTTCATTTGTTTTTAAATCTACTCATGGCTCTGAAACTTTCCTACTTGTCCAAGGGTAGTTTTGTACTCAACAGTAAAGAGTTCGTTACAACCTCCAAGGATAAATATGATATCTTATAAGGCTTGAAGCAAGGCCTTTTAACTATTATTGCCCCAAACTAAACTATGACTTCCAAGACATATTAACAGGTCCGGTGTGCCAGCATTTAAAGCCAGAATTATTCCTTAGATCTGTTTCTGAATAGATTATAGATGATTGTGATATACAGGTGTTGTTATGGCTATTGTTGCATCCACTGGGTTTTACATGTATAGTATGCAGGGAGACTTTTAGTAAATGATGCTTCAGATAATAAAAAATGGGGGTTATTATTATTATTTTATTAACTCTCCTCCCCTACTAGTACATTTTATGTTCAGACAATTACAGATGTAAGATGAAAATGTCAATTTATTTTGAGTGAATTAAGGATTAATTAACCTTTCATTCCCTTAAGGCCATTGATCTGAAAACAGCAAGTCGGTAATTGGATGTCGTAACCAGTACAATCCCAAGTTTCGTAAAGCACACAATCTACGTTGCTATACTACAATATAAAGAAACATGCTCTAGCTTTTAATAATAGTATGTTTTCTTGTGCAGTCTTTCCATTCATCAAAAACTCACAGCAGCTTTTGTATAGCAATATTGGTTTCATTTTGCATAATATTATAGGGTTAGATTTTTCCTGTGTGCCACTGCCTTTCATTGAGGCTGAACAAAGCTGCCCCCGAGGTAGCATTCTGCTTCCCTGTGCTTTCTTCCTAGAACTCGCAGTGCACTGGGTGAGTGAAAACTGCTACACCTCTTCTCTGCAGAGCTGGCCATCTCCACTGAGCAGGGGGTAAAGCTATGGCTCTGCCTACTCTTCACCAGGTACCTCCAGAAGGACATCTCAGTAGCAGCGCTGGACGACCTTCAGGGTCTGCAATTTTTCTGTGCCCTTGTGCAGCAGTGCAAAATGGAGAGATGAGAAGGAAGAGGTGATTCCTTAGAAAGGATATGTAAAGGCAGAGAAGTATCTATTCCATGATCTTTTGGAAGGGAAGGATGCCATCTTAGTCTCTGTAAATCCACTGTATCTATTGTAGCTAAAGTTTGTACTGCACAATAAGTCAGATTCTCCTCTGGAGTATGTGCATTCAGTGGAATTCTATTTGCTTATTCCTTTGAATTTAGCCCTTAGGTTCTATTATTGTCTTCTATTACTTTCTGGGTTAGTGGTTCTCAACCTATTTACCATTGTGGGCTGCATGTGCAACTTTCAATGTGTTTTGTGGGCCGCATCCGCGCACACACACACACACACACATATATGTATATATTACTTATATGGCCCTGACGATGTCACATGGGCTGCAGCTGTGTGCTGATTGGGCCATAAGCAGCCTGCAGGTTGAGAACCACTGGTCTAGATCAATCACCTTCCAGTTGCCCAGTCCTTTCTTACCACAATTTTAATTTGTTTCATCTTGTTTTAATCTGACATCCTTTTGTCCCATTTGGTATCATGCATCATCTCTTTAAATCCCTAATTCTTTTTAACCTTTGTCACATACCTTTTTCATCTTTTGTCCGAAGGTGAAAAGGTCTGGATGGCATAATTTTGCCCTTAGCAATTTAAGCAGACTTTGTGTGAATCATCCCATGAAGGGAGTTAGTGTGTAGATGACTCTATCCCCAATTCTACAGATTCATGCAGAACATGAGAGATTCCCTGGAGGCAAATACTACATGGAGGTCCTTTGTGTTTGTGTGGGGAATAAGCCACCTCGGCTGCTCTTTCCCTACTCTTTGACAGTGTGGCTTCCCCTGCAGACAGTACATCTTAGAATTCTCTCTTGGGGGAGGGAAGGGGGTTGAGTTCCAAGCATGGAGAAAGGACTGTGGAAAATTTCATGGAGCTTCAATTTACCAGAGCTGTAAAAGTATTCTTTTTGGGCTTTAGGCAGACACTGTGTCCCATTCTCTCCCTAACCCACAGGTCCTTCCTGGTTTTCACTCTACTCCCCATTTATAGATTCCATACTCTAGCAAGTGTTCCTGAGACTGAGGAGGAAGGGAGGATGTTGCCACAGACCGACTTGACCCCTCCCTCCCCCCTCTTGCCTGAGGTAGGAAATGTATCTTATGGATCTTGGTTAATTGTGTTGTGATGTCACCATTTCACTTAAGGAATGGGGAGGCTGATAGCAATCTTTGAAGTTTTCTACTGAATGAAATCTTTTATCCCTCATGGCTATTGCCCAGCTGAGGATGAGCTACATGACAATTTAGTCTGAAGCATTTTAATTAAACTATTTTGCTTCTGATGAAGGGAAAAAAGACATCTAAACATTTTTAAATTAAAAAGGATTTTTCTCATCCTATAATGTTCTTTAAAATCTACTGAATGGAATTTTTCTGAAAATGTCTTTAAAAGAAACAAACAACCCCTTCCTCCTAAAAAATTATGGGGCTATGACCATTCACAGAAAGTTTAAGAACAAAAGAACGGCCATATGGTGTAAGACCAATGGGCCATCTAGCCCAATATCCTGTCTTCTGACAGTGGCCAATGCCTGATGCTTCACAGGAAATGAATAGAACAGGTAATTATCAAATGATCCATCTCGTCAGCCATTTCCAGCCTTTGGCAAATACCGATCCCTGACTATCCTAGCTAATAGCCGTTGATAGACCTGTCCTCCATGAACTTTAGTTCTTTTCTGAACCCCATTATAGTCTTGATTTTCACAACATCCTCTGGGAAGGAGTTCCACTGGTAGACTCTGCACTGTGTGAAGAAATACTTCCTTTTGTTCATTTTAAATCTGCTGCCTATTAATTTCATTTAGTGACCCATAGCTTTTGTGGTATAACAAGGAGTATCTAACATTTCCTTATTTACTTTCTCCCACCAGTCATGATTTTATGGCCCTCTATCATATCCCCCTTAGTCATCTCTTTTCCCAGCTGAAAAGTCCAAGTCCTATTAATCTCACCTCATATGGCAGATTTTCCATACCCTTAATCATTTTTGTTGCCAGTATACCTTTTTTGAGATGGGGCCACCAGATTTGCACACATTATTCAAGATGGATTTATAAAGAGGTAATGTATTTTCTGTCTTATTAGCTATCCCACCCTTTGTTTGCTATCTTTTAACTAGTTACTGATCCAGTAGAGCCCCTTCCCTCTTATCACATAACTGCCTATTTTATTGAAGAGCCTTTGGTGATCTTGTCAAAGACTTTCTGAAAATCTAAATACACTCTATCCACTGGATCACCTTTATCTACATGCTTGTTGACCCTCCTTAAAGAATTTTAGTAGATTGATGAGGCATGATTTCCCTTGACAAAAACCATGTTGACTCTTCTCCAGCAAATCATATTAATCTATGTGTCTGATAATTCTGTTCTTTACTGTAGTTTCAACCAATTTGCTTGGTCCTGAAGTTAGGTATACTAGCTTATAATTGCTGGAATCACCTCTAGAGCCTTTTTAAAAAATTGGTGTCACATTAGCTATCCTCCAGTCATGTAGTACAGAAGCTGATTTAAGTTATAGGTTACATACCACAGTTAGTAGTTCTGCAATTTCATATTTCAGTCCTTCAGAACTCTTGCATGGATACCATCTGGTCCTGGTGACTTATTACTGTGTAATTTATCAATTTGTTCCAAAATCTCCTCTTATGACACCTCAATTTGGCACAGTTCCTCAGATTTGTCACCTAAAAAGAATGGCTCAGGTTTGGAAAGCTCCTTCAGATCCTCAGCTGTGAAGACTGATGCAAAGAATTCATTTAGTTTCTCCACAATAACCTTTAAGCTTCTCAAAAAGAATTTGTCTAGAATGTTATGAGCTACTGAAAATGATTTTATAATAAAAATAAATTTGCTTTCTATATTTCAGTATTTCATACTCTGAACTGTATAACAAATGTATACATGAAAAAGGGAAATTTAAACAAGTTCTGTATGAGCTGGTCTCAAAGGTGATAACCACCTCCAACTGAAAGCTGTAGTAGCTAAAAGTATAGACACAGTAAGTCCTTTGAAAATTTCAGGAGAGATCTGAGAAACTATTTTAAAAAACACATCAGTGTTCAGAGTGGAAAGTCATAAATAAATTCTTTAGATGAATGAAGGCTCCAGGCAAGGAATGTAGTAGTATGTCAACATAAAACTTTACAGGAATAGAACATCAAAACAAAGGTATAGTAAATGTAGCGGTAGGACAATAAGATGTCATACTGGCTTCTTGAATGGTATGACTGAATGAAGAGAGCTCTGTACTCTGAATACAGAAGCTTCCATTTATGCTCTTCTATCTATGAAAATTTCTATTCCTCAGTTGACATAAAATTAAATGTATTCTTCATAACTGTCAGTCAGGTTGTGCTTTGTATTTTCGTCCAAGTGTAAGACCTAAATAGAAATACAATGTTAAATTTCAGCTGCCATAATCAATGTCAGGCTTATGTTTTGTAGAACTTACCAGTAGAACTTACTGGACCTGAGTCCAGTCTCTTAATTCTTAATTTGCAAAGTAGGGATAAAGTCAGCTTTAAGCCATCTCTGAGAGGATTCAGAGTAATTGAGCATCAGTCTCACCTTTTCATAGGTGAAAGGCAGTCTTATTTTGGCTACTCACAGCCCAATATGGCCCTCTAGAAGTCAAGGATTGCTGGAGAATATGGATACCCAGGACACCCTTTCCACCACTTAAAGATGACCTGGAGGTGGTGGGGAGGATGTACTGTATTACTCTTTCATGAACCCCACTGAAAGTTAAACTTCAAAGCATTCTCTACACTGCAATTTATCCATTATTGTTAAAAAAGATGCCATCAATGACTGCTGCTAAACATCATTTAGCTGCAAATGTAGATAGCTTTTAACCGCACTTCTATAGCAGTGCTGAATGTAGTTTGTCCTTGTATATATTTGCTCCAGTTGTATGTATTTCAGCACCAGTTCAGTGGCATCTCTTGCTCCTTTGTTCTCCTTACATCTTGTCAGCAAAAGTTATTTTTCATATGATAGGCAAAGCTCTCTTGGTGTTAGGGTTTGGGAAAATTCCTGCATGGAAAGGGCCATCTCTTGATGCTTCCAAAAACTGCTAAGATTTGGGCTCAGTCTAATCTCTAGTGGGATGTGGTTCTGCTGCAGCTAGAGAAGTATTTCTACCTAGTCCAGCTGATTAGCTAGCAGAATATTGTGATCCATGATTTTGAAAGGGACTAATAAGCCTAATGACACTGGCATGGAAGCCTGCCCTCTAGATGTATGCAAGGGAGATAATTAATAATAAATGTTACACAATCCCCCCAAAAAACAAACAAAAACTCCCGCTTAAATAAAGACAGATGCACACTGCAATACTGGAAAGGTTTTTACAATAGATTCAGGCTTGAGCTCCAGATCAGGGCACATGTGGTGTAAGATATAGAATGCTCCTAATCTTCAGTGACATAGTGTGTGGGGGGGCTTCAGTCCTCCAGTTTGTGGGCGGTTGCATATATCCATGGGTGGTAGAGAGGGAAGTCATTACAGCCACGGCACTTAGGTAGACCAAAGTTTTATTTTTTTCTGACTATCTCATTTTATTGATCTCAATGTGCTCCGTCAGAAAACTATGAGATAAGTGGTTCCTTCTGTCAGTTACCACACAGAACTAAAGAAAATGGACTTATTAGAAACTGAGCTCAAACTGCTATCGCTTCTGATTTATTCTTTTCATGGCAGGTGAGGGCTCTGCACTATTACTTCTTCTGCACCATTTCATCAGAAGATTTAGTCAAAGGAAAGCAAGCAATTGTTTGGGTTAGGTGACACTTTGCCTCCTACAATGAAAAAAAACAAACACATCAAAGTGTGCATTTTAGGAACTTGGTTTCACAATAATGTTAAGAAAAACCTACACTAATTTGTTCTCTAATAAATACAGGACCAGGAGGATGAGTTGTGGAAAATGTAGATATTATCTGAACAATATTGCTTAGAGCTTTTCTGATGAAAACAGTATTTCAGTAACAGTAATTTCAGTAACAGCTGTTTGCAGAGACACTATTTTTAAGTGTATGTTCAAACCTGACCTCTCCACCTGTCGATCATATATTAGTGAATTTAGCAATAGGATGAGAAGAAGAGAGGAGGATGCAATACAAGGCAAATATTTATGACATCAGTTGTGTTGCTGAGCAGAATTATCTTTTGGAACAGAGGGTGCATTGTCTTGGTGCATTAGGAGTGGGGAAACTGCACAGCTAAGAGCAAAATCAAAAAGGTAGTGTTGTGTAGTTTAACCTTCATGTAACAATATAGAATGAAGAAATGACATGGGCACAGTGAGGTCCAGATAACTGTGTTTACTAAATATGCACAATATGCAAGGCTTACTTACATACATGTATGGCTGGTTACTAAAGCACAGATCACAGTAAGAGTCACTAGAGGGCTGACAAGCTATTTAAAGGGAATTAATTCCTATAAACTACAGACATAGTGTAGTATAGTTAAAGTGATAGAATAGAAGAGTGGAAGGAGAGTGAGGCCTGAAGTAGAAAAAAAACAGGTAAAGTAAGAGGATGGTTTTCCAGAATAAGATCAGTGGGGCTCTGAAGGGAGACAGCCAACTTCAAAAAGCAAAATGAGTCCAAATCTGAGAGAGATCTCAAGTCAAAAGAACTGTTGAGAAACATATGCATGATCCTAAACGAAAACAGGCTTTAATTAAAGGTGAATTACAGTCCAAGCATGAAAATTGAATTAGGAGCTGACTTTTGTTCTGAATGCCACCAAAAAAACAGCTGAGAGGGGCGGACAGCAGAGTAATATGTTTTAAATAACATTTTACAGGTTCTTTCTTCCTTTTGTGAAATCCTCTTGGAACTTTCTGCTTTACTAAGCAAATTTCAGAACACAACATTCCATAATACCACAGGTACCATAAGCTTCATTGGCTGCAATCCAACTTCTGGTTTTCCTGACATCATGATCTGGGATTTTTTCCGTGAACAAGGAAGTACCAGTACTGAGACGATTTTTAAGAGAGATATATCTTTTGGGGTATATTTTTTTAAGTTAAGTCCTATGTATAACACCTTTTTTTTGGTACAAGTTAGCCTCGTTATTCAAAGAAGATACCTCATTCATTCTATTTTCATTTTGCTTTGCAGCTCACATTCAAGTACTAATATGATCACTCATAGTCCTGAGAAATATACCAAAAGGACCACAAATCTAATCCAATGCCACATAAAGTCATTGAAAGTCCATTTACTTCAACAGGCTTTGGAGCAGGGCTCATATGTACCACTTTTGTGTTCAGCATCTTTTATTAATTGTAATAATGTACTGATAGGTGTCAGCAGTCGGTGCTGTTACACAGTCTTCCAATTGATTTTCTTAGCACATGAGTAATTTTGCAGATAAGAAAAAAAAAATGCTTGTATTGTTGGTAGCTTGCATTATTGTTAACTTGGTTTTGCAAAGGTCCTTTGAGGGAAGCTGGGTGAGCAGCTGGAGTGTTTACTTAATTCTTAAAGCTGCTTCTTAGGAACCGGACATTGGTGATCAGCCAATCTGATTGGTGATCATAAATCAAGTGATTTCTGTAAATGCGGTTTTCCTGTCTGCTGGTTTGGGACTGCCACGCTTTCAGAAGTGGTGTATATATATATTAATAACGCAAATTACACTTTTAGACTATACCCAGATATCATAGTTTTCTCCACCACTGGGAAGGTGATCTGCAAACTTCCAGAATTATGCTACTGTTCAGCAGAAGAGTTATGTTGGCACCAGCAGCAGGATACTGATATTGGAAGAAGAAGGAAGAATGAGCTCTGGGAAATACCAGTTCTGACAAAAGATTATTACAGTGGGCAAACTGGGGAAAAAAAAAGAGTAACCATATATATTTAAAAGGGTATAACTATTACAAATTGTAATAGAGAATCAAAATATGGAATATTAAGAGAAAGGAACATAGGAATGGAATGGGAGCTAATTATATTACACCATCTATTTATTTCATCCCAAATACTTACCTTTAAAAATAATAATTTTGATCAATTTCCCCCATGTTTCACAAAATCTCAAGATTTCTTTTTCAAATAATTATGCAGGAATGTAAAGTTGCAATGGTCCATTTTCTTTCTTTAATACAAACACTTGAGTCTGGATATAGGCCTAGATCAATGGGAGTGCTGCCCATACTTACTTCATCCCGGCCAACATCATTGTACACTCCAGAGCTTGATGACAAATTCTAGGTAAGTGGAGTACTAGAATACAGAAGATAGATTTTTAATTTTAAGTCACCTGGAAAGATTTTCTTATGTATTCCTAATAAAAGTAACAGTGACAATATCACTCCTGTTTTTTTTTCTAGCACGTTACTGAGGTCAGGGCGAAGGCACATTTCGCACACACTTTTCTAATGTAAATATGGTAAAGCAATAGAATAGCCATTAAACTCAGCTAACGTTTTAGATATTAAAAACACACTACATCAGCAGTGAAGGACAAATACCTTTTCACACCAGCACAGGTGCTGAACCTCATCTGTACTGATAGGATGGATGAAGTCCTCTTGTAGTTAAAACTACCCAGAACTTAATATCAGAGTTAATTCTATCAAACGATTAGTGTACTCAGTGATTTAACTCAGAAGATATTTGCCAGGCATGTTAGTACTTATTCAGCACAACTACCACTGAAGTGTGTTTGACTTCAGTATCGCAGGCTTATGTTTAGTTCTAGGTCCTTTGCTAAAACAGATACTTTCCACCTCTTATCAAAGGAAATAACCACAAGGAAAAATCAATCCCAAATACTAGGAGATCAAACATTCAAAGCACTAAAACCTAAACTGCACACGAATATGACTTCAGGGGAAATTGCCATCCAGGGAGCAGCAAAAAGGAAGTGGAGGTATAGATATTGCCTACAAAGAAGTGAAATAACATAGACTGCCATTACTAATGCTGAGATAAAACAGTGGTTCAATTATAAGATAAAGAAAGGGAAACTCCTTCATATCCTGTAGCCCCTCCAAATATTTCCCATTTCAGTTGCTCCCTTTGAGATTTTCTGTGTAGTAGCCCCTCAAAATGCAGTCTATCATTTGTTAAGCACAAAAACATGGGATTCCCAGAGCAACAGAGAGAATCTCTCTGCATTTCTGACATGATTATAAAACCTTGGAATACCGCAATCAAAGAAAGAAACTATGCCAAAGCCCATTCAGTTCAGAGAACACTGAAAAATCCTCTGCCTTTATAACTTGTGAACCCTCTATAAATTATAAGCAAGATTATAAATAAAAATATAAATTATGAAATGGTATAGGTCAATATTTTGGATAAGAGTATACCAGAAGGTATCTTTTTACTACATGCATACTTCATGTTCTCGAACTATCAAACCAGTCACCACTCAGCTGCTATTTCAAACTGCATGTACATTTGCTTTTCCACTACAATACCATGGGGAGGGCAAGATTATCAGTTAGCACTTCTACTGTGCCTATTAATGAGAAAGAAATTACACAGGTGGACAAAATACAGGGAGAACGTAAAAGAGGGTATTTTGTTATAGTACATTTAAAGTTGTTTTTTTCCATTATTGGGTGTTAAATGTTAAAATGATTTGTGTGTGTGTAAAAAAATCCACAATATTGTACAAGAACAGTAGTGGAATAGCCAAGGTTCCAAGAAAGCAGATGCCAAACTGTAGCGACCACATTTTTCAAGTGGTGCTCAACAGCTGATTGTACAAGCTTGTATGTGTCAGGAGAAAGAATATAAATAGAAGCCAAGCCCTAAAATCTCTGACTGACATTTTGGCAGTTACCAGTAGATAGCTTCAATTTCTAGTTGCTGAAATGGCCTACTCAGAGCTATCCTGTTCCAAACAGCTGTTGGAAGCTTCTGACTGTGTTTTGAAGGTTGGTTGCTGATGGGGTTCGACTGAGTTACACACAGCGAAAGAGAAATATTGACAGTGTCTGCGCTGTATACCACTTGAAGAATTCAGTATCTACTGCAAGGTTTCTGAATCCCTGGAACCTCTGTTTTTCTATTACTACACTTGTCAGAGTATTTCTTGTGCACACACGAAGTTGAAAAATCATGTTTGACATATTCAGCCCTCATCCTCTTAATTAAAAAGAAATCAATAACAAACCTTGATTTTTTTTTAATTAAAATATTTTTCATGAATTTGGCTCAACAAGTGTAGAAATAAATGGCAGAAGGAAATTAATGTTACACTCTCTGATTTTTATTTATTACTTTCAATATTCTTAAAAATAGACATTTTCCCCTACTAATGTGCATCTTTTTTCTGTTTGTTAATTAGATTATCGTCTTGGGTTTTTTTTGTTTTTGTTTTGTTTTCTTCCCCTTGAGCTGATATTAACATGGTTGGTTTTGTTTTATGAACTCAAACATATACAGAACCTTATCTTGACAAGCATAGTTGTGTGTGCCTCACCAGTACCAACACCATAATATCACTCAACCTGCTGCTACGACATGCATAACAAATCAGACAGGAAACCAGATGGGCAAAGACAGCAAAGAGATATCCTAGAGAAAACTGATAGAGGCCAGGTCATGTTCAAGTTAAAGCTTCTATAAAATAGAATAAAAAATGCTAACACTGTAAAAACAGGACATTATATGGCCCAGATGAAAATGTGTGTTACACACTTAGATTGACTTTTGCCCTTGAAAGCACTGTGATATATCACATGTATATCATGACAGTAGCTACTAGGCAAAGGTTATCCCACTTTCTGCTGGACCATGCAGCCTCTGTAGATAGAAAATAGACTTAGAGCCATAGCCTTCGCCACTGGAAAAGGTCTGTCTGCATCCTCTCTAAATTAGCCCTAAAAGGGCTGATGCGGGGAGAAATCCAGCACTGGCATAAAGGCCATTCCTTGTATACAGTTCCTTTTTGTCAATAACTCCCTCCCCCCCCCCAAGTTTAGCCAGCTTATTGGTGAGGGGTTTGCTTAATTCACAATGCACACTCAGCTCGTCCTTGACTAGTGAAACCATCTCTAGATGTTCGTTGTAGCTGAGGCAAGTTAGAGGACCCTTGTGGCCGTTCTGACTCACACTGGGGTTCAGGCCGTCTCCAAAAGTGGGGGATGCAGGAAGATGACTCAGACTGACCTCCTCTTCAACTCCAAATGGGACCTCAGGGCCACTGAGGACTGTGGCTCTGCTGTGTTGCAAGCAAGATTGCCTTCCCTGTATTGTTTTGTATTTTGTGTGCATTTCCTGCTAGCTCAAACTGGAATCAGTTCAGGAAAGCCCTATGGCCTGTTATACAGGAGATCAGACTCGATTATCACAGTGGTCACCTCTGGCCTTTGAAATGACAAACTAATGCTATTGGCTAAAGATAAGCAGTAGATGCTGTGTTCAGGTTTCCTTATACAGCTCTACCAGTGCATCTGCATCCTGATTTGCAAATACCCAAGCTTCTTCTGGGCAGACATTCTGAAAGGTGCTAAATTCTCTGGTGTTTTATAATGAGCACTAAAGTTTATTAATGATGACTAGGATGAATCCAGCAAACTCAGTTTCAGTTGTTGTCACAACTATGAATTAGCAACAGGCATTTAGAAACTGAAGGGAGTGCTTCATAGTGTAGACAGAATCAGGAATCATTCTGGGACAATTCATGCTAGGTATGTTAACTGAATTTTTTTAATCATTGTATAATTCCTGACAGGTTCTCATAGGCTCTTCCACATTTACATTATATCTCCTGTGTTCCTACCTTTATGGCTGCTCTTGTCATACATACTCCCTGACTCCCAATGCTTGTGGAGTTGTTACATCCAAGGAAACCCTGCAATGGACCATTGGACATGCTGATTGTTGACACATGGACAAAAATGGGGAAAAAATGGCCACTCAAAATAAAGCAGTAGGTATGGACAGCAGTAAGTATAAATCAAAGTAACTCTCTTCATACCACTATTTCTCTGTCAGTTTAGAGTAGTGGGAATCTCCAGAGACAGAAGGGTAAATTAAGGGAATCCGAGAGCTCCAATAACTGGGACTCTGAGTTACAAAAGAGACATAAGAAGAAAACAAATGTACAAAATTATCTTATATTTTCAAAGAAAGCTGGAAGAAAGTCTGTCTGTTGCTAATTTTAGCTACCTCTCTTAGCTGAGAAAGCTCACACACAGAATGGATTGAGAGTAGCTTTTCCTAGAAGAACATCAGTGTGTGTCAGTTTAAATATTCTGCAGGGAATTGACTTTTTATCAGCATGCCACAAAGAGGACAGAGAATCCTGTAATTTACAACATAACACTAGGGAGAGGTTGAAGATGATTCAGTGCCACTCCCAGCTGAAATATAAAGTGGTGCACACTTATTTTCAGTTAGTAAAACTATTATCGATTCATAGAGTAGCTTTTCCTGGTGACAGAGAAGGGTAAGTGGTTTCCCCATTGGGGAGTGGAGGATTGAATCTTCTTCAAATGCTTTGAAGCAGAAAGAAATTATTAAAATATATATATTTTAGTGTGACTAACTAAGGCATTTCCTTGTGAACATTGAAGCTCAGTGTGTTTGCAGTCTCACTTTCTTTAGATGAAAAGGTTAAACTTTAAAACCTTGTTCCTATTAATTGCCACTGATGTTATATGACCATCACCAGATCAAAGTGAGTTATGAAAAATATAGAAATACTCACGGATGTTAGATTCTTTTTTTCTTTCATAGCACATAAGAAGTTCTGTGGAAGTGAGGACTGATGGTTTTTATACTTGTTTACAGAGTGTCTAGTATGATGAGGCCCTGATCCTTGATTGTGGCTTCTAGATGCTACTGTAGTGTGAATGCATTTTAAATAAATAATAATTTTAAATTTTAAAATAAAATAAGTAATATATTTTAAGGTGCTGGGTTTTTTTGTTTCTTTTTAACCTTTGAAGCTCTAAGGCCCAGATCCTCAAAGGTATTTAGGTACCTTACTCCCACTGAAATCAGTACCTTTGAGGTTCTGGGCCTAAATGGCTTGGGACTCACCTACTTCAGAGACTGTCTTTCTCTCTGTACCATACTGCCACTGCTGCAATCACAGAAGTTGCTCAGCCTGGTGTTCCCTTATTTAAATGAGGTGGGGACTAGTGACAGAATGTTCTCCACGAGGAAATCACAGCTCTGGAACAAGCTTCACCCCCAAACCTCATCCAAAACAGCCTGGGACTATAGATCTCAGGACACACTGCAAAGTGCTACTGTTTGCACAGGTGGCTGCAATAGGGACACTGGCTGATCTGTGTAGGAAGAGGAGTTGTGTGTTTTGTTGGGGATTGAGTTCTGCAGGCTGGTGGGCATGAGGAGTGAGTTGGGAGAGGGATTTACAATCACTTTTTACGTTACTTTTTGTTCTTGTAACTTTCACCAGGGATGACTGGAGCTTTGGAGATCTGCCTATTTTTATTTTTCATATACATCCAAAAAAATAAAATAAATTAAATGAAAAATACCTAAGCACACAGTACCTGATGAACTGAAGAAATTAAATTAAAAATACTTTACATGAGGAGAAAAGCAACACTGTATTATTTAGTGCAGGATACAACTAGCAAACACAAAACAGAGACAGAACATTGTTACATTTCCAAAAGGAATATACAAACAGAACTCTCTAGTGCTTTTTAAATTTTTAAACAGATGCTAACAAATAAGCTGTGAAATTGCATACAATTTTCATTAATTCTTTGCAAGTTTGTTTTTCTTCTAACAGAATTATTGAGCAGGAAAGGTGACACTAGCTTTATGCCCATCTCCTATGTATCTCTCTAGATTGCTCTATTAAAACAGGTGCATCAATTATTCTACTAAATATGGAAAAACTAGGCTGAAACATTGTTAAACGAACTATGCTAAACTCTGAGGAGACACAGTAGGTGGCTGGAGTGAGAATTAAAACTGCCATGTTCCCATAGTTCACACATTTTTAATATTCCCTTCGAAGCAGGCAATGATGGCAAGATCATTCCAGCCTTCTGATATAATTAATTGCTGTAATTTCAGACATTTCAAAAGCAAACGAGCCCTTCATACTGTGTTAATGAGAAGGAGCATGCACAGGAGCTAAACATTTTGTTTGCATACAGCTATGAAAAATATCATTATCTACGAGGGCACACATTTCTTCTACTTCTGATTTAAGGCGCAAATTCCATCCCTTACTTATACAGTCCCAGTGTAACTGCACTAACTGCAGTGTTATAATTATTTTATATAGCTCCCACATTATTCTTCCTCTCCAGCTAAACTATCCTGTTTTTGGTTTGCTTTCTTAAATCTCCCTTCATATGAAATTCCTCCTTCCACCTGAAATAATCTAAAAAATTGTCTGCTGAATTGGACACACAACTGAGTGAGTAATTCACAGCAAATCATTTTTGATAAATTTAGCTTCTTTTTCTGCTCTCAGAATGTCTTCAATCCTTTCCTTGAATTTCTTCATTATTCACATT
This sequence comes from Mesoclemmys tuberculata, assembly GCA_007922155.1. Lineage (NCBI taxonomy): Eukaryota > Metazoa > Chordata > Testudines > Chelidae > Mesoclemmys > Mesoclemmys tuberculata. Next base: position 13,250,375 of record ML675618.1, on the reverse strand, counting down.
CTTATAATTGTTTTCCCCAAGATATATGATCACAAACAATCCCTTTGATACTCAGTACTCAACATTGAAGTATTGTTATTTAATAATAATTGGTCATGAAGTCACATGGTAGTCTCTCTGCTCCCTGACTGGTCGAGCATATAATCAGATGCTCATATAATCAGAAGGGCTTGAAGAAGCCACTGAGCCTTGGAAACCCCATGTGAGAGAGTGATATTAAATTAGGGAATTTTAGAACACTGTAAATTCTTTTCCTTTGTGGGTAACACAGACCTTATCTGAGGTGTTACTGCTATAGAACGTGGGTGGCTGTAAGATTTACTGGATAACAGCAAAGTTTAAATTTAATTATCTCTTGTCACAGTCATACAAAATGATTGTGAACATGGTACTGGTTGTGAAGGGTGAGGTCAGATTCTCATATGGCTTATTTATTTGCCTCTGTGCCAGAGATTACTTAGAGGTTTTGGTATAGTATATCAAGCAGTATCCCATTCCAAGTAAAATATACCAAGTGTACTGCATTTACTGTTCTACAATTTTCTGTCATCACCAATGTCATTAACACTAAGTAATGTTGGGCACTCTGTGGGCCTGACTTTAGTGGAAATCAGGCTTTTCAGGTTTGCTGAATTTAATTGAAATCAATAGGGTTTTCCCTAGTGATACATAGACAATTCCCTGAAATTTTGGGCTTGATTGGATGCTATTTTCAAAATAACATGTTACAGACGGTAGACAAACAATGAAATATCACTGAGTTGAGTGTACGGCCTCACACTGTTTGGCCAACAATAATCTTATTGTATGGAACACAGTTATAGTGCACACAGCTTTAAACATATACCCTACCTTCTCCTGCTGTCCAGGAGAATGATGCAAGACAGGTTTTTGTAGAGGAAGAGTTGGAGATGAAAAGGAAACTCTTGTGCAATGAGTCAAGAAGACTGAATATCTGTTTTCTACTGATATCTGACACATTCAGCTGATCACTGGAATTCCATATGTATTTCTAGTAAAAGGAAGAGAGGGACATGGAATGGCAGTACCAGGTGCTAACATTACTTTGTTAGAGTAATACTTCTTTAATACTGCCTTCAACTCCCTTTCTCCCACAATTCTTCAGCAATATAAATGTGGTCAAACTCACTTATCAGAACCCTAGACAGTAGGAGCCAGACCAGTGTCTTCTCTAGCATGATGGATGGGGGAGAGAATTCCTCATAGGACTTTCACATGTAGGCAACTAAATGTACAGTACCAGACAAGTATCTGACTGCACCCTTCAGAACTAAAAGCATGGATGCAAGTAACTCAGTGTTTATTTAGTGTTAATGACTGTGGTGATGACAGAAAATCATAGAACAATAAATGCAATACACTTGATATGTTTTACTTTGAATGGGATACTGCTTGATGCACTGTCACCAAAACTTCTAGGTAAAGTCTTGCACAGAGGCAAATAAATGCAACATATGAGAATTTAATCTCACCCTTCACAACCAGTACCACGTTCACAATCATTTTATATGACTGTGACAAGAGAAAATTAAATTTAAACATTAATTTAAAGCAGTCAGCCAGTAAATCTTGCAGTCACCCACGTTCTATAGCAGTAACACCTCAGAAAAGGTCTGTGTTACCCACAAGAAAAAAAACATACAGTGTTCTTATAGCAGCCGGGAGGTGTGGCCTCCCTTTGAGACTGACTGTGAGGAAGGGCCAAACTCCTGCTGAGGGGTGGAAAATGGAAGTCCACCCACCACCTAACAGGAAGCAGAGGGGTGGGATAGGAAGGGGCAATAAAAAGGGCAGGTCTCCCAGCTCAGTTGAGAAAAGGTGGCCGAGAGAGAAAAACATCTCTTCCTGGGCGCTGAAACTGGAGCCTGACTACTACCATGGAGAGAAGCTGCCAGAGCTGCCCACCACCTGGGGCCTTGAGGATCTGCTGGAGCAGCCTGAGCCCAGTGTACCTGCCGAACTACCCAGGGTCTCTGACCAGAGAACCAGGACCCCTGCGTGCTGGAGGAGGTACCTGGCCCTTGCATCCTGGAGGAGCTGCCATCCGCAGACAGCCCTGAGAAGCTGCCAGACCTGCCACCGATCAACGAGGCTGAAGCGTTATGGACAAAGGGCAAAGTACCCCGAGGAGATTGAGAGTGGCTCGTAGGACAAGATTCGCCAGGGAAAGGGGAAAGGAAGGAGTTCAGGGAAGCCAGACAATAGAGGCCTATAGCCAAGTCGGCGAGTTTCAGCTGAAGCCCTGCTGACTCAGTGACAGGAGATCTCATCACTGCCAGGGCCCTGGGCTGAGACACAATGGAGTCAGGAGGGCCTTCTCCCCCTCCCGGCTTCTACCTTGACCTTGGGGTGAGCCTGCATGGTACTAGGACTGTCTGCTTCGTCGGCCCCGCCCTGCCGGGCTGTAAACTGTTTGTGTGCTCTGCCAGGGGCTACAGACTATTTGCCTTGTCTGCTCACCCTACACAGGGCTAAAGACTGATCCTTCCCTGCCTTCATTGAAGGCTGGGGTTTGAACTTGCTGCTCGCCCTACCCAGGGCTAGATAATACGCCTGCCTTTCCCTGCCTGAGGGTCGGGACCTTTGAAGGAGCTGCTCGTCCTGCCTGGGCCTAGCGACTGCTCCTTTGCCACCTTACTGAAGGCCAGCTGCTTGCCTTGTCTGTTCACCCTACACAGGGCTAGAGATTGTTCCTTCCCCGCCCTACCTGAGGATCATGGCTGTGAATCACCCACTTGTCCATCGCAGGGAAAAAACTGCTAAATTCCCCGTTAGCTCAAGCCTCCCTCCCGAGGCGGACTGTGCAGAAGGGCCACTACCCTCCCGCCCATGCTGGAGAACACTACAGTTCTAAAATTCCCTAATCTAATACCACTTTCTTGCATGAGGTTTCAAAAACTCAGTGGCTTCTTCAAGCTCACCTTCAAGTTCTGCTCAGCCGGTCATGGAGAAGAGAGACTACCATGTGACTTACATGGTACAACTACTACTAAACAGCACTTGAAATTTGAATACTGAGTATTGGTAACTTAGGACAGAGTGGTGAGGTGTGAACACCTTGCAGAGCAGGGGAGCAAAATCACACTAGGTTCAGGGATGAGGTAGTGACCCCAGGGTGATGGTAAGGGTTAGGGCACCAGAGAGCTTCCTCTGTCCAGCACCAAATTAGCACTCTGTGACAGTTAGAAACCTCTTTCCCCCACACATTTCAGCCAGCACCTCCTGCAGGCAGGGCTCGTCACCCTTCCTGTTCCTCCTCAGTCATGCACTCCAGTCAGCCCCACTACATGGGCCCCTCATTCCCTAGTCTATCCTGGTCCCATTCAGACAGGCTTTTCTATCTTGTTCCCCCATCCTTTTATCCTGAATGACCAAATGGGAACTCAGGTAATAAGGGTGGAGTAGCCAGGAACCTGGCTATCATAGCGGTAAGGGTACAGTAGCCTGAAGGGGTTGAGAGCCACTGCTCCATATACTTTTAGATGAAAAGCATTGTATACATGCCAAATATAATATTTTTCTCAGTGTCCCACCAGGACTTACATTTTCAGGTCTACAGGTCAAAGCAGGAGTCAGGAGCCAGGAAACAGAAGTTAGAGACGGAGGCTTGGTCTACACTGCCACCAGCAGTCAATGAGAGATATGTAAGCTACATAAACTAAAGTAGCTTGTGTATCTCCCATCAACTTACTTACATTGCCTTATAATAGCATCTTCACTGCTCTGTGTTGATGGAAGATGCTCTCCGATCGATGCAGCTTTACTCCTTTTAGGGAGGTGGCTTAATGGCGTCGACTGGAAAGCACTTCTGGGCTTGATTGAGCAGGTGTCCATGACCCACTCAATCGATCCTGCTGCACTGATCCCCAAGGAGCCAGCAGTGTAGACATACCCTGACACAAAGTCAGGAGACAAGCTAAGAGTCAGAGCCAGAGTCAGTAGCCAGGGATAGGGCATAGAAATTGGATTATGGAACAAGGCAAAAGGACAGAAACCAAGAACAGCACAGGAAGGCAGGGCTCAGGAGTCAGACAAAAAGGCAGAGTAAAACATAGCAGCTATCCAAGATTTCACTTAGTTGCTCAACAATTATCTGTGCTGCCTACTGGTCTAAGTAGTGAGTCTGAGACAATCAGAGAAGCCAGACATCTCCAACTGAGAGCTTTGTATGCATTGCCTATGGTGAGCTAGAGTGCACCAGCTCACACACACAGTCATTACCAGCAAGCTGCTGGGTGGTGGCTGTGGTCTGGGGACTCAAGGGTATGGATTTGAGATCTGCGATCCCTCCTAGCACCCCCTTAAGTAGATTGCATTGGATACAAAAACTCAAGCATTTCAGCTTAAAATTTATATTATGCAAACATTCCTCCAACTGAAATTAAGCCATGTGAATACAAATGTAGCATGAACTTGGCAAAAGAGAATTCCTTTTAAAATTGTAACAAATTTTTAAGGAATTCTGTGTGGGGTTTTTCTGGCAGTAAGTTCAGTTGCACTCAGAGAATGAGTTACATTCAGCAGACTTGAATGTGGTTGATTCATGCAACAAACACGAACAACCTACAGATGTTTACAAGGAGGTAAATTGAGAAGAATTGATAACATACCACAGAAGGGTCACAAATAACCTGAATACATTCCTTCCACCTTGAAGGAATTATCAGAGCTATACCCAGTGCTCAGTGAGACCACTGACAAGAAGTTGCAGATGGAAAGTAAAACAAAAGAGGAAAGAGATGCAGGCAGAAGGGTACCATGTGGGAAGATTGTAAGTCAATTGACCCCCAAAGGGGAGAGAATGACAAAGAAATAATGCACGGGTGTATGAGCTCCCTTTGTAAACTAACTGAGGCGTACATTAACATTCAACCTGCTGGTCTTCTTTCTTTCTCTGACATCCTTATATTCTGATCACCATATATTCCTATCCTGCCTCCAAGAGGGGCCGAGGTGAATGGGAGCTTCCAGAAACACCTAAGGTCCTTTATCTGAGGCCGATCTCAGAGACCGTTATCTGTGGTGTCCCCACAAGGCTCAGTCATCTCCCCGACATCTCTACACAGCCGTTGGGAGAGCTGATGAGACAACATGAGCAAAAGCACCAATTGTATTCACTGACTACAAGTCTGACCTCCCCTTTACATTGAAAGTGAACATCACTATGGCCCAAATCTTCAAAGGTTGTTTCTCAGTGGGAGCTGGGCAACTAAATATCTTAGAGGATCTGGGCCCATGTCCCAGCTTTCCTACTGCCTACCTGAGTGCACTACCTTGGTAAAATAATATCTGGCTCTCTCTCAAACCAACCAGACAAGACTGAGGTGATGCCACTAGGAAGAGGGAAGTGTTTTCCTGCTTCACAGCCACCTATCCTCTGAGGGCTTCTGTCCTCAGTAGCCCCCCTTTTTTGGAAACCAAACAGTCAGCAGCAGCAAAACAACACCCATTTTTGATTGAGGCAGGCCAGAAAGTAGCACCTGGTCCTATAAATCATTTATCTGTCTGGGGAGGCAACAACCTCCAGGTTTGACTCCAATCTGAGAAATGAGGCACATGCTCTGAAAAAGCATCAATCAAATGTACAAATCTCTAAATTTACAAGAAGTATGAATACATACAGCCATCCATCTGCTTATCAATACAGGTCATTGCTGTGAACAAATCACCTAGTGTTTTCCTATCTACTTTGATTCCTCAGTGAACATATAGAGAATCCAATTCATATCCAGTATGGGATTGATCCCAGTTATATGAACAACAAAAGCATTTCAAGGATTGAAAAACAAGACATACAAAGGAACACTGAGAAGACAACATTTAAAGTTAAATAACGTCAAAGAGGGAGTACCATCTGAAGAAGGACACAACAAAATATGTTAGTCACTTGGCTTTCCTAGTATCTATATGAAATTAGGACTGGGTGAGATCTAGATGGCTGAGCAATAAGTGATGCTTGTAGGTTGGGAAAAACAACTGGAGGAGATGGACAATCTACTTCAGCTGAAGGATTCACCCACCTTTTGTTCTCAGGTTTGTGATCTTGGAGTTTTAATGTATCCTGGATTGTAATTGAATGTGTCAGATACTAACTATAGCCAAACGCGATATTTTTTTTTCCATCTTTGCTTGATGAACATTGGAAAAAAAATACAAAGTAAATACCGATAGCCTCATCCTGGATCTTCCTCTCTGCCACAGCCTGATAGAGAATAGATTTCTTTAACACCTGAGCAAAGCATATCTGTTCATTCAGCGGGTTGGTAGATTGGAATTCTTTCAATGTCATCTTTTCTGTTATTGTTGATGGCATTGAGCACATCTAACTCATATTTTAAGTATTTGTTTATTGTCTGCATGGCTAAAGAACCGGGATAGAGGTACAATATAAATCAAAAGAGTAAATAAATAAACAGTCACTAAATGCTTTCAAGATTACAAAGAAGGAAGGGAATTATTCCACTCTCAGAAGATGAAAAAGAGAAATGATTTAAAACTACACATAAAAAGAAGAAAATTAGACTGGACATTGGGAAAAAATCCTTAACACTAAGAACAATTATGTAGTAGATGGTGTTACCAGAATTGGTGGCTAGAAATGTATACTTATTAATACACACACAAAGCCTAAGAGGAAACTAGCAGGCCTTGGCATCTCTGATTTATGGTTTAAAAAGTATCAAAAGGTTCAAGAGACTACATGTCATGCTTCTTCAAGCTCATTTATTTTTTACTGCTCTAGAAAATCCCATCTTTAGGCCTTATAAATCATGAAAATGTGTCCAAGTACTCACAATGACAGGTTGAAGGTTTGGCCTGATTATTCTTGCCACATCTTTTTTTCTGTAATATTTAACCTCTGTCCCTCTCTTTTTTGCGCAACTGGCAAATCTAAAGGACGGTAACTCTCAAATTGTGATCTGTACAGAGTAATTACTGGTTTCTTGGGTCCAGATTAATGAGAGTACCTAGCTGTGGAAGAGTCTTCACTTAAATTTGGCTCCAGTCAATGTAAGTGCCTCTCTACACCAATTTAGTAATTCCCCTTCCCCAAATCACAGTCAATCTAATTAGGTTGTTCAGACACTGTGTTGCTTCCATCAACTGTTTTTGGCTTTCAGAGTCATCCCACAATTCCCCACAGTGACTATACAATCAATACAAATGCTCCTGGTGAGGACACACACTGCTGACACAATGAGCCAAGTGTGCACACATACAAGCAGTACCAGTATGTACCATCAGCAGTACCAGTGGCAGTACCATCATGAGTTATGTTTACATAACTCTGTAGTGTAGGCGTGGCCTTAAGAACCTAAATGCCATTCTCAATCTGGGCTCTGATGCCAATTCCTCCTTGTTTCCATCCGCCAGATCACATTAAAAGACAGCTACAAATATATGAAATACATTCTTAATATTACTTACCCTTGCAAGTCATGATAGGTGCCATTAGGATATCATGTGATCAGGAAAGGAAGGTGGTGTGTGCAATGGAGAATAGGAAAGCAAGGTAATCTTTCTATTAAATTGTAGTCTACATTATCAAAGTTTGAGAACCCCTGTTTTAGAAGGTCAGAATGTTGCCTTTATATAACTTCTGGGATGATCATTGGGATCTCAGTCATGAACAACATATAGAAATCTTAGGGTGTGCCTATATGACAATAACAAAAAACCACACCACAGATGTGGCTGGCCTGGGTCAGCTGACGCGAGCTTGCGGGGCTTGGGCTGCGAGGCTATAAAATTGCAGTGTAGATGTTCTGGCTAGGGCTAGAACAGGAGTTCTGAGATCCCACCAGGAGTGCAGCCTGACAGCTCTTGCAATTTTTTAGCCCTATAATCTGAACCCCATGAACCCAGGTCAATTGGCCTGGGCTTTGAGACTCAGTGCCACAGGTTTTTTATTGCAGTGTTGATGTATCATTAGTTTAGTATTACATAGGTGACAGAAGAATATGGCCCTTAATATCTAATGCTACTCAGTACACTGCTATTATATCATGGATATAGACCTTGAGAAATTGAATTATGTAAAAGGTTTAATATTGCACTTTCTAAAGGGATTTAGAAGGAAACAATTAAGATTTTCCAAATCCTTGTTTAAAGCTCTTTCAATAACCAAAAATTTGGCCAGATATGAAAGGAAAATATTAAACGTTCTTCTACATTTATTTGTTTTGACAAACAGTCAAATAAATATGGTTTGAATTTTTTTAAAAAACTTTTTTTAATCTTGCATCTTAAGATAGAAAATATTAGGGTATTATGAAGAAATACAGAACCAAAGGCAATTGATATAATAGCTCAAGCAAAGTAAAACATTAAACTTGGAACAACTTTTAATCAAATTTAGCTACTTTTGTTATTAAAAATACTTCCCTTGTAATAATATTTCTGTGTTATATGAGTGCACTCTACAACTTTTGCAAATTTAAAGGTTTGAGGAGTATTGGCGAGGCTCTATTACAGACCACTGAATAAAACCAGAGAAGAGAATGAATTATTCCTTAAGCACCTGTCTTTAATGTGTGTGGAAAGAAAAAATGTGTTGTTACAGGGATCTCCAATATGGGAGGTATTTGTTTGAAGTCTTTTGTAGCCAGTAGTCAATGTCATTGATGTTTCTAAAAATTATGGATGATAATTTTATAACACAAAAGGTATTACTCCCAACAAAATGTAGTTCTATTTTGGATCTAGTTATGTTGGATCAAATTAAATTAATAACTTTACTGGAAATTGGTGAATTAAGAACTGGCTAACTGACAGACCTGAAAAAGCAGTCATGAGGTGTTTCTACTGGGTTTCATAGTGATTGGTATAAGGTCCAATGTTATTCAATATTTTTGTCAGTTATCTGGTAATAAATATAAAATCAATTCTAATAAAATGTATTGATGACACAAAGATTGGTGCAATGGTAAATAATGATGAGAACAATTATATAGAGGAAACTCAATAACTTGATAACCCATTCAAGCAAAATGGGTTTTAATACAGTCACCTGTAAAGTCCTACATTTAGGAGAAAGAAATGCAGGTCAAACCTATGGAATGGGGGGCTATATCCTGGAAAGCAATCTCTTTGAAAAGGACTTAGGGGTTATAGTAGATGAGCAACTGAACATGAGCTTCCAGTACGATGCTGTGCCAAAAAGGGCTAATAGCGAGTATGAGTGAGGAGGTGATTTTATCTCTTGGTAAGACTGATACCAGAACCCTGTGTACAGTTCTGGTGGTCTACATTTTTAAAAAGATGTTAAAAAATTAGAGGGTGCAGAAAAGAGACACAAATATGATTCCAGGGGTACAAAAATGCCTTACAATTAGGGAATTACAAAGCTCATCTGTTTAGCTTATTGAAAAGAAGGTTGAATGGTGACTTGATTATGGAGTCTACATACCTTCATGAGGGGAACACCAGGCACTAAAGGGCATGTCTTCACTAATGGCAGCAAATTTGCTGGCATCAGATCAATTTCTCGGGATCGATTGAGCGGAAGTGAAGACCCACTCAATCGATTTGGAAATTGACTTAATAAATTCACCTCGAGAAAAAGAATAACGCTGCGTTGATGGAAACAGTTTCTGTTGGTGCAGTGGAGACAGCATGAAGAATGGAGTTTAGGAAGTCAACAGAAGATATGCAAGCTACTCCATGTAGCTTGCATATCTTCCACCGACTGCCGCCGAATTTTTAATCATGAGGCTGATTAACCACTGAAACAAACTACCAGGGAAATGATAGGGTCTCCGTCGCTTGATGTCTTCATATTAAGACTGGACGCCTTTCTGAAAGGTATGCTTTAGTCAAACACAAGTTTTTTTGCTTAAGAGAAATTAGAGGGTAAAATTTAATGTTCAGTGATATACAGTAGATCACTCTAAATGATCAAATTGTTCCTTTTGGTCTTGAAATCTATGAATATTTCTCTCATCTATCTAGAGTTTTATAATTTCATTGTAAATTGACCCTGATTACACCTCCTGAAGTAAATTTTGCAGATAGGGTTAGGGAAAATAATCTCTGCATTTTAGATTTGTGGAGCAAACCAGTCCCAGACACTGCCCTGGATCTGCACAACCAAGTACTCCATATACAGGTTCATGACTGTGCATTGTGCCACCTAAGTTCTTCAGCTTCCTTCCCTCAAGACCCAGCAGCATGGCTGTACTGCAGCCACACCTTTAGGACTTGGGCTTTTCAAGCAAGCAATTGTCTCTGGGACCTCCCTTTATGGGTAGAGGGAAGGTGCAGTGCATAATATATCTGGAAGATGGGTTATCTTTCCACTTTTGCCTCTGTAAGTCAATGGAGGATTTTGTGCATCCTTTGGCAACACTCCAAATTAATACACAACTTTCGTTGAGTTAGATCTGACTTGTTTTTGACTAACTTTTGGCATCTGAATCCAAAAATGACCCCAGTTTTTCTCTATCATGTCAACTTTTTAAGGTACAGGATACCCTCCCTTTGTCCCAAAAATCATACAAAATATACATACAAAGGAAAATAAAGAAAAAATTACCTGAATATACTGTTTATTTAGAGTTATTTTATTCATACAAAGGCTATATATTGTTACTGTAAGTCAAATTGTGTACAAGTAGTAAAGTTCTGCTACCAAACATACATATTAAGGTAAAAATTTACGCTTATAGCTTTTCCTGGAGTGTTCAGTCTGTGGACAATCTCGCCTGATGCTCCAACAATAGTTAGCCATCATATGTACATCCCATCTACCCTGATACTGTGCCTCCATTACCTTCAAATCTTGGTGGAATCGTTCACCTTGCTCATCACTGACTGCACCAAGGTTTTTCGGGAAGTCAGCAAGATGGCTATGCAGAAAATGCACCTTCATGCTCATGTTGCAACCAAGCATTTTGAAGCTCTCCAAGAGTTTCTGGACAATTTCGGTGTAATTCTGTGCTCGTGTATTTCCAAGAAAGTCCTTGACAAGGTTTTTGAATGACAACCAAGCATTCTTTTGGAGTTCTGACATTGTCCCGATGAAATGTTCATCTTTAATGAGCTGCCGAATCTGTGGTCCGTCAAACACATCGGCCTTTATCTTTTCAAACGACAGGCTAGGAAATGCCAAAATGCGATACTTGAAACAGTCTCCTTCAGTTGGCAAAGCTTTAACAAATTGCTTCATGAGACCCAGTTTTATGTGCAGAGGTGGGAATATAATGTTCTTTCTGTCAACAAGTGGCTCATGTAGAATGTTTGGATCACCAGGTTTGAGGTCAGATCTTGGAGGCCAATTCAACTCCACCCAATGCTTCTCACGAGCTCTGCTGTCCCACATACACAGAAAACAGGGATACTTGGTGTATCCGTGTTGCTGACCAAGAAGGAAGCAGACCATTTTAAGGTCAACACAGATGATCCAATTGTGCTTGTGATATTGCAACAGATCAATGACTCTCTTTATGTCTTCATATTCTTCACAAAAACAAACTGAATGGCCAATTGAGACTACACCAAATAAATTGTCATTGTGGAGAAGGACACACTTCAAGCTCCGCTTTGAGCTATCGATGAACAGTCGCCATTCAGTTGCGTTATAGATTGGAATTCCCAATTCCTCCATTAAACCATGTATGTTATGGCAATACACAAAGCCACCGTCACTTCGAAAGTACTGCAGAAATGCACTCTCTCTTGATCGAAAGTAGGATACCTTCACTCCTTTTTCAAGCAAGTTTTTCTCGTGCAGTCTTGATGCTAGGATTTCTGAAGCCTTTTTGGATAGTCCCAAATCTCATGCCAAATCATTCAACTCATGCTGATCAAATCCCTTACGAACTGAGTCATCTTCAATTTCAAAATCTTCATCGTTCCTTTCACTTAGTTCTTCACCATACTCCTGTTTTTCAAAAGAGGGTAGTTCAATGCAAACTGGCACTGGGATTTCAGCTGAATGAGGCACTGGGTGTATAGCTGATGGTAGACTAGGATACTCTATTTTACATTTATTTTTCTTGTTATATCCTGATATTTTCACTATACAAAAGTAACAGTCACTTGAATGATCTCTTGGCTCTCGCCAAACTATAGGTATACCAAATGGCAATTTATCCCGTGTCCCCTTTGTCCACATCTGTAAACTCTCAACACACTGCTTGCACACCTTGTGAGGGGCCCAAGACTTTTCTTGATCACCAAGTTTTACTTTAAAATATGCGAAATAGGCTTGCCTGACAAATGCGCTGATGTTTGTCCTTTGACTGGGAATGGTGAAACTGCCACGGATATAACAAAATGAATCAGGGTTGTTTAGGCACTTACGATGAGAAATAGCAGAGGCAGACATGATCTGAAGGAAAGGAAATAAGTACGTATGTAAATAAAAAAATAAATTCTTCTAACTCCTTGTATACAGACAAGAACTCGGACTACACTTCGGAATACCATTCACTATATAGAGCGGCACACAACCTCTCACCACACTGTCTCATGCGTAACTGAATAGCCTAGACAAGTATGACCTGTCGCTAGGCTCCAAGGTCGCCCCCACCCCTTCCCACTTGAGGGAGGTTTGCTGTCAGCCAATAGGAGAGCACTAGTGCTTCCCTCGATCCAGGCTCGATCCAGCCTAGAGTGGTCGCATTAAGATAAGCTGCAGAGAAAAAACTTGACATGATAGAAGAAAACTAACTGCAGTTTTGAAATCAGCATGCCTATCTATTTAAGTCTAAAACAGCTGAAAAATCGAACTCAACAGGAATTATGTTAAAAATTGTTCCCCAGTATCTATTTTAGCCATCCAAAAACTTATATTCACCCTCCATTGAAGATTTCTGGGCCCACTGGAGGTGAAAGGACAGGGCACTAATTTTCTTTCTGGGTTGGAGTCCTACAGAGGGTGCCCTCTGTGTGAAAATCAGGGTGCACAGTTGGGTTTGGTGTTATTACTCATTATCTGTTTTATATAATATTGGACCAACTGCTCTAGTAGTTTCTTTCCCTGATGCAATGCCGAAAGGCATAATAATTTTCAAAATATCAACAACATCCACAGAACCAAAGAAATCAGAGATAGAACAAATAAATAGGGAATGATGCCACCTGAAAGTGTCTTATTTAACTTTCAAAATTTCAAGGAAAAGACCTCCAATGAGTTCACAGGGTATCAGATTGAATCCAGTGTGAACATACAATATGAAAAGTCCCTCCACAACCAGTGTTGATGACAGCTCCCAAAGAAATGTTTGCTGAGATCTAATTCATGTGACCATTTATGAGATAGTAAAAATGCCTATTTTCGAAGCTATTTACTAATACACTAAGAACATCCATAGGATAGTCCCTCAGTTTCCCGCTCACTTTTGAAGTGTATCAAATGGCTGGAAGAGTAGAAAAAAAGTGAGATGTCTCATACTGATCTGAAAAACAAAATAAAACAGAATCCACAGAAAATTCACTGTCCAATAATACCCCACCTCTCAGCTGCCTACTCCAGTTCTTTTGAGGACCAGGAGGAGCTACTGGCAGTGGACTTGGGGACCCAAGGTCTCACTTATGGCACTGTCCTTCTCTGGAACTCCTGGGATATACATGATTTTAGAGACATAAGCACTGCCTCTTCTATGGCGGTGGAAGGGAAAATCCTAATAAACCTCATAGAATCATAGAAGATTAGGGTTGGAAGGAACCTAAAGAAGTCATCTAGTCCAACCCCCTGTTCAAAACAGGACCAACCCCAACTAAACCATCCCAGCCAGGATTTTGTCAAGCTGGGCCATAAAAACCTCTAAGGATGGAGATTCCATCACCTCCCTAGGCAATCCATTCCAGTGCTTCACCACCCTCCTAGTGAAAAAGCTTTTCTAATATCCAACCTAGACCTCCCCAATTGCAACTTGAGACCGTTGTTCCTTGTTCTGTCATCTACCACCACTGAAAAAAGCCTGGCTCCATCCTCACTGGATCCCCTTTTAGGTAGCTGAAGGCTGCGATCAAATCCCCCTTCACTCTTCTCTTTGGCGGAAGAAATAAGCCCCGTTCCCTCAGCCTCTCCTCATAAATCATGTGCTACAGAACCCTAATCATTTTCATTGCTCTCTGCTGGACTATCTCCAATTTGTCCACATCCTTCCTGTAGTGGAGATATCCAGATGTGGCCTCAGGAGCTCTGAACAGAGGGGAATAATCACTTCCCTCAATCTGTGGCAATGCTCCTATTAATGCAGCCCAATATGCCATTAGCTTTCTTGGTGACAAGGGCAAACTGTTGACTCATATCCAACTTCTTGTCAGGTCTTTTTCTGCAGAACTGCTGCTTAGCCACGCAGTCCCCATTCTTTAACAGTGCCTCATCCCCACTGAATGATTTATAAGAAGCTCCATGAGGTGATCTTCACTAACTCTGTTGTCTCCACTTCTTGTCTCATGGATATTGCTGTGTGTATTTGCATATGTACACAAGTACATGTCGGGGCTGTGCCTAGGGCCAAGGTTACTAATGGTTGATTTTAGATTACTACAGCATGCTTGCAAGGATCTTCAACTTTAAGCTACTGATACGTACTCACAACTTTACTGCCATTATAACAGAGTTTTTCTGGTGAGAATATACATTTCCTTTATCAAGGCAAGTTGTTCCGTGACAATGAACCTCAGAGACACCAACACAATCTCATATTTCTTGAGTACTGAGACTACCCAAGTTTTCCTTTGAATTATGAAAAGAAAGCAGATAACAACAAGAGGTTTAGTTAGATTAATGTATAGAGAAAGGAAAAGAAATCAAACCTACAGATAAAGAATGTCTGTCTCTCTCTCAATCTCTCTCATCACTTCTTTATATTGATCTACTGCTTTATGGAATGTGCTTGGTAGTTCGTTACTATCTGATGTTCTGTAACAGAAGAGCAGTACAGACTATGGGAACACACACACACACACACACACACACACACACACACACACACACACACACACAAAGCAGATAGGCAAGATAAGAAGAATAGGAAAGATCTTCCTAGCTAAGGATCATTTGGCTGAAGTTTAATGAACGCACACTGAAGAATGTAGTGAAAGTCTAAATAGTTATTTTGGGATGAGCTGTACAAGTTAATGTTTTCCTCTGTAATGGGACCTCTTTAACATTGACATGTAATGAAAGCCATTGTAAAATGTATCTTCTGGTGGGAGCAATCTTTCTTATTACTTTGTAAACCTCACTATGGCTGCTGAAATCTTCATTGAAGATGTATTGTATATTTCTCCCTCTGGCAAGAAGACATTAACAAGCACACAACTATCTCCAACTGGCTGTGTGTTTAACATTTAGATAGTGTTGTATTTTTTAATTTTTATGCTTTAGATTGGGAGCCATTAAAAGGAGTATTATTCCTGATTCCCACTGAATTCACTCGTGGTAGGTTAGGTTAATCGATCTATACTGGTAGATTACATCAAGGATATATAATGCTGTACATCAGATCCTGTTTCTTGATTAAAGGTGGTAACCTGAATTAAAATAGGACATCAGTCTTTCCACTTTCCAAGTTCAGCATTCAGCAAGTCTAAATGATAGAGATAACAGTAAATAAACTGGATGTGTTAAAAATCACAATGTAATAGCATAGTTATGTTCTACAATATATGCTTATCTCTGCAGATTATGAATTCCAACTTCAAGTGTTCAGATTGTTCAGATTAATGTTTCTGAATACAAAATCTTAAATGTTATGCCTATCTAGTATTTCACTGGTTATATTATCTTTGAGATTGTCTTTATAAATGTGATAGATAAAAGACTTCACAGCTTTTAAAACCCTGTTTACAAAGCTTTAAAGGAAGAAAAAAATGAAAGAAATACCAATATTTATAACAGCTGTGAAATATATCTTGATATTATTGAAACCTATCAGAGCACACTACAGCTGATATATAAATATAAGATTTATGTACCTATTTAGATTGTGCTCTTACACAGATTCCACACCAAAAGTACAATCCATAGCTCTGGGCATTCTTGACATACATTTAAAAAAACTGAAAATGGAGTAAAAAGTAAATATTGATTAAAACATCAAACCATTTTTCCTCCTACCCTACTACACATAATTTGATCACCAGTTATGTGACCAATACTGCTTAACTTTCAGCTCCCCTTCTCACTGAAACAGAAATACCATCCTCAACTACCTCAGCTCTCCTCCAATCTCAACTCAAATAGTTGAGTTATGCAACATGGCCACTAGGCCAACAAATTAACTTTATTAATTAGTTAATCAATTAATCAAAATATGAATTGGGAAACTTTTCTAACACATATACTCTCACTCTCTCTCTTTCTCCATATATATTATATAAAATGTATATGCACATACAAGATATAACATAAGTATATGGGGTTTTTATCAGTCCTTTTGAGTTTAAAAATCTGTTTGATTGGTTAAAATAGGTCATGTGACCAACATAGATTTGCCCCATCTTACAGTTTGTAGAATGTAAGAGAGAATGAACGTTTTCCTCTCTATTTTCTTTCCTTCTAATCCATTGAGAAAATATAATTCCATGGGAAAATTAAAAACATCTATACAAGGTTAACATTTCCTAATAAATTCTTTAGACTTCCTGTAATGGATGCTGTTCTCCTAAGTGCTTAACTGTGCTTGGTAGGCACTGAGCATTGGGTGATAGTATAATTCCTCAGTTCCCAGGGTTGTGGGAGAGTGTACCAGCTGTGTGATCTCTTTGAATATTTTGTGAGACTATGCAAGGGGTGGCATGAAATAATACCTGCATTTGGGAGGGGAGGAAAATGACAAAGGCTAAATCCTGCACCATTTAAGTCAATAAGTGTTTTGTCATAGATTTCAGTTGGACCCAAGATAACAATATTATTATTATATAGTATGTTTAGTGCATGTATAGAACTCCCATGGAGATCCTGAGAGTTCCATATAGAGCGAGAACTTTACCAAAATATAAAGGAAAATTATTGTCTTATTTACACTGGTGTAACTAAGATCAGAATGTAACTGGCGACGCTCTAAGCCTCGAATATATTTTAAAAAAATAAACACAACACTAAGTGAGACATTTTAAAATTCTGTCTTTTATATTTTATTTGGGAAAATGTGGGTAAATTTTACCAAAGTTTATAGAATTTCAGTGCGATGTCAGGTTTCTTGATGTTTCCTGTGTGTGTTTGTAGAATGCCTAGCACAATGAGACCCTGATCTAGCGGGGCTTCTAGATGCTACTGTAATACAACTGATAAATAATAAAAATGACAAATCTATAGGATTAAATCATTGAACACTTAAGTACATAGAATATTAACTGTGCTTATTTTTCAACACTTCCTGGTTCACCATTTATACCTGGGGTACAATATCCCACAGTTTTGTACATCTTAACTTCAAAATGAATACTTGTCTGTATTGAGAAGAGTAGGTTAGATTTGATGGAATATGAATGTCTCTGGCATTTTTATTATATTACTTATTTTATTAAGGAAGCAATGGTTGAGCACCTGTTGTCTGGGTTCTGTGTTAGTATTTCCCATAACAAACTGCTATTTGAAGGAGTTTATATTCAGTCATAACACTTCATTCTGGTGGAACTAGGCATCCAGCTAGCTTCTGAACAAGGGCAAGAATAAAATATTTTGATTTGCTACATTTAAAAATCTATTGAGACCAGAGCCCTTTTCTTGTAAAAACTTATTTTAAAGGAACACGGTCAACATTGGTAGTTTTCAAATGTGACTTACATGTTTCTGCTAATATGTTTTGAAAAGTCCATTTAACTCTTATACGTCTGTTCTTCAAATCAAATACTAACATGCTGTTTTTATCCCCTAAAAAGTAAAGGCCAGCTGCTTACCATTTATGACTACAATAAGAAACCAATGTGTGTGTAATGGAGAAAAAATGTAGGAAAAATTATTTCCATTTAAAGTTTACAAGAGGTATATTACAAATGAAATTTCATATATATTTGAATTTTTCTTATCTTTTTACAGTGGGTGTTCCTCTTATTCTGCCAGTCAGGCAGGCATAGTCATTCCAGACAAAGTTTTGATGGCTACTCTTCTTTGCTAAGCTCCTCCCAGGCTTTGAAATCTTCTGAAGAAGGAAATAAAGATGTTAGCCTGCACTGACTTACCTCTTACAAGCTACCCATCCAGGTCCTGTGCTTGATAAGGCAACTAGAGTGGGAGTCAGTGTTGATTTTGTCACTTCAGAGAAAATAATTAGGAGGAACAAAACATTTGTTTTTTCAACATGTGTCTTCAGCCAATATCAAACTAGGTATGTGACAACCATCTAATATGGACACTGTGAGAATTAAGGAAAAAAGGGAAAAGGGACTGGGGCAAAGGGACACAGAGAAGGGCCACTGGATCTTTGTGTATGTGGAAGTAACAACCACTGCTGAAAAGGCGTGTAGACAGGAGTATTGACAGGAGTTCCACCAGAAGAGACAGAAACAAACAAACAAACAAATACTTCATGTCAAGCCATTATCTCTACTGATATCGGTCCCCTCAAACCACTCTCTCTTATCCAAGTTTTTGGGTCTAAATTGGTCCTCCTTTCTGTCTCCTGAGGGGTCTGTGAACAGGTGAATGAGCATGGAATTTTAATAAGGCCAAAAATAAAATGTATCCAAAAAAACCAAAAGAAAATGCAAATAATATAATACAGTAGTCATAATAACCAAAGATAAACATACAAACAGATGTTTAGGTGCAGAAACAACTTTGTATTTAAAAAAAGGATGAATACAAGTTAACTTTTTTTTTTAGAACAAATAGTTTTGTGGGTTTTTTAATGCTATAATGACACATTTACTTTTCCTTATCTTTCACTTACCAATGCCTTTAATTCTATAGTAGTGAGCCCTAAAAGTCTTATTTATTAAAAGTGTCAATTTTCATCAAGTACATAAAGGGTCACCTTCCGGCTAGGATGACCTACAACCAGATGTTTGTACAAAAACAAGATTTGGGCCATCTACAAAATAAAATGGGCTAAATAAAATGAGTGTTGAGATGGGTGGTACAAGTTATATATCAAGGATATTCTAGCTAGAAAATGGATAGCATGCACTCATTTGAAATTTTTCTATTTTACTTAAGACACTTTTACCATGGCCATCACTGTTATATCTGAGCACCTTCCAATGATGCATTAAGCATCATAATTAACATCTGTCATCATAATGATCTCTCTCGATTACCAGTCCAAGAAGAAAAAATTGCATGTGTAATATTTTGTTTCTTCATAACTCTACCAACAATGATTTTTCACAATTTCTTCCTTATTTCTTCTATTTCTATTTCATTCTTGCTGAGGGTGGATTGTGCCCTCAGCAAGTTTGCGGATGACACTAAGTTGGGAGGAGTGGTAGATATGTTGAAGGGTAGAGATAGGATAGAGAGTGACCTAGACAAATTGGAGGATTGGGCTAAAAGAAATCTGATGAGGTTCAACAAGGACAAGTGCAGAGTCCTGCACTTAGGATGGAAGAATCTCATGCATTGCTACAGACTGGGGACTGACTGGCTTAGCAGCAGTTCTGCAGAAAAGGACTTGGGAGTTACAGTAGATAAGAAGCTGTATATGAGTCAACAGTGTGCTTTTGTTGCCAAGAAGACTAACAGCATATTGGGCTGCATTAATAGGAGCATTGCCAGCATATCGAAGGAAGTGATTATTCCCCTCTACTCAGCACTGATGAGGCCACAACTGGAGCACTGTATCCAGTTTTAGACCTTCCATTACAGGAAGGATGTGGACAAAATGGAGAGAATCCAGCAGAGAACAACAAAAAATATTAAGGGGCTGAGGCATATGACTTATGCGGAGAGGGTGAAGGAACTGGCATCATTTAGTCTGAAGAAAAGAAGAGTGAAAGGGGATTTGATATCAGGCTTCAACTACCTGAAGGCAGTTCCAAAGACAATGAAGTTAGCCTGTTCTCAGTGGTGGAAGATGACAGGTCTAGGAGCAAAGGTCTCAAGTTACAGTGTGGGAGGTCTAGGTTGGATATTAGGAAAAACTGTTTTCACTAGGAGGGTGATGAAGCACTGGAATGGGTTACCTAGGGAGGTGGTGGAATCTCCATCCTTAAAGGATTTTATGGCCCAACTTAACAAAGCCCTGTCTGAGATGATTTAGCTGGGGTTGGTCCTGCTTTGAGCTGTGGATTGGGCTAGATGACCTCCTGATATCTCTTCCAACCCTCATCTTCTATGATTCTATAATTCTATCTTGTTGGGAGTTTATATCTAAAGTTTAAAGGGACATTTTATCTCTGCTTTCTTTCCTTTGGTAGAGGTGGCACCCATGTCAAATTGCAGTTGCCACAACTGTATACTGGTTGGTCCTATTTGTCACTCCACATAGCCATCCCTTGAATTCTTCTCTCACACACATAAATGCACAATGTTTCACCCACACATAAACACCCACATTGTTTTATATGTCACATAATTTTTCATCATATCATCATCTTATGCATCTGTTATTTACCCAGTTTTAGAAATATTTGCAAGGGTGTGCATTAATACATAAATGAGCAAAATAAAAATTTGGATCTATGCATTCTTTGGTCAAGATAAAATATAAAAGTGCTAAGGATTAAATAAGATTTATAAAATGCACTTTTTAATGAAGTCTCTTGCTTTCTTTACCTTTTCCCACTATTTCACTATTTGATTATCTTGACCTGGTCGTGCAAGTTGTGTTTTATTAAGCTATAGTACATAAAATATTGCACAATTAAGTATGATTGGCTGACTTTACTCAGCTAAGCCCCAAAACTAGAAGAGAAGTGTTGTTGAAGATCTAAATTGAGAATTGGCAGAGAAATATGTTGCAGTGCATATTGCTCTGATAGTCATTGCTTCCTTTCATGAGCAATACATCTGATGGATCAATCACAAGTTTTAAAGCTAAAGAGATACAGTAACTACATTTACAAAGTTCTATATAAGAAGCATCTTGAATTAAGGTAAATAAAAATGAATGAGAGAACAAGAGTGATGGAGCAGGGATTATTAGTGGGGAAAGAAATTAATGCCAAGAGAGATTATTAAGAAGACATCTAGCTTTTGTAAACTACCCAACTATTCAAGGGTCTCTAGTGCCTTCTCAGAGATGCTGTGTACTCAGAATAAATTTACTATTGTAAAATATCCATGGTTATCCAGGAGACATCTTGATGAAAACAAAGGCCAAATATAAACTCACCTGGGTGGTGGGGATAGATCAGGGGTGGGCAAACTACGGCCTGCGGGCCATATATGGCCCATTTGAGCTTTTCATCAGGCCCTCCAGCTGGGCCTGGCTAGAGCGCAGTGCCGCTCCCCCTCCCAGTCCCACCCACTCCCCCCTCCCTTCTCCCACCACATGGGACCAGCAGCACCCTGGCTGGAGCACAGTGGCCACGCCCCCCACTCAACCCTCCCACCCCTCTCCCACCATATGAGCCCAGCAGCACCACCCTATGGGCCCAGCAGCACCCTAGCTGGAGCACGGCAGCTGCTCCCCCTCCCAGCGCCACCACTCCCCCTCTCCCAGCACGTGGCCCACCATACAATTTCATACCCAGATGTGGCCGTCAGGCCAAAAAGCTTGCCCACCCCTGGGATAGATCATTGATCCTTCTGATCCAAAAGCACTGGTCTTGCCACTTGTGCTACAGGAGAATCTCAATATCAAAATTATGAAGTTTAGCAATTCTGATTCTATGCACTAGAGGGCTGTGGTACACACATTTTCTAGTCTCACCTTCCTATACTCTCCTAATTAGGCAAAGCTTGTTCAGTTGTATCAGAAGTTCAGATCTTGCTTCTGATAGTAGTGTAAGAAATGTGATCACCTAGGAGTTTCAAAGTTGTCCATACTATGGCCACTTGGTACTCGGAAAGCAAAACTTAAATTCATGTCTTCACACACCAAGTGCACAAGCCCTAACGTCTGAGGTAGAGAAAAAACCTTGTAGATGTTGTCAGGATAGTGACTATGTCAAATCGTTGAGCTATAACAATTCTATCCAAAATAAGGCAGCCATATAAATACAATGATCTCACTGAACTATGCTTCACAGCATTCATGGGGATATTCTCTCCAAGTTACTGGTTTCTGTTACAAATCTATCTTAAAAGCTCAGTTACTCAAAAAAAAACAACCACAATTTAAAATTATACTTTTCAAAGAACTTCCTACAATGTCAACATCAGCTTTGCATCGCAACGCTCACAAAAATTGCTCAGTTAACACTGCACAGTTCAAATTAGAAATACTGAGGGACATGACATCTTTGAAAAAAGACAAGAAAAAAGCTCTTTTTTCCCTTCTTACACCTTTTTTTTAGGTATCATTTGCCCTCATAATTAGAGAATGATAAATACTTCAAAATAAAAATGGCAAATTTGCTCTGGTGAGAGCTGTAACCCTTTTCATTCATTTTTGGCTAATGATGTTGAGACTGATTATTTATTATTATTACTTTTTGCAATGTTCAAGGAAATCCAAAATATTGTGGATGCTTTTAGTAGTTTGTATTTACACATGAAATCTCATTGTTTTTTCCTCAACTTTAGAGCTTGACTTTACTGCCAACTTCTAACAACAGACCTTAAACTTCAGCCAAAGTTTCTACCCAAGGCTGGGCTGTTTCTACAGTTTTCTGCAGAGCTTCCTATCTCTGCTCTTAGGTCCCTCTCATTAGAAAGTCACACCCACTCAGCCTACATCCTGATTAAGTTAGCACCATCACAGCAGAATACACTCAGCATCTTTTGCAGAGCTCTAATTCCTCTTAGCGGGGGATATTGCAGAAAAGCTCTGCATTTCTTTGCAAGGTCATCAATCCTGCCCTCTTGTTGCAATCCTTCCCCCATCCTAGCTTCTCAGCTATGTATAGTGCATAACATCTCCACATTTATCATTTTTAAAACCAATCCAAACTTAAATAACAATCCTTTACATTTTCACTTTAAAAAAAAATCATGTGCTCATGTTTTTGTAAGAAAAGGATTAACAGTTACTCAAATGCCCAGCCAATAAGTAACTCTATTTTTGAAGATAATCAGAACTTCTGATCGTTCTCTACATCTCTGAAAAGAATTTGAAGGCTATCATAGTCAACATTCTCAGGGTTTATGCTATTATAATAAGTGTGTCGCTCTCTTAGTATTGAATGAGAGAACAAAAAGAAAATGAGTGTTTTCCTTGGTTAAGAAATGTGACCATTTTTAGTGACAATATAGTCCATAGAAAATGCATTTCTACGAGAATGAATGAATATGCCTATAGAATTTGCTTAAATGAACCATTTCTGAGCAGAACTGTTGTAAAAAAAGTGGCAAAGGACAAAAAAATGTTTCTGACATCCACAATCATTTCAATAAGCATTTCCAAAACTGACATCTGGTCTGGATTTAGTTGGACTATCAGAGTGAAATAGTTGTGAAGTAACATGTTCCTTAACACGTTGCACTTTTTATACTGGAAGTCAGATTACAGTACAGCTACATATGTTTACAAAGCATGGTGATGATGCTTTTTGCTGGCTAAAATTTACAGGGGAACTTGGATATATTTTGGTACTCAGCTTTCAAAATCTAATTTTAGTTGTCAGACGTAGAAAATGTATCTCTTTGTTACTGCTTAATGCGTAACTAAACATGAAAAAAATGAAGCTAGAACTGTGAAAGCATGGTATGAATTAGATGGATGTTATTAAAGCTATGCACAAAGGGTGGCACAAAGCAATATCAGCATATTTTAACTTCTAGATGATTTTGTGAAAAGGTGATGAAGAAAACTGTTTTTTTTCTGGCTGATTCAGATACACTCATTTTTTCAATAAACAAGAGATAGTTTTGGCACTGGGAAAATAGTGGGAGTCGAAATAAAAATTGTACTTGCTGCCAAAGATTTTGGTGAAGTAAATACACATGAATGGTCTGGGACCAGTAAAAATGGAGACAAGAATTATATCCTTTCAGCCAATTGGCTGCAAATATATTAAACTATTAATTTAAACAAGATATCTCTTAAAGGTAGATGGTCCTGGGAGCAGGAGAGATTAGTAGAATCATAGAATATTAGAGTTGGAAGGGACCTCAGGAGGTCAAAAGGTAGAGACTATATATAGTAAGAAGACTGGCTCTGCCCAGAGCCATCCTCATAAGGATCACCCCAGGTCTCCAGCAATGAATCCCAAGGTTTGTAGTACGTGCAGGAAATCAACAAGTGGCAACTCAGCTAAAAAGGCAGAGGGACACCATTGTTTGGCATCACATGGAGTGGTGTTGTCTTGTTCCTCTGTGCATCACCTTGCATTATACAGTGATTTATTAAGGGTCAGCCCTCTTTATGTTCATGGGCTCAGATTGCATCGCCTAGACCCACACATGGACCACGTCTTAGGCCATAGTGTCTGAATACACTGAGGAGGGCACATGGATTTGAATTTGGGTTTGTTAGCTCAAGCGTTCCATCTGACCTCCCCTGTTTTGGAATCTCCTGGGAAAAGGAAACATTGCCTCATAAAGGTCATTAATTTTTGATGCATAAAATTAATGAAATTTCATGTTTTTCACTTGTACCACAACATTTTCAAGAAACAAAATCCAGAAGCTTCATGCAGACTTAGTTTTTAGATTATTTTTATCTATTAAACAGTCAATGGGCATTCTTACTTTCACTGATTTCATGAGGGAATATTGAAACGCCTTTTGCTGCAAGGAAGTCACTCCTGATTTACATTGGTGCAAGTCAGAGGAGAATCAGGGTGAATGTGTATAAATTACCCTTTCTAAATTTCAAAATTATGCAGTTTTCTTAGAGAGATACTTGCTGATGCTAATGTTTTCAAGAGCTCTCAGCAATTCACATATTTCCTACAAAGTCCCAAACTTTTGTTCCTGGTGAACATATCTCACCATTCTCATTTTGTAACTTCAGAGCTGTTTTAATTTATGTCATGATATTTAAGTACAGCTGCTCATCTGAATAGCCCCTTTCAATCTTAACATAGATACACTAAGAGCCAGCCATGTTCTCCATCGCAACTGGCTGGAAACTTTTTCATGAAACATTTCTTTTTAAAAGTACCTGTTTCATTCATGTTTTTCAGATTCAGGATTTAATTTGTTGGAGGGTAGGGAGAGACCCCAGAATCGTCAATAGCCTGCCTATGTGAGTGCCCTTAGGGATATAGGGCAATCTCTCTCACTGGCCCAGTGAATAATTAATTTTTTTCACAAAATGGAACAGCTCCAGCAGGAGAGAGAGAGAGAGATCCTCTATATCCATGCTATATATCCTGGTGGACAGAGTACTAACCTCATCTGGGGTGGGTCTCTCACGTTTTCATGAAAATTTTTTCAAAAGATCTTATTTTAAATTTGCATCACAATAAAAACAAAAATTGGAACCTTTTTTTTTTTTGAGAAATGGAATTGTTTTCTGGCTAATCCTGTTGTCAGGAACCAGTCAACTGATATTAATGAAAGTTTTGCCTGAGTTATGGCTCAGTAAGAACTTTAGCATATGACCCACTGCTCTTGTTATACAAACTCAGTAAATAAAAACTTTTCTTATTAAGAACTTTAATAATCTCATTCTTATTTCTATGCCAATAAATCAGCAAATGTCTCCCACACTGAAACATAGCAAGCCAATTAGAAATGGAAACTTACCTTTTATTTATTTATTTTTAAACGATCTATTAATTAACTTTAAACCAACCATCTTTAAATAACTGTTTAGTTTACCTCAGATTATCTAGTTTAATTTCCTTGCTTCAGACATTTGTATAACAATGGAAAGAATTTTGCATATTTATGACAAAATATTTCTGTAGAAATTCAGAAAGTTTTCCTTTCCTCCATGAATTAGGCAAGATTATTTTTGTTCAGCTCTTTTCAGAAACATTTTTAAATGCAATCTTCCTTTCTTGGTCCCATGTGTCTAGCATTAAATGAAGACTAGCCTGTAATAAAATTAAGCTCCACAAAAGCTATTTAAACAGTGCTCTACTCACAATGAAGAAATTCAGAGGTAAATTGGAAAGATTATTTTAACTCACCCCATTGTATCTTGAAGATAACGAGGGATCTATATAATACTTAGTCATGATGAGGTGAAATAGGGTTCAACACTTAGTCTTAACACTTGGTTTCCTTGCCTTTGTGAGTGAAATTCATGTGCATAATATTATGTAAATATATTTTTGAAGGTTTTATTTTTCTTTCAACCTTCAAAGTATTTTTGAAAAAAAAGTTTGCATAATATGGAAATATAAATTTAACAAGTGCTTTCGATAGTCTTTGGATAGTCACTGATAATTTTAAAAAGCAGTCTAAATGGTATGTGTGTGCATTTGTATGTGTATAGAAACAGAAAGAATGAATATATGACTGTGTAGTAAAAAGGTTTCATCTGCTTTATTTGGTATGGATGCAGTTTTTGCAAATAGCAAAGTTCAGAATGAGTTATGCTGGACTTACATAATGAATACCGCATCACACCATGTAATCCACACTACAAATCACACAAAACCTTTTTTAGACATGAAAAATAATTGCAAATTGTTTAAAATTATATTAGCAACAACACACACATGCACACACACTATCATAGTACTCTCTTATAATGCCAAGTTTGATTTGACCCAATTTTTCCCTCTCCCCCTCATTTCTCCCCACAAACTTTCCTTTTTTCCATTTCCCCACTTCCTCCACCTCTTGCTCACTGCACTCACTTCAGACAAATCATTAATTATTTTAATTCCTTTTATATTAAAAAAAATAGTAACTTTTAAGATGAAGTTAGAGTTAAACCAAGAAACTCTCTGCCTTTGTTTAACTATTGACTTCCATTCCCCTATAACATCCCTTTCTACGCTTTGTCTTCC
Source organism: Mesoclemmys tuberculata (assembly GCA_007922155.1). Classification (NCBI taxonomy): domain Eukaryota; kingdom Metazoa; phylum Chordata; order Testudines; family Chelidae; genus Mesoclemmys; species Mesoclemmys tuberculata. Next base: position 13,223,441 of record ML675618.1, on the reverse strand, counting down.
TTATTCCCTTTTATTTAACCTGAGACCCTATTCCTGATGCTGAGGACTTCAATGTCAATTCACACATGCAAGTTTCTCCTGCTCAGCTCCAGTTGCAGGATTGAGGTCATGGCTACACTCAAGCAAAACACAAATATGCTTAAATTTAACACATGAGTATTCCCACTTAAGTGAGTAGCAATATTTGTAGGCTTAAAATAAGCATGTGATAAAGTGTTACACTTAAGAGTAGAGACAGTTTTTGTATATTCTTTTTAGGGCTGGTATAAATAATAATAATTAATAAATAGCTAATGAAAACTAACCTTCTCTTATGTCATGAGAGGTGCATGGTCCATGAGCCTGCTAAAGTTGGAAGACAGGTTGATAGGGAAGCTCAAATGTTCACTGCCTATAGTAGGTAGTTGTGTGAAAAAAATGGAGGATTTCACTCAAGGGCTGTCAACTTGGTGCCTTGCATGAGCAGTACATTCAACTACAATAAAAAAAAAGTAAATAAAATGAAGTGATAAAAGGTGCTCTTGAGTTATATGGTGAGGAATAAAAAGGTTCAAAAAGTACTTAAGGACTACATTTTGGTCATTCCAATATCTTAGAATTTAGTCCAACACACACTTTTTAAAGTTTTTTTTGTGGGGGTGTGTGTGGGGGGGGGCGCCTAGGGGAGGAATCAGTCCTGGTTTATAGCCCTCACTGCCAACTTTGAGCCTGAAGGAAATTTTTACAGCTGAGTTATAAACTCCTAAATATCAGCATTTATAATGGCAAGGCTGACAGCCCCTTAACTTCAGCACTAGACTGTGTCAGTATAATATAAGATCTTGGAAAGGAACATAATTTCAATGAGGTCATACTGAGTTAAAAAACTAAGTCCGGACCGTTCTATCCCACCAGCACACATATATCCTTAACTGCATCTTCACATCATGTAAGACTAATCGGTAAGAATAATTCCAGTGTTCAAATTATAAACTATATAGCCATTCCCCAAAATTTCATATACTGAAATTTTCTGGTTAGCCCATAGTCAAAATCCTGAACACACTTTTTATGTAATCCTGATTGCTTGGTTTTCGTGCCTCCAACTTTTTCCTCATGATTTCTCTTTTTTATAAATAGAGCACATGGTCATTCAAGTAGTAATTAAGAGCCATTAAACACTTCAATCACACGTAGGTTAAGGCTACCTCTGCACTGCAGACTGGGTGCACACATCTCATCTGACCGAACACGCTAAAAATAGTAGCGTACCAGCACTAGCACAGCAGGAGCTGCACAGGCTAGCTATGTCATGTACAAATCTGAACCCTGTGCATGACTATTTGGCACAGCTAGCCTTTGCTACCTCTGCTACATTGCTATTCTTGACGAGAGCTATTTCAAGGGTGCATAGGCAAGCTGGAATCACACCCCAAGCTTATAATGTAGATTTAAATAAAAAATCCTATCTTTTTCTTTACCACATCATGTTGCATAAGAGTACTGATATTCTTTCCGTCTTCCCTCCCACAACCCTCTTTTTATTGTCTTGTTTTTCCCTCATTACATCATCTCTAATTTAGTTTTAAAGAATCTTGTGGCTTTAAGTGATCCACATCACCTTTTTGAGTGCTGACTGAAATAATAAATAAATAATAATCATTATAGATGGGAACACAGGCTCACTCCTACTTCCAATGAAACTAATGGCAAAACTTCTATTGGCTTTAGTGAGAAAAAGATTCTCCCCCCTACCCCAACATTAGTAATAATTTCTCAGGGAAAGGATATTTTTCTCTGTTCTGTGTTGGTGAATAAAATCAAAATATCTTAAAGATGTATTCAAATATATGTTAACTCTTTTCATTGTTCATTTTGGCCAATTGTGTTCACTCAGTAAGTATAAATTACACTGCACGCTGGTCAAACAGATGTTGAATAACAACACAGAAAATGTTACGGGGTTTATGTCTGCATGCATCTGAGAAGAATGATAGATGCAAAAGTGATTTAGCCCTCTGAGTGAAACATCCTGCTTCGTAACACTGCATTGCAGGCCTAGAAAATAACCTGTTTAACTGAAAGGGGTTCCAACTCTATTACACAAATTTCATGAGTGACTGGTTGGATCCCTTAGGATGATGCAGCAAGCTCCCCATTTTTGCTTGACCAACTATCATGGTCAATGCAGAGGGAGGGTGAGGCCATGGCCCTATTTTCACCTTGTTCCATTGAAGCATATTGTACCCAAGTACATGCTAGTGTGGACTATAACTATCACTGGCCTCTACATAAGTAAGAAGATAAAGATCCCTTGTACCTTCCCTTCTTCGTGAACCTGACCCCAACCTTATAGTGTATAGTCAACATTTTGCTCTCAGGTACTGTGCACCCATGGCAATTTGGAGTAGCTCCAGTGAGTACAATTGCAGTACCAATTGAGTTGGTTCAGATTTATATTGGCATACCTGACAGCAGTTTGAACCCATACACTTACACTTTGGACAAGTTTTATTCAGAAGTAAATATGAATGACTCATAATCAGAGAATCCAGGTGAGTGTAAGCACCCTCCTATGCTGAAGAAAGATTATTCTATTGTAAGTTGTGTTTCTTGCGTTATTTTACCTCTACCACCACCATCCCTACATTTTTTATTAATTTTTTAACAGTTCTTTCTGCAGATACTTTTCTGTTAATGTGTTGAATGAAGTCAAGTTTTTGGACAGACAAGATGATTTCAGATATGTTTCTGGGAGGGATGAATAGCTTATGTTCTTCTTGTAATTCTGTACTTGATATCTGTGCCCTGAATCTGAACACCATCAATTATCAGTATTGCCTCCTTTTTGGGATGGACCAAACCTCCCGGGGGGAAGATGCTGGGTACCTGTCCAGATGCAAATCTGGAATGGAACAACAACTTCTTCAAGTTTGGCTGAATATCTTGCAGTATGTTCAATAAAAAGCACCTTAGGCAAGTGTCCATGTATGAACTTAGAGAACCACATTCTCCACTGATATAAATTGGAACAGCCCCACTGAAACCAGTGGAGCTGTGCAAATTTAAACGAGCATAGAATTTGGGTCTTCTGGCATTTCTTTGTAAGGCAAAGACTATTTCTATTCATTAGATCACTTGCTATGGAAGATAAAATTCTCTTACACAAAAACACATTTGAGAACATCAAGCAATCTTCTTACTCTCCAGACTAGCTTTACAAGGCTGTGTCTATGCATAGAAATGTACTAGTGAAGTTGGAGTATTACAATAGTGTCCCAGCGATTGACTGAAGAGGGGTGGCTTTTGACTTCGGCTGTACCTGGGAGACTGCAGGCTCAAGCTTGCAACATTTTGTTGTTGTCCTTCATGACCAAATGTGAGGCTGACAAGAGTATTGCATCTTGTGAGTTTGATTGTAGCTAAAAAGCCCGATGTGGAGTGGAAGTCCCTTCAGACCAGTGCATATGTAGCTCGATACTGAAGAATGAATTACAGTCTGTGCCCGCTGAATCTGCCACTGTTTATGACTCAGCCTCCTTGCATCAAGATCCATATGACGATTAATCTCGAACTGAGTAACCCTATCACTGATTACAGCTCTCAGACCTATTGGTTGCTGATGACTACCAGCTGTCAATGTCAATATTGATCCGCTTCAGGTTATGCTTCAGTGTGTCCTTTGAGCATTTCTTCTGGCCACCTCTTGTGCAGTTACCCAATTTCACTTTGCTGTACAGCAACTGCTTTGGCACTCTGGTGTCATCCATCCTCAGCTCATGACCAGCCTATCTTAACTATGAGGAGATGAGCATGGATTCAATCCCTGTTGAGTGGCTACATTCCAGAACCTCACTGGTAACTTAATATTGCTATTTAACGTAGAGTATGGCATACAGATGTCATAAATGGAACTTATCTAGAAGCTTGATGTAATGCCTGTAGCAGGTCCAGATTTTGCACCTATACAACAAATTGGACATCACCACCACTTTATAAATTTTTAACTTTGTTTGAAGCTTAATACCATGTTGCTGCCAGACTCTGCCTGCTAGTCTGCCACATGATGAACTGGCTTTGTTGATGTGACATGTCAGCTCCCTGTCAATAATAGCATCATTCAACAATATGCTGCCAAGATAGCAGAAGTCTGTAACTGCATTCAGCTGGGTGTTACTGATAGTGGCTTTTGGTTTCATGTAGAGTTTCCTTGGTGCAAGATACACATCTTCTATCTTTTTCAGAAGAGATTGTCAGCCCATAGCTTTTTTGCAGACACTGCAAATCTGTCCATAATCCATTGTATTTCTTCTTAACTATGTGCCTCTCAGTCATGGGCATACAGCAGCTCATGAACAATTGTTTCAAAGACCTTTGTGGAAGATTTCAGTCTGTTCTGGTTGAATAATTTTCCAGAATATCACAAATATATCCTGTTACTGGCATTCAGGTCTCTTGTAGCATCATCGAGCTTTTCTGCATAGAAGAGATTGAATGGTACTGGACAAATAACAGAGCCCTGATTAATGCCATTAGTGATAGAAAATTGGTCAGATAGAATACCAACTACACAGACTTGTCTGAGCATTCTGTCCTGAAATAGCCTCAGATTGTTGATTAATTTTTCTGGACAACAAAACTTATTTAATAGTTGCCAAAGACCAGGTCTAGTGATGGTGTCAAATGCTTTTGCCAGGTCACTAAAGATAATGTAAAGGTCCTATTGCTGTTCTCTACATTTCTTCTGCATCTGACAGGCTACAGTTATCATGTCTGCTGTTCCTTGCATTGGCTTGAAACCATGTTGTGATTCTGATAGCACCTGATCAGTGAGTAGCAGATAGTTAAATAATACTCTGGCCAGACCCTTCCCAGCGATGGAGAACAACAAGATACTACCTCACCAGTCTGGATTGTACCCCGGAGTGGTCGAATACATGCACTAAAACCTTCCACCTCTAGGACTATGTTTTGAATTGGTCACTATTGGTAGTGATCAAAACTCATTACGATCTGTTGACTGGAAATACATAGGTGTTGCTTTAGGCCCTGACCACGTGTGTACATTTACATGTGTAACTTTATCCGGAGCCAGTGGGAGTAATTACATTTAATCCAGTTCCTTGTGGCTAATCACATCGCCAAAAACAACAGTGCTAGTTGGTACTGCTGCTGGCAAGAGTGACATGGGCATTTGAGTTTATTAAAGTGCACTTGCCTCCCCTGCTCTGTGGCTACAAGTCAGTCTCCAGTTCTGTCACTCTAGCGCCTTTCATGAGTGCTACATTCACATTTAGAAAAGGAAAAACCTGTAGGTGCTTGCTGCTGGAAATGGCACATGCATAACGAAAACACTCCATGTTCTTTCCCAACTACTTTAAAAGAGCAAATGTTTTGTTCATACAAAGATAAATAAGTATAGTCTTTACTGACACTAAAAATTCTCAGAGTGTGTTAACTGCTGGTTTCTAATGTGTGCAAACCAACTGTATGTGCCTAAATGACTACTTAAACCATGCAATCTATCTCAATTTTTGAGAACACGCTCCTCTGTCCCTAACAATTGAATATGTTTTTTTTTTTTTAATTTTTATATAGCACCTTTCAGAAAAAGAATGCTTTAGGGAGAGTAGCAGACATAAACTAAAGAGAAAGGGATGTTTTATTATGAGATTTGTATAGAGAAAATGACAGGTTTTAGAAGCATAGAATGAGAGAGTTCCTGGTACTCTGAAATAGGTGTTTTTCAGAAGCACAAACACATTGAGGGAATAAATCAAAGATAAGAAGAGAGGTGCACAGAGGTGGGCATCAGGAAGTATTATTCAGGATTTACATATTGTGCTCTTTGTGGGCATGGCACTTAGAATAAAAACACAATCCCTGCTCCAAGCAGCTCACAAGATAGATGTGATGATATGGCAAAGATGAACAAGGAAGACATGCATGCCTGATGTAGAATCATGGCTTCTTCTGCAATGTCTGTAAAATATGCCAGACTGCAATGTTTAAAACAAAAAACAAACAAAATCTGCATTCATTGCAATCCACAGGGAACAACTGGATTTACTATCATGGCAGTGAAGTGGAGCATGATCGAATCTGACAAAGAAATGCTTTATAGGGATACTAGAGTATCATCTGTTAGCAAACATGAGGACAGTTCTTGTCAGAAATGCAATGCTAGAGATCTGATTCTGTTGATTCTAGCAGTACTTAACGTTGCATTAGTGACAGAAGAAATGTATAACTGCATGGCTTGGTAGCACCAGTTTCCTAAACAAATAAAATGTGGAATGCAATTGGTATGTATTGGTAGTCTCTGTAGCTTTGCATAGAATCATTAGTTTAATTTAATGGTCTACTTTAAAATTATAGAATGGCATCAGGCATCTTAAATCTGCCTCTCTGTAGAAGTTTGTTGCTGATTTGCAGCTGGTGAGTAGTACTTGAAAGTTGATTTAATTTCCAAGTGTAGCCAGGAGGTTAGTGTGTGTGTGTGGCATTAATCCCTACTGGATTCAGATTCAGCCACTTGACCTGTTCAAGTACTTGAGATGATGTTTCTGTCCAGTGGCTGGCCTACAAAGAGAATAAATCTAGATGTAACTAGATATAGCTAGAAGGCCAAATTCTATCTTGTTCTGAGTATCTCCAAATAAGGGATTGGTAACTCAATAATATTCAGTTTATTGAGGTTCCTAGTAATGTTTCCATTGGGCACAAAAGCTTTTCCATCTTGAAAAGAGATGGGCTTCCACTTTCTAAACTCATGGGATATTCTGAAATCCAGTGGAGTCAAGTGGCAATGTTTTAGAATTGAAGAGCTGCACTGAAATTAGCCCTAGGGCCAAAGAGGTAACTGGGATATCATGGACACTTTATCGACTCCTTGAGGATTCCCACAGGACTACAGCCCACAGTGTGGGAGCCTTTGGGTATGTCTACACAGCACACAAAACCTGGGTTTGTGGGATCCAGGCAGGTGGACTCGGGTTTCCAAACCAATGACTGAGTGTCTACACTGCATTCTAAACCTGTCTACAAGTGCTGGATGCAGATCTCACATCCATGCCAAGCCATCCATACCACATTACTAACACCTTCTGTCTCAGATCTGTGGCTTGACCTGTGTGCATACTGCAAAATGATAGGGCTTGGACCCGTGCACAGTGGGACTCAGGCTCTGACCCACTCCCCTAGCAGAATCCTAGGACCTAGGTCCTGAGTGCTTTTTACCCATGTCATACTGATTTGTGTTTGGATGGAAGGAAAGCTTGAGCTGAAACCTGAGTCTGGGTTTATGTTGTCAGCTTTGTAAAGTAAGCCCGTTCTTGAGCCCAGGTTCAAGTCTAACCCCCCTAGCTTCTACACTGCAATTGTACTAACCCAGTGCTCAGAACCAGACTGCCAGGACCCTGCAGAATTGGAGGATCCAAACACGAGTCAAGCCAGGATTCAGGGTCTGAGCCGTATTGCTTTGTAATGTAGATGAAGCCCCGTTTGACTCAGGTCCAAGGAGTCATCCAGAAATATTCCACAATTCCATGTGGCAACTTCGTTAGTCCTCTCTATCCAAACAATCTGCAGTCTACTCTATTGAAAATGAAAGCCAACCTTCTTGTACGAATGGCAGTAACTTAGGACAGCTTTAACACATTGTCTTCGATCCCTGATCTGCAAGCACACTATCAGAGAGTCTCCTATGTTTTGCAACGGAGAGCAAACTGATCAAGCCTTTTGTAAAGCGAGCTGCTTCCTGGTCTTGGATGCACAACCAGACTTTGGTGAATTTCTGGTGTGAGAACAGTAAAAAACAGCAAAAGCACCAGGAATGGCCACACATACCAGCAGATAAAAAGCTGTCAGTTCTGCAGATTTGTGATCAGCAAAGGGAGCAAATTAAAAGGTTGAAGACCAGGGACAAGAACGTCACCTAAGGTAACTCGCCAGTGACATACCCATTTTTGTGATGACTTTGACCAAGTCCTGGACATTGCACTCAGCACAGAGTCAACCTTGCTTCATGATGACTCAGTCAGCTGGGATAGAGTTCTGTTGATCCCTGAATCCAGCACAGAGACTGATGGCAGCCAACAGCAGGCTCCCAATGAGGAGCATGAAGTGACTCTTTTCATGAAACCAGCCCTAGAGCAGCCTGTAGATCAGGATCAACAGCAAATTCTTGGTCCCTATTCGGAAGAGCTGTTGGATCCCCCTGTTCTTGAGGAACAGCCCATTGCCAAACCTGCAGAGATCCTGATGGAGACAGAAGCTTCCCTAGAGCCTGGTAGATGTATGACTAAAATTAAAAGTTTATCATTTCAGTAATGGGAGATTTCTGACATTAGAAGCAATGCAAAAATGATAAGTCATCAGTGTTTGGGTCATTCCTATTTTCCTTTTAGTAGTAAGAAATTTGTCAATTTTGTAATCACTCCTCCTGGGTGTATAGTGCTTCCTGTAAACTGTGAACTGAGTGTGCATGTGTTTGGGAAATTATATTCTATTTCCAAATCTAGTCCATTTCACTTAAAGGGTGTCCATGCAGCATGTGCATCACAAAATCATTTATCCAAAGTATGAGTGTGGTGTTAGCTATTTCTCAGAACTGTGCCTGGTGTGTGGTGGAGTAAAATTGCAGATTTCTGCATGTTTGTGTACAGCAATAACAGTGTAAGCCATGTGTGAGCTAACACAGCAGCATGTTAATTCCGTCATAGATTCTGACCCAATCCTGACTGCTGATAGTGACAAAGTATTCCTGAAGCAGGAAGTCCTTAGTTAGTCACACTGTGGGGAAAGGCATATATTCCAGATCCTCCTATATAGCTGACTAGTCCACTCAACTCACAAATGTACTGCTCAGTCACCATATGTTTGAATACTTCGGCTGCATACATTGCAAATTTCCTCCAGCAGAATATAAATATAGATCCCTTTTTTTGACCAGCTCTAAAAATAATAAATAATACTAATAGTGAAGGATACTGTTCTGTATTAACATACATCCATCTCTATACATTAATGATGGACCTTTTACTTACTGGACAGATATTATAGGTCAGATGGTTAGGAATTATGAGTAAAGTTGGTTTTGAATTATATGGGTTGTAGGGCTACAAATGTATGTTCAGAGCACGTTTTCAGTACCGCTAGAGATTTAATAACTGGTGATTACAGAGCATTTTCACTGCCAAAACTCGGAGAGACTTTTCTTTGCCAGAATAAATCACAGTGGGCCATGTCCTCAACTCATGTAAATCGTCATAGCTCAGTTGGAATCAATGGAGCATTGTGGCATTTTACTCCAGCAGAGGATTGGGCTCAGTATGTTTCTGTACTACTTTAAAAAAGAGGGTCAGAGGTCAGGAAAAATGAGCTTGGAGTGAATGGACACTATTGTTTCCTAGTGTAATTAATTTCTTGGGTGGCAGCAACTCATTAAGATTTTACGGTACCTTTAAAGGCCTTGATTCAGCAAAGCACTTGAGCATGGCATTAGCTTTAAAGCAAGCGCTTAAGTGCTTTACTGAATCAGGATCAAAATTATAGTGTCTTTTCCAGCCTTGACAGTGACTATTTTTTTCTGAGACTTAGGAAGTCTTCCCTCGTGTTTTTGCAGTACTCTGTGACATTTAGTTTTAAGTGTTTGCATTGTTTTCAGGGCTGAAAAAAACTTGAATCAGAATTCAAATTCTGCAGCTTAAGTGAATTTTGTAAGCAAATGAACAACTAGAACCTGAAACTTCTTGGGCTCGCATTTTTATATTAAATATAATTTTAGAACTTGATCGTCTTTTTCAGGAGCCTAAATTACCATTTTATGCACCTATGACTTGATTCAGATACCTCACTATAGATTTAGACACAAAATGTTAAAACATATGCGTTTGAAATTTGGATGTATAGAGAATTAATTAAGAGTTGAATTATCAATATAAGAAGTCCAGTTTTCAAACTTCAGTTCTTCCCTTGTGGCTGCGTCTTGCCAATCCTGACTCATGCGAGTGGCTTCATTGAGTTCAATGAGACCACTCAGATGAATGAGAGTTTGGAGGATCTGACCTATAACTAATTATTTTAGGAGGTATCACAGTGTATTATGTTATAACCTTGGTGTAAATAGTGAATAAAATATTTAGAAAGTTAGATTTAGCAGGCTTAAGGTGAAGCAATTAAGAAAGATGAAAAAATATTAACTTGTCTAATACATGGTGGCAATGTACACAGTCACTGGCTGTCTGTAATAAATGCTAATTGATTGGAATTTATATTCTTTGGTCTTCATCCCAGAGGCAACAGTCTTGATTTGAACTAAACATAGCTAGGAGAGTGTGACAACTTTCAGTCATTAGCACGCTGGAGGGGGAATTCTAACCCTCCACCTGGAAGGGTGAGTCTTCCTTCCACTATGTCAAGGAGAAAAAATACCCTAACATACACATTTTTATCTTAACAGAAGTCTAATCAAAATCTGTGTTAAAGTATAATATATAGAATTGGGAAGTATATATCCTAGGAGACTGATTAGCCAAGTCTCAATGACTCCAGCTGGAGTTTTGGCCACTTAAAACTTCATATTACTTTACTACTATGCTTCACCCAAAGGACCGTTCATGAAATTCTGTTGCCATGCACTATCGATATGATCCAAAGCCCAGTGAAGTCAATGCTGAGGTTTTATCTTCAAGTTCCATGGGATTTGGGTCAGACCCTCCTGAACTTCAGCAGGTATTTTAAAGTTGCCACTTATGCTCCAGGAAACTATGCAGTGCCACACTTCTGTTAACTCTTACTGGCTTTCACTCACAGAGACAAGAACCAGCTGCAAAGACTGAAATAGAGAATAAAGCTACAGTAGCTTTAGTACTGTGTTTATTCTTTATTTCTTGTTGATGGTTGAATAACTAAGTTATCCCCAAATCAGCAACACGATGTACTCATCATTGAAGTAGTTCAGCCATCTTAAATTGTGCTGATATAGTGCCTGATTTGGGGACGTGCCAAGGCTCTCACTTTCCATTGACTTCATTGGATGGGACTTGTGGGCATTCATTTTTTCACAAGATCAGGTCCACAGTAAAGAGAGAATTGTTTTAATGTTAATGTTACATCTTTTTGAATTTTCCTTTTCCAGCAAGATGCAAATTCGGTTTGGGAGATTCCTTAATTGTAAAGGTAAAAAATCCCAAAATTTTCAACACAAAAAAGTGAACTGCCATTAACCCATTCTATTCACTGAATCAAATATGCAATGTGGTAGGTCCAGCTAGAGCAGTAAGAAGAATATTCAGTCCCACTGTAACAAATTATTTAGTTCAGATACTGATATTTAGATCTGATGAGTCTGCGTTTTATAAGAGTTCATGTAAACAGTTTCACATTTATCAGAAAGCATTTACAACTGTAATGTAATTGAAAGTTCTCATTTTAGCTTCTCCCTTACACCAATACCTGTAGACTCTTGTCCAAAATTATTGAACTGACCTAAATAAACACAAATATTTAAAACTAAAAGTTATCTAACTTTAATTGAACCCTTCCTTCCTAGCTGAATATGCTTAACCCTCCTGATTTTTGAGCATATCTTCCATATACCTTTTTTCGACCTAAAATGTCCCTTTTACTTAGAGGCTCAAGGCTCCCATGCTAAAAATAAAAATTATCACCTCTACCCCAATCCCCTTTATGTTGAAGATTTTCATCTTAGTTTCCATTATGAGTCAGCACAACTAACAATACACTTTGTACAGTAAAAGTAAATACTATCTTTCCCTTATTTTCCCTTTTCGGATGCATATTTGCTACCTCCCACACATACACACATATCTTTGATTTCATCTGATCTCTCAGAAAAATCAAATCCCACACTGTGCTTCTTGCAAACTGATTCCTGCTGCTGCATTTGCAGACATTTCCTTAACAGCTTCAGAGCTGAACTTGACCCCACCACTCAGCAAGAATTTATACTACTACTCTTTAAAAAAAAAAAAAAGCGTACTGAACAAGGATCAAGTAGGAACATTTTGTGGAAGATGTACTATCCATTTCAGTTTGGACTCCAAGTTAAAAGCCAAGAGAGAAAGGCAAGAGGGAAAAGAGAATCAGAGAAAGAACACGTTTTATAAAGTATCTTTCAAGATTTAGTGCCAGAGAGAACAACAAGATTCTAGTACCTCAGTCACGTCCCAGCCCTCCAGACTCCAGCATGTGCAGAATGTGGATTCCACTCCCCCCTCCAGAAGACTACATAAGCATGACTTCAAGCAGTTGTATTGGCTCCCCACTCATTTCAAGATGCAGTTCAAAACTGTACTTCTATAAACCCTGCAGAAAGGTCAGGTAGAACTGCAGTGACTGCTTCCTCCCTCCTCTTTTGGTAGCTCCTGACTTCCAAAAGATGGTAGAAGAAAAAGGTGGAGAGCAGGCAGGGTCATAACTGCACCTATCACCATTATGCCATGTCCAACAGAGCTAAGCCTCCATATGGGACTAATGCATTGCACCCCACAAAGGGTTGTAAGCTGTGGGGATGCTGTCTTTGCTTGTTTGGGAGCTCTGGAAGAAGTTCTTTTTGAGGCAGAATACCTCCTGGTACCCTCCTCTTCCCTCCTGAGTGGTCGAGTAATAAATATATAATGAGTCCTTACTCTAGGTAAATCTAGTTGAAGGCAGTGGGAGTTCATCTCATTATGGACTTAGTAAGGATCACAGCATAGGATAATTGGTTAGTTCTTTTGGATTTTTCAATACATAACAAATAAATTAATAAATGTGAGAAGCACAGATGCTTTAAACTTGAAAGTAAAAAACTTCAATAGAGCTGGAACCTTTCAGAACTGTATAATCTAGTTAAAGTTCTTGTACTTCTTTAACTTGCCAGTGTGGTTGTAGGTTCATCTGATATACTACACAACTGTTAGATCTAATAGCCAATGTGAAAACAAAGGTTTTCTTCCTGTTCTTTATTGTGCTATTATTGGCAAACACACATAAAACGATGAGACTATTTGTGACTATTTTAGCCAACTTGCTAAAAATTTTAGTCCAATGATTAATTATAACAACTCTATGCATATTAGTGACAATGACCATGGCTTACAAAGAGTCTGTAAAAATGTGTCACAGAGAAGATGTCTGCAGAATTATTAAACATGAATCGTTCTTGGGTGCCTACTCAAATGTAATTAGCAGAATGTAATTAGCATCTAATTATAATTTCAGTATGAAAAATCTTGGCTCTGTTTTGCCAGATTCTAGTCAAAATATGGCAGGAAGTCCCTTAAATCTTTGTTATGATATTTTTGGCCAAAGAAAAACACATTTTCATCTTTAAAAATATGCTTACTAGCTTGGATTTTTAACTTACTGTTGTCTTGTTATTAATTGGCAATCAATGGGCAGTAGCAAGACTATAAAGTGATTAGATAAATAAACATTAAGATTAAGCAATAATCAAAGCTTCAACACTAATTAAATGAAGACCACATCTCTCCCCACTCACCTCCCCCAGTAGATGGGGCTGTGAAGACAGGCTGCAGCTTTGCATTTCTAAATGCCTGAAGAAAATCTATGGGTTAGTAGGGACTAAGTGATTTAATATAATAAGTAACATAAAATATGATAAGAAGATTAAAAGAATAAGAAGCATTAATTAATTTGAGATAAAATAAGTTGCAGAATACTTTGGGTATGTATTTTTGTATGATTGTTTTTAGTACTTTAGCCACCACTTTCCTGCTGACTTTTAGTATTTCTAAGGTATGGTGGGTGAAGAGAGAAATGTGGAAAGCAGACCATGAGAGAGGTAAGAAAGTTGAGACAGGAAAATAAATGGAGCAGTGGAAATCTGATAATGATGAGGAACAGAAGGAAGGAGACAGAGAAAAAAAAGTAAACTATTCTTGGCTTTGGTTATTTCAATTATACAAAAGAATCATAGACCATAATTTTAAATTTACGATATTCCCAATCCTTGCACTTTTTAAAACAAAGCGTCTACTCAAAAGAGAACATTACTATTACGTATTCTCAGGTGCTGATATACTGCAAGTCTGTTCAAATAAAAACAAAAATATTTCCCCACAAACGACATTTAATCAGACTAATTTGTAGTTCCCCACACCTAGAATCTGGATTCTGGCTCCTGTGCCAAGTTTTCATTGTTTTATCCAGTTGCATAGCAGCTTCCATCTGCCACATGGAACAATACTGGAAAAATATGGGGACGACAATAGCAGCATTTACATTTAAATTCTATAGTTAGCATCAAGCCAACCTTATATATATATATATATATTACTTTTCTTTTCCTTTTTCTCTTCTTTTTCGCTGCTTAAGGTTTTTGAAGCCACAACTGGGCTATTCATTCAGTTGTCTTTATTCCGACCAATTTCTGACAATATTTAAACTTGTGCTATATAAATGTAACCATTCTGCCAGGCAGAGCCAGTGGCAACAATGGGTTGGGTTCTACAGCTAGAGGTTCCTTCAATTATATAGCACCAAACCGGCTCGAGCCCCACCCAGTCACCTAGGAAATCACGCACTATCCTCTGGGTTTCCCAAAAGGCAATACTTCCCCTGTTGCAAACACAAAGGAAGTAACACAGCACAGGTTTAGAAAACAATGCAAACAGAATTCACGAGCAAAATGAGCCAAACCCACCCCACAGTTTGAGGGGCATATCCTTTGCCTCTCCCTTCTTGCTTTACCCTGCCTGTCACAGATGCACTGTGAACCTCTCGATTGCAGGACTCCTGCCATTGGACAGACGTGGGCTTGACTGGTCCCTTTTACTTTACCTGCTGCCTACAGACATTCTACTGCTGTGGGCCCCTGTAATCACTCTCCACTCCTGGCTCCTACTTCCTCCTTGCTGAATCCCATCTTCTGGTGGTTAGTCTCTTGAGCTTTCTCACTTTCTTTAGTGATTTCAGCTCTTTGTGAGTTTTAGCCATCAGTTAAAGGCTTTCCCATGAATGAAAACTAACACAGGAGCAATGTACCTGCTTTTTTTTTTAATAAAACAAAAGACTCCAAAAGAAATAATTAATTCAATCTTTTAACAGTGAGAGAAAATAATCAAACCATATCTGAAGATAATCTTTTATCAGCACAAGTACACTTTCAACAGCATGATGACTCCAGTCTCACTCACACGCATTCACTCATTTTATAGTTTCTAGCATCTGAATGCCTCCTTTGCTGAGTTATGTTCAGAGGAGCGTGAATCTTTCATCAAACCAGACTAAGCACAGTTCTGCTGCCATTTGTTTATACAATAGGGAGACAACATTTCATTACTCCTGCAGTTAACACTCCAGTGATTTGTAACCCAAAACCAGCCAAAACTGACCATTTCCCATCAGCACCTAGGCATGCTTATGCAGATACAGAGCCCATGAAAATAAAGTGCCCCTCTTTCAGCTGGCTGAGCAAGGGGAAGGTCACACAGACACTCAGACCTTGCTTACATAAAAGATGCTATTTTTTGTTCTTTTTAAAAAACAAATTGCCAGAGTCTCTAGCATGGTTAGTGCTAAGCCTGTCATATGATTTGTTAGATAAAAAATAATTTAAAAAATCTATTTTTACATTTTCCTTCTCTCTATGCTTTGCTTAAACCTTGTAAAATCTAAGTAGGCAGTTTTGTTCAGGGTTATGATAATGGATATGATCTGAATAATCTCTATTACACCTGCCCTCTACCTCCCAAAAAATCCATAAAACAAAAAACAAACAAGCAAGAAAACACATTTGATAGTGGGTAAAAATAAAACAACACTGATTCTTTTGTCACATTTTAAATTGATTGTATTTAACCTCACTTAATTTGCATAGTTAAAATAAATTTTGTATATTACAATGATGAGCAACAAGAAGCTATATAAAATACTTTAATTATATCATGTACATGTAATTAAATCTGCTCTGATCATTTAAATTCAGGTGAAAGCTACTTGCTTTTCAAAGTAAGTATTATCTAATCTAATCTGTCTGTCTGTCTGTCTAATATTTGGCTTTGTAAAATGATTATGTAAATATCAAATGATGCTTTCTGAGTTCTGTTTGCATAATTTTCAGATGACTCTTGTTTCTTCATATCTGGTATCTGCTAAAATTACTTGGAGGTCAATAAATAAATGTGGGCTGTTCTATGTTGTCCATCCTTGTTCAAATACAAGCCTCTTGCATAGCACAAAAGTATATTTAAAAAAATAAAAAGCAGAATGCATTTTTTTTAGCAAAATCTGGATACTTTGCATAGTACTAATTATTATTTTACCAACAAATACATGCCAAAGTCTAATTTCAGGAAGATGTTACACAGGATAAGGCCACCATGCCCTCCCGCTACATCCCTTTTGACTGTAAAAGATATATTTTCTTTGTTCACTGGAACTAATATTCAAATATAGAAATGCCCATGGCCTTCTTGCTGTTGGAGGTTGCCTTATCACAGTAGAAAGACACAGAATTTCATGTGATTTCACTGCAACTTTAATGTCAAATATTTTATTTATTTATAAGCAGGTGATAAATTAACTATTCTCTGTGTTTACCAGTGGGTGACTCCAATTTGAACATCAGCTTACCAGACAGAAATGTCTTTTAAAAAGAAAGAGTTGATCTTCTGGAAATGTTTGATTATGAAGGTGAAGAGTAAGGTATTTTCTAGGCATGAATGGTCAAATGAAGTTAGATAGCATCTTCACAGGACATAGCACAATAAAAGTACATAGGCCAGTCAGGCTTTGTGAGAACTGAGGCCAAAAATAGTCCTGTGAGAGATATCTTCAGTGCTGTCCCTGTAACACACATCTCTTCTCAGCTGTCTAGCACAGATCCCATGCATTCACCACACCTGTGCACAGGTATTTGATATTGATGATATCAAGAGACGTTAAGCATCTACAGTGCCTTTCCCAGGGTTAACTCTTGTTGACTGGTTGACAGAGTAGATAAGTGAAAATGGTCTGTGGCTAAAAGTGAGCTCCTAGATGTGGGCACTGTAATGGGTGAGAGAGAAAACCCAGTCCCACTGGACTCAAGAATTTCAAAAACAGATTAAAGGCTTTTCATTGTGAGAATTTTCACCATTACGCAGATGGGAGGAGAGGTATCATATGCCTTTCTGAGCAGAGATAACACTTTACTAGAGAGTGTCAAGTCCTCTGTAGTGGCTGGCTCATGTATAACATAAGAGCATACTACTGCTAACAGCCACAAAATATATGTCCATTGTTCTAATGGTAGATGTTTGTGCTACAGGTCTTGTATTCAATCCTACTGGTGCATCATGATGGACGTTGAAACACCTGATAACCAAAAGGCAGATCACAAAATATAGTACCACTTCATGCTTTGAATGACAGTAGCAACACAGAGAAAACTTTCATTGACTCTATATGGTGGACAATTTACGTTAGGTTTCCAACCTTCCGTGATTTCTTATTAACAATGCTCAGTTAAAACAGCCCTCCCTGGACAGCCTACTTATGGCTAGCCAGAAGCTGCTTGGCCATTTCAAACACTACTTTTCTGCTGTTGCCAAACTGCACAGCTTGCAAATAGAATGTACATCACTGTGAACCAGCTACAATCCAAGATACCATGATCTGTTGGAATTCAGCCTACCACATGTTACAGTGCCTGCTGGAGAACTAACAGGCTCTGACAGGAATCTGCTCTGAAGACTTAAATACCAATTTTCTCATTCAATGCCAGTAGAACCTGGCACAGACTGTCATTCAAATCCTTGACCTGTTTGAAGAGTTAACGCAGGAGATAAAGTCCAGAGATGCTACTATCCCTGTCATCCTGCCAGCTGAAAGAGCACTGAGAATTCACCTCAGCTGAAATTTTGCACAAAGGTATCCAGGTCAAAAAGAAAAAAAATATGAAATATATCTCTGAGCAGTTCAGCTATAATACTTAGCAATTATATAGTACTTTATATCATCAGCCATGCTGAGTCTCGGAGCACTGAATCTCATGGCTTGTGTGCTTGATAGCCATTTCTAGCTATATTCTTTCAGATCCATGGCAGCAATTATGCCCAAATTGTCCCACCTACCAGTAGATTTTTCAAAAGAACGCGTGCCAAACTGAAACTGGAAAATAGAGACACTCAGCGAATGAATCTGAAATTTTTGCTTCAAGAGCTAGAAGGTGAAGGACCCAGCACAGAGGTTCACAGGTGCCTGAAAATATCTATCTTATATTACAAACTCGCATAAGACAAATTGAATACTGGTCTATGCACTTCTAGAGCACTGTAGGACGGCGGGCGTTGCCCGTCGAACGCGGCTGCCCTTCCTGGG